>CM069907.1:52869313-53469313 GCA_036172215.1 Camellia granthamiana | reverse complement strand
AAACAAGATTCATATCAAGGTATCGTTCCTCCTGTAAATAACTATTACTTGTCAAAAGTGGCTAAGCATGTAAGGATCTGACTTCTCGTCATAGATTGTAAACTTAGGTTGTTAAAGCCCATTGGTAAAGGTGCATTTTCTATCTCTGACGAGAATGGTATACTATGCAACCTTGCCAACGCTTTGACCGTTGGCTCGTAAGCAAGAGGTGGCACTGACATTGCAACTTCGATACTTCCGTGCATCCTAGGAGTCAGCCTCTACAAAACTGACACCCTATGAGGGTCATGCACCTGTGCAACTTCTATACTTCGCACTCTTTTGTCAAGCACTGCCCACATGTCTTTTAATCTAGGCAAATCTGTATATCAAGAAGACACATGTAAGTGCGTGAGGGTCGATAATTACTCCCCTCAGTGCATGATCTTGTTGACCTAATCCTCTCACACCTGGAATGACGAGATCTGGATGTCCTCATGAGGCTCATACTCTCAAAAGGTTCTGGCAAAGCACACTTATTTACACCTCTAGAACGATGGGATCGAGTGCGCTCTCTGCGAGTTTCCACCCCAGCGATACCCTTGCCTTTCATCTTGCACTTCAAAGCCTTCATATCCACTGCCATTCTCCTAATTAACTCATCTTGCTCTCTCATATGACCTTCCAGAATTTGGAAGTGAACTTGTCGTCTTTGCCAATCTGGGCTTCGGGAATGGCGAGGGCTTGAGACATGCTTTTCTTGCGCGCCCTTGTGAGGGGTTTCATCGCTATAGGTCCAAGTTAGCTCTAGGAGGTGCATGAGGCAAATCTACGAGCCTCCTATTAGCTTCCGGTGTTTGGCCATTGATGGTGGATAGAGGCAAATCTTCATTTCGCGCCGTTAAAATCAGCGAGTAAAAGATTGATCAAAAGGTTTGTTCTGTGTGTTCCCATATACAATGCCAATTGTATAAGCATGAAATAAACGTCACTTGTGTAATCCTGTTGACCAAGCTCGTGATCCTCCAAACATTCTCGTTTGACCTAAAATCATGAACGTGAGCTACCCAGCGAGTGTGTGCAGGAAACCCTTCCGATACTTAAGTCAGCAAACAAGACACAAAGAGAAAAAACTCTATGAATTTAGGAGTAATAATTGCAATACTTGGAATTAGGTTAGATTTGAGCTTTTATAAGTTTCGCATGGTAGAATCCTAATAGGACTCTAATTCCTAATCATAGAGTTCTCTTATGAATCACATTCGTAAAAGATAATGCCCATCCTTTGACACCATCCTCATTGTAAGCCAAGTGAGATGGCCTAACTCTTTGCACGGCTTCCAGCTGAGCAATCAAACTACGTTAGTTTTGTCAGTACTTGATTCAGTCATGCAACATGTAGCGTTGTGCAAATTCATATAGGAGCACCACCATACTAACGTTGCCCGGCTCCTCACTTAGCCCGGTGAAGGCGTCGCACCCATTTGTGCTTGACCAGTCTTCATAGGTAGCTTGGTCCATGCATGCTATGATAGTTGCCCGGTCAAACCTCGATTCGTCTTTAACCAGTTCACTCTTTGAACAGTAGACCAACCCAAATGCCCGGTCCGTCTATATGCCTCCACGGACTAGTACATCTGCGCGGCCTAAATTCTAGGCCCAAGTCAACTTAGCTCGGCCCAATTTGTGCGACATAAATTACCCTCTCATGCATGATTATAATAAGAGATAAAACAAATAAATTTGTGTAGGTCTCTTTCTCGTTACCTCCTTCTTCACTTATTTGCTTGATTTCTTTTTATAGCTAATTGGTACTTTGTGGTCATCTGTCGATCTCTCCCTGATTGGTCGATCGGCATTTTGTCAGAGGTCATTTAAGTAGTGACCAACTTGTAGTTGTTTTCAGCAGTTAGATCCCCTTTCATTGAACGATTGACTCTTTGTCAGATGTAGTGAAAGTTCGTGAAAACTTAAGACTTATATGAAATTGTATTCAACTTACATATTTTTGTGAGATCATTTATATAAATTCATGAAAATTTATGTAATTTTGTGATATGGTTGCATATGGTGTGCAATGTACATCAAAAATTTTTCTTATAAAACATATCGTGAGGGAACTCTCACTAAATCTTCCTTTAACACAAATAAGGGTATTATGGTCATGAGACACATGAAATTCAATGGGTTAAAGAATTTTGGAACAATTACAAAAAAAAAAAAAAAAAGTCCCAAAATTTGACCCTTACATCAAAATAAATTATGAACTTTTAATTTTATTAATTTAAATTCTAAATTTTTTTTTTTTTTTTTTTTTTTTTGATTCAACTGAAGATAAAAAACAGATTACAGAACTAAAATCATGGGATATTGGCATCCCTTCTTGATCCGACATTGATTATGTCATTAACTAGTAAAGAAGAAATAGAACTGGGTGGGTCTTCTAGGAAGAGGAAGTGCTCCTGTTGAGTTACACCTAGATTAGCCAAAGCATTTGCAGTGTGGTTTGCTTCCTTGGGTATTGTGGCAATGGTGCATTGGCATCTTCTGAGAATGAAATTGGCATCTTCAATGAGTGCCAGATATGGAGAGTTCGCAGCAGCTCTGTCCCGAATGAGTTCCATAGCCAGCTGGGAATCAGTTTCGATTTGGGTGTTGGCCATTCCTTTCTGCATGATTATGGTGAGACCTCTGTATATGCCCCATAACTCAGCTTCCAGGCTTGTAAAGTTGCCTAGATAGCCATAGTAACCCCAAACCCAGGTACCTATTTTATCTCTGAGCAATCCACCAAAGCCAGATTGTCCAGGATCACCCTTGGAGCATCCATCTGTGTTGAGTTTAAGCTGACCTACAATAAGACAAGACCAGAGCATTAGTTTAGGATCTTTAAAGTTTGGGTGGAGGATAGCTTGAAAAGCTTCCTGAGTTTCCATAGCCTTGTGGAGTATGGAGTTAACACTGGTGTGAGGATGTTGTGTGATATGATCAAACACTTCTTTGTTTCTTTCTTTCCAGATAATCCATAAGGCTGTCAAGAAAATTGTAGACCAGTTAGCATTGTTGGCTTGGTCCTTGCTATGGATGTTGTATTTGATCCAGTCTTGAAATGGGACATTATTGCTGTGTTGCCACCAAGTAAAATTCTTCAAGATCAGCCAGACTGCCTGGGCTTTGGTACAGTTTCTGAAGAGGTGTTGCATGTCTTCTCTGGATGCATGGCATCTGGGACATGTGTCTGTGTCTGATAAATTCCTTATGAATCACATATGATTAGTTAACAGTCTTTCATGCATGACAAGCCAGAGAAATGTTCTCAATTTATGAGGAACTTTTAATTTCCAAATCCATTGCCAATTAACATCATCAGTTTCTGAATTAGATAGGGCATGATAGGCTGCTGAAATAGAGAACTTACCAGTGGGGGAACTTTTCCAATGGGGTGTGTCATTATATATAACATACCTAGGTCTATGGATGTTAAGGATGAGATCAATGGTCTGTTGTGGTAACATGTTATGGAGTGAAGTGAGGTCCTAGTTACCATTATCATCAAGGATGGAACTGACTTTAGTTAGGTCCCCAGTGTGATTGCCTTGGGTTATTTTGCAAAGTGGTTGTTCACCACACCACCAGTCAGTCCAAAGAGAAACATGCTTCCCAGTTCCAACATCCCATTTAATGTTTTTATGTAAGACATCTCTGTTTTTAATAATGCTTTTCCAAGTATGAGAGGCTTGTCTCCTAGTAGGCCAGTTGGATAGGGAATGGGTTGTGAGATACTTAGTTTTGAGAACTTCACACCACAACTCATCAGAATTAGTAGCAAGTTTCCAACCAAGTTTAGAAATGAAAGCAGAGTTCTGAACTCTGGTTTCTCTAATACCTAAACCCCCATGCTCTTTCCTTTTACAGACCTGCTGCCAGTTCACAAGATGGACCTTCTTCCTGACTTCAGTACTACCCCAAAGGAAATTTCTATTGAGTTTATCAATTTGGTCACAAACTTTCCTGGGGATTTCCATAGTATGCATAAGATGGTTAGGCATAGCAGAAGTGACAGCCTTAATTAGGGTAGTTCTGCCAGCAAGGGACAAATTTTTAGCTTTCCATCCTGAGAGTTTTTGGGCCATTTTATCAAGGATGTCTTTAAAGTGGGATTTGGAAACTCTGCTATGGAGGAGGGGGGTGCCTAGGTATTTACCCAGATCAGTAGTGAGAGAAAAGCCACAATGGAGGCTGATAGAGGTGGCTTCCCTTCTAGGGACATTAGAGGAAAAGAATATCTTAGATTTTTGGAAATTAATTTTCTGGCTAGACATGTCACAAAATTCAGCAAGAACATCCATAATACAGTCACAATTTCTTCTAGTAGCTCTAGCAAACAAGATAAGGTCGTCGACAAAAAACAAATGGGAAATGGGAGGGCTGTTTCTAGAAGCTTTGAGACCTTCCCACTAACCATTTTTAGTTTTAATCCTAATCATGTTGGACAAATTTTCCATGCAAAGAACAAATAGATAAAGGGATAGAGGATCACCCTGCCTGAGTCCTCTTCCCATGCTGATGCTGGGTAAGGCCTCACCATTCCAGATGATGACAGAATTAACATTGGACACACAGTTCATAATGAGAGTGATCCAGTCAGGATTACGATTGAGTTCTGTCAGGGAGTGGTGGATGAAATCCCATGAGATGCGGTCATACGTTTTTTCCAAATCGATTTTGAGGACCATGCCTCTAACCTTGCCTTTCTTACCTCTAAGGGTGTGAAGAATTTCTTGGGTTATGATAATGTTATCGGTGGTAGTACGCCCAGAGATAAAGCTGCTTTGATTGGGGCTGATGAGATCAAAAAGAAGAGGTCGAAGACGGTTAACAATGATTTTAGTAATGGTCTTATAGGTGACATTACAAAGGCTAATGGGGCGGAATTGTTTTATGGACTCAGGATTCTGAAGCTTGGGTATAAGGACAATTTGGGTTTTATTGATCTCCATGGGGACAGCCTTATTTTGGAAACAGTTCTTAACAAAATGACAAATAGAGTTCCCAATTGGGTTCCAATTATTGTGATAAAAAACAGCCTGGAAACCATCCTTACCAGGGGCTTTGAAAGCTTTAATGCTTTTGATGGCATTCCAGATTTCAGAGTTAGTCACAGGGCTTTGTAGAATAGCATTATCCTCTCTAGTAATTCTATTTCTAGCAATATTAACCCAATTCTCTAACAAATAAGTCTCTTCATGATGGAAGAGGTTGGAGAAATGGTCCAAAATGTGTGCTTTGAGATCATCCCTAATAGAAATCCAGCTACCATTCTCATCTTTTAAGACCTAAATTTTTAACTTTCTTCTCTTAGTAATGGTAGAGGTGTGAAAAAATTTTGTGTTGCCATCCCCCATGGTGAGCCACTTGTTACAGGATTTCTGGTACCACAAAATTTCTTCCTGAAACAGGGTCGTGTTAAACTGTTTAATAAGGTCTTTCTCAAGAAGATGAAGGCCATGTGAAAAATTGGCAGCTTGGGACTTTTGTATGCCTTCAATACGAGCTAGCAGATTTCTTTTTCTTTTGAAAATATTACCAAAAATTTCTTTATTCCAAATTTTAATATTGTGGGTGAGGTTATCAATGGCTTCAAGAAGTTTAAATTCCATATTAAGCCACGATTTGTGGACAACATCAACAAAGCTGGGATGACACATCCAAGCCGCTTCAAAGCGAAATGGTCTATTATGCGTGGTTGATGAGTACATACCTTGGGTGTATACCACCAATGGGGAGTGATCCGAATAAGTTCAAGGTAGAATCCGCACAGTACCTTCAGGAAACAAGGCTTGCCATTGATCATTACACAAGGCTCTGTCTAGTCTTTCCATGGTGTTTGCCATGCCTTGTCTATTGTTGGTCTAGGTGAATCGAGGCCCTACACTTCCCAAGTCGATGAGATTGCAGCTGTTAATGCGTTCCTTGAATCTTTGAGTTCTATTCTGGTTATGAGATTGTGAGAAACTCCTTCTTTCATTCTGGTGAGCAATATCATTGAAATCGCCCATAACTAGCCACGGTTTGTTCATATGGCTGGCTGAGTCCTCAAGGTTGTCCCATAGAGTCTCCCTGGATAAAGGATTGGGGCTGGCATACACTGCATTGAGAACCCATTCCTCGAAGTCCTCTTTGTGGATGGTGGCTTGAATGAATTGGTTCGAAACCGCCGAAGCCCGGACATTAACCTGATCCGTATCCCAAATCAGCCATATGCCTCCAGCTCGTCCAGTAATAGTGGAGGCTGAGAAGCCCATGTTGGTGAAGAAATTCCCCATTGAACTAAACTGAACTTTGGTTTCCATGAGAATGATAATCCCAGGTTTATGAGTATTGAGTAGTTCTCGCATGTTTCTACAAAAGGTATTATTTCCTGCCCCTTGGCAGTTCCAAATCAGTATTTTGAGAGAATCCATAGACGATGGGAGGGGTAAAGGATCAGTGGCAAGTTGGGGCAAGATATTACGTATTCTTCGGTGATCCTGATAGGTGGATCTCATGGATGCCATATGAATGGAATGGACTGGATTTCCTGGGGCTTTGCTCCATCTGGGTTCGGTTCTCATGCGGAGTTGTTCGATCCACCATATGGTGTCTACACGGTGAATGGCTTCTGTCCCTTTCTCTATCAACAACCCCAGTGCTCCTCTCTTCATTTTGTGAGTGGATGCGGCTGGTAGTGCTATTTCCTCGTTCTCCATGATTGTTTGGTGGGTCAGGAGGTTTTTTGGCTTTAGCTTTTTCAAACCTAAGCGAGCTAGTGTGGGAAGGAAGCAGAAGGTTTGGAGATGTGGCTGGGAAAGGATCTGCTTTTAGCTCTTTCATCAGGATTTCTGGGGATACACTAAGTGGTTCCTTTAGACTAGGCTTTGCAGGGATTAGAGTAGGTGAGGTTTCAGTGTGTGCATTGACCGTTGTATCTATGTCATCTAAAACCATAGAGGTTTTGACGTGTGGGCCTGAAGATAGATGTGAATCAGAATTTGCTTGGGAAATGACTGGGCCAGTGCAAAGACTTGGGGGCTTAAAAATGGCGTTTATATTATGTTGGGTGTAGGAGGTGTGTGGCCCAGTAGGGGTTGAGGCCATGGTCGAAGTAGAGGCCCCATTAGCATGGGCTGGGTTATTGGGTTTGGGCTCTAAATTACCTAAACCCGCAAATCTATTGGAACTAGGCTGTGGCCCATTGGTTTGGGATTTTCTAATGGGTGTGGGTCTGCGGTTCCTTCAGGTTACCATCATCCAGGGCCCAAAATGGGTATCTCCTTCCTCAGAATGTTGTAGGTTACCGTTGGCCTGGGGTTGTGTGGACTAAGGGGTGCCTGAAACGGCTATTCCTTTACCGGACGGAAATGTGCTTGGGATGGAAGCCACTTGGGATGTTCGATTAGCAGCTTTGTGTCTACAAAGCTCTTTGTGATGGTCCACCCTACCACAATGGAAACAAAAAGAATGGATTGACTCATACTCGATGGAATAGCTTTTCTTACCTAACAGGAACCTGGGACAGAGGGGTTTATTGAGGTCCAATTCAATACATACTCTGGCAAACTTACCTCTTGTAGCCATGGCTGTTGTGAGATCTATCTTGAGTGGTCGACCTAGTTGTTTAGCGACGGTATACAACACCTTTTCTTGAAAATACTCAATCGGAAGTTCGGGAAACCTAACCCAAACAGCAGTTGTGGTTTCAAAAGCTTTCGATGCCTTGAAGTCAGGCTCCCACTTGCGAACTGTAAGGTAGTGATCCAAAATTACCCATGGTTTCCCTAAATAAACATGGGCACAGTCCTCCTGAGAGGAGAATTTAAAAAGAAAATAATTGCTCCCCAGATCAATAGCATTGAAGTCATCTTGTAAGGCCCATAAGTATTTGACTTTAGTACAGAGCATTCTGTAGCCAATGCTTTTGCCCAAAAGCCTAACAATGAGAGAGTGTGTCCACGGTTGTCGTATCTGTTATAGAAGATTTTTTGGCAGGGATATTCGAGGTATTCCATTTTGTACATCCTCAGGCATGGGAGTATCTCCATCAGCATCGCCTTCATCGGGAGGGATGGTGTCCGTTGTCTCATCAAAATAAAAGTCACTACTTTTCGGAGCTGCTAGTGCCTCTTTGAACGATTTAGCCTGATGGGCAACAGGTGAATCCTCCACTTCAAGAGGAGTAATTTCAATCATGGTCTCTTCTGTTAGGACAGGGGGGGCGAGAGCGGGAATGGAATCGACACTGGTTACCATGTCTTGATCCTCCAACTCCTTTCTACTCTTGATCTTTTTGGTACTGCGTATCAAATGATCTTCCTCTTCAAGAGAAATTCTGTTGGTATCACTAATTTGTTTTGAATCTAAATCATTTGTCTATTTTTATTAAGTAAAATCGACTGCAAAAAAAAAAAAAAAAAAAAAAAAAAATCATTAAACTCAATAAAAAGATATTTTACGTATTTTATGTATACTTACATTGGATTTAATGACTAAAATACTAATTTTTTTTCCATTAATTTTACTTAATGAAAATAAGTGAATGATTTAGATTGAAAAACAAATCAAAAAATTAGGATTTAAATTGATAAAATTAAAAACTCAAAATTTATTTTGTTAAAAACCTCAAGTATTGGTTTTTTTTTTTTTCCCCAAGAATTTTTTTTGTGAAGCTCACTTACTGTATTATAATTCCACATTGTGGGACTTCTAAAAAATCCCCACTTTTGTGTGGTTTTGTAGGTGATGAATAAATTCACTTTCTTTTTGTGTTTGAAGTACAATTATTTCTAGCAAATAGCAATGCTATAAAAATAAAGTTTACATTAAAAATCCGATGCACATTGAAATCATGTCTACATTTTTCACCGTTTATTCCAAGCTTAAGCATCCAACATTCTCATTTAATGCCAACCAAAATGTTTTGAGAAAGTCTATTTATACACCACAAATTCTCTCGGTGGATACTATTTATTATTATTATTTTTTTAATTCTTATTGTATCCCTCAGCTAAATTACCTTTTTAGATATAACCTAAAAACTCATTCTCAGTTCACATACCACACTAGCCACCACCATCACCACCATCACAGCCAGCCGCCTTCTGCCACCACTCTGTCACTGCCCTCCGTCACCTTTTTCTTTCTCTTCGTTCTTCTTCTTCTTCTTTTTCTTATTAACCCATTGATTGCCCCATCATCTCGTCACTGGCGATGACACTCGTTGTAGCCTTCTTAGCCCCATTACTGCCTCCACCTTGCAGCTATCATCCTTAGTGACCCACCACCTGCGACTTCTACCATTGCTCATTCCATCATCAGCATTATAATATATATATATATATATAGAGAGAGAGAGAGAGAGATTTGCATTTGATGGAAGAAACTTAGGGTTAGGGTTTCAATGGGGCAAAAGAGAGAAGAAGAAGGTTAGGGTTTGAAAGGGAGAGAAAGATCAGATGATGGCGGTGGTTAGGGTTTCAGAGAGAGCAAAAAAATGGAGATGATAGAGGAAAGGTTGGTAGGGGGTTGAAAGATTCACGGCGGTAGGAGAGGTAGTGTTGAAGTGATCACGAGAGTGGATGAGGGGCTAGGGACAACCGATTAGCTTGGTGGCAGAATAGGCAGAGGAAGGAGGATTGGCTTGTTATGCAGAAGGAGGTAGCAACCGGAGGGTTAGTGGTGGCTATGGAGGCAAAAGTTGGGGAGGGATGGAGACATTGGTAGGAGGAAAGGGAGGCTGTAGAGGGGGGACGATCCAAGGGTAAAGGGTGGCCATTGGTTGCCGGTAGTTGATACTGGAGATGATTAAGGTTAGGGTTTTGCTGGAGAAGATATAGGGTAGTTTGGTATTATTTGAAAAATGGTGGTAAGTATTGAGAGAAAATGAAAAAAAAAATTCTAAATTGAGTGTAGTGTGAATGGTGTGTACTAAGAGGAGTGGTGGTTTGCAAATAGATTACCCAAACCTTTTTTTTTTATCAATTGGTAATGGTCTTTTGATTATGTACATAGTTCTTTTTTTTTTTTTGCTTCTTTCTTTCTCATCTATTTGTGGTTGCAAATCAATGCCATATTCGAATGGAATCAAGAAACCAAATTTTCAATCGAAAGATACGATGCTACTTGAAGAGAACCAACAAACAAATGCAAGTTTATGCCTATGGACTTGCCAAATTTATGAAATTATGAAAAAGGAATTGAGAATGTGGTCCGGTACCTAATAGAACACTCAAGGAATATAGGTTAAATGAGTGAACCAAATTTATGAAATTATGAAAGAGGGAATTGACAATGTTGTTTGACACCTAATAGAACACTTAGGGCTTGTTTGATTTGCAGGATCAATAGTGAGTGGATTAACAATCTATAAGATTAGTATATGATTAGTTATCCAATTGGATTAGTGAGATACATAATTTCCTCTTATCCATATTTGTTTTATAATAATTTTGTTGGATAGAATGATCATTGGAATTTAATCCAGATAATAAAATTTACAACCAAACAATAGAATGTGATTTTATGAATTAATAATCCTAACTATATGTTATAATTTACCCAATCAAATAAGTCCTCAAGAAATATAGGTTAAATGAGTGAACGAAATAGCCGAACTATTTGTGATCAAAAGTAGTAAGTGGAATCTACCTCCTTGCTACTTTTAACAAATTTACATAACAACAAAATGTAATGTTTCATTTTCTTTCCATTTTAAAGATGTCTTTAAGTTTATCCACTAGCAAAGGCATAAGATTAAGTTTGGTTAGGATAAAAAAAGGTAAAAAGTGATCGAAAAAAAGGATTTTATTTTTATTTTTATTTTTATTTTTATTTAATATGGAAAGGCAAATCTTGTCGGAAATGTTACATGTCTGATGGCCTTTTCAAGTTAAATGTAATGACTATTGTACCCTCAGTTATTAATAATAATACATCTTCTTCTTACTTGCTTGAGTCTTCAAATTTATGGCATGGTAGACTAGGACATGTTAATTATGGATCTATACGTAGATTAATTAATATGGAATGTTTACCTAAATTTGACATTGATTCAAATCATAAATGTGAAATTTGTGTTGAGGCAAAATTATCTAAAACTCCTTTTCATTCAATTGAAAGAAGTACGGAACCGCTTGAATTAATTCATAGTGACATTTGTGATTTTAAATCAATTCAAACCAGAGGTGGAAAAAAGTATGTAATCACTTTTATAGATGACTATATTAGATATAGTTATATTTATTTAATTCGAACCAAGGATGAAGCTTTGGAAACTTTCATTCAATATAAGAATGAAGTTGAAAATCAACTTGGTAAGAAAATCAAGAAACTTAGAAGTGATAGAGGTGGTGAATATGAATCACCTTTTGGTGAATTTTGTAAAGAACATGGAATAATTCATCAAACCACCGCTCCTTACTCACCTCAGCAAAATGGAATTGCTGAAAGGAAAAATAGGACTTTAAAAGAAATGATGAATGCCATGTTAATTAGTTCTGGATTACCTCAGAACTTGTGGGGGGAAGCAATACTCTCTGCTAATTATATTTTAAATAAAATACCCCGAAAGAAAGTGAATCAAACACCTTATGAATTGTGGCATGGAAGAGTACCATCCTACAAATACTTAAAAGTGTGGGGGTGTTTGGCTAAAGTGGCTATTCCTAGTCCTAAAAAGACTAAGATAGGTCCTAAGACCATTGATTGCATTTTCATTGGTTATGCCAAGAATAGTAGTGCATATCGGTTTTTGATTCAAAAATCAGAACATTCCGAAATGCATGTAAATACTATTATTGAGTCAAGGAATGCATCATTCTTTGAACATGTATTTCCAAAGAAGACTGGACAAGAGACTAGTAATAATAAGAGATCTTTTGATGTTATTACTAGTAATGATCAAGAACATGATCAAGAACAAGAGTTAGATCAAAATGAGGACGAGGAACTTAGGCGTAGTAAACGTGCTAGAACCTCAAAATCTTTTGGTTCAGATTTTCTAACATATTTGTTAGAAAATGAGCCTTTAACCTTTAAAGAGGCTATGTCCAGTCCTGAAGCTCCTTTATGGAACGAAGCTGTCAACAGTGAAGTTGAATCCATCTTGCAAAATCACACTTGGGAATTAGTAGACTTGCCACCAGGTTGCAAACCTTTTGGGTACAAGTGGATTTTCAAAAGAAAATTGAAAGCAGATGGATCAATCGACAAATACAAGGCAAGACTTGTAGTCAAAGGTTTTAGACAAAAAGAAGGTCTAGATTACTTTGACACATACTCACCGGTTACTAGAATAACATTCATTAGAATGCTAATTGCCATAGCATCTCTATACAATCTAGAAATTCATCAAATGGATGTTAAAACCGCTTTCTTAAATGCTGAGTTAAATGAAGAAATTTACATGGAACAACCAGAAGGGTTTTCTGTTCCAGGGAAAGAAAAGAAAGTGTGTAGATTGGTTAAATCATTATATGGTTTAAAACAAGCGCCAAAGCAATGGCATGAGAAATTTGACAATGCAATGATGTCAAATGGATTTAAAATTAATGAGTGTGACAAATGTGTTTATATTAAAAACACAGACAAAGGTTATGTCATTGTATGTCTTTATGTAGATGATATGCTCATCATAGGTAGTAATAATGATATGATTAAAACTACCAAGAAAATGTTGAATAAACATTTTGACATGAAGGACATGGGCATTGCTGATGTAATTCTTGGTATGAAAATTACCAAAACGTCAGAAGGTTATACTTTGTCACAATCTCATTACATTGAGAAAATACTTGACAAATCCAGTAAAGATGATGATCATCTTGCTAGAACTCCTGTAGATGTTAATTTGTATCTTTCTAAGAATGTACAGGAAAGTATTTCTCAATTAGAGTATGCCCAAATTATTGGAAGCTTAATGTACTTGATGAACTGCACTTGCCCAGATATAGCTTATGCAGTAAGTAAATTAAGTAGATATACGAGTAATCCGGGAGTAGAACACTGGAAAGCAATTATAAGGGTTCTAAGATATCTCCGATTTACTCGTAACATTGGGCTTCATTATACTAGATATCCAGCAGTACTTGAAGGATACTGTGATGCAAATTGGATATCGGATACTAGAGACTCGAAGTCCACCAGTGGGTATGTCTTTACTCTTGGTGGGGCGGCTGTATCTTGGAAATCTTCCAAACAGACTTGTATTGCTAGGTCTACTATGGAATCTGAATTCATTGCTTTAGACAAAGCAGGGGAAGAGGCAGAATGGCTTCGCCACTTCCTTGAAGATATTCCAATTTGGCCAAAACCGGTGCCTGCTATATGCATACATTGCGATAGTCAATCAGCAATTGGTAGAGCACATGTATAACGGTAAGTCACGACACATTCGTCGTCGACATAACACCGTAAGACAAACTACTCTCTAATGGAATTATTTCCATAGAATATGTTAAGTTTAAAGACAAAATAGCGGATCCACTAACCAAAGGGTTAGCAAGAGAGTTAGTTGAGAATTCATCGAGGGGAATGGGACTTAAGCCTATTAAATAAGAGTTACCACAACGGCAACCCAACCTAGTTGACTGGAGATCCCAAGATCTTTAAAATAGTTTAAATAAATAAATTAATAAAGAGGTACAAATTTTAGGAAAATCATTTTTAAGACCCTAAAATTTAACTTTAGAATTAAATTAAATTCTCACAATTACAAATTTTAGAAAACCACTCAGGTACCCAAAATTTAAATTTTAGAATTAAATTAAATTCCCACAATAATTTTTATTGAAAAAATTCAAATGAATTTTATCTAAAAAATTAATGTTAGACTCGAAAACGACGTCAACTTCCTATTCACTCATAAATGGTTTTGACGTTCCGTCTTCACCACTTCACCTCTTCGGACCCACCCCAAAAGACGTTTGGGGTCCACCCAAATTGGGCTTAAAAAATATGCCTATATAAAACCATTTTTCCAACAAAAATGACCAAATTATCCCTATGTGTTGAAATGTTGAGCTGGGGATCTAGTCAAAAGTTAAAAGGACAAAATTGTAATTTCACCATCTATCTTGCACAGCCAAATTATCCCTATGTGTTGAAATGTTTGGTTTGTAAATTTTCCAAAACAATTTTCAAAATCACTCTCTCTCTTACCTATCAATCAATCACTCACTTTTTCTCTCTTCTCTCTCCTTCTTAATCACTTTTTCTTTCACATACATCTAATCAATTATAACAACATATCAAATCATTCCAAACTCCTAAACTCCAAAACTACTTTCAAAATACATAACCAAACAAACCAAAAAAATTTCTAAACTCTCTCCCCAAAACAATTTTTAAAAACTATTCTCCCAAAAACAAACCAAACAAGCCCTAAAGCTTTTTGGCTATTTGTTTGAAGGGATTGGCTTTCTTCCATTTTGTACATCCTCAGGCATGGGAGTGTCTCCATCAACATCGCCTTCATCGGGAGGGATGGTGTCCGTTGTCTCATCAAAATAAAAGTCACTACTTTTCGGAGCTGCTAGCGCCTCTTTGAACGATTTAGCCTGATGGGCAACAGGTGAATCCTCCACTTCAAGAGGAGTAATTTCAATCATGGTCTCTTCTGTTAGGACAGGGGGGGCGAGAGCGGGAATGGAATCGACACTGGTTACCATGTCTTGATCCTCCAACTCCTTCCTACTCTTGATCTTTTTGGTACTGCGTATCAAATGATCTTCCTCTTCAAGAGAAATTCTGTTGGTATCACTAATTTGTTTTGAATCTAAATCATTTGTCTATTTTTATTAAGTAAAATCGACTGCCAAAAAAAAAATAAAAAAAAATTTAATCATTAAACTCAATAAAAAGATATTTTACGTATTTTATGTATACTTACATTGGATTTCATGACTAAAATACTAATTTTTTTTCCATTAATTTTACTTAATGAAAATAAGTGAATGATTTAGATTGAAAAACAAATCAAAAAATTAGGATTTAAATTGATAAAATTAAAAACTCAAAATTTATTTTGTTAAAAACCTCAAGTATTGGTTTTTTTTTTTTCCCCAAGAATTTTTTTTTGTGAAGCTCACTTACTGTATCATAATTCCACGTTGTGGGACTTCTAAAAAAATCCCCACTTTTGTGTGGTTTTGTAGGTGATGAATAAATTCACTTTCTTTTTGTGTTTGAAGTACAATTATTTCTAGCAAATAGCAATGCTACAAAAATAAAGTTTACATTAAAAATCCGATGCACATTGAAATCATGTCTACATTTTTCACCGTTTATTCCAAGCTTAAGCATCCAACATTCTCATTTAATGCCAACCAAAATGTTTTGAGAAAGTCTATTTATACACCACAAATTCTCTCGGTGCATACTATTTATTATTATTATTTTTTTAATTCTTATTGCATCCCTCAGCTAAATTACCTTTTTAGATATAACCTAAAAACTCATTCTCAGTTCACATACCACACTAGCCACCACCATCACCACCATCACAGCCAGCCGCCTTCTGCCACCACTCTGTCACTGCCCTCCGTCACCTTTTTCTTTCTCTTCGTTCTTCTTCTTCTTCTTTTTCTTATTAACCCATTGATTGCCCCATCATCTCGTCACTGGCGATGACACTCATTGTAGCCTTCTTAGCCCCATTACTGCCTCCACCTTGCAGCTATCATCCTTAGTGACCCACCACCTGCGACTTCTACCATTGCTCATTCCATCATCACCATTACAATATATATATATATATATATATAGAGAGAGAGAGAGAGAGAGAGATTTGCATTTGATGGAAGAAAACTTAGGGTTAGGGTTTTAATGGGGCAAAAAAGAGAAGAAGAGGGTTAGGGTTTGAAAGGGAGAGAAAGCTGAGATGATGGCGGTGGTTAGGGTTTCAGAGAGAGCAAAAAAATGGAGATGATAGAGGAAAGGTTGGTAGGGGGTTGAAAGATTCACGGCGGTAGGAGAGGTAGTGTTGAAGTGATCACGGGAGTGGATGAGGGGCTAGGGACAACCGATTAGCTTGGTGGCAGAATGGGCAGAGGAAGGAGGATTGGCTTGTTATGGAGAAGGAGGTAGCAACCGGAGGGTTAGTGGTGGCTATAGAGGCAAAGGTTGGGGAGGGATGGAGACATTGGTAGGAGGAAAGGGAGGCTGTAGAGGGGGGACGATCCAAGGGTAAAGGGTGGCCATTGGTTGCCGGTAGTTGATAGTGGAGATGATTAAGGTTAGGGTTTTGCTAGAGAAGATATAGGGTAGTTTGGTATTATTTGAAAAATGGTGGTAAGTATTGAGAGAAAATGAAAAAAAAAATTCTAAATTGAGTGTAGTGTGAATGGTGTGTACTAAGAGGAGTGGTGGTTTGCAAATAGATTACCCACACCTTTTTTTTTTATCAATTGGTAATGGTCATTTGATTATGTACATAGTTCTTTTTTTTTTTTTTGCTTCTTTCTTTCTCATCTATTTGTGGTTGCAAATCAATGCCATATTCGAATGGAATCAAGAAACCAAATTTTCAATCGAAAGATACGATGCTACTTGAAGAGAACCAACAAACAAATGCAAGTTTATGCCTATGGACTTGCCAAATTTATGAAATTATGAAAAAGGAATTGAGAATGTGGTCCGGTACCTAATAGAACACTCAAGGAATATAGGTTAAATGAGTGAACCAAATTTATGAAATTATGAAAGAGGGAATTGACAATGTGGTTTGACACCTAATAGAACACTTAGGGCTTGTTTGATTTGCAGGATCAATAGTGAGTGGATTAACAATCTATAATATTAGTATATGATTAGTTATCCAATTGGATTAGTGAGATACATAATTTCCTCTTATCCATATTTGTTTTATAATAATTTTGTTGGATAGAATGATCATTGGAATTTAATCCAGATAATAAAATTTACAACCAAACAATAGAATGTGATTTTATGAATTAATAATCCTAACTATATGTTATAATTTACCCAATCAAATAAGTCCTCAAGAAATATAGGTTAAATGAGTGAACCAAATAGCCGAACTATTTGTGATCAAAAGTAGTAAGTGGAATCTACCTCCTTGCTACTTTTAACAAATTTACATAACAACAAAATGTAATGTTTCATTTTCTTTCCATTTTAAAGATGTCTTTAAGTTTATCCACTAGCAAAGGCATAAGATTAAGTTTGGTTAGGATAAAAAAAGGTAAAAAGTGATCGAAAAAAACGATTTTTTTTTTTTTTTTTTTTAAAGTTTGCTTAACATGAAAGTGGTAGCAATTACAAGAAAATTAATTTTCTTGTACAACTCATGTTAGCATGGTAACTAAGCCGCTAGTTTCTTGCAAAAAAACATAAGAAAATACTAGAAAGTTTAATTTGTTTTAAAATTTTCTATTTATTTGCAAAATTTTCATTCTAATCAAATTCATAAAAGTAAATAATTTTTTTTTCTTTTATTTCACTTTCTACTATTTTTACTTTTTATCATTAATTTTTTCCTAATCAAACAGAACTTAAAAGAATCAAATTTTATATGACGGAAAGAAACACATGCTTCACACTTCACAGTAATGTTTTTTTTGGTTGGCTTTCCATGTTCCCTTTACATGCCAAGTTGCACTTTGTTTGAATTGTACCTCTCCAAGAAAAATAAAAAAATAAAATAAGAATAAGTGAGATCATTTTTACTCTATGCTTATCTTTATGTGCCGTCACTAGTTACACCCCCCTCAGAACAAGAGTAATTGTACTACTAACAAGTTGCAAAACCAAAATGAGAATCATACAAAGAATGAGATCATAGAAATAGTTATGAAGAAATTAGTCTTGAAAATGACTTTAGGTTGCTATCATCTCCATCAATAGTCAACTTAAATACAGTATGTATAGTGTATTCACAATCAATAATACCAGTCTTAAAAAAAAAAAAAAAAAAAAAAAAATCTTTGCAACTTTTACTCACCTATGATTGATTTAAGAAAGAAAGAAAGAAAGAAAAAAATATATGATTAGTCTACATCATTTTGAAGGTCATAGAAGTCACCAACTTTGAGAGTTTCAAGCATTTTTGATTCACAATGGAAGGAAAAAAAGATCGTGTGCAAAGATTTCAGTGACAATTATAGATGGCACATGCAACAATAATGATGACACATAGTTGTAGATATAATCAGTATAGCATAATAATTGTAGCATTAAAAATTGTGAATTTTATTTTCTTTCCACAATTTGAGAAAAAATTTACTGGTCGGCATATTTTTATTTAGAATCAAATTTATTGGGATTTAAAATATATTTTTTTGGGATAGATTTGGTTTAATTTTTAAATATGATCCAATTTATGTACTATTTTTTTTATTTTTTATTTTTCTAACTCTCTATGAAGTATAATAAATCATAATTCAATAACATAAATTCATAATCCAAGTTAAAAGAGTTGTATTCCAGTATTGATTTATTCAACAAAATTAATTAAAAAAAATCAAACAAACAATAGTTAAGTCAATAATCAAAAAATTTCAAGGAATTAAATTAAAAATATAATGAATTTTTTAAAAAAGAAGTCTAAGTTCATTTAACCTTTTTTGCAACCTAAATCTTATAGAATTTCAAGATTGGATAGTCAAATAATGTATATCTAAGATTTTAGACCCCAACATGTATGTATTTTCGTGAAATTTCAAGTTGTAATTTAGCTATCAATAATGTTAGAGATTCATATTTTGTATTCATAAATACATTCATAATGATGTGATAAAAATGATGAGTCTTATATAATTGAGTGCATGACTAATAAAAAATTGATATTTATCAAATTATATTATTATAAATTGAATTATAAAATATTTTTAAAGGTTTCAAATATTTTCCTTTAGTCATCGCTTTGTGGCACAAACGATACTATTCATAAGGAAGTTAAGGCAGTTAAGTAGGACCATATCTATCACTAGCCACAAAATGGGAAACTCAATTTCAAAATCAATTTTTTGAATTAAAAAAAAAATGAATTTTACAAAAATAAACATAAACAAATATTTTTAAATTTTAAAGAATTATTTTTTCCTCTGAAAAAGGTAAAAAATCATATAAAAATGATTAGTGTTTTAAATTTATTATTTTTTCTCACTAAATTAGTATTTAGTTTTTTTTTAAAAAACATTTTTAAAAATAAGGATAAATTACAAATACATTCTTGAGGTTTGCTTAAAATACGAATTGTCCATTGTAGTTTGAAAAATTACAAATATCTTTCTGTCAGAATTTTTTATTTAACATAATTAATTGACAAAGTAAAATTTTTAATTATTTACCTATACAATAATAAAATTATCTAAATTATTAATTGAAATAAAATTTTAACATTATTAAAAACTATTAATTAACTTGATAATTTATTAATAAAAAGACTTATTTGTTATGAAATTTAAAACCTTAGAGAGCATAGTATAATTTTTAAAACTATAATAAATAATTTATAATTTAAATAAATCTTAGATTTATATTTATAATTTACCTAAAAAATAAATTATAAAAAACAAACCAAACGATGGGTTAATTCTCTCCCGCATGATGGAGCCTCCATTTTGTGTGGAAAAAGTCAAAATCTCACTTTCATTTGCCTACAATTTTCCCCGTACTCATGGAATTTGAAATCGGTGTTGCAATATGTATTAATTGATATATTAATTAATATAGTAATATAATTATGTTATTATTATTTTAAAATGATGACTTTATTTATTATATAAATTATAAATGTTTAAAATTTTTAAAATTATATTATATCATCTATTAATACATTAATTAATATATATAACATTATTCATTTAAAATTGACAAAAAGGGTTTTAAAATTGAACTTTCTCTTCAATAAATTGACAGGGAAAAACAATGAAGAAAATAAAAATGTGAACCCCACGCAGCTTCCTTAGTATTCCCACTGGTCCATAATTTAGATCGGAGGTTGTTCTTTGGGCTTGTGAGACTTGTCATGATGACTTTAATTTCAATTATTTGAATCATTATGTATGATATTTTATATATATCATTCACATAAAAAATTAAATCAATTCAATAGTCATAATCAATTCAATAGCCATTCCACTCGTCTGAGAAGTAGCTACTTTTTAGATTTTTTGGTTATTTAACTATTTAGTAGATTATTTTAGTTTTTATGTTTGAGAAGATGAGTTAGACCATCTCCAACGGTTCATCAAACCCAGCATCAAATTCAAAATTTGGTGAAAAACCTACTGTTCACTGCTCCAACGCTTGCACCAAATCGATATCAGATTGAGATTTCATCAAAAAATTCATCAAACTGAATACAGGTGAAGCGTTTCACCAAATCACTGTTACTGACCGTTGGATTTATACCAACTGGTCGACCAGCCGGTTGACCAACCGGTCAACCAGTAAAAGATTCAAACAGTTCAGAAAAAAAGTTTAAACAGTTTTTAAAAAAAAAAAAAAAAAATTTTCTCCCTAACCGGTCAACCGGCCGGTCGACCATTCGGTCGTCCCGAAAAAAGTTCAGAAAGTTCAAAAAAAAGGTTCAGACAATTCAAAAAAAAAAAAAAAAAAAATTTTTTTTGCCTAACCGGTCCACCGGCCGGTCGACCGGCCGGTTGACCACCTGGTCGTCCCGGGACAAATTTGGTGAAAGGTGAGCCGTTGGAGCATCTCATCCTAGATTTGGTGAAATGAGTCATTTTTTACTCAAATTTGATGAAAAATCTGAGTCACCGTTGGAGATGCTCTTAAATTTTTTATTTGATTGTTATATTAAAAAATGTGTTTGAAATAATGTTGAAATAAAAAATAATTAAACTGAAGTGCTGATGTGATGCGTTAGGATGGAAAATGACCAAATTATCCCTATGTGTTGAAATGTTGAGCTGGGGATCTAGTCAAAAGTTAAAAGGAAAAATTGTAATTTCACCATCTATCTTGCACAGCCAAATTATCCCTATGTGTTGAAATGTTTGGTTTGTAAATTTTCCAAAACAATTTTCAAAATCACTCTCTCTCTTACCTATCAATCAATCACTTTTTCTCTCTCCTCTCTCCTTCTTAATCACTTTTTCTCTCACACACATCTAATCAATTATAACAACATATCAAATCATTCCAAACTCTTAAACTCCAAAACTACTTTCAAAATACACAACCAAACAAACCAAAAAAATTTCTAAACTCTCTACCCAAAACAATTTTTAAAAACTATTCTCCCAAAAACAAACCAAACAAGCCCTAAAGCTTTTTGGCTATTTGTTTGAAGGGATTGGCTTTCTTCCGGTCTATGATCTGATTAGAGGATATTATTGGATTTATAGGGACCCACTACGGGTCCCATTTTGATAATTCGAACTGTTCAATGTGTAGAACTCGTCGAGTACTATATGTCTGTAAAAAATTACGTTGATCACATATCAATAGTTATTTCATCGGATCAGATTTCTGTCAATCGTTTATTTTTTTACCATTCATTTTTTTTATATTATATATATATATAAAACTGATGAGTTTGATATATTGAACAATTCAAATTATCAAAACAAGACTGTGATGAGTTTCTACAGACCCAACATCATCCTTCAATCCGTGATCATTTTAAAAGGAAACCAATTTGAATGAGGCTACAATAGCCTCATACCTCACTTCCCAAACACCTATATAAACTGACGAGAAACCGAGCCCTGAATAAAAAACAATCCAATCCCAGTCTACAAAAATTAATAAAAATTTTATAATGGTCTCCCGTGCACAAACTTAGCTGTTGGTAGGGGTGCAAACGAGCCGAGCCGAGCCGAGCCTTGCTGGGCTCGAGCTCGGCTCGTTAAGCTATCGAGCTCGTTTATTGAGCTCGAGCTCGGCTCGATAAGGGACTGGGCTCGAGCTCGGCTCGGCTCGTTAATTTTTGTCGAACTCGAGCTCGGCTCGGCTCGGCTCGGCTCGATAAATTTTTTTTAATATTATTTATATTATTTAAATATAAATTTTTAAATAAAAAATATTATTTATATTATTTAATATATAAAAAATGCATTTATATTATTATTTATATATATATTTATATATTTTTAATATATAAATAATGTATTTATATATTATTTAATATATAAATAATATATTTATTATATAATTTAATTATAGATAAACGAGCCGAGCCTACCGAGCCGAACACAGGCGAGCTCGAGCTCGGCTCGTTAACGAAACGAGCCCAATAATTGAGCTCGAGCTCGGCTCGTTTACTAAACGAGCCGAGCCGAGCCCTTACCGAGCCGAGCCGAGCCTGTTCACGAACAGCTCGATTCATTTGCAGCCCTAGCTGTTGGTGAGCTCTAAACAACTCTACATCACTCGAGTCCAAAAACGCTAGCCGAGTCAGCCAACTGCCTCTTCCTCTTATCCCATGTGGCTAATTAGTCAGCGATTTTGAATTTATTAGAGGTGAATTTCCTTGGCTTCATGGATTGGAGGTTATTGTTTAGGTGAATAAAAGTTTTTACGGGTCTCATTTTGAAAATTTAAATTATTTATTTTATTAAATATTTATGTATGTTATTCACATAAAAAAATTAAACCAATCTGATAATTGTAGTCTATTTAATTTATCAAGTTTCTCAAAAAAAAAAAAAAAAAAAACGATAATTGTATTTTTAAAAATAAATTATTTATTTTTTGTGAGAAAAATGATAAATTAAATAAGTTATAATTATCGGATCGACCTAATTTGTGTTATAGATAATATACACGAAGTGTATGACAAAATAAACTGTTCAAATTATTAAAATGAAATCTTTGATGAACCTCATAGGTCCAAACAACATCATCTAACCCAAATTCTAGACTATAAGCAATCTACATCTGTCTTTATTATTACTCAGTTAGTGTTCACCCACTTATGCTATGTTTGTTTTGAAGAAAAACATTTATATTTAATTGCGAATTTGAAACTTATGTGCTAATGATAGTGGTATGATGCAGGTGACAATGTCTGATTAACACTGCCACTACATCTATGACACTACCACCGTCGCCCACAACATATCAGTATCATTAACATATAAGTTTCAAATTCACAATTAAATATAATTTGTATGACTTTTTATATTTTTGAATATTATTCTCATGGTTAAGTTTTGGTTAAATTTCATTTTAAGATATTTTTTTAATTTTTTTGAAATATATGTGTTTTTGGTTAAGTTTTGTTTTTCATTATATTAAATGTTAAAAATTATAATAAAAAATATTTTAAAAAAAAATTGTCGAGACAAACGAAAAAAGTTAATGTGTTTTACCGTTCTTAATTTATCAAGAATATCATATAAATAATGACACATAATATTTAGGAATCATCTAACATTTTTCCGAATAATGTTATTCAAATCTAAAAATTAGACTCACTTTTCAAGTTCAATAATTAATCAATCATTCATTCTTATGTGTTATTTATTTATTTATTTTATCTCATATCATTTTTGATTATCAAACAATCATCTCATTTATACATCATTAAGTATTGAAAATGAGTTTAAAATAGAGAAGTTATTGATTGGTTTGGGGGCACTGCCACGTGATGTCTCAACAGTTTGTGATTGGTGGAGCGAGTGAGAATTTATGTTAGGTGATTGAGGAACATCAAGGGATATGGTGAATTGTGATTGGCGAGGGATATGGTCACGTGACGCCACAAACCAACCAATAATTTTTCCTAAAAATGAGCTATATATCATTTTTCTAAGAAAAATAACTTTTTAGATCCACTTTCTATGTATAATGATATGTAAATAAGATAATTGATTCATAATTAAAAAATAAATATAAGAAAAAATCAACTTACATATTTTAATAAAATGTCACATCATTAAGTTAAAAAAAATGAGTTTAAGTTTTTAATCTAAATAATAATATATATTTTTTTCTAATTTTCCATCCCACGTAAACATCAAAGTAACGTCCTCTCTCCCTTCTTCTAACCATGCACTCCCCTATATAACAATCACTATCTGCAACAAGTACTAACAAATACTACCACAAATCCCCCAACACCAAGCCACTTATGCATCATCACCATGCCAATCCATGCCAGAGAATCCAATCAACCCCAAATAGAGATCATAGTCAACACCGCAACATCAACGGTCTCAACTCAACCTCACAATGGCATTTTCATGATCATCAAGGCTCTCATATCACCCTCCACAGCTAGATTTCATGCTGGTCACTTCAGAATAAGCCTCTCTCTGTGCAGCCAAGCCTTACTTTGGAAAACCCTCGGCGAACCAAGCGACGATTCCAACACCATTCGCCGCCTCCTTCGCATGTTACCATCGACAGCCTTCATTTCTCTCTGGTTTCTAGCCTTGCTAACCCTAGTTTCACTCTCTCTCCTCTACCTCCTAAGGTGTTTCTTTCACTTTGACATGGTGAAAAGTGAGTTCTTCCACAATGTTGGAGTGAACTACATGTTTGCACCATGGATTTCATGGCTTCTTTTGCTTCAATCATCACCATTCTTCACTCCAGACACCATTTCCTATCTTGTTCTTTGGTGGGTATTCATTGTTCCAATAGTGGCACTTGATGTGAAGATCTATGGACAGTGGTTAATGGAGGGAAAGAGGTTTTTATCAACTGTGGCTAATCCAACAAGCCAATTGTCAGTGATTGGGAACTTGGTTGGGGCATTGGCGGCGGCGAAAATGGGGTGGAAAGAGAGTGCAGTGTGCATGTTTTCGTTAGGGATGACACATTATTTGGTGCTTTTTGTGACACTTTATCAAAGATTAACGGGGAATAATTGCCTTCCAGCGATGCTGAGGCCTGTTTTTTGCTTGTTTTTCGCTGCGCCAAGCATGGCATGCTTGGCTTGGGATTCCATTTCTGGAAGCTTTGATTACTCGGCAAAGATGCTCTTCTTTCTTTCTCTGTTTCTCTTCACGTCCCTGGTAAGTATTTAGGACTTATGAGTGTTTTTATTTTATTTTATTTGTTTCATAAATACCTAATTTTTTTATTAAATAAAATATCTTCTTTTTCACATAAAGAAAAGAGCATACTTAAGTGGGACTCGAGAGAGGATTGATGTACGCAACCTTATCCCGCAAGATGAGAGATTGTTCTCGCGACTCGAATTCTTGACCGCTATTAAGTCACCATAGCATAGTTTTACCACTGTTTCAAGACCGCCCTCTTTATTTATTTATTTTTTAAACATACAAAATATAAAATTATAAATCCGCTCTCATTCATCCGCCAATACTAAACCGCGGATTTTGACAGATTCAGGTGCAGCAAGCAATGTTTTGGTTGCTGATCTGCCATCTCAACCCTGTCCGTAGTCAACCAAATCCACTTTCAGGACCATTCTGATTTTGTTAGCATGTGTGAATAAAATATAAAATATTATTAGTTTTAAATAGGACCCTCGCAATTTTCAATGAAATTAATATTATTATTATTATTAGTATTTAGATATGAGGCTTATTATTTCGAGTGAATTACAATTTTTGTCTTGTTTACACATTTTAAGTTATATTTGAATCATAAATTTGAATAAATTTTTTTTAAAAAATCAATAAAATGTAATTTTTTTTCTTTTCTTTCTAAATTCTTTCATAAATTTATGTTTCAAACATAATCTCAAAATATTCTAGAACCATCCATCCACTGACCAGCCATGACATAATGCAAAGTTAAAGTTTGAGTAATATTATTTACCGAATTGAAAAATGATATATAAATTTATTTCTTAAATTTATTTTTTAAATTTAAGAGAAATTTGTTTTAAGATTTATGATATTAAGATTTTATAACATAAAGGATATATAATATTTTCATAATAGTTGGGACCCCTCAACATTTTTACAGAGAAAATTGATTCAGAGAAATTTGTGCCTGACTCAGAGAAATTTCGGTCTCAACATAGAGAAATTTTGATAGGGTTTGGAAGAGTTTTCTAAATATGATTTAAGAATAGAGTTATATTTTGAGTTTGTGAGTTTTGGACTATGATTTGTGTATGAAAAATTTGTTTGGTTATGAATTTTGAAAAGAGTTTTGAATTGAGTTTGAAATGAATGATAAGCCATATGATATTTAATTCAAAAACTTACAACTTATAACCAAACATACAACCCAAAAATCTATTCAAAGCTCATAAAATTTTTTAAAAAAATTCTAGAAATATTTTTCATTTAAAATATAAAAATAACATGTGCAAAAAAAACAAAAAAAAACAAAAAACAAAAAAATCCGAACACTGTTCTGGTCAACCAGATGTACGTTTGGGGGGACGTTTAGGAGGACGACCGGGTTAGCCAAATTTTTCCGCCTTGGAAAGAGTTTTCAAAAGTGGGTGTGAAATTAATTTTTGAAAACTCTAAACAAACAAGACACTCAAAACAAGGGATGGAAATATGTTTGGAGAAGCTAACCAAATACAGGCTTTAATTTTTACAGAGAAAATTTTCTAATTTAATAAAGAAATTTTAAAATTTCTCTAGTATGATCACAAAGAAATTTCATTGAGGGACCTTAGGTAATAAAAAAAAATATTTTGAACCTCTCCTACTACACAAAGTTGGAAAGAGATATTTTACTAATTTTTTCTTAAATATTTTAATAGATTGTTACATTATTAAATTTAAAAAGTGAGTATAACTTTTAGATTAGAGTTACTTTTAGATTAAATTTAAATAGTTACACTATTCTCACTCAAAAATTCAAATCTCAACTCTTCATTTATCTTCTAGACTATTTCCTATACAATAGTTTTTGGTACTTGAGTTTGTTTTAGCAATAAAGTAGTTTAAAATTTACTATAAAAATTTATATTATCTCTATTTTTTGAAAATTTTCTTTTAAAAAAACTAACAAAATAATTAATTACCGAATCATCAAATCAATTGGTTTTCTTTTTTTTGATTCAGTAAATCAATTGGTTTTCGATTGCAGTACGAAAGTGCCACACCCCCAAACCAGTCCTTCCAATTAGAATAAAGCATAAACTCTGCAGATGCTTTGGTTCACTATTTTTATAGGTTAAGGTGGAAAAATTATTCAGTGTTTCTAGATCAAATTTATGAGGCTCCAATTAGACAGTTATTGATTTAGATAGTACGCTTCGTCATTTTTGTGTTGATGTTTAGAAAACAATATGAGAAACGTCCATGGGTAATAGCAGAGTATTGCTCTAAACA
This sequence comes from Camellia granthamiana, assembly GCA_036172215.1. Lineage (NCBI taxonomy): Eukaryota > Viridiplantae > Streptophyta > Magnoliopsida > Ericales > Theaceae > Camellia > Camellia granthamiana. Next base: position 53,442,095 of record CM069907.1, on the reverse strand, counting down.
TAATAATTTTTCATTGGAAGTGAGGGATAACAAAATAGAGCCTAATTTATAGAATATGTTGAAATTAGAGTGGCTGTTGTGCATGAAAGCATAATAACCATTGTTATACGGTTCGTAAAATTTATTTTGGAATTTGTTTTAATGATCAAAATCGTTTATTTTTTAAAATACATGAAATAAAATATACCTACAAAAAATCAAATTCATTGGATATCAATAACTCTTTTACCGAATTGTATTTGTATCTAAAAATAATAATGATAAATGTAATTTGAATTATAAAATTGAATACAAATGCAATTTGATGAAAGGGTTATCGATATCCGATCAACTTGATGTTTTGCAGGTATATTCTACTCAATGTATTCTAAAAATTTAACGGTTCAGATTAACATAATAGGCCCTGAAATGGGCCTCATGGGTTTCACAACAGTTGTTGTTATGCCCTCACACAACAGTGACTGTTGTGCACCCTGCACATCCGCCATTCTTGGTTCGAGCATGTTTGGCGCAATTTCTAATAAGTTAAAAACTGATAATGATAAAGTAAGGATATTTTGTCTAACATCTATCTCTAACTTTTAATAGTCCATACCACCACTGTACTTTTTCTTTTTTTAATTAATCTATGAAGAGCCAATTTCATGTGTATCTAAAAAAAAAGAAGAAGAAACAAGTATATATTTGAATCTTTTTATTTTCTTTTTTGAATCTGTGATGCGTGATTAGATTGCTCCGAAATCTCCTTCTTCGTTCTACTACCGAAGGTAAAACTCTGTCATTTTACACATTATCAAATTCAATTATGTTTCTCTCAATGCTTTTGAAAATAAAAAGAAGAAAAAAGCTTAGTCATTTAGGTAATTTGATGTGGAAGACACTAATATATATATATACTTGTTTGTATGTGTTGTGTATAAATATGTTCAATTTTCTCTGATTTGGTCAAATCACAGAGAAAATTGTGAGCAAATCAGAAAAAATTGGTCAAAACACAGAAAAATTTGTGAACAAATCAGAGAAATTTCAACCTAGAGAAAATTTCAAAATACGGAAAAAATTAGTAAAATTGATCAAACCAATTTTTCCGTGTTTTGAAATTTCTCTGGATAAAAGTTGAGGGACTCCAACCACTATGAAAATATTATATGTCCTTTATCCTATAAAATCTTAATATTAAGGACATTAAAAAATTTCCCCAATAAAGCATAAGCTAAAATTACCTCTCCACCTACTTTTCAATAATCAATTTTTTAAAACTTATTTAAATTATTTTTACCTCATAAAATGACACAAATATCAAATAATAATAATAAAAAAGATAAGACAAGAAACTATAAAGCTTCATAAATTGCACCAAACATAATTGTGTTTGGTTTGGAGTTTTCAATCCATAAATTTTTATTTTTAGTGAACTTTTTAATATTTTAATAATTTTTTAAATTTTTTTTTTTTAGATCCACTTCATTTAAATTCACTTAAAAAGCACAAATATTGTGAAAAATCTTTAACAAAATTACTACATAAAAAAATTACAAAAATTTTACCTTTTTTTTTAAAAAAATATTTATTTATTTATTTATTTTTTGGGTTTCTTCACAAATAGTACTTTTTAAATGTATCTAGATTAAATGGTTCTAAAAATTTTTTACAAAAAAAAAAATTAAAATATTAAAAAAGTTCATTCAAAAAGAAAAAGAAAAAAAAGAAGACAGATTGAAAATCAAACCGGAGTAAGAATGAAATTGTAAATTTGGTTATCATCTAACCCAATGAAAATATTGATCTATGAATATGATCTTGTTATGCTAATTTGCAACAACAGGTTTCTAGGCCAACACTATTCAAGAAATCAATGAAGAAATTCAATGTAGCATGGTGGGCTTATTCATTCCCCTTGACATTCATGGCATTAGCTTCAACAGAGTATGCACAAGAGGTGAAGAGTGGCATAGCTCATGCATTAATGCTACTGTTATCATTACTTTCAGTTGTGGTGTCTCTGGTTTTAATGGTCTTCACTGTCCTTAATGCTAATATGCTCTTACCCAGTGATGATCCCATTCTCAGTTCTATCAGTACCCGCACACGGGTATGATCTGATTGTTATTAGTATTAGTATTAGTATTAGTATTTGTATTTGTATTTTTATTTTTTAATTTTTTTTTTAATATTAGAGCAGTAGTTGGAGAGGGACATAGGATTCTCTGTCTTTAAAATTCCCTATCCTAATACATTCTTGACCAATAGATTATATGTCGAGATTAATGTGATTAGAAATTATCACATAATCTAATAATTGTGAGTGTTTTGAAATAGGAGAATAGAAAAATTTGAGAATAGACGTGAAAAGTTTTAGATGACACTTGTAAGATTACCAAGTATGAGTTTCAGTCCATTTGTATATAGAAAAGGGTATTTGGAATTAAAACGACAATTTAATATATGGAATCTCTTACTAAAACAGAGTTTAAAGATTGTAAGATGAATGGAGTCTTTCCCCTATTTCCCGCTACCATGACATGTTTTGGAGAGTATAAATGTATAAACGTAGAGTTGTAAATTTGTTTTATGTTTCATTTAGGTTTATTTCCTATGCTACATGATACCACCAAGATTGCTGCATATGAATCACAATCCATTTGTATTATAAAAAAAAATAAAAATTGGGATTGCCTATATTAACAAGAACAACATTATTAACAACAAAAAGCACAAATATTAATGTGAAAACATATATAAGATCAGTAAAATGTTTAGCTTGGATTATCTTCGTCCGTTTTATGTATGAGTGATAATGAAGTATAGTTGTGCACACTACCAATATATATGAACTCCATCAAATCAATACAAAATTCTAAAAATTTACATGTACGAAAAACATACATCTGTTCGGTTTAACTCTAGAAACATGATTCCATCCTTATGTTTCATCGCTTTGTTTGATTTAAGTATTCAAAAATTGATTTCAAGGCCACATTTCAAAACTTATTTCAGAACGTGTTTGGTAGATGAGAGAGTTTTTGAATTTTGAAAAGAGCGGATTGGGGCTACCCGATCATCTTCCCGGATATCCTCCTGGACGTACGGCCGGTAGACCAAAATGACAAATTATTTGGCCATTTATTTAAAATTAACAAAAAAAAAAAATTTTAAATAAAATTTAATTTGTCGCAGTAATTTTTTAAAAATAAAATTTTTTTTAAACAAAACACTTAAAAAAAATTTCCAACCAAATATATAATCAAAAGTAATTTTAATTTAAATAATATATATACATATTTTATTATTTTATATAATTTTTTTTGGAGTTTTTAAAATTTTTTAAATAAAAAAATTATTTTTTTTAATAATTATTTTTTTGAATTGAATTTTAAAAAGAGTTTGGTTATGTGCTTTGAATAGAATTTTCAATAGAGTTTTGTATTTGTGTTTGGTTATGAGTTATAAGTTTGATTATTAAGTTTTGAAAACTCTTTTTAAAATTCATAATCAAACAAATTTTCTATTTTCAAATCATAATTCAAAAACTCATAAACTCAAAATATAACTGTATTTTCAAATTATAAATTCTAAAACTAAACCAAACGCAACCTAATTTGTGACTCAAATTAATTCTAGGTGCAATTCTCATCACATTCAAGATGGATTATAACCCACACTTTAATTTTTCAGTAAGGCTCTAAAAAATCTAGGGTAAATTATGTAAATAGTCCCTATACTTTACACGATGTGTTAATTTAGTCCCTGTAGTTTTAATTTGCTTGATTTTGCCCCTTAATTTAACAAATTGTGTCATTTTAGTCAAATAAATAACGGTTGTTAAATTAATTTAACGGAAGGTCAAATAATGCGCCAATTTGGTTCCTGTACTTTACACTATGTGTCAATTTGGTCACTGTAGTTTCAATTTTCTCAATTTTGACAAGGATTAAATTGACACATTGTGAAAAATACAAGGACCAAATTGACACATTGTTTGACTTTTCATTAAATTAACTTAACAGCAATTATTTATTGGATTAAAATGACACAATCCGTTAAATTAAGGGGCAAAATCGAGCAAATTGAAACTACAGGGATCAAATTGACACATTGTGTAAAGTATATGGACTATTTACATAATTTTTCCAAAAATCTAAAAAAACTCTCGAGATATTAATTCGTGATTATATTTTAATTTAAAATAATGAATATTATTCCTAATCAAAGAATCAACGACAAATCGGCACAACGATTTAACGTAGAAACAAATCACAATTGGAGCACCTCCAATTGTAATAAAAAAATAGCAAGCTAAAGTTACAAAACAATCCACTAAGAAGACAAAAAGAAATTACACATGAGTACCTAAAATTATTTAGCGAATTCACGCCCAAATTGAACCACACCCGATGTGCCTCTTCCACCACCGTCTTCACTTCAAAATTTTGACCAATGTTGAATTCACAATGCCGATGTCAAATCCACGACGATGAGCCATCTCAGAATCTACCAATGTTTCAGGCCTAAGTTCTCTAGAATCTACTAAAGAACACATTTCTTTATGTGAATAAAAAAATGAAAACAACCCTTGATGTTTGACATTATGTAGTTCATTGATCAATCGATCACCTTCTATACATCAAAGAAACTCATATAAAAACACCATCCAATATAGAACATTTTGTATTTTCCTCTTCTCTGAGAATCTAGATGAGTTAAATCCTAAAATGAGCAAATGACGCACTTTATAACAAATACAGTTACGAAGATCGCTCGAGCGCACACTTCACTGCTTGAGCGGTGTGAGTAAAGGTAGTGCAAAATATATAGGCAAACCATTTGAGCATAACATCCACCGCTTGAGCAGTGAAACATGTTTCGCAGAAGTTCAGTTTACAAGTAGAGATATTGGATAATTCACTTCACAGCTCAATCCCCATACATAGTTAGCGAAGTAGAAAATATAGAATGTTCAAGCTACGGAATGTCAACACAAACTCCTTTACACAAGCACAATTTGCGATTGGATTCGCATCTAAACACTCACAGCCTTATTGAAACAAAAGAGCGAACACTACTAGAAAATGGGGCTTTAGACATGGAATTTTTTGTGACGGTTTAAAAAATGTCGCAAAAAAAGCTTTTGCGATGGCAAAAAAATCAATTGCTAAAGTTTTATCTTTAGGGACGAGTTACCTGAAACCTTCGCAAGAAGAATATTATACGTGACAGTACGTTACCACTTCAAAAAAAAACTTTTTGTCTTGCATTTTTTTTATAATATTTTTTTGCAACAATATTTGTTAATTTGTTGCAAAAGATTTTGTTTTTTTGTGTATTTCTTCTCATTTACAACGGTCATTCAAACCGTCACAAAAACTCAATCCCCCTAATTTTAATCAGAACCTGCAGCCCCTTGTGAGAACCTGAACATAAAAACAAAAATGTAAATAATAATAATTTTACAAGTCTCAAATATTTTTATGGTAAATATTAAAGTGCAAATTAAATATTGTTGGAGGGTAATTTAATTAATCTTAAACTTTAAATAAATTTATTATGGAAGTCCAAAAATTTAAAGGCTAATAATAATAATAATAATAATAATAATAATAGTAATTATTTTAGGGTTAATAATATAAACAACAATGATTGAGAGTTCTAATTTTGGAATTCTAAAGAGAGCTCTAATGATGTGGCAAGAAAAAAAGAAAAAAAGAAAAAAAAAAAGGCACATACATCACATTATATGTGAGCCCTACTCACATTACTAGAGTTCTCTTTAGAGTTTCAAAATTAGAGTTCTCAATCTTTATTCTAATATAAATACATAAATAAAAAAAAATCGAAGCTCTTATTAACACAGCGGCCGCAGCCTTAGTCGTGAGAATGAGGGAGAAACAGTGGGAGAAGAGCAGTAGCAATCTAAGTCTTGGACTTAGGTTTCGTAGTAAGAAGGAAAGCTTTTGAATCCTATCTTCCTTTGTTCCTCATCTTCCTTCCATTATCTTAATATATCCAGTGGGTTAATTAATTGGGTCGATGATGGATGATATATTATAATGCCTAACCAATATTATATTGCACGGATGATCGGTGGAGTGTTTCATGAGAGTTCATACACCCAATATTTTAGTTTAGGAATTAACTAAAGGTGGTGTTTGGGGGACTGATTTTTAGCAGGTCATGGGCCTTTGAAGAGCCAATGTCGGTATGTAATAGTATTCTAGAAATTTTAATAGAATTCATAATGTTTATACACTGTTGCTCTTAAGAATATTAATCTGCCAGCAAACTTTAGAAATTAAGAAATCATATTAAATGAATGAATTTTAAGTTGAAATATTTACAATAACTTAATTACATATTGAATTTCATACCAAAATTTTCTTATAATTTTTGGAAATCAAAATCCATATAAATTGATGCGTTCAAATCTGTCTAGAAAATTAGTACTAACAGTAACTTCGGAAGTATCATTCTCTTAGGGTATAAATTTGAAAATTATCAAATCAGTGTAATTAGAATATTTTATGAGTCTAGTTTCTTACATTTTTAGCTTTGCATTGATTGCTCATGTATATTAAGAGAACAATCAATTTCTTTAAAGTGCTGCAAAAAACGATCTGCTTGGATATAATTAATTGTAAATAATTATTTCTATAAGCAAATAGAGTAAAACCAATTGAGTTTGAAACTTAGGATATATTGGTTGATATCTAGAGGATTTTAGAATTTTTATAACAGCGTGGAGTGGGTTTGTAATTTTCAAAGTTAGCAAATAGATTGAGAAAACTTATTTATAATTCTATTTTATCTTAAAGTCACATTTAATTAAGTTTCCATTTGAACCCATGTTTTGGGTAATTTGAGACCTTGAAGAACATGAACTTAAGGTATTATTTAAGTGCAACTGTGAGTTGGGTTGAGCCGTGTTAGTGTGTATTAGTTTGGGATTAATTGATTTATTATTCCTTTTAGCATTTTTGAATTAGTAAGTGATGTGTAGTTTTCATACTTGGTTCAAGGCATTAGTTGGACTTTCATACTCTATTCAAGGATTATATTATTTTGCTTTCAGGTGAGTAGTTGTATGCTACGTATTTTTATAAATGTTCTCTTTCACTAAAACTATTTGAAAAGTAAATTGTTGTTTCGTGACCAAACAATCTTAGTTAAATTATTATGATATTATTGGAATTGAGCTATTTTTAAAACATGTAAACTTAGCATATTGTAAACTATTTGTTATGGTCTCATGTTTATAATGGTGAATTACCATGTTTTGCAAAATTGAACTGTATTGATTATTGGGACAATCTATATATAAAAGTTCAAAGAATTTATTTTACTATGTGCGGTGACTCTGACCATTAAGAAATAGATCCGAGTTGAACTATGATGACTCTAATGCTCATAATTGCTTTCCATTGCCAGGTGTTCCTTTTCCCCAACTCCCAAGGTTTTGAAATTCCTTGTTTTCGCTATACAACCTTTTGTACTATTTTCCTAACTCCATGCTTCCATACCCATTTAAGCTTTAGTTACTTTAAACATTGCACCAATCACTTCCACACCTATATAACCCCATATCAAACAATCTAAATTTTTTTTTGTATGGTTGAGATTGTTTGTCTTATTTTTGGTTGAATATGAACCATTTACCTTAAGGATTAAACTAGGATTGGTAAGCGACCCATTTATACATCTTATGGGGTTATTTTAGAGTGCAAATCCCATACTTTCTGCAGAAAGGCAGCAACTGCTGCCGTGGGTGCTCCGTTCCCTTTCTCTTTGATTTTTGCTTCCAAAAATCCATCATGTTAGCTTTAAAATTCTAGTCTTGACTCTGCTCAAGAAAAATCTAATATTTGGAGTGTATTTTAGTGTACTATTTAAACTTATTAGTAAGTTTTAGGGAGTGACTTAGTGAGAGATTAGTGTTGTATCATGTGAAGAACTTTGGGGATTTTTAGAAAATCTTGGATCAAGAAGGCTTGAGTCACTTGGATCTCATCTTCTCCACTCCCTTTTCCCAATCTTTTGTTTGTTAGAGCTTCAAGAGATAGAGATCTCTACACCTTTTGCCATATAGAAGTATGTTAGGGTTTCAAATTGACTTCTCATGAGTTGATTATTATTTTAGTGTTAGACTGTTTACATGTCGTATTGTTTACGTGTCGTTGGATAAGTTAATTAAATAAAATGGAATTGAGGTACTATTGGTTGTCAATGAAATGGCCAAATGGGATGTCAACAAAACTTGACATAGACGACTAACTAGGCACAAATGACTTGTAGGAAAAGACGGGACTCGAAATTGGTTCCCGATTTTCAATCTAAAGCCTAATTCCCGTTTGTGAAAATTTGTTTTTAGAAACTCTTTTTCGACTTGGTTGATACACTGAAATGGTTAAATGGAGTCGGATGTCAATGACACATGACACACACGACTAACTAGGTACAAATGACTTGTAGAAAAAGATGGAACTCGAAACCGGTTCCCGATTTTCAATCTAGAGCGTAATTTCTATTTGTGAAAACTTGTCCTTTAGAAACTCTTTTTCCGAACCGATTGATACACTAAAATGGTCAAACAGTGTCGGATGTCAACAAAACTTGACACATACAACTAATTAGGCACAAATGACTTGTAGAAAAAGACAGGACTCAAAACCGATTCCCAAATTTGAATCTAGAGCCTAATTTTCGTTTGTGAAAACTCCTAATTTAGAAATTCTTTTTCGAACCGGTTGACACACTAAAATGGTCAAATAGTGTCGGATGTCAACGAAATTTAATACACATGACGAACTAGGCACAAACGACTTATAGGAAAAATAAGGACTAAAAACCGGTTTAATTTTGAATCTAGAGCCAAATTTCTATTTGTGAAAAGTTGTCCTGTAGAAACTTTTCTTCGGGCCGATTGACACACTAAAATGGTCAAATGGAATCGAATGTCAACAAAACTTGACACACACGACTAACTAGGCACAAATGACTTGTCGGAAAAGAAAATACTCAGTCTCTTGACTTTGATTATTTGTTCTTTGTTTTATGTCACCTATATTGCCTTTTTGTTGTTGTTAATGATGAGATAATAAAGTCCAAGTTAGAAGCCCAACTAGAGTCAAGGGAAAAGAAGTCCAGTTAACATTTAGTTACCAAACCATAGTTATGTTAGAATCAGTTGTAAGTTGGTTAGAACTATAGTTGAGTTAGGTGGTTACACTTAAGTGTATAAATCTGTGTATTGATATTCTATTGAATCTAATAAAGAAACTCTTGATTCTTTGAAATCTCTTTATGGTATCAGAGCATATTTGAGCACCAACGAGCCATAGGTTTCTTCCATGGCAGATCCATCAAATCTCCCTCTAAATCTCATATTACTCATCTCAAATCTCATTTCTTTTGTGAATGTTAAGCTTGATTCTTCAAATTACATCGTGTGGAAAAATTAATTGCTCAATATTTTATAAGCGATGAAGCTTCTCTGCTATGTTGATGGATCGTTGCCGTGTCCTCCATTGATTGTTCTTGATTATTTGAACAAAGAGGTTGTGAATCCAAAACATCAACAATGCACATTTGTTAAGTTGCATCACCGTAACTTTATCTCCACCGATCTTCACATTGGTTTGCTCTTGCAAATCAAGCTTTGAGGTATGGACATCACTGGAAAAACAATTTACGTCTCTCTCTCTCGATCTCATATACATCAGCTCAAGAATCAATTGAATCGTCTTTCCAATAAAGGGCATTCTATGGAGGATTATTAGGTCAAGTAAAGGCTCTCTTAGATCAGTTAACTCTGGTCTCCTCTCCAATTGATGATGAAGATTTAGTGCTTATCATTCTAAATGGTTTACAGATGAGTACAACGCCTTCAAGACTACCATTCGAGCACGAGCTGAGTCCATTTCTGAAGATTGTCTATGCTCGTTGCTCTACTCTGAAGCTGTTCATGTTGAGTCTTCAACCAAGCACTCTGGTTCTGCTGATGTGCCTTTTGTGTATGTTTCTAATAGGCAAAATTCTTCTTCATTTGCTAAGTCTGACAGAGGAGGTTATCGTGGTGGCTATTCCAGAAATTCCAATAGAGGTGGTCGATTTTTCAAGGGCAATTGTAACCGTAGTGGTGGAGGAAGAAAAATTTCTACTCCAAATTCTGCCTCTGCTTCTCATTCTTCTAGTTCTCCTACTGGTTTACTTATTTGTCAAATTTGTGGCAAAGCCAATCACACAGCTCTTGACTGCTGGTACAGAATGGATCACAGTTTTCAAGCTCCTTCATCTGCTATGAGAGGTACTTCCCCTAAGGCTTATATTGCCGCTTCTTCATCTGACAACAACAATGCAAATTGGTACGTTGATTCTGGGGCTGCTAGTCATCTCACTAATAATCTCAATAATCTATCTTTCTATCAACCATGTGAAGGTGAGGATCATGTTACCATTAGTGATGGGAATCAATTGGCTATTCATCATACTGGCACTGGTTTGCTTCCCACTCCTTCTACTACTCTTAAACTTCATGATATTCTTCATGTTCCTTCTATCTCTTCTAATTTCCTTTTTGTTCAAAAACTAGCTACAGATAACAATAGTACTATTACATTTGATGAACATTCCTTTGTTATTCAGGACAAAGTCACCAAGAAACTGTTGTTTCAAGGCCATCATACTAATGGTCTATATCATCTTTCTATGCCATCTTCATCTCCATCTTTTTCTCATTGTTTTCACAGTACTACTACCATGTCCTCTTCCCCTGATTGGCATTTTAGATTGGGTCATCCCTCTCTTCAAAAGCAGAAGCATCTCTCTAAGTCTGCTGATATTTCTTTTCCTAATACTAGTTTCGGCAACCTGTGTACTCATTGTTGTGTCTCTAAGAGTCACAGGCTTGCCTTTAGTCTATCAAATTCTACTGTATATAAGCCTCTGGCATTGATCCATACTGATGTTTGGGGGCCTTTTTCTCCCTTTGTTGCTAGATATCGCTATTATGTATTTTTCATTGATGACTACAGTAAATTCACTTGGTTGTTTCCTCTTTCCTATAAGAGTAAGGTTTTTAACAAATTTCTTGAGTTTAAAATGTTTGTTGAAAATCAATTTTCTACCTATCTTCAAATTCTCCATAGTGACAATGGTGGTGAATATCTTTCTCTTAAGTTTCAACATTTCTTCACTTCCCACGGCATCCAACATCAATTAACCTATCCCCATACCCCTGCTTAGAATGGGGTAGCCGAGAGAAAACATCGCCACATTGTTGATACTACTATTGCTGTTATGCATCACTCTACTATTCCCATTCAATTTTGGTTTGATGCTATTGCTACAACTGTCATGTTAATTAATCGCCTTTTGATTGCCAAGCTCAACTTTCTTACCCTTTTTGAGGTTTTATTTGCTCATCCTTCAGATTATTCTATTCTTCGCACATTTGGTTGCTGGTGTTATCCTTGGTTAAAGCCATATACTTCCCACAAGTTACAACCTCGTTCTATTCCATGTGTTTTTATTGGCTATCATCATGCTGTTAAAGGGTATCGATGTCTCGATCCTCAATCTGGTAAGGTTTATTTGTCTAGGCATGTGGTCTTTGATGAGAGATCTTTTCCCTTTGCCCATCCGTTTCTTTTATCTTCTTCTTCTCAGTCTCCTTCTATGCCTCAACTTTAGACCTTTTTTTGGTCTACCTCTGTCCCCTTTTCCAGTTCTGTTGTTCCTCCGTCTGGTTCAGCACCTCCAGGTGTTACTTCACCTGTCCAGCCCTCTTCTGTTCAGCTTTCATCAGTTCAGTTATCACCTGTACAGGTCTTGCCAGACTTGGCCTCACCTAGTCATGTTCCTTCTTCTTCTGGTGTCCCTCCATCCTCTTTTATACCAGTTTTTTCCCTTTTTATTCAATTACCTTTTTTGCCTCCACACCCTCCTCTGAACCACCATCCTATGACAACTTACTCTAAATCTTCCTCTCAATCTCTGTGTTTTCTTGCTACCTCTAATTCTAAACCTACTGCTATGCTCAGGCTTCTCTGTCTCTTGCTTGGTCTCAAGCAATGCTTGAGAAATATCAGGCTCTTCACAATAAGGCACTTGGAGTTTAGTCTCTCTCTCTCTCTCTCTCTTCTAATAAGCATGCCATCGGTTGCAAATGGGTGTATCGGTTGAAAAAGAATTCGGATGGTTCTATTGCTCACTTGTTTAGTTGCCAAGGGCTATCTTCAAAAGGCTAGGGTTGATTATCAGGAGACTTTCAGTCCCGTGGCCAAGCAACCTACAATCCGGGTATTGTTCTCTCTTGCTCTTCATTTTGGGTGGACTATTAAGTAGTTTGATGTCTCCAATGCTTTTCTCCATAGCACTCTTGATAAAGAAGTATATATGCACCAACCTCAGGGGTTTGTTGATCCTAATCATCCTCAGTTAGTTTGCAAGTTGCATAAGGCCCTTTATGGCCTTAAACAGGCTCCTAGGGCCTGGTTTTCTATTTTTTCCTCTTTTCTTCTTCAACATGGTTTTAAGTCTAGTCATTGTGATTCCTTCCTTTTTATTCATCACACCTCCACTTCTCTCACTGTTTTGGTAATATATGTTGATGATAGCTTGTTGACTGGTAATGATCCTTCTTTTCTCTCTTTCTTAGTCTCCCAAATGTATTCTTCTTTTTCCATGAAAGAACTTGGTCTTCTCAACTACTTTCTTGGTATTTCTGTTCATACCACTTCTTCTGGCTATTTTTTGTCCCAAACTAAATATACCACAGAACTTCTTACCAAAGCTAGCATGTTCTCCTGTCAGCCTTATTCGTCTCCCATGGCTGTTAAATCCTCATCTACTCCAGATTCTGCTGTTTCTTTCTCTAATCTATCTTTCTATCGGTCTCTTGTCGGTGCTCTTTAGTATCTCACTATTACTTGTCCCGACTTATCATTTGCTGTTAACTCTGTTTGTCAATTTTTGCATCAGCCTCTCAATTGCCATTTTGCTGCAGTTAAACGTCTCCTTCGCTATCTTAAAGGTACTCTTACTCATGGTCTTCGATTCTTTTCTAGTCCTCTTCTTCTCAATGCCTACTCTAATTCTGATTGGCCTGGTGATTCTTTTAACCGCCGTTCTACTACTGGCTATTGTGTTTTTTTGGGTTCAAATTTGATTTCTTGGATTGCTAAGAAACAACCCACTGTTTCTCGCTCCTCCACTGAGGTTGACTACCGTGCTTTGGCTCAAACAGTTGCCGAACTCAATTAGTTAACTATGCCCCTCTTTGATCTGCATCTTGTTGTTCTTCCTCCCACCTTATGGTGTCACAATCTTTCGGCTATTTCTTTGTCTAGTAACCTATCTTTCATGCTCGTTTGAAACATATTGAAATGGACTACCATTATGTTCGTGAACGGGTTGCTGCCAAGCAGTTGTTCATCTGTTATGTTTCCACTTTTGATCAAGTTGCCGATATTCTTACCAAGCATTTGTCTGTTAGTTGATTTTAGTTTTTACAGCACAAGCTTCTGGTCCAATCTTCTCCCATTAGCTTGCAGGGGGATGATGAGATAATAAAGTCCAAGTTAGAAGCCCAACCAGAGTCAAGGGAAAAGAAGCCTAGTCAACATTTAGTTACCAAACCATAGTTACGTTAGAATCAGTTATAAGTTGGTTAGAACTATAGTTGAGTTAGGTGGTTACACTCAAGTGTATAAATCTGTGTACTGATATTCTATTGAATCTAATAAAGAAACTCTTGATTCTTTGAAATCTCTTTAGTTAATCTCATACCTGTTTCATGTCTACTAGCATGAACTACTACTAGGGCTGCTGTGTCTGTGTTTAAGTACAATTATTTTTCTAGATTTCTTATTTTGTGTTTATTTGATTATTGTTAGATTATAGGGGAATGTGTTCAATCAATACTTAATTTTAATAGTATTAACATCATTGTAGGATGTAATTAAAATTTATTTGGATAGTTTACGTTTACCAATAGTCCAATTGGTGGAGGGACTTCTTGTTAGTGACAATCCATTGTGTGAAATTGATGGAGTTCCAATTGGGCACGAATATTACAAAGTCTTTGCCTTGAAAGCGAAAAAGCCGAATGCTCATTTGGAAACACCATTATGAGGTCTAAGAATAGTTGGAGAAATTGTTCGAAGATACATTATGTGGCGCTCGATTCATGTGTATGTTACAATCTTATTTATTTATTTATTGAAATAAATGTTTTACATTTTTTGTAAGCTTGAATTAATTATATTCTAAATAATTATTTTTTTTGTTTCTTTTTGCAGATACTACCTTTTTGAGTATGTGATGATATGTTTGCATATCGATATTAGAGCTTACTATTGATACTAAAATAAGGTATAATGTATATATGTATATAAATTTTATTTATATCGTTGATACTTTTGTTTTCTTTTAAATACAAATTTGAATTCTTGAATTATAAAAAAATTATTACTAGTATTGTTGGAGGTTGTTTTATATATTTTTGTAATGAATGTTTGGTTAATACTGTATTGCTATAGCGATCCCGATTTTCCTTTCCTTTGTATATTGTATTCCGGACTTGGTTCCGTGGTTGTGTTGTTGTCTCATTCTCATTTCCTTCCTTTACTCTTTGTATTTGAGTTTTGGGTTGTGTTAGGCAGGTTTGAAACAGGTTGGTTGTGCTTTGAAACCAAAAGTTGATGCCCAGAATTTGGCCTTCACGCTCGAGCGGAGCTTTTGACGCTCGAGCGGGCCCTTTGATTTTGCTTCTCCGCTCGAGCGAGAGTTTTGACGCTAGAGCGTGAATTTCCATCTCCCAGTATTTTTTCTCTGCAGGTCTTCGTACGCTCGAGCGGGCGTTTTGACGCTCGAGCGTGACCCTTTGATTTTGTTCCTCCGCTCGATCGGGGAGTTTGACGCTCGAGCGGGGACCATGTCTACAAAACTTCTGTAGGTGTGCAATCGACGCTCAAGCGACGCTTTTCACGCTTGAGCGTGAGTCTGTGTTTGACGCTCGAACGGGGGTTTCCACGCTCGAGCAAGGCGACTTTTATATCAGTCCGAGTTTTGACTTTTTGGACCACTTTTTGATTTCCTTTCTCTCTCTTACTTTTTCAAAACCTCCATTGGAGAGCTTCTCCCTCTAAAACCTCAACGTCTCTCTAGGATTTGATCTAGTTAGAGTGACCTCCTACCCTTGAGCCTTTGCAAAAAGTGTAGAGCTTGGTGTGGGCTTCCTATCAATCCGAAAATTTCTTGATTTGGAGCACTTCGGGATTTCTTCATCTTCTCCATTGGGTATCATCTCTTGAGGTAGGGATAACTACTCATTCTTATGTGCTTTAACATAGATGTTGAGCTATTTGTATAGATGGTTTGATTTGGGAAGTTAGGGTTTGAGATGTGTTATATTGAAAAGAGGGGTTTTGTCTTTTTGACTCATATATGTATATTTTGGGTCTTAAAAAGAGATTATTGATATTGTTGTTAATATTTGAGCCTTTGGGCCAATATTGGAAAAAAAGGAAAAAATGCCATATTTTGGGTATATTTGGGTCATTAGTGTAATTAATGACATTTATCATAGAATCATGAAATTGACTTGGAAATAATGAAATTGGTGCAATATGGGATGGAATGGTGGAGTTGGATTTATTAATCACTTACCTTTGGAAATTGTTGCTAATTTATCTGTTGGATGTAATTATTATCTGTTTAGAAATAATTGCTTCGGGCTATCGGTGGAGGATAGTCTTGACTATTGTAGACAATGTATGATGATTAGGTGAACTAAAACTATTCAATTGGCAATGTCATCGAGGATGACGGTTGGAATAATACATCAAATTTATGTATTGATTGATCTTGTACATAATATGTGTTTATATACATTGTGTTGTGTGGGAGGAGATAGGGGATGTACTCCACGGTTTAGGGGAAGATAGGGGATGGACTCCTAAACCGGATATTGTTTGAGAGGAAATAGGGGATGTACTCCATTGATACAACAAATATGTGTATCTATTGAAGTGTTGATACAGCAAATATGTGTATCTATTATGAAGTATGGAAGTATTCTTACATGTTACTGATACAGCAAACATGTGTATCTGTTGTGAAGTATGGAAGTGTTGTTGATATGAGTTATAGTCTCATTAAATTATTGGCCAGGTTCTGAGCCTTATTCATAAATTGAGAACTGGATAAGTAATGGAAAATAGAAGGAAACATGGACATATCTGTCATGTATTTGAAATGGATAATAAATTGATTTATGTGAGTTAAACATCTATCAAATGCCAATGTTTTAGTTATCGCTCATATTATGTTTAGCATATCTCTACTGGGCGTTGGCTCACCCTATATGGGACATCATTTTCAGGTTCAGGTATTATGCCACCTCCGAGATCTTAGCTTGGATGGTTGTGGGAGTTGAAGACTCTTTTGTTTATTTTTGTTATATTACATGTACATCAAGCCAAGGGCTTATTTTATATAGAGTTAGTACTCTCTTTTTGCAACCAAGTGTTGACTTGGAAAGTTGTAAGCTCGTAGGGCATTTACTTTTGTTGTCAACATGTAATACATTTGTAAGAAATACTCTGATGAAATGTAATTATGCTTTATTCTCTTATGTCTAAGCATGTTAATAGTGTATGTGTTATGGGTTTATTTTGAGGGCGTTACAACTTGGTATCAGAGCGTACTGGGTTTGATTACTTTGGGTACGCGGGAAGTGGTTAGTACCACAATGGGTTCGTCTTGCTTGTTAGAGACATTAGACGTAATGTTATATGCTTATGTGATAACATGTTTTATGTGACTATATGAGTATGTGATTTAGTTTCTAGGATGTTGATTGGATCCTTGGGTTTCTGTGAGTCTTGTTGGAAAAGCACTTGATCAATGTTGTTTCTGACCGGAGCTCTAGTAACGCCATGGGACGGTCATTATCCGGAAATGAAATTCGTAAGTGCTTATGTGATTATGTGCTTACGTGGAGTGAATTACTGTTGTCCATGCATTAGGACGCGAGTGTTATAGCTTCGGCACATTTGTGAATGTGCTAATGTTCTTCATTACCTTTATTAGGATGTTAGGACGAGGACGTGGTGGTAGGCGAGGTAGGCCTAGGAGGCAGGAGATGCCCATACCGGATGAGATTCCGGAACAGCAGGAGGGGGTTGGTCAGGCCAATGTGGCCGAGCCAGTAGGTCAGCAGGCCATAGGCGCCTTAGCCCGCGAGATGGCAGGAGCTTTGAGGGAATCCTTGGGCATTCTTAGAGCTGAGAATCAGGTCCAGGCCCATGTTCCTGAGGCAGGGCCTTCCTTTCTGAAGAGGGAGTTCTTTCGGTCTAACCCGAACGAATTTGTGGGTGATCCTAAAGAGCCACTTAAGGCGGATGAATGGCTCGAACAGATGACGAAGACGTTTGAGATGCTTGGCATCGAAGACGGGGCATTGAAGGTGACCTTGGCATCTTTCCAGCTTAAGGGGGATGCGGGTCAATGGTGGAAGTTCATGAGGGGTCGTATTGGAGGGACATGGGAGGCCTTTGTAGGTGCTTTCTAGGAGAAGTTCTTGTCTCCAGCTGTCAGGGAGAAGCTGAGGGACCAGTTTTGCTAGCTTAAGCAGCTGAGTTTATCAGTGGCCGAGTTTGAGGCCGCATTTACCAGTCTATCTAGGTTCGCACCTGTGCTTGTGGCGTCTGAGGAATGCCGTTGTCTTGAGTTCGAGAAGAAGCTGAGGCACGGACTCAAGATGAGAGTTAGAGGTTCTATGACCCGGGATTATGGGCGCCTTGTGGATGCTGCGGCTCATATGGAGATTATGATACAGGAGGAGGAGGAGAGGCAGAGAGGCTCCAAGAGGAGTCAGGATGGTCAGGGGGACGGTAGGAGGCAGAGGGGTTCTAACCCTCAGCAGTTCCAGGGAGCTTTTGTGAGATCGACCTTTCCAGTACCGAGTTCGGGTTCTTGGAGAAGCAATCAAGGAGACATTACCTGTTACAAATGTGGTCAGCTGGGCCACAAGTCTCCAGCTTGCCCGGAAAAGGGCGGAGGGCAGAGAGCAGCTTCATCTTCGGCTCGACCTCAGAGCCAAAGTCAGGGCAGAGGCCAACCACTCTCTTGTTATCAGTGTGGTCAGGCGGGGCACCTGAAGAGGTTCTACCTGCAGTTGGGTGCCACATGGGGTGCGTCTGGTTCTAGGCAGACGCAGAGTTTTCAGCCCGCACAGTCAGTTCAGGCCTCGAGGGCCAATCAGGGAGTTTCGTTGTCCCAGTCTGTGCAGCAGTCTTTTGCTCCTAGAGGTGAGCAGGTAGATCAGGGGCCTACAGGGCGTGTGTATGCTGTTACCGCGCAGGATCTTGTTCCGGCTCCATCTGTTGTGAGAGGTACCTTTTTGTTTTGCAACTCGGTTGCCAATGTGTTGATTGATACGGGTGCATCCCATTCTTTTATATCTGTTGCATTTGCATCTGTTTTGGGATTGGAGTTGGCACTGTTAGCATCTCCTATTTGTGTTGTATCACCTGTTAGAGGTGAGTTGATCTTGAAACAGGGGTGTAGAGGGTGCGATATAGAGGTCGTCGACCGTCGACTTCCATTTTCATTTGCAGTTATGGCTATGTCGGGTTTTGATGTTATTTTGGGTATGGACTGGTTATCGTCATACTGGGCTGTTATTGATTGCTACCGCCAGAGGGTCACAGTATGTACCTTGAGCGGGGATTGTTTCCATTTCTTGGGGGATCGGGTTGGTAGTGTATTGCCACTGGTGTATGATCCACGAGGGCGGAGTGAACTTAGTGGTCTGCTTGCTAGCTTTATGAGTGGTGAGTGTGATGAGACCCAGACTGTATTGCCGATGGTGGTTTGCGAGTACTCAAATGTCTTTCCAGAGGATCTTGTTAGTTTGCCACCTCATCGAGAGATACAGTTCTCTATTGACTTAGTGCCCGGCACGATGCCGATTTCTATGGCACCTTATCGTTTTGCCCCAGCCGAGTTGAGTCAGTTGAAGATTCAATTCCAGCAGTTGCTGGATAAAGGCTTTATTCGCCCTAGTGTTTTGCCGTGGGGAGCACCAGCCCTCTTTGCTAAAAAGAAAGATGGTGCCTTGAGACTTTGCATTGATTACCGGAAGTTGAATCGGGCAACGATCAGGAATAAGTACCCTATGCCCCGTATAGATGATTTGTTTGACCAGTTGAAAGGGTCCCGTTGTTTCTCTAAAATAGACTTGAGATCAGGTTACCATCAGTTGAGGGTCAGGGAGGAGGATATTCCGAAGACGGCATTCCGTACGCGGTATGGCCATTACGAGTTTCTGGTGATGCCATTTGGGCTCACCAATGCACCGGCAGTATTTATGGACTTGATAAACCGGATATTTCGAGAATTCTTAGATCGTTTTGTAGTCATTTTCGTGGGCGACATTCTGATTTATTCAGCTTCGGAGGAGGAGCACGAGGAACATTTGAGAGTGGTGCTTGAGTTGCTTAGAGCCCATAGGCTGTATGCCAAGTTTGGGAAATGTGAGTTTTGGCTAGGAGAAGTCAAGTTCTTAGGCCATGTGGTTTTCGGGGAAGGAGTGTCTGTTGATACATCCAAGATTGAGGCAGTGCAAGATTGGGCACAGCCTAAGAGTGTTTTTGAGATCCGTAATTTTCTGGGATTAGCTGGGTATTACCGTTGGTTTGTGAAAGATTTCTCCAAGCTAGCTTGACCGTTGACTAGATTGACGCGGAAAGGGGTCAAATTTGTATGGAGTGAGATGTGTGAAAAGTCGTTCCAAGAGTTGAAGGTTAGATTGACCACTGCTACCGTGTCGATTATTCCGGAGAGAGGTTTAGGTTATGCGGTCTATTGTGATGCCCCACGAGAGGGTTTGGGTTGTGTGTTGATGTAAAAGGGGAAAGTAGTAGCCTATGGCTCACGTCAGTTGAAAATACACGAGAGAAATTACCCTACACATGACCTAGAGTTAGCAGCAGTGATCTTTGCCCTAAAGATTTGGAGGCACTACCTATATGGTGAGAGATTCGAGGTATTCTCAGATCATAAGAGTCTGAGGTATCTATTTACACAGAGGGACTTGAATTTGAGGCAGAGAAGGTGGATGGAGTTCATAGAGGATTATAACTTCGAGTTGCACTATCACCCGGGAAAGGCCAATGTTGTGGCCGATGCCCTTAGTAGGAAATCCATTAGTGATGTAGCTTGTATAGCCATCCAGGAGTGGGAGATGTTGGGTGCACTTGGCGAGTTTGATTTGCTTCTGGGCGAATTCGTTGAGGCTGTGGCCTTGTTTTCTGTAGTTGCGCAGCCTACACTTGTGAATCGAGTGTTAGAGGCACAGGGAGGTGACCTTGAGGTAGAATCCCTTCGAGAGAAGATCTCCAGTGGGAAGGCTGAGAAGGGTTTGTCTGTGTATCCCGACCTGAGTGTGAGATACCGAGACCGTTTGTTTGTGCCGGAGTCTTGCCGAGAGGAGGTACTCCGAGAGTTTCACCATTCACGCCTTGCGGTGTATCCGGGAGGCACCAAGATGTATCGTGATTTGGGTCGCCAGTTTTGGTGGCGGGGTATGAAGAGAGATGTGGCAGTTTTCGTATCGAGATGCCTTACTTGTCAGCAAGTGAAGGCCGAGCATCAGAGGCCAGCGGGTTTGTTGCAAGCCTTGCCTATTGTCGAGTGGAAGTGGGAGCACGTCACTATGGACTTCGTTGTAGGCCTTCCGAGGACTCAGCGGGGTAGTGATGCTACTTGGGTGGTTGTAGACCGGTTGACAAAGTCGGCGCACTTCATCCTATGCGCGTGAGAGATTCGATAGATCATCTTGCCGACTTGTATATTCGGGACATAGTGAGGTTGCATGGGGTCCCAGTGTCGATCGTCTCAGATAGAGATCCTCGTTTTACTGCTAGGTTGTGGCAGAGTTTGCAGAGTGCCTTGGGCACTAGATTGACCTTTAGCACGACTTGTCATCCTCAGACTGACGGGCAGTCCGAGCGTACTATTCAGATCCTTGAGGATATGCTTCGAGGTTGCGTTCTTGACTTCGGTGGGTCATTGGAGAGGCACTTGCCCTTGGTGGAGTTTGCCTACAACAACAGTTTCCAGTCGAGTATCAGTATGGCACCGTTTGAGGCCTTGTATGGCCGACCGTGTAAGTCTCTAGTTTGTTGGGCCGAGGTGGGTGATGCACCTTTGTTGGGCCCGGAGTTGGTGAGGGAAACAACGGAGAAAGTTGAGCTTATCCGTAGGAGGCTTGTTACAGCCTAGAGTTGACAAAAGAGTTATGCCGAACGTAGGAGGAGGCCTTTGGCATTTGAGATGGGTGATCATGTTTTTCTGAAAATATCACCTAGGCGAGGTTTGATGAGGTTTGGGAAGAGTGGGAAGTTGTCCCCTCGGTTTATTGGTCCCTTTGAGATCCTTGAGAAGATTGGGGAGGTTGCGTACCGTTTAGCTTTACCACCGCAGTTGTCCGGAGTACATGACGTGTTTCATGTTAGTATGCTTCGGAAGTATGAGCCGGATTCGTCCCATGGGCTGGATTGGACCGATTTGGAGGTTGACGAGGATATCTCGTATGAGGAGAGACCGGTTTGGGTCTTGGATAGGCGGGATCAAGTCTTGCGAGGCAATGCCATTCCTTTAGTAAAGGTTTTGTGGAAACATCACGGAGTGGAGGAAGCCACTTGGGAACGTGAGGTGGATGTCTGTGAGAAGTATCCGGACTTGTTTGTAAATGTTTAACCATGTATTGGGATTTTGTAATATTGATGAACTTTAAGAGCATTAAATATGTCTTGAGTTGTAAAACATTGTTTATGTTTTGATTTATGGAAGTATTTTGAAACTTGCCTTGAAAAGGAGGTTTAATATAACATTGCATATGTTGAATGTGTTGTAGAAATGGAAATATATCATGAACATTGAATATGATATGGAATTGTGAAAAATGTGTTGAAATTGGTAAATTTCAAGGGAAAGCATGCTAATAATGCATATTGTGTATATATTGTGAAATACCTCTTGGATAGAGATGGAATGATCGGTAATGGGTCAAGTTATTGGGTAATGAATTGTAATATTGTTGAGAATTGAGAAAAACTTGTTTTGAAAACTTGTACTTAATTTCGGGGACGAAATTCTTTAAGGGGGGAAGGTTATAGCGATCCCGGTTTTCCTTTCCTTTATATATTGTATTCCGGACTTGGTTCCGTGATTGTGTTGTTGTCTCATTCTCATTTCCTTCCCTTACTCTTTGTATTTGAGTTTTGGGTTGTGTTGGGCAGGTTTGAAATAGGTTGGTTGTGCTTTGAAACCAAAAGTTGATGCCCAGAATTTGGCCTTCACGCTTGAGCGAAGCTTTTGACGCTCGAGCAGGCCCTTTGATTTTGCTTCTCTGCTCGAGCGGGAGTTTTGACACTCGAGCGTGAATTTTCATCTCCCAGTATTTTTTCTTTGCAGGTCTTCGTACGCTCGAGCGGGCGTTTTGACGCTCGAGCGTGACCCTTTGATTTTGTTCCTCCGCTCGATCGGGGAGTTTGACGCTCGAGCAGGGACCATGTCTGCAAAACTTCTGCAGGTGTGTAATCGACGCTTGAGCGGCGCTTTCACGCTGGAGCGTGAGTCTGTGTCTGACGCTCGAGCGGGGCGACTTTTATATCAGTCCGAGTTTTGACTTTTTGGACCACTTTTTGATTTCCTTTCTCTCTCTTACTTTTTCAAAACCTCCATTGGAGAGCTTCTCTCTCTAAAACCTTAACTTCTCTCTAGGATTTGATCTAGTTAGAGTGACCTCCTACTCTTGAGCTTTTGCAAAAAGTGTAGAACTTGGTGTGGGCTTCCTATCAATCCGAAAATTTCTTGATTTGGAGCACTTCGGGATTTCTTCATTTTCTCCATTGGGTATCATCTCTTGAGGTAGGGATAACTACTCATTCTTATGTGCTTTAACATAGATGTTGAGCTATTTGTATAGATGGATTGATTTGGGAAGTTAGGGTTTGAGATGTGTTATATTGAAAAGAGGGGTTTTGTCTTTTTGACTCATATATGTATATTTTGGGTCTTAAAAAGAGATTATTGATATTGTTGTTAATATTTGAGCATTTGGGCCAATATTGGGAAAAAAAGGGGAAAATGCCGTATTTTGGGTATATTTGGGTCATTAGTGTAATTAATGACATTTATCATAGAATCATGAAATTGACTTGGAAATAATGAAATTGGTGCAATATGGGATGGAATGGTGGAGTTGGATTTATTAATCACTCACATTTGGAAATTGTTGCTAATTTATCTGTTGGATGTAATTATTATTTGTTTAGAAATAATTGCTTTGGGCTATCGGTGGAGGATAGTCTTGACTGTTGTAGACAATGCATGATGATTAGGTGAACTAAAACTAATCAATTGGCTATGTCATCGAGGATGACGGTTGGAATAATACATCAAATTTATGTATTGATTAATCTTGTATATGATATGTGTTTATATACATTGTGTTGTATGGGAGGAGATAGAGGATGTACTCCACGGTTTAGGGGAAGATAAGGGATGGACTCCTAAACCAGATATTGTTTGGGAGGAAATAGGGGATGTACTCCATTGATACAACAAATATGTGTATCTATTGAAGTGTTGATACAGCAAATATGTGTATCTATTATGAAGTATGGAAGTATTCTTACATGTTACTGATACAGCAAACATGTGTATCTGTTGTGAAGTATGGAAGTGTTGTTGATATGAGTTATAGTCTCATTAAATTATTGGCCAGGTTTTGAGCCTTATTCATAAATTGAGAACTGGATAAGTAATGGAAAATAGAAGGAAACATGGACATATCTGTCATGTATTTGAAATGGATAATAAATTGATTTATGTGAGTTAAACATCTATCAAATGCCAATGTTTTAGTTATCGCTCATATTATGTTTAGCATATCTCTATTGGGCGTTGGTTCACCCTATATGGGACATCATTTTCAGGTTCAGGTATTATGCCGCCTCCGAGATCTTAGCTTGGATGGTTGTGGGAGTTGAAGACTCTTTTGTTTATTTTTGTTGTATTACATGTACATCAAGCCAAGGGCTTATGTTATGTAGAGTTAGTACTCTCTTTTTGTAACCAAGTGTTGACTTGGAAAGTTGTAAGCTTGTAGGGCATTTACTTTTGTTGTCAACATGTAATACATTTGTAAGAAATACTCTGATGAAATGTAATTATGCTTTATTCTCTTATGTCTAAGCATGCCAATAGTTTATGTATTATGGGTTTATTTTGAGGGCGTTACAATTGCTATAGGACATATATATTATTCGTATATATGATTTTGTAAATGTGAATATGGATGTGTGTGGATGTTGATGTATTTTATTTTAGAAAATATTAATAATATATACAAAAAAATAATTTTAATACATCATATATGTTTTTATTTTTTGCAAACCTATAATGAATTAATAAAACATATATTTATTTTTGGAAAATATTTTTTTTGTGACAGTAATAAACCCTTGCTAATATAATCATAATTTCTTTGTATTTTATTAGTGACGGTTTAACCTTTCGCATTTATATATTAGTTTAATTCTTTATTGACGGTTTAAACTGTCGCAAATATATTATTGATTTAATTCTTTTTTACGACGTTTGAGATCGTCGTTAATAATATGTTAGCGACGTCAACTACTGTCTCTAAAAAATTTTTTGGTCACGGCATCTTAAACCGTCATTAAAAGTGATTTTTTTTTTTCCTTTTTTTTTGGTGTCAGGTTAAACCGTTGCAAAAACTATTGATTTGTCGTCGCCACAAGAAAACGACGGTTTATAACTGTTGCAAATACCTTTCGTCATGCCTTCCTCAACCATTCTCCCTTTCCTATTGCTATTTTGTCACAAAAAGTCTTTTGCAATGGCATGTACACTTTTTGCGACGTTTGAGGCTGTCGCAAAAGGTCCGATTTTTAATAGTGATAAAATTACAACTGAAAGAAATTTTGTCAAACAGAATTATCAATTACAAAAACCTAACAGGCTTCGTATGTTTTGACGTAAAATGTTTTTGTCAAAAATATTTTACTCAATTTTCATTGTTTGGTTTTTCAAGAAAATATTTTTATATCATTTTTTCAAAAATGACTTACCTTTAAAAATTTCGTAAGTTAATATTTACAAAATTGACTCTCACTTACTACCTTTTCAACATATTTAGCATTTTCAAATAAATATCTTAACTCACTAAAAAGTCATAAATGACACTTTATTGAATCAAATTTTCTCTATTAGGCAATAAAATATTTTTGTTTCAAGTGTCAACCAAACACTGGAAAACAAAAAGATTTTTTTTTTTGTAAAATCAATTTACAAGAAAATATTTTTTTTTATACAAGGTTGGCTCTACTTTAAGGGTTGAAGTCAAGGTGACGTTACCAAAGAGTCCTTTGGGTCATAACTAATGAAGATCCCAGGAAATCAGAAGAGTCAATATAGTCTCTCTTCGAAGTCTGAGAACCTTAGATAGCAGGGCTACCTTTTTGATGGATCTCAGAAGGTTATAACACATGGTCTCAAAAGTAACATAGAGATAGGTATAGTGTCACAAAAAGGTTGCCTGTGCTTCCACCAGTATCTGAGCAACATAGAGACTTTAAGTGAACCCATGCATGCAATGCAATAAATATAAAATTGAAAATAAAATTCATATCATGGAGTTTGAATCAAGGTTTCATAAAACCCCAGCAGAGTTGCCAAAAACTATAACATCGCTGTGGAGGGGTGTACCCACGCACGTTAAACAGTTCGAACTCTCAATCTCTTTGATCTAATCTCACGAGTGCAATCTGAAACATAGATGAGAGTCCAGATTTGGCAACTTTATAGAAAATTCATTTTATTGCAAAATCATTGCCAGAAAATGGACTACATCACCAGATCTTAAAGTCGCCACCTAATATTTTGGAAAAATTAGGAAACCTGTGACTCATGCCAAGGTCACTATTCGTTGTAACCAAAGATGCTTGGTTCGGAACCTTAGGTATGAGGGGGGGAAGTCATTAATGAGCACCCCCGCTCACCCGATCAAAAATTGGCCTTTACTAAGCCATGATATGAGTTTTATTGACGTTATACGTCCATGTTTTGATTTATTTAATAAATCCTAAAAATTACTATGTGAAGTATACAAGTATAGACTTTGTCATTCATTTTGGAACAACTTGACTTCATATGTTTTGAAAGATTTTTGAATATGTACAACCCAAAGAAATTGAGTTTACAAACATGAAAAATCAATATCATTCCAAATTAAACGACAACCTCCATCCATCGGTATTCATACGGTTATATCAAGTAAGCAAGTAGCCTCATGGTAAGATGCAAAACATATTAAGAAAAACACATACAAGCGAGATGCTAAAGCATAAAAACTTACACATTTACCGACGTCCTGCGAACAACTATAAAACAAAGTTAGTAAAATATACATGATTTTATATACAAAATCCTAATACAATTCACACATGAGATGCAACTAAAGATTTGGCTTTTAGGATATGACATGTGAATCATCTCAAGAACATGAGGTAACGCACATAATTACATAGAAATTGATTAAATCCATAAATGCAAACTTAACCAAATCAAGATGCATGAAACATGGATACGAAGTATGGATATAATGAAAAACAAAATATGATGCATATTCCCAAATAAGGAAAGCAAATAAAAGAACAAGATAGAAAGAAGTGAGGCCAGAAATTATTACAACACTTTGAATAAATTATTACAAACCAAATTAGAGAGGAAGAATATTACAACAAAATGAAAAAAAAAAAAAAAAATCCTCACAAAACACTCAAATAAAAACAAAACAAAATGAAAGCTTCATGTGTCTTGGAACTATCGGCGGCAGTTGATCAACATCGGAAGGCTATGCAGTCTTGTTCAAAAAAGCTAATCGACAAGCCAAATAGGCCGGCTGGCCAACTAGGTCTAGCAAAACCTGTCTTGTTGCAAAAGCGAGAAAATGAACAAACAAGAAATATATAGATGGCTCGACTAACCACTAGCGGTTAGCTTGCAACAAAACTAATATGAAATTAAAGTAAAGAAATAAGCAAGAAAATAAATATGAGCTAAACTAACCATTTGGATTACAACAAAACATTATGAAATAGAAAGTAAGAAAATAAATATGAGCTAAACAAACTACTTGGATTACAACCAAACACTATGAAATAGAAAACAAGAAAAGTATAGAAAATATAAGAAAATGAAAGACTTGAAGTTCATCTTCCAAAGAAAGATTGAACTTCTTGATTTCCAAACTTCCTCTTGACCACCCTAAAGTTTGTGAATTATGTTCTTAATCTTCAATTCAAGAGCTTGGAACTTGAGCTTCAAAGGTGGCTTTGGACAAATATAGGAAATGATCACTTGGAACCTCACAAAGACTATTCTCTCTTTGATCAAAACTCTAGAATTTGACTACAATAGCATGACTTGAATAACTCTTTGTAATAAAAGATGAGATATAGTGTCTAGCTTGAGAATTGGAAGGTCACAATTAACACTCAATTTTGGCTAGCTCTTGAATTCAAAGCTTGAACTCTCTTTTTCTTTATCTGAAGTCTTCTCTCCTTAATCTATCCCCTTCCTCTTCTCAACAATCTAATGTATACATATAAGCAATACAAGTAGAGAATGGTGGAGGACAAGGTGGAAGATTAATGGAGCACAAATGGAGATAATGGAGCTAATGGGGCACAGATGGAGCTAATGGAGCACAAAAGTGGAGCACTAGCTTCAATGGATCAAACACTAGGAAATGAAGGCTAGATATACATGCATTCAATGCATGGGTGGGTCAAAAAATAGGTTTGGGAAGTGCCAACCTGAGCCAACCAACAATAACTGGGCAATCTATGTGCTGGCAGTCGACCGGCCAGTCGACCAACTAGGGTGGTTTTCATTCGTTTTGCTCCGGTTCAACTATGGGTGCCCGACGGGACCTAAACACTTGGCCAGACTAGGCTTAGGGTGGAGAGTAAATCTCAATTTCTAGCTTTTTTTTACTGAGGATTGTGGAAGAAATATATTCTGATTTTCATCAGAGGGTAATCAAAAAAAAGTGCCCAAGTCTTAAGGTCAGTCAAAATGGGTTGTCTACAGTATTATATTTTGTTTTTCATTCTATCCATGCTTTGTATCCATGTTTCGTGCATCATGATTCGACTAAGTTTGCATTTGTGGATTTAATCTATTCTTATGTGATTATGTGCGCTACTTCATGTTCTTTAGATGATTCACATGTCATATATTAGAAGCCGAATTTTTAGTTGCATTTCATGAGTGAATTGCATTAGGATTTTGTACATAAGATCATGCATATTTCGCTAACTTTGTTTTGTAACTGTTTGTGGGACATCGGTAAACATGTAGTTTTTTATGCTTTAGCATCTCGCTTGTGTATGTTTTTCTTACTATGTGTAGCATTCTACCATGAGGCTATGTACTCATTTGATAGAACTGCATGAATGCCGGTGGATGGAGGTTAATTTGGAATGATATTGATTTTTCTTGTTTGTAAACTCAATTTCTTTGTGTTGTACGTCTTCAAAACTCTTTCAAAACACATGAAATCAAATTGTTCCAAAATGAATGACATAGTCTATACTTGTATGTTTCACAGAGTAAATTTTAGGATTTATTGATAATTGGAATATGAACATATAAAGTTAATAAAACTCATATCATGGTTTGGTTTAGTAGAAGTCGATCTTTGATCGGGTGAGCGGAGACCTTCCCCTCTCATACCTAAGGTTCCGAGCCAAGCATCTTTGTTTATGACAAACAGTGGCCTTGGCACGAGTCATGCGTTTCTTAATTTTCTCAAAAATATTAGGTGACAACTCTAAGATCTAGTGAAGCAATCTATTTTTTGGCAAAGATTTTGTAATAAAATGGATTTTCTATAAAAGTTGTCAAATCTGGACTCTTATCTATGTTTCACATTGCACTCGTGAGACTAGATCAAAGAATTCGAGGGTCTGAACTGTCTAACACGTACAGGTACCCCCCAGCCATGTTACATCACATTAAAACCTTGCTAAGGAAAACCTAGTGGGAAAAAACCTTTGACAAAAGAAAAAGAGTATAATCTATAAATCAGCTTAAATAGATTACTCCCTCTCAATGCTTCATAATAGGTCTTTATGTCAATTGCAGACACCCCATTTTGATTGGCCCTAAAACTTAGGTGCTTCTTTTTGATTACCCGATGATGAAAATAAAAGTGTGTTTTTGTAGCTATTTTTTCGCGCTTCTCTGAGCTGTTTAGTCTCCTCGAGTATGATAGCCCTACAGTTCGGACTCCTGTGATTCTGAATCTGGTTTCACAAGTGCAATGTGAAACAGAAAAACGAATAAGAGTCCAAATCCAACAAATCTTTGGAAATATCCATTAATCACAAGAAATGTAAAAAATAGACTGCATTGCCAAATTTCAAAGTCGCCACCTAAATATTTTTGGAAAATTTAAAAAACCCGTGACTCGTGCCAAAGGCCACTTGTTCGTCATAACTAAAGTGTCTCGGCTCGGGAACTTAGGTATGAAAGGGGAAGGTCATAAATTGAGCAGCCCACTCACTCAATCAAAGATCGGCCTCTACTAATCATGATGTGAATTTATAGGCACTATATACTCTTGTTTTGATTATTAATATGTTATCTTACTATGCGAGGTACACAAGTATAGACTATTTTGCTTGCTTTGGAGACTTGATTTTATGTGATTTTTGAAAGAGTTTTGAGTGCACACAACTCAAAAGGAAAGAAATGAGCTCATACATACATTTGATCAAAATCATCCCCAATGCAAGTAAAATAACCTTCATCCATCAGCATTCAAACAGTTTATTTCGAGTAAGCACGTGGCCTCTTGGTAATATGCTTGACGTGGCAACAATCATACACATGCGATATGCTAAAGCAAAAATGCTCACCTAGTACTCGAGGTAAGCCAAAAAAAAAAGAAAACAATTAGAAAAATGCATGACCCTATATGCAAAATGGCTAATGCAATACATACACATATGCAACTACTTGATTCGGCTATGAACATGTTATATGAATCCACTCAAAGCATACGGTAATGCACATATTCAAGTAAGAATTAATCAATGATATCAAGTATGATGAGCTGAACCCTAATGCATGCAAAAATGGATACAAATCATGGTAATGATGTGAAATAAAAAACATGATACTACCATGATAAGCATGTAAATAAAAAGGAGAAAGAAATGGGGTTTGGAAGATATACAAATATTACAAATTTGCCTTCGCACAAGAGGGTTCGAATAGCCTAATTAACTAATTATTACAACATCAAATGAACTAATTAATTATTGCACGTACAAATATTATAACAATGAATATTAACGAAATAAAAAAAGAACAACATGCATGCGAGCGAGAACATTCCTCAGAAACTGCTCTGTCTACCCTCAGCCATTGCTCTGTTTACACACTCTGAAGCTTGGCCGGCCCACAATGAGGCCCTGCCGAATCTAATAAAATGCGGTCGTGCTTGTGCTTGGCTTGTTAAAAAACTACCACTGTCGTACAAGATTGTGGTTGGCCGGCCTATTGAACTGGTTGGCCGTGCAAAAGACTGGTTGGCTGACCACTAATTCTAGAGAAGTACCTGCTACGACAGAACTAAAACAAAGCAAAACAGAGGGTTTCAGAAGGATGTTCGTCCTTCTTGCTCTCTCCGGTCATGAGGATTTCAAAGAGTGAGTAGGCTTGCTTTCCAAATCATCAATCATTGAAAATTTGTTGCATGATGATCTTTGAACGCAAAAGGAAAAGACTTGGCTAAACACACAAAAAAGTGCTATACTCCTTACCTCCTTCCTATCATGAAATTTATCAAGGAAGAGGTAGGCATGCTTCACTCACAAATCTTCAAGTCACAATATAGTACGTGATGATCATAGAGCAACCAAAATAAACAAAAGTAACAACTCAAAAAGTGTTGTCAACTGATCTCCTTACTCATGGAATAAGGATGAAACATCTCGTTCCATGCTTCAAAGTGGAACTAAGAGAGAGTTTTCAAAAAAGAGCTCTTTAGGAGCAACACAACAAATAAGGAGAAGAAAAAAAAAAAGAAAAAAAGAAAAAAGAAAAAAAAAAACAAACTATCTATCAAAGCTTAAATATACAACTTGTCAAAGTTGTTGACAACTCCTCTTTTTTGTGGAACAAGGATGAGACATCCATTTTCATGTTTCGAAAAATGATCGATAAGAGAGTTTTTCAACACTTTGACCACGGAAGCTATTACATAGCCTCAACGTGGACAACAATAATATGAAAGCAAGAAATTTATACTAGTTAAGCAAACTTATGGCAGGGTGGCTAAGCCTAAGCTCTAATCCTCCCATGACCACAAGATTCCAAGAGACATAATGAATGCTAAAAATGATCAACTCAACGGATTGATTGGTATATCCTAAACACACCAAATCCGAGAGGACTTACAACAACACAAATATGATATGTAAAGCATATGAAGTAAGAGCACATGTAGTGGGGAGAACTAGGACCCTTTTGTAAGCCCATATTCAATTTATATCATACACAACAAGCCTGAAATAGTGCTAAAAGGGACTGGAATTTACCAAATAAAATGAAAAGAAAGTGAAAAAATGAAAGAAAAACAAAGGAGTACACAACTAGTGAGCTAGCCAATGAAAGGGTGGCTAGCTCACTCACTTGTAACCAAGTTTTAGTCACATTTTTGAGCTTAAAATAGCTCTGAAATCAGTATGAAAAGGAAAATAAAAGAGAGAGAAAAGATGGTAAAGAGCTCAAAGTTTACCTCTTAAAAGAGAGGAAAAGCTTCTTAGTTAACAAACCACAAGCTAAGCACTCTCAAGGAGTTGAAATGGTATTAAAAAATCTCAGCAAAAGCTTCAAGTTTAAGCTTATAGGATGAATGTATAGTATATGTATATTGCAAGAGGGTAGACGAGATGTGTAGGACAAGCTATAGCTCTTGGAGGATTTTTTCTAACCCTAAACCATGAGAGGGAGGGGGGGGGGGGTGTGGTATTTATAGAAAACCAGCTTCTCATGTTGGAAATATCTGTAAATGGACAGTTGGTCCAAAGAATGCACACGGGGATAGCTGGCTGCTGTAAAATATTTACTATCGCTGAACATGGTCGGTCGGCCATGAGGGTGTACGACCGGCCAAAAAAGTGGCCTGCTGGTCATTTTTGGTATTGAGACCCGGTCGGGTCCAAATACACACAGCCTGGCCAAAAATACCCAAAGCCGGGTCTTATTTTGATAAGAGAATTTTTTTAGGGTAAAACAGTTTGGTCAAAATGGGGTGTAAGGTTGTGATTAGAAGCTTAAAATTGAATTCTTTTGCTGAAGATTCGAAATATTGCACAATGTAACATTTCATCATTGAGTGTTTAGAGTGAGGTGCCCAAGTCTCAAGGGTCGTCAAAATGAGTTGTCTATAGTTTCTCACATAATTCTCAGTAAGAAAGATGAAATTTGTGTTTCATTTCCAGACCTAAGCTTGTTTTGGCCAAGTTTTCAAGTCCCTTTCAAACCTCTCTTTCGAGTTGTACTTTTCACGCTTTATTTTGAATATTTTTGTAGTGTTCTGAGGCTTGTTTTTAAACTTTAACATGAAACTTTTTCTGAGGAAATTGAGCAAAGAATAGTGTGGAAATAGGAGGAAAGAACAAGAATTCTATTGAAAAATCCGGTTTTCTCTAAAAAGAAGAAGAAAATTTTTTCTATGAAAGTACCAGTGACTAGTGTCGGCCGACCATTTTTGTGGCTAGGTAGTTCATTTTGTGACGAGACAAGAGAACAAAGTGGCCGGCTAGCCAAGAAAGTGGTCGGCCGGCTACTTTGCCTAGAAGCAAGGTAATTTTAGCAAAATTCTTGAGATCTGGCTAAAATTGTATTTGTGAGTTTGATCGATTATTTTGTGATTTTGTGCGCTACCTCATGTTTTTGAGATATTTCACATGTCATATATACTAGAAGCCAGATCTGTAGCTGTATTTCATGAGTGAATTGCATTAGGATCTTGTATATAGGATCATGCATGTTTACCAATTTTGTTTTTGTACCTTTTTGCGGGACACCAGTAAATTTGTAAGTTTTTGTGTTTAGCATCCCGCTTGTGTGTGTTTTTCTACTATGTCTAGTATCCTACCATGGGGTAATTGCTTATTTGATATAACTCTATGCATGCTAGTAGGTGAAGGTTGTGCTATTTAATTTGGAATAAAATTGATTTTCATGACTCCACTATTCAAAACATTTTCAAGATAATGAAATCAAATTGTTCCAAATTGAACGACACAGTCTATGTGTGTTTGCTTAACATAATAAATTTTTAGGATTTATTAATTTATAAGAATATGAATGTATGAAGTCAATAAAAATCATATCATGGTTAGTAAAGGCCAATCTTTTGATCGGGTGAGCGAGGGTGCTCAATTAATGACCTTCCCCCCTTCATATATAAGGTTTCAAGCCAAGCATCATTGGTTACGACGAACAGTGATCTTGGCACACGAGTCACGGGTTTCCTAATTCTCCCAAAATAAATATTAGGTGGCAACTCTGGAATTTGATGATGCAGTCCATTTCTGGAAAATGTTTTTAAAATAAAATGGATTTTTTAAAAGCTGTCAAATGTGGACTCTCATATACGTTTCACATTACACTTGTGAGACTAGATCAAAGAGACCGAGCGTCCGAACTGTTTAATGGCACGCGGGTACTGCCCAGGCAGTGTTATAGTTTTTGGCGACTCTGTTAGGGATATTTTGAATCTTGACTCAAACTCCATGATATATATATGTATATATATATGTTTTATATATTTTTAATTATATGTTTATTGCATTGCATTCATTGGTGCGCCTAAGTCCCGTGCTCGTCACCTGTTATCACGTCCCAGACCTACCCCTGTAGGTTTTGTGTTATGACTAGCCAGTAATCATAGATTACCTATGGCCTCTATAAACAAAAATCTTTTAAGCTAATTACGGGGCTTAGCGGAAGTATAATATAATATAAAAGTTATCCATTGAGCCGTGTGTATATAAAAAGAACTTCATATCGTAAGCAAACATTCATTCTTTATGTACATACAACACATAAGTTCAAACATCCATATCTTTATGTAAACAAAACCCCAATTTATACACAAATACAAAACAGTTATACAAGGCAAAAATGGGTTTAACTAACATGGCTCCACCTGAGTCTAGTTTAGTTCGCTTAGAAGCTCCTCAAAAAGGTTGACCCGGGTAGGCTCAAGCCATTTTTTAACTTAGATGTTTAGCTTGTCCACCTAAATATATATATATATAAATAGTGAGTTAAGGCCCGGTGAGTAATAACAGAATAAAGAAGTTATATGAATGAAGTTCGATATCATTGCTAAACCAAAACTCATTTCAATTCTTAATAATCAATAAATTTCATCGTCAATATCATTCAATATCAATTTATATGGTACATTCATGAAGAAATAATATTCCAATCACAATGGGCCATAAAGGTCTAACACTAGAGATCTCTGTGTTTCAATCAAACTAATAGCCATGGTATTGTTACCCTAAGGCAAGGGCATATGGCCATGGTATTGTTACCCCCAGGCAAAGGCCTATGTTCAAGGGATGCCACAATACAGTTTTAAAAGTGAACTTCATTCATCAATAGAAAATAACACTTTATCAAACCATTCATTCAGTCAATCATATATCAATTTTGATAATAAATACAATTTCGAAAATAAATATTGCTTGAATATATCTTTATAAAGTTATTACTCACAGTGGGTTAAGTCATTGCTAGGCCTCGGATGTCCACCTATACAAAACTCGTAACAAATATCTTTATAAAGTTACTACTCACAGGGTCTCTGCTCGAGCGCAGCTTTGGTCGCTCGAGCGGTCTGCAAAACTTTGTAAAAGTATTGGTTACATGATTTTTACGCTCGAGCGAGCTTTCTGGCGCTTGAGTGGTGAGTAATGGAAAACAGGGTGCGCTCGAGCTACCATGCAATTCTCTGCAAAACTTCCAGGAGCTTGATTTTTACGCTCGAGCGACACTTTCTTCGCTCAAGTGACAGGTCAAATTCTAGAATTTCCAGAATCATTTCTAAAGCTTAAAACATGATTCAAAAAGCTCAAAGCTTCCAAGTTTGGCACAAAAACATGGTAATACATTATAAAACATGGAAACATAGTTAATTTGAAACCAATTACTCAAAATCATGGTAAATTTTCAAATCCAAATCTTAAAACTTCATGCTATGAGCCATGTATGTATTAAATTGAGCTTGTATCCTTTCAAAATATGATTAAGTGGCATAAGAAGTACAAATACTTGAAGAATTCACCAAGTTGATGTGTGAAAGTGCCATGCATGTAAAAATCTCATGAATTCCAACTCAACATAGACATGCATGTATGCAATTCAACTCTATTCTTCCAATTCATGGTGTTTCTAGCTTCTTTTCTTCAATGACATGCAAATGAGCTCAAAAATGAGAAAAATTCAAATTCTACATGCCATATCTACATGAATTAGGGATGAATGTTATACCTAGTGTTGAATTCAAGTGTTATCTTAGCTTGATTCTCCAAATCTCTAGCAATTCCCTTCAAATTCCTCTTCCTCTCACTAGAATTGTTGAGTTCTCTCTTGCTCTCTCTCTCTCTCTCTCTCTCTCTCTAATCTCAGCCAAGTGTGTATATTATGAGTTCAAGACTTAATTAGGGCCTTATGTTTAGTATGATTAGCTTAGCCTAATCAAGGTTTAGTAAGGTTACTTAATTAGGCTCAATTCTAACTAGTTTCAATTAATTTATTTTAATTATTTTGATCCGAATCAATTTTCAATTAAAGTTGCTATTAAATTCTAAATATTCTAATTAGTCTATTAAGCTAATCAATTTCATTTTCTGAAGTCATTTAGGCTCTCAATTTCTGTCCCTAAGTTGGAAATTAAATAGATATTCCATGTATCAACAAATAATCACAAAATTAAATATATATACACATATTAACACAACAATCATGCAATTATTCATATCAAAATAATGTAATATAATATTACAGAGGTCGGGGTCGTCACACCTGTTATCCTGGACGACTATTTGGCTTCGAGTGGATAGGCGGACATGGGCTCTAACATGGTGAAAGCACAAGCCTTGGAATGAGGATCACCACATATCGCTTGATCCTCTGAATTGGGCAGGTATATTGGTATCCTGTTGAGGTACCCCTTTTGACCAGACTGACCTAGTCCATATAGTGAGTTATAGACACTTCCAAAACTAGGGCAGGATGATAACCCATTTCAGGATGTATGATGCCACTTGTTTGAATAGTGAAACCTTAGATCATTT
Organism: Camellia granthamiana; assembly: GCA_036172215.1. Lineage (NCBI taxonomy): Eukaryota > Viridiplantae > Streptophyta > Magnoliopsida > Ericales > Theaceae > Camellia > Camellia granthamiana. The sequence continues at coordinate 53,405,613 of CM069907.1, read as the reverse complement.
CAAAGCTAGGATAGGATAACCCTACCCTTTATAAGGGTGCTTGTTCTCTTTTTTGCTATGTGCAATGTATAAGATCTAGGGTTCTCAAATCTGATCAGTGGGTCAAGCATATCATTTTAAGAGGTTGAGTTAAGTGTGCATAATGATTAGTTGAGCTGAAATACTGCTGAAATTCTGATTGGGAGTTTTATTTTGTTTTTGCTAGGTCATTGTAGCACCATAGCTTCATAATGGTCTAATATCCCTAAATTTTTGTGAACTCACGTTGGTAAACTTAGTAGAACCGTAGATTTGGTTCAAGGATAACTAGTGTTAGTTTATTTGCCGCCAGTCACAAGGAGGAAGGTTAAAACCTCATTGTCAGAACCTTGCCAGTCAGAATTTCCAAGATCTATGATAGATCCACCTTCAGTGGTGATGCACCAATTTTCAGTGGTAAGGGACCCACTTGCAGTAGTGACGGACCCACTCCCAGTAGTGACAGATCCACCTCCAGTAGTGACGGACCCACTTCCAGCAACAACGGACCCACTTCTAATAGTAACAGACTAACTTCCAGTAGATATAGTAAACATGCTTTTAGCCCTTTAACAAAGCATGGATGCTATCACCAACAAGGTTGCCACCAATAAGGAGGCTATTGTCGAATTGCAACGCCCATCTCGGGCGTTTACATCTCATCCCCCTCTAGTGGTTCATCTGGTTTTGGATCCATCTCCACTAGCTAAGGGACCACATGAACCTAATTTGCAAGAAAATCAATGTCAATGGAAGGACTGTTCCCCACAAATGTTGATGAAGTTGATTTGGCTATGCTGAAAATATCTAAACTAGAAAAAATGTTCAAAACCTCACAAGGGATCAACTCTGTTCCAGACATTGAGGATAGGCTTTCAGAAACAATTATGAGGTTATCTGAGTGGTTCAAAATACCGTACATGGATAGATTTGATGGGACTGGTGATCCTATTATTCGTATTCTCCTATTCTCAGACATCTTAAAGCCCATGGGCTTACCTCGGGCTCAAAAGCTTTCCTTGTTTGGAATAACCATGTTAGAAGTGGCTTTCATCTGGTATGCCAAGCTAGAGAACTCAGTAAAATAGAGTTGGGAGAAGTTAGCTAAGGCTTTTGTCACCCAGTATTCCTACAATACCCAGATTGAGGTAACCATCTGGAAATTGGAGGTAACCCAATAGGAGCCTAACGAGAGCTTCATAGTATTTTTCACCAGATGGAGGGCAAAGGCAGCCATGATGACAAATTGATCTTTTGAAAAAGATCAAGTCCATATGGTTATCAGAAATCTGCATGGAGGATCACTGTAGAAAATGATAGTTCTCCTACTCTTCAACTTCAAGGACATCCATGAGGTGGGGGTTCAAATTGAGGATGTTATCAGACAAGGGATCATTACGGAAGGAAATGAGCCTGTGAGAAAGATATTCACTTGCAGTAGTAGCACAACTGCCAATGCCACACCTTCAGAGATCAATACTATCACCACTGCCAAAATAGCCAACTCAGCTCGCCGAACCTCAACCAGAGTCTTCAACCTTCTCCACATGTCCCTTACGAAAGCCCTGAGGATCTTGATAGAAAGAGGGTATCTTAAACCTCTTGACCTTCGACTACTTTCTGATCCACTCCCAGCTAAACACGACCCTACCAAACACTGTGCCTTCCACTAGTAGCTCGGACATGACACCGACCATTGCCATCGCCTTTATTATGAGATTCAAGATCTCATTGACAGTAATCGAGTCCCACCACATTTCCATCTTAATCTTATCCATACATTACCACCCACCTTTAAACCTAGCATATACATCACACCTTCCTATTTGCCCAAGCCCGAGGTGTTAATATAGAAGAACGCTGACCTATTCATGATAGGTACACCTTAATCCCAGACAAAATGCCAAAACTCTGTGGTGGCAAATGAATTGGAGCCAAAATTAGGCATTATGATAGATAGCCTCACAGGCATGCACTTCCCTCCTTATGGTTTTCCCTAAGCCATGGATTGATCATGCAACAAAGGAGCACTGAGGAACATCTGGGTGTGACACTGTGGCTGAATCTATGATAGAGTTTGAAACTAGCGCAGGACCAGTAAATTCGGGGGGATCAGGCTCGAGTCTTTCTAGCATGTCTAAGTTTGGTGACTACGGGGGTGTTAACCTGCACATCACTGTCTTGTTTGTGTCGGTCTTTTCATTCATTCCTTCGAGTCTGTTTTGACCATTGAGTTAAAAGTTCTAAATGAAAATGTAGTAATTTTCGCCTACTTTTCTATGCCTTTAAATCATTGCATTAACTAAAATTTTCAAAACTTTGATAAAAATAAAGAGGAAGGAATTCCTTAGGATTTGCAAAATTTGATCAACTAAGAGGAAGAGAGACGTGCTAAAGCTCTTAACGAATGAGTTCATTTCTATTAATGTGGGTATTGAGAGAGATCCTAGCTTGGTCCAGATTGGGTCCATGTTGCCTTCAGAAGAACATGAGCGATTAGCCGCTCTATTAAAAGATTTTGAAAAAATGTTTTGTGTGGTCCTACGACGATATGCCTGGAATTGATCCTGAGATTGTATAGCATAGGATCCCTCTCGACCTGAGGTCCGACCCCTTGGTTTTCAAACCTTGATTTAGAATGTAATGATGAACCAAGATATGATGTTTGCATAGCCAAATTGGAAGTAGCTCTCAAACTAGGAGCAATAAGGCCAGATATGATCAATAGAAGGCTTGCATAACCGAATTAAACTAGGGGCAAAAAGGTTAGATGTGATTGAAGATTTAAACTGGGTCGTTTCTCGAGCTAATAGAGACTGGTAAGAAAGTCAAATCCTATAATTTGAGAGAAGAAGATTCATTGCTGGAGGACAATTGAGTTTCTATCTACGACACTAAGGGCAAATCCAAACCCAATTGGAGGGGTCCTTACATCATCAAGTGTATTTGTTCAAGTGTAAAGGTCATTCTCGCGAAGGAGGGTCTGAATAAATGAGCTAAGCTAATCTAAACTAAGCTAACTAACTAATCTAATTAAACTAATTAGACTAATTATTACAAAACAATCCAATAACTAGTAAACTACTTACTAATTAATACAACACAACAACTGATTAACAAGCTAGTTAATTAAAACAACAAACTAAGCATGCAAGATATTTAAACTAGGCTACCTCAGCTTTGCTTTGGGTAATAAAGGATGCATGCTCTTCGTTGCCGCCCCGAAATGCCCTCCGGTTTGCTCTTAAGAGGCTCTGTTTGCAGGGTTACTTCAGGAACTTTCTGCTCCACCGTACCAATTCACTGTTGAGGAATGCACCAGTGGCCTACCGGCCATGAGAAGCTGCTGCTGGCCAGCTGCCGGCCAAGGATGAAGCACTGCCGGCCACTGATGAGATACTGCCGGCCACTGGTGTGCTGAATCACCATTCTGTAACAGAGCTCAAACAGAGGGAAAATGGAGGGTCTCCCAAGGGCATGTCTGTACTGTACCCCTCCTTATCATCTCAAAACATCAAAGGAATTGCACTATTGGATCCAAAACCTTCAATCAAGCATTTTCAATGCATGATGGCCAAAGATCCAACTTGTACACATTCAATAAATGCACCAAAACAAGACTCTAGGACCACTACCTTATCATGGATGATCAAAGGCAATGGAGACAAAGGGGATTGGCTCATTTTCATCACTTTGAGTATGAAATGGACCAATCCACCTTGTGTTCAATATAACGTCTGATTGAACACAATGCAATGCAAACAACATGCTTATCTTGGCCATGTTTTACTTGATTTAATTATTGTTTACACATTGTAAGTTACCAAACCATTCTTTAGTCAATTTGTCCAAGATAAGTGTCCTCTAATGAGAGAAGGGTCAACCAAAAGATGGTTTAAGGCATGAGAGAGATCATGCCTTTGGCTAGGAGGAACCCTCAAAAGAGAGTTAAAGCCATTGAGTACAAGCTCTATCTCAAGCTTAAACACAACCTTAAGGACAACCAACCCTCAAAGCAAATTAAAAAAAAAAAAAGAGAAGGAAATGAGGGAGGTTGCAGAATTTCAGTGCTGAAATGGCATGCTAAAGACACTAGATCATGCAAGCAAAGCATGCATGACATGTTCAAAAGCCATAATCATCAAGACTAGTGAAGAGCACTACACTAGAGGCATGCAATACAAGGCTCAATTGACCAAACCAGCTCTGGACAGAGCTCAACACAAAGGCTAAAACATGCTGAGATGGTAGCATGAAAAGCAAGAAAAACATGCTCATGTATTGGCTCATAAACAAGGCTCAAAGCACAACTCTCAAAAGTAATGAAAGAATGAAATATGTGAGAGTGTGACAGAGTTATATACACTGAAATCACATGGTAAATGATGCCAAAACATGCAATCATCACATGCACAACATGTTAGAGGCCTTAACTCACAAAGCTAGTGAAGCCATTTACACTATAACCATGCATAACAAGTCTCATATGACCAAGACTACTCAAAATAGAGTTAAAGCATGCTAAATTAGTGGCAAAAACATGTTGAGATCAAACTAACACAAGCTAGAATGATAGGCTAAATCATCAAGTATGCTAGGCTAGTAAGCATGATTGCACTACAAGTACAAAAAGTAAGCAAGAAGTGTTCCAACCAACCAAAAACAGAGTTGAAGCATACCAAAACAAAGCCAAAAACATGCTTGAACTAAGCTACAAAATGGTAGAAAAGCATGCTCAAACATTAGGCCATCTACATATGCAAACAAGATACAAGGAGGGGAGACCACCCCCTCCTATTTTGGGCCTCAAAACAAACTTTTTACCACTGAAATTCCTCTGAGTTTCAGTGGTAAAAAGGCCAAGAAAAGGGTATTTCAAAAGCTTTGAAAGATGGCTCAAAAGGCTTTACAAGCCAAAGAGCAAAGGGAGGAAACCACCCCCTAACCAAACAAGGCTTACACCATCATTTTAAAACCTTAAAAATAGAATTTTTTAGAGGTTAAAACCAGTTTCAAAGTAGCATACAAAGGTGGCCAAACAATGAACTAAAACAAGGCTTTAAAGAGGTAAGTTCTTACCCTTGAAGCACAGCAACAAAACAGTCAAAATTCTGAGTCAAAACCAACCTTAGGAGCTCAAATCCAAGAACTTCAACTTTAAGGTGAAGGTGTTTGGCTAAGGTCAGTGATGGTCGACAGGGCACATCAATGGCCGGCAGGCCAAAGCCCATGGCCGGCAGCCCTCAATGATGGACAGCAGGCCATCAAGAACATCACTCTGCAAAGACCAACACATGGTCCAAATATGAGACAGAATGGAAACAAGGTTTTTTAAGATCAAACCTGGAGCGTTCCGTCGTGGAATTCGAGTGCTCGACGAGCAATCAAACTTGTCGCTGGATGTACCTACAAGAACATCCAAATCTTGAGGATGGTCAAAAATGGGGTGTCTACAGTTGCCCCTCTTTGATAGAACTCGAAAGTCATGAAATGACGGTAGTGAATGTCAAAGCCCAGAGACGACCCATTTTTTACGAGGCCGCAAGACTTAGACAGACATTCAAGATAACAATATAGATGCCCTCGCAGGCTGGGGCAAAATGCAAATGATATGCACGATGCCGAACATAACTTATGATCATGCAATCAGGGCTGTAATGAAACATCTAGATACAAATGTCACGCAAAGACATGCTACAGCAAACTTGTACGTAAACAAGTTAACACAAACCAAACTACACTTTATGCAGAAAGGATGTAAGAAAATTATGCAATCTTAACTGCGCCTCATGCAGAAAAGGTAAGGAACAACAACCGTCGGGCGCACTCGAGATGGTAAACAAGATCCCAACGCGTGGCACACGCAAGGAAGCAGTGATAACAAGTGAAACACATCCAACTGTTATGCAATCAAAACAAAAAATGGTATAAGCTTCGGAATCCATCCAGATGCATTTAACCAAAGCATCCTAACGCGCCACGCGTGAAAGGGAAAAGGGAGTGGTGCAAACACCGGAGGGTGGTATAAACATCAGAACACGTTCCAATGTTTCTAATCAAAACAGAGAGGTATAAGCGTTGAAACTCGTTCCAAACGCTTCTAACCAGAAGGGCGGTATAAACACCGGGCACGTAACCCAATGCTTTTAACTAAAGGGGCAGTATAAGTGTCGGGCACACATCCCAAACGTTTCTAACCGAAGGGGAGGTATAAGCGTTGGACACACGATCGAAACGCTTCTAACCGAAGGAGAGGTATAAGCGTCGGACACACGATCGAAACGTTTCTAACCGGAAGGATATAAGCGTCGGACATGCGATCCAAACACTTCTAGCCAAAGGAGAGGTATAAACGTCGGACACACGATTCAAACGCTTCTAACCAAAGGAGAGGTATAAGTGTCGGACACACAATCCAAACGCTTCTAACCAAAGGAGAGATATAAGCGTCAGACACACGATCCAAACGCTTCTAACCAAAGGGGAGGTACAAGCATCGGACACATGATCCAAACGCTTCTAACCGGAACAAGGTGTCTGTGTAAACACCGGGCGTACTTGAATGTTTCTAACCAACGAGGTGTAGGAAGAGGAATGGTTTTACCCGGGATTCCTCTGAACGAACCGTACATACAATATCATGCAATCATAAGAAAGAAACTTGATAGGTACAATGCAATACAATGCATTTCTCATGCGAGATGAATGATCGTAACACAATGTTAGAGGTATGCTCCTGTGCACAACATGCAAGAAACAAAATAGAGGCATATTCAATGCAAAATAATCGATGATGCATATGATATGCAACATGCATACTCCATGCAAACATGATAATGCATGTTTTATGCAACAATTCAAAATGCATGCTCCATGCAACGATAAAAGCAATGCACATTCTATGCAACGACAAAAGCGAGTGTGCTAAAGACAACTCAAAGGCAACTTCCGATTTGCCTCTCGGAGGAGTTGCAACATGTTAAAAAGGATACATCTTGTTCGTGTTGATGAGCGATAACCATCATGCATTGGAAATGTAATTCTGAACTTCCTTAAAGACATTCTAAGTCTAACACTGAGCATACCTTGCATTTATCAGAATCCAAGGACACAAATAAAAGGAAAAGAGGCAAGGAGGCTTGTGGAAGAATGTCGGCCATTAGGGGAGGCCGCCGGCCCCCTGCCGGCCATTGGTGGCCACTGCTGGCCATTAATAAAGCAGTGCGGCCATTGATGTGCCACTGCCGGCCATTGATGGTAGATCTGGGCAATTTTGTCTTTTCGCCCACGGGTCTTTAAGTACACAACTTTATACCTCATTTCCTCACAACCCCTTACAAAAAAATCCCTCTCCCTTGCTTTCTAGGTGCTCCTTTTCTCTAGATCCGCGTGTTCTACGCGTTTTCCAACACCGTAAAAACATTTTCTTTGCTAAAACCCTCTAGTTCTCTTCACTTCGAGCCGATCAGAATTTGATTTTGGCGCTTCTTTCGTCATTTCCACTGTTCTAGGTTGATTCCCCTCGAGCTTCTCCCAAGGTTAGTACACTTTCCAGGTTTTGACTTTCTTTGACTTCTCCTTTCTCCTAGGGTTTGACTTTTTCAAAGTTTCGCCATTTTCTTTGACTTTCTTTGACTTCTCCTTTCTCCTAGGGTTTGACTTTTTCAAAGTTTCACCATTTTCTTCATTTTTTCTCATTTTTGCTTCCCTTGCACCTATTTCAGATGGTTGATGATGTCCCTCATGACGGGGCCCTTCCCGCACTTCCTCTGGTAGAGTTTGAGGAAGACTTTGTGGCTGAGCTATAGGCCAAGCCGAAGCCATTGCCGCCTAGCATACGTCATTTCGATCCAGCGAGGTATCACCCCGAGACTCATATAGTACCTACTGCAGGAGGCATCAAGGCCTTCACCGATTTCACAGAGGATGTGCCTGATGACCTTTTATTGAGAGAGCCAGCATCTCATTTGTCAGCTATCGCTATAGAGGTACGAACATTGTTTCCCGCAGTATTACCTTTAACTGTTTGCATTTCTTGCACTGTCTTGATCTGACTGCATAGATTGCCCTGACCTGACTGCATAGATTGCCCTGACCTGACTGCATACCATACATTACGGCTTTGCATTCAACTGTACTTTCAACTGTGCTTTCAGTACTTGATCAGATTGCATTTCATGCATTACTGCAGGACAGATCCCGCTCTTTCAGAGGCTACGGCACGACGATCGCTTGTGACTGGTACGGCGAGCTCCCTGTTAGGGTTCGTGACATTATCGACGAGACAAGCTTCGGTCTGTTCTGTTCTAGTCTGACGTAGGTTGGAGCGAGCCGCCCTCTCTTAGGGGCTTTGGTGGAGAGGTAGTGGGACACTACCAACTCCTTCCATTTCTCCACCATGGGGGAGATGACGATAACTCCTTACGACTTCGCCATGATCACCGGCTTAGGCGCAGGGGGTGATCCGATCCCTCTCGACCCTGACATGGGAGAGTGGGAGGCAGCATGGACTGCACTGCTTGGGACACACCCACCGACACTATGGACAGACATGGTCCGATATAGTTGGTTCGAGGAGCAGTACATGGGGGCTGAGCTCGAGACATTTGAGGAGGTAGAGCAGTATGCGAGGGGCTTCCTCATGTTCCTTTTCGGTACCACCTTGTTTTTAAACAGGTGGAATACCGTGGGCCTATACTTTCTAAGCGCATTGGTAGTACTCTATCGAGTTCAGTTCTACGACTGGAGCGGAGCTGGCCTCACCACCTTGTACGGATACATGAGCTCGACTTCTCGCACGAGCGGGACCTTGATAGGCGGCTACTAGCGGGCTTGGGAGGTACACAGCTTAGTTCCCCCTTTTCACTTTACATTTTCTGCTCAGCATTTCTTGCTTTACATTTGTTCAACATATGCATTTTCTGCTTTGCATTCTCTGTATCTGCTCATACACTGTATGCTTTTTGCTTTGTATTCTTTGTATCTGCTCATACACTATATTGATCACATTTTCCTTGTAGCTGTGGGTGTACGCATACTTCCCGGCTCTTGCTCCAGAGCCTGTAGAGGAGACCCCGGTGACAGTCCCGTTTTCTCGGGTATATAACGGCTAGCTCCATCGTAGGACCCGGGAAAACTTCATGTTTTTCCGCGAGTACGTTGACATGGTGGCGGCGCACGAGGTGAGGGAGCGAGAGCTCTAGATGCGAGAGAGAGAGAGAGAGGTAGGGGGGCCAGAGCGACCAGGTCCCGTGGCAGGAAAGATTCTAGGGAGAGGCAGAGAGTGGGATGGCCAGAGCTGCCTACTACACTGACTTGCTGGGGACGTTCCGGAGAGACTTATCAGATCCCCATAGAGTCCGCACTTGCTGGTCACGATCTTGTCGGAGTTCGAGACCCGACCTTGGTATGTTCCATACTTTACATTTTGCACATTCAATTCATTTCGATTATGCTTTATAGACCACTGATCATCTCAATACATTTACAGGCATCCATAGAGTACACCGGGCAGGCTCTCGAGCTAGTGGCTTCTCTGATGGGGATGGTTCAGATGAGCATGAACCTGCTCAGCCTCTACAGGATTTCGGTAAGTTTCTTCAGTTTGCACTTCATGCCATGAAAGTCTCGGCCAACGCATTAGCATTTCAACTATTCCACACTACACTGACCTGATTCATTGCATCAAAACACTATATAGATACACTACTCCCATACACTGCATCGATACGCTATATCTGATATATACCATCTAATATACACCATAACTAATATATTCTGACAAACTACCCTTTTCAAATCCCTTTCTAGACCCCAGCTCCACTGGATGCCCCAGCAGGAGCCCCAGCAGGAGCCCCAGCAGGAGCCACAGCAGGACCTTCAGTTCCTCCCCCAGCAGTAGAGAGGAGAGGGAGACAGGCTCAGACACGCAGCCGAGGTAGAGCTAGAGGCATCCCCAGCGAGAGTGGCCCTTCAGAGCCCATTCTAGGCGATGATGATGACGAGACGAGCGAGGAGGCTGAGGCAGCGAGTCCACAGTCAGAGTCATCTGAGGGTGGAGACGACGACGCTGGCTCGGATTCTGCCGGTAGAGAGGTTGGAGAGGCTGAGGAGGGTTCCAGGTCAGGCTCTGATCCAGCTTTAGACAGCGGTGCTGATGACAATAGTGCTCTAGAGTCCGCTCCGCCGAGGAAGAGGACGAGGAGGGTTTCTCGAGCTTGAGGCGACTGTCGCCGATTTAGATGCCTTTTTGCTTTGTTTTCTTTTCGCAAGTAGTGTTAGCACATTATACAACCTTAGGCAGTTTTATTTTCTTAAAACTTGTACTCTTTTGCAAAAAGTCACCGTGATTGGAATGAAAACTCAGCTTTTGCGTAAAAAGTGTTGTATTTTGTATTCTAAGCATCGCATAACATCACACAGCATGAAAATGAGATTGATCTTTTGAAAATTGCACATTCAAATTGCATTGTCTTAAACAGGTAGTGAACCAACTAACAACTAAGAAAACAAAACAACTTGACAAACAACACATGGCCTTGACAGGCTAATCAATGTAAATACAACTCGTTAAGCAAATTGCAACAACTCGATAAACAAAGCGAAGACAATTACAACTCGATAAACAAAACGAAGACTATTACGTCTTAAAAAAAACACACTCAAGTCCAAAAGGACCAAAACAGGACCTCAAAAATGTACAAATAACCAGAATACAACTGCTAAAACAACTAAATCTTCACAAAGGAGGTTAGTGAGCCTGAAGGGAGGCTGTCGGTCATGGAGGATGGCCTACCGGCCATCACTTCCTTCTGCTGGCCATCAATGTGCCCCTGTCGGCCATTGATGAGCCCCTGCCAGCCATCAATGAGCCACTGCTAGCCATTGATGAGAAAAACCTTCGAAACATTGACACTTGGCCTCCACTCACTGCCTTATCTTCTACAAAAGCTCTAGCTTCGTGATTTCTTCATTCTAGCTCTGTTTTTGCCCCAAATGGAGCCATTCTTTGCCGAAAAACTCTCAATTTAGATTGCAACTTTGGATGGCTCAGAAAAGTTAAATTTCTGGGGTTTTGGGATAAATGCACTATTCCCGCTGAGTCGTACTCCGCTGTGTTTTCCATTCCTCCATGCTGCGGCTAGGTGTTGGAATCCGGTTACGCATGTTTTCAGCTTTGGAGGACAAGAGATGTGTCCCACAATCGAAGAATTCCGGGCTTTGATGGAATCTCAGCGTGACGAGGAAATCTTGCCCTAGTTCTGTTTTGGCCACATCCAAGCTTTAGTAAGGATGTTCGGACTCACTTTGCATAATGCTCGATTCCTGGTTCACAACGGGGAGTTAGATATTTCGAGCTTGATTCATCGGTTTTCTAATGCCAGCGATCGCGGCGACCGTGTTTGGCAAGGTTTTCGGCAGCATGCCCTCTGCTTGTGTATGTTGGCCCATTTCCTGTTTGTCCCTTGCTTTGGAGGGTCTAGCATTCGCTCGATAGAAGTTGCCCAAGGCTTGAAGGAGGACAAAAGCTACATTGACTTGACACTAGCCGAGACTTTAATGGGTTTGGATGCTTTCCATCGCCGGGAGACGACCAAATTCGCAGGAAGTCCACTACTCTTGCAGGTAATGTTTTCCACCCTTCTCATATCTGTTTCTCACATCATTCGGCCCTTAAGCTCTGTTTTTCTCTCAAAACCCTTTCTCACTTTTCTCTCTATGTACACCTCTCTATTCTTTAATCTCTCTTATTTTTTATCCCTCCCCAGATATGGCTCATGGAGAAGTTGAAAGTAGTGGATGCTTGCCCTGTATATTCAGCACGCGGCTATTTCTTTTGCCAACGACTCATTGATTTCCCGAACGAGGGGTGGTGGTGCCATTGGATGTGCAACAGGTTTGCCATTGACATCGCTTGGCGTTGCCCCTGGTTTGGTCTGCCTGAGATGAGCTACAGCATGTCTCGGCAGCCTGGCATTCAGTTGGTTAGCTTGAAACACTGTGTCTTCTACTTTTCATTCCGGTTCCGGCGTCAGTTCGGTCACAACCAGACTTGCCCAGAAAAGGGGATAGAGTACCCAACTTCATTTCCAGTTCGAGGCACACAGCTAGCTCGGTATTCCACTGCATGGAGGACAAGAGAACTTCTGGTCCCTGCTTCCAATTTCAGTTGCGCCCTTTCTGGCGAATGCATAGCTTGGCTTGACGATGAGGCACAAACTGGGCTTACTTTGGCATCTGAAGCTTCCACAACCTCTGGGAGAGGGCGCAGGAACACCTGACTTGACTATGCCCCAAGTTTATTGCTTTAATCTGTGTACTTTCAAGTTTTCCTTTTGAATGTAATAAAGAGTAACTTCAATTTGTATCGAGAGTCGGAGAACTCTGTGTTGAAATCAATAAAATTGAAGGTTGTGGGTACTAAAAATTTTCCGTTTGGTCCAAAAATGGTCTAAGTTGTAAAAAGATTAATTTGAACAATCAACTTTTATCTAAACTTTTCAAAACCATTTTCGATATGGATCACAACTGGACACACCCGAGATCTATCACTGAGATGTACAATGCCAAATCCGATAACTGGAAAGTTGCCCCTTGTCTGAATAGCACTGCACTGTAGCTCACAACTGAACTCTTGGATGCAGAAAAGACAAAGATGACCAAAACAATCATATGGACACAGTTGATTTGGAAGTGTTTATGGTTGGACTTCAGAATAAAGTTGCCTACGTATCCCAAAGATGGGAATCAAGCCTTACGTAGTTCGATACGGGTTCATTCGGGTTTTAACACTCTCCTTTTGCACTCTAACTTTTGCCAAGGCCGCCCTTTCTGAGTTTTCAACCTTGCGAGCTCAGTTTTTCTTATTTCAATTTTTTGTGCTCTAACTTTTGCCTAGGTCGCCCTTTCGGGTTTTCAGCCTAGCGAGCGACTCAAGGGTAGTATTTTTTCAGCTTGTCCTTATTAATAGGTTGGGAGAACTCGAGGCCATCTAAATCCATAAAAATGATAGCTTCACCCGACCAAATAGATTTGATGATGTAAGGACCAATCCAATTGGGTCTGAACTTGGCCCTAGGGTCGTGGATGGGAGCTCGGTTATCTTTGAGCACCAAATCCCCTTCTTTCAAATTCCTGGACTTAACTTTCTTGTTGAAAGCCCTGGCAATCCTGCGTTGATAACCTTGAACGTCGTACAGTGTTTTCAGCCTTCTTTCGTCGAACAGCATAAGTTTCTCAAACCTACTCTGCTGCCAATCTGCTTCCGCTATTTGGCACTCACTCATCACCCGCAGCGATGGAACCTCAACTTCGATCGGCAGAACAGCCTCCATCCCATAAATCAGGGAATACGGAGTTGCCCTAGTAGATGTTCGAATTGATGTCCTGTAACCCTAAAGAGCAAATGGCAGCTTATCTGGCCAGTCCTTGTAGGTTTCCACCATCTTCTGTAGAATGTGCTTGATGTTCTTGTTGGCGGCCTCAACTGCTCCGTTGGTTTGCGGCCGATATATGGATGACTTATGAAAAGCCACGTTGTATTTCTCTAACAAGTTGATCACTTCCTTCTTGAAGTGGGAACCATTGTCCGAGATGATCTCATTCGGGACCCCATAGTGACAGATAATGTTGTTCCTGATGAACTTGGCTACATGCGACGCTTTCAGCACTGCATAGGATTGGGCCTCAACCCACTTTGTAAAGTAGTCTATCGCCACCAGGATATACTCATGCCCGTTCGGCCCCTTCGGAGTAACTTCCCTAATAACATCAATTCCACAGACTGAAAACGGCCATGGTGAAGTCTTGTTGTACAGTTTCGACGGCGAGATGTTCATGCAATTTGCATGGATCTGGCATTTGTGGCATCGCCAAACAAAACCAATACAATCCTCCTCCATGGTTGACCAGTAGTAACCTTGTCTGAGAATCTTCCGAGCTAGCATCACCCTGCTCATGTGCGATCCGCACTCTCCTCTGTGGATGGCCTCCATCAGGTGCTTCGACTCTTCAGCATCGACACACAGTTTATGCATTCCCAGATGGCCCTGTTTATACAATTTACCCCCACAGATGATAAACTGAGTAGCCATTCGTCGTATCGCCCACTTGTCCTTGACATCGAAGTACTAGGGGTTCTGATCTTGTGCTTCATCTATGGCGGCAATCAGTTCGTAGGCCAGCACATACCTCTGTTCAATAATGATTGGATGCATCCAGACTCCCAAAGGGATGTCTATCATAGAAGATAGAGTTGATAAAGCGTCAGCAAACCTGTTGCTCTCTCTTAACAGATGCATGAAGGTTAACTTCTCAAACCTGGGAATTAGAACGTCCAGGGTTTGGTGATAGATTTTCATCCTTTCTTCTTTAATCTTCCAGTCTCCTTTCACTTGAGACACAACCAGGTTCGAGTCCCCAATGACATCCAACCGTTTTGCTCTTAGTTCTAGGGAGGCTTCCAAGCTAGCGATACATGCCTCATACTCTGTTTCATTGTTTAATACCTTGAACTGGAGTTTAAAAGCTAAGGGTATGTGGGAATTGTCGGGTGCTATCAACAACACCGCTATCCCATACCCGTACTGATTAGATGCTCCGTCAAAGTACATAGTCTAAATTTTTTCTTCGACCTATAGAATGGCCTCATCTGGGAACAGATACTCTACTGCTTCATCTCCCTCTACTAGGTGATCGGCTAGGAACTCCGCTAACGCTCACCCTTTCACAGACTTGTGAGTCATATACTTCAAATCAAATTCGGAGAGAAGAAGCAACCAATGGGCTAGCCTACCCGTAAGTGCTAGTTTCTCGAAGAGATATTTGATGGGATCCAATCTCGAAACCAATATTATAGAGTGAGCTAACAGGTAGTGCCTTAACTTCCTGGTAGCCCATACGAAGGCCAAACAAGCCTTTTCCAGCGGCGTGTAGCGGGTTTCATATTCCAGCATCTTCTTGCTCAGGTAATAGATAGCCTTCTCCACTTTATCCTCAGATTCCTGTGCAAGCATGCAACCCATTGTCGTGTCGGTTACTGACAAGAACAAAATCAACGATTTCCCCCGCTCTGGCGATGACAACACGGGTGGGTTCTGTAGATACTACTTGATCTGCTCGAAAGCAACTTGGCATCGGTCATCCCATTAGAACTTCTTTCCTTTCTTCAAGAGACCAAACAGTGGTTCACAAGTCAAGGTTAATTTTGCAATAAACCGTCTTATGAATTGCATTTTACCCAGAAAGCCACCCATCTCCTTTTCAGTCCTTGGTGGTGGCATTTCTAAGATGGCCTTAATCTTGGAAGGATCGACCTCAATGCCCCTTTGTGTAATCAAGAACCCCAGTATTTTCCCTGCTGTAACACCAAAAGTACATTTCTGAGGATTCAGTTGCAACCGATACTCTCTGATCCGTTGGAAAAATTTCTTTAAGGCGGTGTAGTGGCCCTCTCTTTCCTTGGACTTGACAATCATGTCATCCACATACACCTCAACCTCTTTGTGGATCATATCGTGCAAGATCGTGGTCGCAACCCGTTGATAAGTAGCCCCAACATTCTTCAAATCGAATGGCATCACCCTATAATAGTAGGTTCCCCACGGGGTGGTGAAGGCAGTCTTCTCCCTATCCTTGGGTGCCATCAAGATCTAGTTGTACCTGGAAAACCCATCCATAAAGGAAAGCAGCGCATGGCCAGTGGTGAAGTCCACCAATTCGTCGATGTGCGGTAATGGAAAGTCATCCTTCAGACTGGCTTTGTTCAGATCCCTGAAATCCACACACACACGAATTCTGCCATCTTTCTTCGGCATCGGAACAATGTTGGCCAACCAAGTAGCATACTCAGATACTAACAGGAACCCTGCATCTATCTGCTTGGTGACCTCTTCTTTGATTTTCAAAGCCCAATCCGGGCATATTCTCCGAAGCTTTTGCTTAATGGGTCAGGCCTCAGGGTCAAGAGGGATCCGGTGCTATACAATCTCAGGATCGATTCCAGGCATGTCTTCGTAGGATCACGCGAAAACATCTTTGAAATCTTTTAATAAAGCGACTAAGCGCTCGCGTTCCTCCGAAGACAACGTGGACCCGATCTGGACCAGACGCGGATCCTTCTCAGTACCAACATTAATTGAAGTGATTTCATCAACCAAAGGTTTTACAAACCTCTCCTCCTCTTGATCAATCAAATGTTTCAAAACCAGAGGAATTTCTTCCTCGTCGTTTTTATCAAAGTGTTGAAAGTCCTGATTAATGCAATAAACAAGTGGCACAGAAAAGTACTCAAAAGCAATAGTGGTACCATTCTCATTCACATATTCCAGATCGTCTGATTCTTCGGTTACAACTGACTCAAAAGAAAATCAAAAAGACGACCTGGACAAAACAATGGCATCCGGGTTATCACCCCTAGGAATACTGGACTCTGACTCAGAAGAACTAGAATCTGATTCCGACTCCACAGACTCTGTGGAATCAGATTCTGGTTTGCTACCTGACCCAGAACTACTAGACAAAAAGCCTTCCTCGTACTGCCAAACGAGGGAGGGTGCGATGGACACGTTCACAATGCCAGAAAAATGGCCCACAGCCGTTTGATCCCTAATCATGGAAACAGAGAAGTCGTCCCCCAAGCTCCTTGATGTGATCTGAGGATCCGAGAGGAGACAAGCCAGTGCTGCTCCTATCTCAAGTTCTATGCCATCGAACTCATCCTCTTTGCACTGCTTAGCCACAACTGGTAGGTCAGTCTGCTCTTCTACAACCTCATCCCCTTGCAACTGTAAGTCAAAAAAGATCTCGAAGCCAGGCAAGCGCCGCTTCTCAGATTTCAGCCATGGCTCCAGAAAGCCACAAAATGGGAAATCCTCTCCCTCCCAGACAAAGCATCCACTCAGGGTTCCTTGAATAGGTCTATGCACCAACTCGTAGTGCTTCCCAGCTTGTTTAGCCTTGGCTCTTCCTGCCATCTCCTTTCTCTTCCTTACATAATCCTCCTTGGTAGGCGTGTAACCTAGATCAAAGGTATAAGGGTTGTGTGGCACTTCGGCCAATTCAGCGACGCCCTTCTGACCACTCTTTCCCAATCCCATTCCGGGTACATGTTAAAGCTTATTCATAAGGTAAATGGATTGCACACTGATATACAATCTCTCATCAACAGCTAGAAGATCTTGCACTACCCGAGCCTCGGCCAAGGTAAACCCAGACAGAAAGACATCCTCCTCACCATGTACAATTTCCAAGATTGGCGTAGTAACCTCCGGTGGCGGATGTATAGAAGAGTTCCGAAAAACAATAACTACCCCCTTCCCATGGGGGTACTTCAGCATCTGATGTAGAGTGGAAGAGACAGCACTTACTTGGTGCCGCCACGGCCATCCAAGGAGTAAATTAAAGGTGGATGGAACATCTAGAACATGAAACTCGATGTCTTGTTGTGCCGGGCTAACTTGAGTTCTGATTCACACTGTCCCCATCACTTCCCGACTTGTATTGTCATAAGCCCGAATCATCTAGGCTGTTGGTGCGAAATTTGCGGGTTTCAAACCGATAGCATAGGACGTACGCGACGGACACACATTAATTGTAGATCCCGTATCAACCAAGACAACTGGTATCTACTTCTCTTTACACTCCACAGAGATGTATAACGACTTGTTGTGTTCAGAGCCCTTAGGCGGTAATTCTTTATCTGTGAAAGTCAAAGTCGGTGAAGCACCACCCGAGAACACCAGTCCCATTAACTGCTCGAGGGTTGTATTGATAGAAAGCTTAGCCTTATCCATTGCTGATAGGACGACCTCTCTATGCACCCGCGAGGCCATGAGCAATCCCCAAATGGAGATGTCTGCTTGAATCTTTTTTAGTTGCTTCAGTTCAGCTTCCTCCTCTAACTGTTTATCTTTCTGTTTCTCTGCTTCCTTGTCTTTCCCTGATGCTTCCGGTTGGTCCAGGTGTGGGGCTTAAAGTACCGCCCACTCTGAGTCATATGGTCAACTTCCTCGGTATACCCACGTATCATCCAGTAAATTCTGTCCCCAGTCCTCATCAGTATGGGCTAGATGCAAATCAGCGTCTTCCTACCACATTCCCTCAGTAACCGACAAACAATTATTTGGTTTCTCTGTATTTGTTCCTGTGTTCACAACACAATCAGTCCCCACGGGGGCTTTGGTTTTTCTTGCCCTCTGATCAGTCTCAATTCTCTCATAGTTGAACTGCTTCAGTGCGGCCTCTTGTTCTATCTCAGCTGTACAAATGCTGTTCAATTCCCGATCAAAATTCTCAGTACCGGTGCTCTCCGGCAGCTCTCTCTTGTCATCAGATGTTCCTGTTTCTGACTGTCCCTAATTCTGTTGAGACCCCTCATCAATATCCGGCTCATCACTAAGCCACCCTATGTTATCCGTTGATCCATTCAGGTTAAACAAATTGATGTGCACATCCCCCGAATCTTGTTCATCAAAGAACTACAGATTCGCGATATCTTCGTTAAGCTCAGCCAAATCATCCAGCTCCTGGCTTGGTCCATCCTCCCGGACTACATTTACGTCAATCCCTATTGGCAATTCCACCATCGACTTGGCTTGATCAGTTGGCGCAATAAAGCGGCAAGGGTTGTATGCTTTCTCAATTAAGCTTGCAGAGCCCTCAGGCATGCCTTCTTCTGTCATAGCCACCACCATGGGTTTAGGTTGGGATATTGACGGGCTCATCATGCACAAATCTGTGCTTTCTGGGATGAACAGCGCCGGCTTAGACGGGTGGAAAGGAGTGATGTATATGCTGGAGTCGTATGGGACAACCATTGTTTGGATTAGGTTTACTTGCCTGGGTGGAGGAGGGGGTTGGTTATGTGGTGGGAGAGGGTTTGTAGTGACGTTTGGCTTGTCAGGAGGCGCTATTATTTTATTGTCAATGAGATCCTGAATCTCATGACGTAATCTAAAGCACTGGTCGGTATCGTGCCCATGCTGCTGATGGAAGGCACAATACTTCGCCGGGTTGTGTGTAGGAGGGAGGGGATTTGGCAATGGACGTGGTTCTAGGGGCTTCAGATGCCCCTTTCTAATCAGGACCCTCAAGGCTGCAGACAGAGACATATAAAGTGGGGTGAAAACCCTCTGGCCTCGGGGTGGGTACTTTGTAGGTGGTGGGGTGGCTCCAGATGTGCTGGTAAAGGGTGTGGCTGTTTTTGGTGCAGTGGTGACCATACCAACATCAGAGGTCCTTGTAGTTGCATTGCTACTTGTAGCTGCATTCGAACTGCGTGTAAAGGCCCTCTTGGACTGCTTCTTTTCATGGTCAATCAGACCTTGTTTCATAGCATCTTTTATCTGTACCCCAATCTCATGAAGATCAGCAAAGGTAGGGAGGGGTAAGACAATCATCCTCTGCATCAGCTTCGGTTGCAGATTCTAAACGACCATCCTTATTTGGTCCTTCTCTACAGGCCTGGTGGTCATCATGGAGGCCTTGGCCCTCCACCAGGTGACAAAGTTAGAGAAGCCTTCCTTCGGCTCTTGTCTAGTTGCCTCAAGATCATGGGTTGTGACCTCGATTTGAGTGTTATAAGAATATTGGGCGACAAAGGCCTCGGCCATCTCTTCCCAACTTCTCTTCACGGAATCTTCCAGTTTGGCATACCAGATAGCCGCAATACCCGACAGGGTTCGACCAAAGAGGGATAATTTTTGCAGTCTAGTCAGGTCCATCGGCCGCAGGATATCTGAAAAGAGCCTCAAGTGGACCATGGGATTGCCTGAACCGTCGAAGCGGTCTATGTGAGGCATTTTAAATCTGTCCGGCAATGTCACCGTCGAATTTGTGTAGCCATCCTCCATATCTGGGATCGAGTTGACTCCCTAAGTACGCTTGAAAAGCTTCTCGAGCTTACTGACTTTCAAGGCTGTAGGTTCGACGTCAGACTTGAACGGTGTATCTATTGGGTAGGTCGGTGCTTTGGCAGTCTCATGTGGGACTGGCCTTGCTGGAATGTCCATATTCTCCTGGACATTAGCTGTATCCCCGGGTGTTGGAACCCTAGGTGGGGGTGGGTGAGAAGTAGAAGCTGTTGTTTGTGGTTGTTGATGCTGTTGCTGTTAAAGCCTGGCAATTACCTCAGTCTGCTAGGCTACAACCTCTATTTGACAAGCGATAACTTCCGCTTGGCGAGCAGCATCCCGTTGCATGGCCTCTATAGTCTGTTGAAGTTGACGCATCATATCCTCCATACTGACTGAGGGGTACTGATCTGTCTGATCTGGTATATACTCTGTTTCTCAGGTGGAAGCAGAAAACCGAGTTTCATTGAGCACAGGTATCTGACGAACTGGTGAATTATGCCGAACTCTTCTCTGTCTTGTAACCGGGGGAAGTGAAGCAAACACTGGTTGTCCTCTCACAAGATCCCTAGATCGATAAAGCCTCCGTACTCTGGTCTAGAGTGCTTGGGGGGAAATTGCCTCGTCAGAAGTAAAGGTGAAAAGCAACCTTGCAAAAAGAAAAATAAAACAAAAAAAGAAACAACAATCAGCAAACGCATAGCACCTCGGCTTAGATAAAGATAACACACAGTAGGGTAGGGTTTCCCTGTCCTAGTTTCGTCAGGAGCTAGGGGTTCACTACGTATGCATGCGGTTTCAAACAATCCTGCATTCGGGTGAGCAACATGTCCTAGTTTGGAATAGTCTCTATGGCTTCCGATATACAACTAGGTCAAATGGTCGAAAAGGGTGCCTCAGCAAGACCACCTAATATACCTCTCGCTCATAACACCGAAAAGTGAAAGGAGGATCAAATGGTACAATAGTAGTCCAGATCCAAGGTTTGTGTTCCCATCGTGGCAGAGCCAGCAACAGGTCAGCCTTATGGTGCGTTTTTCCAAGCAATCCTCCGGTAAACCGTTCAGGAATAGCAGATGGCAAACATTGTGACTTAGGTGCACCGATGCAAATGCAATGCAAAGAAACACATAAATGTAGATAAAACAACATATCATGAGTTCGAGTCAAGTTCTCTAAATCTCCAGCAGAGTCACCAGAAACTGTAGACTCGACTTTCTTCGCGCGCCCCCCTTTCGGAGAGGCGCGAATTGGTCTCCTACAGTTCGGACTCCTGTCACGGTTCTGAATCTAATCTCACAAAGTGCAATGTGAGACTGATAAACACCAAAGAAGTCTAATCTGGCAAATCATTTTGGAAAATCAGATTTTGAATCAAATAATGCCAAAACTGGACTGCTTTGCCAGATTACAGAGTCGCCACCTAAATATTTTATTTTTGGAAAATTTAGGAAACCCTGACTCGTGCCAAAGGCCACGTGTCCGTCATCACCAAAGTTGCCTCGGCTCGGGAACTTGGGTACGAGAGGGGAAGGTCCTGAAATGAGCACCCCCGCTCGCCCGATCAAAGGATCGACCTCTACTAAGCATGATATGTTGTTTTATAAACCTCATGTGTCCTTTTTCAGTTATTAGCTAACTTTACTATGTGACGCACACATACAAGTATAGACTAAGCTGCAAGACTTGGAACAAATCAACTCATGTTTGTTTTCAAAAATGTTTTGAAATTACCACTCTCAAGTGGGCTAAAATGCGGATTTGCCACCTTCAAGTGGGCTTAAAACATGATTTGGCACTTCGCAAAGTGGGCTTAAAACTCTCATTCGTCGAATTATGCCAATTCAAGCAATCAAGCCTTCACCCACATGCATTCAAGCTGTTAAGCACTTAAGCAAATAACCTCATGGCAAGCATGCTATCATGGAAACACTCACACTCATGCAAGTATGCTAAAGCGTAAAACTTACAGCATACTCCAAGCCAAAACAAAAGCTAGTCAGAAATATGCATGATCATAACTATACAGAATGCCTAATACAACACATGCAATAATGCAACTAAATAGGCTTAGCTATCTAAGATGGCAAATTAATGCAACAATTTGACAACATGTATTCAAATCAGTATTGAAATATAATGCAGTTTGAATGATGCGCCAAACCCGGTGCACGCAAGACAAATGAATGATGCACGCATGCGAGCATAAGGTATGCTAATCAAAATGTGCCCTAATCTAACCATCGAAAGCAGTTAAGTAAAAGGGAGAAAGAAGTGGGGTTGGAAGATATACACACACGCACGCACACTTATTATAACATTGCGCCCTCGCGAAGGAAGGTCCGAATAAATGAGCTAAGCTAATCTAAGCTAAGCTAATCTAACTAATCTAATTAAACTAATTAGACTAATTATTACAAAACAATCGAATAACTAGTAAACTACTTACTAATTATTACAACACAACAACTAATTAACAAGCTAGTTAATTAAGACAACCAACTAAGCATGCAAGACATTTAAACTAGGTTGCCTCAGCTTTGCTTTGGGTAATGAAGGATGCATGCTCTCGGTTGCCGCCCCGAAACGCCCTCCGGTTTGCTGGCTCTGTTTGCAAGGTTGCTTCAGGAACTTTCTACTCCACCTTACCAATTCACTGCTGAGGAATACACCAGTGGCCTGCCGGCCATGAGAAGCTGTTGCCGGCCACTGATGAGACACTGCCGACCACTGGTGTGTTGAATCACCATTCTACAACAGAGCTCAAACAGAGGGAAAATAGAGGGTCTCCCAAGGGCATGTCTGTACTGTACCCCTCCTTATCATCTCAAAACATCAAAGGAATTGCACTATTGGATCCAAAACCTTCAATCAAGCATTTTCAATGCATGATGGCCAAAGATCCAACTTGTACACATTCAATAAATGCACCAAAACAAGACTCTAGGACCACTACCTTATCATGGATGATCAAAGGCAATGGAGACAAAGGGGTTTGGCTCATTTTCATCACTTTTAGTATGAAATGGACCAATCCACCTTGTGTTCAATATAACGTCCGGTTGAACACAATGCAATGCAAACAACATGCTTATCTTGGCCATGTTTTACTTGATTCAATTCTTGTTTACACATTTTAAGTTACCAAACCATTCTTTAGTCAATTTGTCCAAGATGAGTGCCCTCTAATGAGAGAGAGGTCAACCAAAAGATGGTTTAAGGCATGAGAGAGATCATGCCTTTGGCTAGGAAGAACCTTCAAAAGAGAGTTAAAGCCATTGAGCACAAGCTCTATCTCAAGCTTAAACACAACCTTAAGGCCAACCAACCCTCAAAGCAAATTAAAAAAAAAAAAAGAGAAGGAAATGAGGGAGGTTGCAGAATTTCAGTGCTGAAATGGCATGCTAAAGACACTAGATCATGCAAGCAAAGCATGCAAGACATGTTCAAAAGCCATAATCATCAAGACTAGTGAAGAGCACTACACTAGAGGCATGCAATATAAGGCTCAATTGACCAAACCAACTCTGGAAAGAGCTCAAAACAGAGGCTAAAACATGCTGAGATGGTAACATGAAAAACAAGAAAAACATGCTCATGTATTAGCTCATAAAGAAGGCTCAAAGCACAACTCTCAAAAGCAATGAAAGAGTGAAATATGTGAGAGTGTGACAGAGTTATATACACTAAAATCACATGCTAAATGATGTCAAAACATGCAATCATCACATGCACAACATGTTAGAGGCCTTAACTCACAAAGCTAGTGAAGCCATTTACACTACAACCATGCATAACAAGTCTCATATGACCAAGACCACTCGAAATAGAGTTAAAGCATGCTAAATCAGTGGCAAAAACATGCTGAGATCAAACTAACACAAGCTAGAATGATAGGCTAAATCATCAAGTATGCTAGGCTAGTAAGCATGATTGCACTACAAGTACAAAAAACAAGCAAGAAGTGTTCCAATCAACCAAAACCCGAGTTGAAGCATGTCAAAACAAAACCAAAAACATGTTTGAACTAAGCTACAAAAGGGTAGAAAAGCATGCTCAAACATTAGGCCATCTATATATGCAAACAAGATACAAGGAGGGGAGACCACCCCCTCCTATTTTGGACTTCAAAATAAACTTTTTACCACTGAAATTCCTCTGAGTTTCAGTGGTAAAAAGGCCAAGTAAAGGGTATTTCAAAAGATTTGAAAGATGGCTCAAAAGGCTTTACAAGCCAAAGAGCAAAGGGAGAAAACCACCCCCTAACCAAACAAGGCTTAAACCACTATTTTAAAACCTTAAAAACAGAGTTTTTTAGAGGTTAAAACCAGCTTCAAAGTAGCATACAAAGGTGGCCAAACAATGAACCAAAACAAGGCTTTAAAGAGGTAAGTTCTTACCCTTGAAGCACAGCAACAAAACAGCCAAAATTCTGAGTCAAAACCAACCTTAGAAGCTCAAACAAGACCTCCAAGAACCTCAACTCTAAGGTGAAGGTGTTTGGCTAAGGATGCTAGTGCAAATGTGTAGAGAAAACTCACTTTCAAGCACAAAATATAGAGAGAGAGGATTCTAGAGAGAGGGAGAGATATTGCTCACCAAAATTTTGTAACCCTCCTCCTGCATGAGGATGACTTCTATATATAAAACATACAAGAAGCCTTGAAAGAAATCCAGCCATCCACGTGCAAGCAGATGGGTCAATCTGTGCAAACATCTGTCAAAAATATCTACAAAATATCTACTGATGCACTGGTGGCCGACTAGCTATCAGTGATGGCTGGCAGGGCACATCAATGGTGGGCAGGCCAAAGCCCATGGTCGGCAGCCCTCAATGATGGCCAGCAGGCCATCAAGAACATCACTCTGCAAAGACCAACACATGGTCCAAGTATGATACAGAATAGAAACAGGGTTTGGAAAGATCAAACCTGGAGCGTTTCGTTGCGGAATTCGAGTGCTCGACGAGCAATCAAACTTTTCGCTGGATGTACTTACAAGAACATCCAAATCTCAAGGACGGTCAAAAATAGGGTGTCTACACTTCATTTTGAAGTTCGGCCCCAACTATTTTCAATTCACTTATTTCGTCCATGTTCGATTGGTATATTTTACTTGACTCTGTTGTCTTGTCCATATTCAATTAGGATATCTTTATTTGGTTCGATTGTTCTATCTCTTCTTTATGGCAGATTCTGTTGTGCATCTCAAGGATTGATTCCACGTTGGTTGCGTAGTCGCCATTTGTGAAAACAAATTTTAGGGACTTTTAATGAAGTTGACTAATTCTCTCGAAATCTTTCCAAAACCAAACCATTTCTTAGCCCAAAAGGAAAATTTTTAGTGCTCACTGCTTGACTTATATGATTTCAAAACAGAGAGTGGAACAAGCATGTTGATCTAACTCTCATGTTGGTCAAAATCTTTTTACTAGAAAACCAAAAAAATAGTCTAAGCAATGAACTAGGGGCACACTTGAGTCAGGTTTTCTGTCTTTTCTCCTTATTCTCAAAAATCTCCATTGTCAACTTGCTCGCCAAAAAATGCACAGTAGTTGTCTCTGGTGATGTCTTTTAGTCGGACGGTCAACCGGTGTTGTTTTGTTTTGTGCCCATTTTATTCCGACAAGCGCAGAGGGGTGCACTTGGGATGGTTTTTGCTTTGTTTTCCTTCCATTCAATTATATTCTGAGTTTCTGGTCAGTTATAGACTTGATATTCAGTTCAGATTTCAATGAAAATTCAAAGAAATTTTTTTTTTTCAAATCTTGTGCCATTCACGCCATGATATGCAAAAACAGAAATTCATTTTATTAAACTTCAAGGTGAAGCCCCGATCAACATTACAAAAAAGAAAAGAAAATTTTGAAAAATAAGAAGGAAGATTCTGAAGCAGTGGTGCTCCTTCCTAAGCAAAAAACAAAAAACAAAAAACAAAAAACAGAAGAAAAAAAACAAAAAAATGGAAAATATAAAAAATAGAGGGGCATTTTCTTAGTTTTTCGGCGGCAACCCAGAGACAGAAGTTACAATTCACTTCATTTGTGGACAGCTTCATTGCTCGACTCTACTTGTAATTGCCTTGCTTCATCTTTACTCTCGGAGAGCCCTTGAAGACTCTGTCTCGGTATCGACAAAGTCTCCAAAAGAGATTATAGCCCGTTGGTCACCAAATGCGAAGTGCGAAGGTACTTTAAATCGAGTTATGGAGGTGGCTTGTCATTTTAGCTCTATGGTCTCCTTCTTTAGTGTGCTAATCTCTGCTCAAGCATCCTTGTACATACTCTGGAGTAGAGATAGCTGGGTGTTTAATTGGTGCACCTTACTTGTCCTATTTTGCAGCCGGTGGGACAAATTGAAGACTGCAGTCACCGTCTCCACACAAGACTTCAACGTGAAGCGGTTGGCCTCAATGTCAGACTGCACAGCCATTATTTGCTCGATTGACAGCCAGGAAAATTGAGAACAAGGGCAGAAAAGGGGCATTTTGCAGAGGTACAGAGGAGTTGGCCTCAACATTTTCAAGTGGGGGAGTGTTAAGGTCAGGGAAGAGAGTAAGGAGACAGTGATAAGAAGCCATTGATAGGGGAGTGTAATGCCTTAGAGGAAAATTTGCAAAGTAATGGCAGGGGGCAATTTGTAGCCCTCTGCTTTTCTCTTTCGCAGGCTTAGTTTAAGAAGAGGGATTGAGGGGAAGAAGAAGCCAAATGAAGTGTGGATTGCCGAGGCAATTGTTGAAAATTCAAGCACCATTCAGTTGTTGTCGGTCAGGTGTGCCGTGATTGTTCAAATTGAGCACTGGACATGATTCTTAGTGAAGACGAACGTGGCAGAGAGAGAGAGAGACATAAATAGGAGAGAAAGAGAGAGGGATTTGTATATATTGTGTATATATATATATATGTATACCGTATTTGTGTATATGTATATAATTAGTATGTATTTTGTCTATATACGTGTATGTATATACTATGTCTGTATGTGTGTATGTACCGTATGTATATGTGTATGTATACAATAAAATAATTTTTAGGAAAAAAAAAAAAAAGAGAAAATTTTGAAAACAAAAAACAAAAATCATTTTATGTTTTGCATCCGTCATGTCATTTTGTGCATGCATCATATCACCACATTGCATATTGTTTGTCTTACATTGCCCTTTCGTATTTTGTATACACCATCCCACTTGCATCGTCTATTATATTTGTCATGCATGGTTACAATCCGTTCACATCACTTCAAACTTTTTTATTACAACTTTTCTCTACTCAGTTGAAACCATCGCCCTATTTCTGATCGAGATACAATTTAGGTCTTGTATATTGGCTAAGACCCCTTTCTCCCAGTTGAAACCACCGCCCTATTTCTTATCGTGCTTTGGTTTAGGTCTCGTACATTAGTTAAGACCCCTTTCTCGTTACCCAATTGAAATCAATCCCCTATTTCGTATTAGGTATGGTCTAGGTCTTACTATTTGATTAAAATCCTCTTCTTACCCCCCAAGTGAGTGTGCTTGGATTGTACCCCTTTGTTTGTTTCATTTGAATGAGGCTTGCCTTACCACCTATCTTATTGCATTGCATAAGTCATAAAGAAGAAGAAGAAAAAAGAAGAAAAAAGAAAATTTCAATTTCAATTGCATTAGCACATCATTTGCATGGTTACAACTATCATTGTTGCATCACTTGTCTACAATTCATTCACATCAACATTTGATTACACCTTTTCATCAGTTTATGCTGGTCCCCCTTTTTCGGGTTGTAGAACTAAACCACTCAGTTTTGTACTGGCCCTTTTTCGGGATGACAAAACTATCCCTTTCTCGGGTTGGTAGTCTTGACCACCATTGGTTAATATCTCCCGTTTCTTGGGTTGTTAGTTGAGATTATCCATTGGTTAATACCTCCCCTGTTTTGGCATATAGGTTGAAACTTTGTTTCGGTTACATTTCTTGTCTTATGTGAATGTGTTTGGGTTGTACCCCTTGTTATGCTTCAATGTTACCCGTTGCATTACATTGTAAATCAAAAAAATTTAAAAACAGCTGGCCTCGTGAAGTGTGCAAGTCCAGCTACCAATTGTGTTTCAAATTGCATATCATTGCATCTTGTCCCTGAATTGCATTAGTTTGATTCCTTGCAAAAGGATACGTAGGCAATCCTCGGATTCAACCAACTGTATTTGCATCTTGTTTGTTTGCCTAATTTTTACGACCTTGTCAAAAGGGTCGTCTTCGGGCTTGGACATTCACTCACGTCACAAAATGACTTCAAGTTCTGTGAAAGAGGGCCAGCTATAGTCATTACATTTTAACCGGCCCT
Source organism: Camellia granthamiana (assembly GCA_036172215.1). Lineage (NCBI taxonomy): Eukaryota > Viridiplantae > Streptophyta > Magnoliopsida > Ericales > Theaceae > Camellia > Camellia granthamiana. The sequence goes on along the minus strand of CM069907.1, from coordinate 53,377,425 downwards.
AAGACTTGGGCTCTTCCTTTTGATTACCCGATGATGAAAGAGTGTTTCTCACATAATTCTCAATAAGAAAGATGGAATTTGTGCTTCATTTCCAAACCTAAGCCTGTTTTGGTCAAGTGTTCAAGTCCCTTTTAAACCTCTCATTCGAGGTGTACTTTCACGTATTATTCCGAATATTTTTGTAGTTTTAAGAGGATTGTTTTTAAACTTCACAATGAACCTTTTTCTGAGGAAATTGAGCAAAGAACAGTGTGAAATTAGGAGGAAAGAACGAGAATTCTACTGAAAAACCCTGTTTTCTCTAAAAAAAAATGAAAAAAAATTCTATGAATAGTGCTTATGAATAGTGTTGGCCGGCATGAATAGTGGCCGGCCGGTAGGTTTATGGCCATCCAAGGGGTTTAGTGGCCGGCTGGTCACTTTTGTGGTCGGGCAAGAGAAGAAAGTGGCCGGTCAACTACATTGGCCAGAAGCATGGCAGTTTTGGCAAAATTCTTGATGAAAGCATGTGTGGGTCATGCCCAATTCAAATATTTCTTGTTAGATACACCCTCCGTCAGCCCTGTATGACCCTTCATTCTCATCTCTTTGCTACCTTTGTCAAAAGAAAGTTTGTTTTCTTCCTTAAAGTGGACATCCATCTCAAACCATCCATATCACCCATGGTCTCTTGTCTCCCACCTCCTTGATTAGGCATTCCACTGATATTCTATATGGAGACAGAGATAGGATCAGAGAAGAGGGGACGAGAATGAAATTGGGAGAGAAAAGAAAGATATAAAGAGGAAAAGAGAGAAGTGTATGTTTTGAACCAAAACTTCAAAACATACACTAATTTTTCATCTTTCAATACACCAAAACCTTCTCATAAATTCTGATGTTGCCATATTCTAGTAGCCTTGATCAAAAGAGAGTGAGTATTCTTGAATTTGAGAGAAAAACTGAGAGTTAGAGCAATTCCTTCCCCTTCCCCCCCCCCTTCAAAACAAACACTGTTAGATAGCCCAAAAATACCATTCCAACTTGAATTTCAAATTTTCAACTTGAGAATTGATAACACACTTCCTGCACTTGAGGATGATCAAGAGGAAGTTTGAAAATCAAATTCTTCCTTGGAAGGTAAATTTTGCAATCTTTTCGTTTTCTAGCATTTCTTGCATTTTCTTTCTTGTATTGCTTTTCTTGCTTCAATTTCATGTTATAAACTTGTTGTAAACTAATTAGAAGTGGTTAGTTGAGCCACTTGCACACTTCCCATTTGTTTTTCTGGTTTTTAGAACAAAAACAGAGCATTTGGCCTAGCTCGAGTGGCTGGCTAGCTAGTTTACTGGCTGGCCGGCCACTTAAGTGTTTGGCCGGCAAGTTTTGTGGCCGGCCAACTAGCCCTCTCTTGGACAGAATTCGGTAACTTCCCAGTGTTGCGCAAAACAGTCTTCGACGGTCTTCGAGACCCTCCGAAGCTCCTGTTTTTATTGTTTTATGTTAATTAGAGAGATTTGTGAGGACTTTATTTTTGTTGTAATATTTTTCCTCTCTCCCTTTGTTCGAATTTATAATATTCAAAGCAATATACTAATTCCCCATCCTTGCTTCTTTTCCATCACATTCTTTTACGTGCTTTCCATATGCTGTGAATATGCATCTTGTATATGTTTGTCATCGTGTCCATACTTTGTATCCATGTTTTATGCCTTAGGATACGGCTAAAATTGTATTTGTGAGTTTTATCGATTATTTTGTGATTTTGTGCACTACTTCATGTTTTTGAGATGTTTCACAAGTCATATATACTAGAAGCCGGATCTGTAGTTACATTTCATGAGTGAATTGCATTAGGATCTTGTATATAGGATCATGCATGTTTACTAATTTCATTTTTGTACTTTTTTGCGGAACGCTGATAAATTTGTAACTTTTTGTGATTTAGCATCCCGTCTGTGTGTGTTTTTCTACTATGCCTAGCATCCTACCATGTGCCTAATTGCTTATTTGATATAACTCTATGCAAGCGAGTGGATGAAGGTTGTGTTATTCAATTTGGAATAAAATTGATTTTCATGACTCCACCATTCAAAATATTTTCAAGATAATGAAATCAAATTGTTTCAAATTGAACAACACAATCTACATGTGTTTGATTCACATAGTAAATTTTTAGGATTTATTAATTAATCAGAATATGAACATATGAAGTCAATAAAAATCATCAATAAAAATCATATCATGATTGGTAAAGGCTAATCTTTTGATCGGGTGAGCGGGGGTGCTCAATTAATGACCTTCCCCCTTCATACCTAAGGTTCTGAACCAAGCATCCTTGGTTACGACGAACAGTGGCCTTAGCACGCGAGTCATGGGTTTCTCCCAAAATAAATATTAGGTGGCGACTCTATGATCTGATGATGCAGTTCATTTCTGGAAAATATTTTAGCAATAAACTGGATTTTCTAAAAGTTGTCAAATCTGGACTCTCATCTACGTTTCACATTGTACTCACGAGACTAGACCAAAGAGACCAATGGTCGGAACTGTTTAACGGGGCACATGTACGGCCAAATGTTGCAGTCGGTAGTGGTTTGGTAAATAGATCTTCCAAATTATCACTTGAGCATATCAGTTGAACATCAATATCACTATTCTTTTAGAGCTCATGCGTGTAAAATAATTTTGGTGAAATATGTTTAGTCTTGTCACCTTTGATATAGCCTCCTTTGATATGTGTGATACATGCGACATTATCTTTATATAATATGGTCTGACTATCTTTTGTTGATGACAATCCATATTTTTCTTGAATATGATGGATGATAAATGTATGCGAAATACATTCTCGACTTGCTTTATGAATTGCAATTATCTCTAAGTGATTTGAAGAAGTAGCAATTAATGTTTGTTTTACTGATCGCCAAGATATATCAGTATGCCTATAGGTAAAAACATATCATGCTTGTGATTTGGCTTTATATGGATTAGAGAGATATCAAGCACCTGCATATTTGATTAACCATGGCTTGGATTTATTTGAATAAAATAAACCCATATCAGTTGTTCCACAAAGATAACGTAATATTTGCTTTACTCAATTCCAATGCCTTTGGGTTGGTGCGAAACTATATCTTGCGAATAAATTGACAGTAAATGAAATATCAGGTCTGGTACAGTTTGTAAGATACATGAGAGCACCAATTGCACTAAGATATGGTACTTCAGGACCAAGGGATTCTTCATTATCTTCTCGAGGTCAAAAAGATATTTTTTTCACATCAAGGGATCAAACAGCCATAGGAGCACTCAAAGGATGAGCTTTATCCATATAAAAGTTCTTCAAGACTTTTTCTATATATGTTGATTGATGTACAAGAATCCTATTTGGCAAATGTTCGATCTACAAGCCAAGACAAAATTTTATTTTACCAAGATCTTTCATTACAAATTCCTTCTTTAAATATTATGTAGTTTTTGGAAGCTCTTCTAGAGTTCCTACAAGATTCAACTCATTAATATATACTACAACAATTGCAAATCCGAATTCTGATTTCTTAATAAAAATGCATGGACAAATCGGATCATTCACATATCCTTCTTTTACAATATACACTGAGCCAATTATACCACATGCGTCTGGATTGTTTCAACCCGTATAGAGATCTTTGTAGCTTGATTGAATGAATATTTCTGGGTTTTGAATTTGATGTTTCTGGCATTTTAAATCCTTCAGAGAGTTTCATATATATATATATTACTATCTAGTGATTCATATAAATATGCCATAACAACGTCCATTAGATGCATATCTAAATTTTCTGTAATTACCAAGCTAATAAAAAATCTGAATGTAATTGCACCCATTACGGGTGAATATGTTTCCTCATAGTCAATACAAGGTCTTTGCGAGAAACCTTGCCCAACAAGTCGTGCTTTATATCTTATAATTTCATTTTGTTTGTTGCGTTTTCTAACATACATCCATTTATATCCCACAGGCTGTACAGGAGTTTGGACCACAGGACCAAATACTTCACGTTTTTTAAACGAGTTTAACTTTGCTTGTGTTGGTTTTTTCCACATTGGCTAATCATTTCTCTATCGACATTCCTTGACAGTTTGTGGTTCATTGTCATAATCACTTTTGATAATGTTTTCAGCATTACTTCTGGTAATGTTAAGAACAACTAACGAAAATATATTGTCGACAACAATTTAATTTCTATTCCAAACTTCTCCTGTACTCATATAAAGTATTGAGATCTCATTATTTTGAGATACCTTTTCCACTTTAGAGAATAACTCTTTAGGAGATTTCTTTTATGGAGGTTCATAATTAGGAGATTTAAATAGACTTGTTGTAGCTTGTTTTGTGGTTCTAGCTTCTTTAGAGGTGCTTTCATTTATGGGTATGATCTCTCCAGTAGATCTATTTATGGTTCCTTCTAGAGTACTAACTATTTGTTCTTAAGTTTTCCTCTTTTAAGAGATTTTGTCTTTTGCATTGATGGGTCTCCCACACTTCTAGCGTGCCTTAGACTCATTTGTTACTATACACACTAATTGTCCGACATGAAGATCACTTCTTGCTAGGGTATTAGCTGCTGGTATGTAAGATTTTGTCACATTTTTTGTGTCGGTGAATGCATCCGGTAATTGATTTGCAATACTTCACAAATAAATGATCCTTTGAACTTCTAGTTCATATTGATTAGTACAAGGATCAATATAAGATAACGTTGAAGTATTCTAATAGTGACGGGAAAATTGTTTCATCAAAATGACAATCCTTAATTCGGGCCTTAAACACATCACCAGTCAAAGGTTCTAGATATGTAAAGATTGATGGAGAATCAAAACCAATATAAATTTCACGTCTACGTTGTGGACCCATCTTAGTGCGTTGTGAAGGTGCAATAGGGACATAAACCGTGCAACCAAACACTCAAGGTGACTAACATTTGGTGATTGACCAAATACAAGTTGCAATGTCGAGTAGTCATGATATGCAGTTGGTCTAACATGAATCAAAGATGTTGCATACAATATAACCCCATGCTAAAACTGGAAATTTGCTTTTCATAAGCAAAAGCTAAGCAATCAACTAAAGTCTCTTAATAAAAGATTCAGCTAAACCATTTTGGGTATGAGTGTGTGCAACGGGGTGTTCAATATCAATGCCAATGGACATGCAATAATTATAAATGCTCAGTATGTAAATTCACTAGCATTATCAAGACAAATTATCTTGGTAGGATGGTCTGGAAAATGTGCTCGCAATCTAATTATTTGAGCAAGGAGTCTATCAAATGCAACATTATGTGAATAAGCAAACATGTGACCATCTAGTCAATGCATCTATTAAACTCATAAAATAACGAAATTGTCCACAAGAAGGGTGTATGGGTACACATATATTCTTCTGAATTCTTTGAAAAAAGAACAGAGATTCAACAATAACTTTTGTGGGTGATGATTTGGTAATTAATTTTCCTTGTGAACATGAAGAACATGGATAATCACTTGGTAAAAGAATCTTTTGGTTCTTTAATGGATGTCCATGTGAATTTTTAATTATTCGACGCATCATTATAGATCCTAGATGCTTAAGTCAATTATGTCATAGCATAAACATTTTTGGGTCAGAGCACTTCTGATGCATGACAATATGTGACTTAATCATTTTTATTGTCGTCTAATATAATCTAGATGAAAATGTAAGAAGTTTTTCTAATACTAGCTTCTGGCTAGAATTAGTTGAAATAATTAATAAATACTCTTCCTCACCTTTATTTATAATTTCAATATGATAACCATTATGACTTATATCTTTGAAACTTAACAGATTTCTTCTGGATCTGGTAGAAAATGAAGCTTCATCAATACAAATTTTAGTTCCATTTGGCAACATAATATTAGCTCTTCCGAAGCACTCAATCAGGCTTCCAGAACCTGAAATTGTACTGACATTAGCTTTTCCCATAATTAATTGTATAAAATATTTTGCATCACATAAGATTGTGTGTGCGGTTGCACTGTCCACTAAACAAATATCATTACCAATCATTTTGGAGTTAGCCAATGCATCAATGAAAGACATGCCTATAAAAAACTGAAATTCATTTTTCTCAAAATAGGAAAATTATGAATTGTCAAACCCAAAAATACAAACTCCAAAGGCCTAACTAAAACAAGAAAATGAACACTTCAAAATAGAAAAATACAAATTTCAAAATTGTAAAACAAGACAATACAAAGCATAACCCAAAAACAAGATATCTAGAAAATCAGATTAATCAATTTGAGTATTTCCATCACCAGTTAAATGATCAATTTTTCTGTCAAGGTCTTCAAAGAAATCAGACACATCAAGATGATTAATATTAGTGGGTTCATAATGATCTATGAAATGCATCTCAATTCTTTTTCGTTTTCCTTTTTGTTTTATCGAGGCTTGATAAAGATTTACCAAATGTTTAGGTGTATGACAAGTATGTGACCAATGCCCTGTCATGCCACATCTGTAACATGCATCTTCATAATTTTTGGAAAGTTTATTATGTAAACCTTTTTCTTTTTTTTTTCTTGTGATGTTCTATAATTATTCCACTTCTATAGTGCAATGACATGGTATTTTTATTTGAATATTTTTTAATATATCTCCCACGGATCTTATAATTTTTTTACCTTGGTCATGTCCAAAACCATGACTACTCCCTCGTCCACAACCATGAAATGCAACCTCATTCACTTCAGGGAATGTAAAAGAACCGGTTGGACGAGATAGATGATTTCTCAATAACAATTAATTAGTTTGTTCGGCCACAAAAAAGCATAAAATCAATTTAGAGTATTTTGAAAAACAACGCTCTCTATATTGTTGTTGTCGGAGCACATTATCAGCATGAAATGTGCAGAATGTTTTTTCAAGTGTATCTTTTTCAGTAATTTTTTCTCCATATAATTTTAATCGAGAGATTATTTTAAATAAAGTAGAGTTGTACTCACTACTGATTTATAATCTTGTAACCTCAAGTGCAACCAATCATAATGGGCTCTTGGGAGGATTAAGGTCTTCTGGTGCTCGTATCTCTCGTTCAAATTATTCCATAGAATTAGTGGATCTTTTACTATGAGGTATTCAATTTTTAATTCTTCTTGGAGATGATGGCGAATGAATATTACTACCTTTGCGCGATCCTGTAGGGATGCCTCATTTTCATGTTTTATGATATCTCCAAGATTCATTGCCTCAAGGTTGGTCTCAACATCAAGAATCAAAGATAGATAATTTTTTTTCCAGAAATGTCAAGAGCTAAGAATTTCAATTTCGAAAGATTAGGCATATTTACTAAATTTAACAAAAATAATATATTAGTACCACGTAAATATATTAAGAAAATATAAAATTAGCTTTAGAATTTATTTATACTTACTACAACCACCCAGTAGGTTTGTCTTCTCAGCTGGTTAGAATCTTGTGCTGATAACGTATTATAAAACTAAAGAAAATAAAGAAAAAAGAGCCACAATAGAAGAGGAAATAAAGGACTACACATATAATACACAATTTTTCTATATTTTCATTAATGTGCAAACTCACCTATTTATGGGGGATAAAATCCTCACTATTCACCACTATTCATCACACAAAGTAGTTTACCACATGACATACCACACTTCCCACATGGTAAAACTTTCCCCCTATTTTTATTTTGGCCCAAAAACTTATTAAAATTTCAATTGTATCTCTTTTGATGGTTATCTAAATATTTCACAGTAGTTATTATATAAATTATAGTGACCATCACGCATGCAATGGCTATATAAATTTAATTTTATATCGTAAACTTAATAGTTAATTTATAATTTTGATGATCAACATGGATGTGAGGGTCAATCTTTTAGCTTTTTTTCACTATAAAATGTGATAATAAAAATTATAAAGTGTCATAACTTTCTCATTCATAACTTAGGGTGCACAATATAAATTTATTAACTTCATCACAAAGTAGTATAACACACCTTACAAATATTAATTCATAATGTCATTATAAATATTGTAACTTTCTTAAAATTGTTAATAGATTGTAAATCTCTCTCTCTCTCTCTCTCTCTCTCTCTCTCTCTATGTATATAATGAATTGTTAATCATTGATTTGTTTGAAAGTTTAAACGGTTAGATAAAATAGTAATTTAATAATTTATTATTTGGTTAATTACACCTTTTATCTTTGTAGTTTAACACAAATTTAACTTTAATTTTTATAATTTCAATTTGAACAATTTGATCTCTACACTTTATGTGTAATTTTAATTTGATCGTTCCATCTAAATTTTTATCAATTTTGTGTACGCATACACCTTACAAATTAACAAGTATCCCAAAATTGTTATTTTAATCTCTAGTTTTGACGGAAGAACCAAATTGAAACCTTAAAAAATTGACAAGTGTTCCAAAATTATAAATTTTACCTCCCAATTTAGACGGAATGACCAAATTAAAATTAGACAAGAAGCGTGCTGATTAAATTGTTCAAATTAAAATTATAAGGACTAAAGTGAAATTTGAGTCAAATTTTAAGGGTAAAAAGTATAATTACCCTTTATTATTTGTGTAATAACTTCGATAGCAACTCATCTAAAAGTTCAATGGGAGGTTTACCAATAAGTCCCAAAAGTTGGTCTTATGATCCAATTGGTCCCAATTTTTATTCTAATGCTCCGTTTGGTCCTGTCATGTGTAAAAGGACATATTTACCATCAATGAACAATTTAATGTATGCGTTGTAGCTGGATGTAAGTGGATGAGTTGTAGGCACGTGGGGCAACATGGGGTTTAAGGTGTGGGGAGTTAATTGAGTTGTGTCACGCGACACATATTGGTGTGTCATAAAATAGTAAAGTGTACTAAGGGGTTTTGTAATAAAAGTGGGGATTTGGGGAGTGCCACATGTCACACTGCCCGGTAACCCATACATGTGAAATAAAACCCGTTTTTGACATCCACATTCCCACATCCATGAAATGGTAACCCGATTTGTATATCAACAATCCTAAACCTTCTTGTGATTGGTTATCCCGCAGAAACCCTAATTTAGTGATTTCATAATATTTGTAGATTTTGATTGACTGTACATGTTGTTACCTGATTTGGGGGGAGGGAGGAGCGATAGTGAAGATTGATTGCAGTGATACATTGGTCTAACATTTGTGTGACATTGTAGGTCGTTCAACGTATCGGAACCCTAGTGTCACTCTTCTATGTTTGTTGGTCTGTTAGATGTCTGCTATGGTCGAAAAGAGTATGCCACGTAACATTGTTTTGTAAATCTTTCTGTGGTAATGTGTTACTTTGTTATTTGTTGTTTTCCATCTGATTACCCATGTGGTCGGTCATATTTATGTTCAATCGTGCAGTTGTGGGGGTGTGTGTTGTTATGTAGTTGTATTGCAATGTCGCTGTCATGTTGGGGTGTGTGGTGGGCAGTGTGGTTGTGTTTTTTGTTTTTGGGATAGTGTGTGGTGTATGTCGAGTTTGAATGGGATGGGTGTTTTTTGTGCTGTTGTGTGTTTTGTTTTGGATGGTTGTGTGGCTGATGGTTGTGGTCAATTTATTAGCATAAATTGTAGAACAAAAGTTGGAAAACCAGAAAAGGAAATGCATTTTCTTGATTTGTTTTGCATATATAGGGATGGGGTCTTTAATTTTTATTGGTGCCGCAGGGCATGAATGGGATATGTTGTGGTTCTGTTTTGCCTGTGTGGAATGTGTGTTGTTGTCGTTGGCATGTGTGGTTTTGGTCTTAGGTTTGGGTAATGGTTTCGTTTTGGTTTTTGTTATTGTGTGACTGCGTTAAGATGGTGCGCTCGTGTATGTCAGAATCGAATAGGGTGGGGTGGTTGTTGTGTGAATGTGGGGCTGTGTATTTTGTTATGGATGGTGGTGTATCTGACAGTTGTGAGGAAAATTAGTAGCGTAAATTGACAAACAAAAGTAGGGACCACATAAAAGGGAACCCATTATTTTGACATGTTTTGTGTACTTGGGGAAGTGAATTGGATTATGTTATGGTTGTGTTCCACTCTTTTGTGGAATGTGTGTTGTTGTCCTGGGCCCAAGTGTTGTTGGTGTTGGTGCTTGTGTGTTTTACATCTATGTGTCGAATAAAGTGGCATTGGTGGACCAATGAGGGTTTGGGATCACATGAAAATGTAGTACAATGTGTTGGTGTGGAGATGTGTAGGTAAATGCCACCAACACCGCAGAGAGTATGTTAGCAACGTATAAAACCGAGATATCACAGTTTCGATATGTGGCGTACAAGTGTTATACGTAGATGGATGTGTTGGTTTTTGTGTATTGACAAAAATGGGTACTGACTATGTGTAACGAAATGGTGAACGTTAAGGCGTTGGATTAATCGAAGATTGTGTGAATGTGTTACGTGGGGTACGGTAAGTTGTTGTGAGTTTCCATTTCATCGTTATTGTTGTTAGGTGTTGGGTGTGGTTGGGTGAGTTGGTGTGGTATATGTCATTTGTGTGACATGGACTGCTGTGGGATTTTTATGAAAAAACACAAACATGTGTTATGCGCTAAAAGGTGAGTTGGGTTCTGTGTAATGGCAAAAATGTATACTGAATAAGCGTAACGACACAGGAAACGTTAGGTTAACCGGATATTGTGTTAATGTGTTATGTGGGGGTGCGGTAAGTAGTTGTAAGTTTCTGTTTCGTGGTTATTGTGGTAAGGTGTTGGGTGTGGTTGTGTGAGTTGTTATGGCGTTAAGTCTAAATGTTTGGTGTTCCACCGATGAAACAAAATGGACTTTGTCGTATTTTTGTTATGAGTTTTGAATTTCATGAGGCATGTATGTGATGTGTGTTACGCTAACAGTATATGTGGTTTGTGTTGCAGATGGCGATAAGGTAAGGAGTCCGTGGACATGTTCATGTGCATGGAATTGCGTTGAGGGGCCAACTGGTTCAAATGCAAACAACCTTGGAGTGAAAATGCAGGGATGGATTCTATTCAAACAGGCTAAAATAATGAAGCGTGAAGAGAGCCGGTGTGTGGGTAAAATTGTAACCGGGGCACAGCGTAAACCCAGCATGAGGATGAACTTCCGTTCAAACATTGCAGGGATAGTGACGCTGGGGAGTTTGTCAAACCTGCTCACACATTCTGGGTTATGATAGAGGCAATACACATCAACAACTTGAACCATAACGAATTCAGAAAGTGTGATGAGCTAATATGTAAAATTATAAGGGCATACAATAAGGGGCATAATGCATTCAGCATTAGAGGTTCAATGGTGAAACTTGGTAGCAGTGACATTAGGTTAATCTTTAGATTACAATGTTGGATGACGCGTATTGACTTATCACCTGGGCAAAGACCAGTGTCGGACTTCATTCAACGTAAGTGTTCTGAAACTTCGAGCATAACATCCAAGCTAGTGAAGACGTTATTCTTAGAGGCTATTAGTGGTCATACCAGACAAGATGAGGAAGACGCTACGAAGCTATTAGCGTTGTACATTTGTGAAAAGCTTTTTTTCGCCAACTCTGGGGAGATAATAAGTTGGGCATTTGTTCGGTACTTGAATGACTTGAATACCGTACGGATGTATAACTGGACAGGCGTAATATTGGCAACGTTAATGGGGTCAGTCAAGGATTTTCACCAAATGCCGGGAAAGGTGACTGGCTACGTGGTTGCGTTACTAGTAAGTGTGTGAAGGAATGCATTGTTGTTATTGTTGTGTATGAGTGTATGTTTTTTTTATTATTTAAGTTTGAATGGATTATTGAAGTGTGTGTTGTGTGTGACGCAGTATTGGTTGTGTGAACATTCAACAATAATGGAGCCTGAAACCGAAAACATGTTTCCAAAAGTGGGACATTGGGACGTTGCTGACTAAAGCGCAAGGGGTTGAATTAGCTAGCCCTGTCACATTTCAAGTATGCACGATGTTGGTACCCAATGTGGTTATTGTGGAAGTTTGTCAATTGTAGTCTAATTGTGACTGTTATAATTTGAAAATGTCATTGCATTTGTGATTTGAACAGGTGAAGGCTGACCATTTGAGATCTCTTAAGCATAAACGGGAAATAATGAGATTAGACGTCGAAGCAGTTGACGGAGATGTGGCCTACATTGTTGACATTGGTGCAAACAATGTTGGTGGTAATAAAGATTTTGTTGATGAAGTGAATGTAATGAATGAGGTAGTTGATGTTGGAATGCGGGATGGAAATGTTGAGGTACTTGGGAATGGCAAATTTGACCAGTGTCATACGGGTAAGGTTTGTGTTCACTCAGTCGGTGTGTTAGGTGCTGCCATAGATGGAGAGAGTGAACCAACTGGTGCATATGACAATTATAGATAGGTAGATTTAAAACTTGAAGAAGCGTTAACTGCAATTTCATCACTTCAGCTGGAGAACAAAACCAAGGACAATATGATATCACTGCTTGAAGAAGAGATTACTAAGTTGGGGAATAAGAGCGACTTGCAGGCTGTGAACATAAGTTGGTGGTTTTGGGTGTGTTTTGAAGATGAAAGATGAAGAGCTCAAAAAGTTGAGAAATGAGAATGGGAAATTGTAGAAAACAATAGCATTATTGGAAGACCAACTGGCGGACCGTGATGTTCATGTTGTCACACAAGCATTTTGTGACACTAGAGATAAGGGGTTGTTGGTGGATTTGCAACGAGTTGTAGTGGGTATAGGGGGTCGTTTGTGTGCAATGTGACACTGTTACGTGCAGTTGATGATTGTGGATGGAAGACGGGTAATGTTTATATAGATGTTGGTGAGGAGTCAACTAAGGTGGAGGTGCATGAGCCAATGGGTGTCCACCAGTGTGATTTGGAAGTAGAAGTTTTACTATATGTGGGGAAAGGGTTACCGGGCATGGGTATGCAAAATTCATTGGTGCGTAACAATAAGGGCAAAGTGAGAAAGGAGCAGAAGTTGGCAGACTATGAGTACCCGTTGTTGGGGGTGCATGATAGAAGGATGGGATTAGAAAGTGATAATGTTGGAGGGAACAAGGACTGTGTGAGTGGTAATGCCATTATAGATGTGGACGCAGTTGTGTTACCAGGGAAAAAATGGTCGGGGTTCGATATCAACAACCGGTTGGAGGCTATGGAAGATGATGACAATTGAAGAGAAAACAAAGATCACAAGAGTGTATGATCGTAACGGTGATGGGTACGTAATTTTTTTTCGTTGTTATGTTGTGTTTACATCACCTGATTGTGTGGCTTGTAAACAATTTGTTTGTAGGGCTATCATGTAGGCAGACGATACGATCGGCGTGACAGTGTACTTTACAGATGTAAACGGACTACTCAAACAAAGTAGTGTCCGGGGCAATATACATTTCAAGTTCCCTTAAATGTGTTATGGTTAATCTTTGTTAGTTGTAGAGTATGTATTTAGCACATGGTGGCAGCAGGCAAAGTGGTGTGTCATATTTGTTTTTTTTTTTTTTTGAGACGCAGTTGTTTTGTGCAACTTAGGTGATTGATGCATATATGAAGCTATTGAAAACAAAGCAATTGAAGCCATTTGGAAATGATGATCAGGTGGACAAATCATATTTTTTTAGTAGTATTTGCCTGGTGAGTTGTTGAGTGGTAAGTAATTATGTTGTGGTTGCGAGTAACGCGGTGTGTTTGTTATATGTGTGTAGGATATGGTAGGAACTACAGACGTGCATGGCTTGGATAAGTTTGTGCAGAGGAATATTTATGCCGGTAGCGTGTGTCAGTTCATTCATTTTCCGATGTGCCATAATAGACATTGGACAGTTGTGGTATATGACACTGAGAGCGGTGAGTGGAAGCATTACAATCCGATGCAGCAGCGTTCGGAAAGGGTAGACATGCATTACACGGAAGCGCTTGTGTTGGTAAGTTGTTAAATAATGCGTATTGATGTGTGGCTGGGATTTGTGTGCTCGTGGTTGTAGGTGTTTTGTATGTGTGTAGCAGAAGGAACGGGTGACAAAGTCATGAAACAGACGCTAATTGAGTTGGAAATGGATGTTCTAAGCATCGAGGCCAATTTCAACCATGCACCAGACTCTGTGACGAGGTGCCCACAACAAAAGGTAGAATTGTAAGTGTGCCATTGTGAATGTGGTGACGTATTGTATGGGTGGCTTTTTTTTTCTTTTTTTCTTTTTTGTACTTTGCATAGTTCAGTGAGTTAACATAATGTTGTTCAATGCAGGCTTGACTGTGGGGTAATTGTGTATGCTATAATGTGCCAGTACGTGCACCATTGTGATGTGGAACAGGCACTGCAACATTCTAACTGCAGCGTGTTGCGTGCAAATATGGTGAAGTCTTTCATCAATGATCCGGTGTGGGGGTTGATGTAGTTTGCCTATTTGTTGGTGCTTTGTTTGGCTAATGTGATTATGATTAAATTAAAAATTGGTGCCAATTATTCGCAAGACAATTTTTGGTTAGGAAGGTTGTTATTCCCATGTAGTTATTTAGTTTTGAAACATAAATTTATTAGCGTACAATGGTAGTTTGGTTGTTGGTTTTTGCATTTGTTGCACGCCAGCATTTTTGGTGTTGATATATAGTCATTGTGGAGTACTTACCCCGCATTTTGAATGAAATAAGTTTTGGTTGGACAACTAATTTTATGTGTTTTGTGCTGTTTATGTATGTTGACAGTCCTTGTTATGTGCATGAGAGTTGGGAAAATAGTGAAGAATATAGTTAAGTTTATTTGGAAACATAGAAAAATCGGTACGTGTAGTTTATTTGTGTTGAGTGGTGCGTTGTAAAGGACGAATGTTATTGTGTGATTGCGTATATATGGTGTAAATCATGTATGTGGTGATGGTCGTATCTACCATGGTATAATATGAAAATGACCGGGTTTATTGGGTGGGTGGGCATGTTAGTTTTGTTGGGTGCGTGTTTATTTGTTGACGTTGGGTGTGGTGATTGTGTTAATGTTTGGTGGGCAATTTGTGGGAGACAGTAGGTCCAGACAGTGTTTGTATGGCATTGTGTGTTAGGGTGGGTTAGGATGGTTGTGTAGATTTTTACGTGCATGTTTGTAATGTTTAATGGGTTGTTTGTTTGTACATGGAACATGTGAGACGGACTCGTAGCGAATAATTGTTGTATGTTGGAGTGGTGTAAGGTTTGTTTTGAAATAGCTGTGTAAGTGTTATGGTTATTTAATGTGGTTCGAATTGTGAATGTGCAAATGTGTGATACTATTACGAATCAATTGGACATTATCCTATAAAATGAAATAAACGTATAATAATAAGGTATATGCGATGCATGTTATGTATCGAAATCTAAAAATTGAAAATGTTCACAAACCTGGAAATGTGGTAAAAATAGCAAAAGTTTTGGACCATGGTGTTTGGCACACCGGATTATTATGATTAAAACAAAATGACTATAAATGTAGTAGCTGAAATATATGTGGCTGAATATAATGCTAAATTAGTTCTTTGCACATCTTTCTATTGTGGTTCCCCTAGCGTTGGCAACGGCTATATCTAATTTGTTGAACTTGTTCCCCTCTAGAAAGCATTCGTTTTTTTTTTTTTTTTTTTTGGACCTTCCCGGTGGTCTTTTGACAATTGGTGGTTGTATGATGAAATTTTCAATGCTAAATGGTGGTTTCTCAATAGTGGGTATGGAGTTTATGTTGCATGCGTACGAATACTGGTACTCGAACATATGGTAATACGGATTGACTAAATCATAAAGGTCGAGTCCACTGTTACAAATACCAACAACTGCGTGAGCACAAAGGAACCCTTTGATTTGCCACTAGAAACAAGAGCATGTACGCCTCTCTACATCAACCATTACTGATGGGAAAGAGTGGACCTCCAAAACCTCATTGTTGGACTGACTTAGAAGCCATGATTTGCCTTTGTTAAATGCTTTAACTAACCGAGTTTCCATCTTCGGGCAAACAACACCAGGCCACGATTGCGCCTTGAATCGATGTTTGGATATTTGTCGCATAATCTTGGTCCGAATACTATCAATCAATTGAGTTATTGGGAGGTGGCGTACTTCCCGTATCCATGAGTTGAATGACTCAACGGCATTGGAACTCATTTCGCCATAACGTGCACCACTGGTGGGATATACATAGTGACTTTGTTAGACCGAAATATACATGGTGACTTTGTAAGCATAACACAATATAAATTTGGTAAAATAAACAGTGGTGATTGTGTACCGGAGATGCGCATTTGCCTAATACTTCGGCGGTAAATCTTTTAAGAAAGCTGGTGCCACCTTGGGACTAGCCTTCATGAACTCCTCCAAACTTTGGTTGAATGCAGCAACAGTTGGTGGATACGCACAAGATCGGAATTTCGTCAACAAACCCGCGTGGTATGAACTGTTTACGTAGCACAATTTGTCTTGCAAGTTACGTTGCAAATGTTGTAAGCAAAATGCGTAAGTATTTTCTTATAAAATACTGTGTACATTAATATAACTCACACCTGAATGTGGGAAAAATCTGTCGTGCATGGTAACACAAATACATCATACCTTGGTTGCCATTTTTCACTGCGGCAACTAGCAAGTTCCCCTTAAATTCCATCCAAAAAAAGCATTGGTCAGCAATGGTCGAAACCATCAATACATGCTTTGAATGATATGAAATAACTTAAGAAACGGTTGTGCTGTTCGTCGTATTTAATGTTGATATAACTACCTGGGTTGTTAGTTATAACTGCATTGCTGTACCAACGTAATTGGTCAAACGAGATTGAGTGTGCACCGAACATTTCACCACAGGCTTTTTCGACACCTAACCATGCAACCTGGTAGCTAACCTCCAAACCGTAATCTTTTTTCAAGTCATACACAACATTAGTGGGGTGTGTGAGGGGTTTGTCACGTACCCATTTAGAAATGATATCAGACACTAAGTTAGAACCAGCCCTCGGGTTTTTGGGTGTCCGAACAGCAACACCACAAGTGTGCAAGCCATTCCACTTATGTAAATAAAAGAATCCATTGGCATGTAACACACGTGTGTGTACAAATTATATACATCTTTTTGATTCATGCGTCATGCATATTGCTGTAATCCGAACAGAATCATTCTTAACATATTTAAACTAAAATTCATACTCCACCGCATACTTGTGAAGAACCGTTTGGAATTCAGCAGATCCCCTTTCAAAACATTGACCAACATGTTGAATTCTGTTCACCCATGGAGGAGGAAAAAAAACCTTCTCGACGTGAGGGCAATATTTGGCCAAAAAATCTTGTTCGTCATTCATATCTGACTCGTCAGACAACATACCCGCAATACATAGACCAATCTGTACATTGTTTTGTAGGTTATGAACATTTTCTGAATATCCCGCATATCGTACCTCAATGATGACATCAATGCATTGTAATCGGAAAGATCGAGCAAGAGAGATCATGTTCTCCGTATCGACATCATTCTATAATGTGAAGTTATTGTAACCTGGCATTTTGAAGAAAAAACACAAATTGGCAGGTGTGAGTCCGCAAAAATTTTTGCACATATGATTCACCAAGTCCTGAAATCGGAATAGGGCTTTCAAATTGACAGTGGCATTCGTATTACCGTAACAACAGATCAACATTACATGTGTCTCCATCACCTGTAATAGAAAACAAGTTGACAAATTCACAAGATGATATGAAATAAAACACACAGACACACAACCGCATCCAGAAGTAATAATGCACATAACATTAAACACACAGTCAGAAACACACACACACCACACCCATCCCAAATCACCACCCACACAGCCTCCCTCCCCAATAACACACAACCCACATCCCAGGTCAATAAACAAACCTTGTAAACGTATCCACACAACGGCAACCCACCCCTAAACAAAACCCACTATCCTCTTTCCCTCCCCGAAAATGTACCACTCCACACACCCCTGCATTGACCATATCCCACAAACACCAATTCATACACAAGCCAACAATGTTATGTAACATGACGTAAATGTGCTGCTGAAATCTACTCCACAAAACAAATAAACAAACGAACAAATCAACGACGCACAAAAAACATGACATTCCTGCAAACCGACGGACATTGTCGACGTCTGAACTGCTACATATGCCACCCAAACACATAGGTGTCATAGCTAAAACACTGCGACGTCACACCACAAACCCTAATAGAGAAGTGGCTGACCCATCTTTCCAAGTAACATTCAACTTACCAAATATGTTGTCCAACATACCCCAAAAAAAAAAACGTCATCCCATGAAACACGTCCCAATGAACAAAGTGAGGGGTACAATCGTCCACGAATCAATATCAAACACGGAAAATAGGATCAAATGGAACAAATCTGCCTAGCAATAAAACTTATCGGATCAATAGTTTAAATTGGTGATTGATTGGTATAATTGTTTGTGAGGTAGGATTTATTGGTAAATAATCCAAGTTTAAGTTGTTAGAGAGAAGAGTAATTTAATAATTTATTTATTGAATAAATTACAAATATGCCTTGCAATTTGCTTAAAATACAAATTACCCCATGTAATTTGAAAAATTACATATAACCCTTTATCAGAATTTTTTTATTTATTTAGTTTTTTGATAAATAAAAATTTTAAAAAAAATATGATAAGGGGGTATATTTAATTTTTATTATCATAATTTTTTATTTAACAAAATTAAAAAAATAAAATTCCTAACAATTATTTTATACGATAATAAAATTACTTAAAGCATTTAAGAAATATATTTCTGCCTTTATTAAAAACTATTAACTAACTTAATAATATATTAATAAAATGAACCACTTGTTATGAAATTAAAATTTTCAAGAAACAAGATGTAATTTCTTGAATCACAAGGCAATTGATATTTAAAACAAATCTCAATGGGTGTATTTATAATTTACATATTATTAATTTATATAATAACCTTAACACCAACTTAATCCATTATATAGTATAATGTAAAATCTCTATGGATGATGAATTTGTCTCCACATGAGATTAGTGAGATGATGTGTCATATTTTGCACCTACAAGAGAAACCAAATCAGAGATCATCCCTGACTTAGTTCGATCGGAAGAAGCTTTTGACGCAAGTAAACACTTTAATCGGACATTGTACGAGGACGAAATGATCATCACTTGTATAATCCTATTGATCAAGCTCGCAATTGTTCAAACGTCGTGGTTTAACCTGAAATCACAAACGTGAGCTAGCTGGCAGGTATGTGCTGGAAAGCCCTCCGATGCTTAAGTCAGCAAACAGGACAAATAAATAGGAAAAGCTCTATGAATTCAAGAGTAATAATTCCAATACTTGAAATTTGGTTAGATTTGAGTTTTTATAAGTTATGCATGGCAAAATCCTAATAAAACTCTAATTCCTCATCATAGAGTCCTTTTAGGAATCACATTTATAAAGGATAACGCCTATCATTTGACACCCTCCTCACTACAAGCCAATTGAGATGACCTAACTCTTTGCACAACTTCTAACCGAGCAACCGATCTACATTAGCTTTGTCAATACTTGATTCACTGGTGCAACATGCAGTGCCATGCAAATTCACATAGGCGCGCTACTAGCTAACATTAGCCCAATCAAGGCGTCGCACCAATTTGCACTTGACTGGTCTTCATAGGTAGTTCAGTCCATGCACGATTTGATAGTTGCTCGGTCAAACCTCGAGCCATTTTTGACAGATTCACTCTTTGCACAATTCTAATGTGCAACCTTTAAACTAGTAGACCAACCCATTTGCCCGGTCTATCTGTATACTTTCACGGACTAATACATCTGCACAATTCAAATTCCAAGCCTAAGTCAACTTAGCTCGGCTTAATTTGTGCGACATAAATTACCCTCTCAATTGCTCCTTAATTCCATTTGCTCTGCATGATTGGATTACTCTGTCAAATAGAGCTACAATAATCCATTCCATCAAGTCGATCATCACTGCTCGGCCACCCTATCTATTTAGTTTAGGGTAGTCTCTTCAATTGTACACCACATTCGTTAGCCACCCTAACACCATGTCCTTATTGAGACACATGGCTCACGCTGATTGAGCCTGTACGCCTGCTCCAACTATCATGCACAATCCCCCAGAATTCGAGTCATCGCGCCTTTACATATACACCTATATATGCAAAGCACCACGCTTCGATCTCCTCCATTGTTCATCTTCTTCGTTACAAACCCTAAAACCCAGAGCTCCAACCCATCATTTTCTCACATTTCAAGCCCAGATTGAAGCACCACTGTGGCATTAGTTGACTCATCATCTTGGAAGGAACATAATCACCAATTGGAATATGATTTGGCACCATAAATTGTGAGTTCTTTAAATTTTTGCCTTTTTTATGTTGTTCATAGTGTTCTTGAATCTAACCTTGTTAGTAATATCTAATAACAAAGTTATAGGCCTAACAACCACCAAATCCTTGGTAAAATAAGGCCTAAAATAGAGCCTAAGGTTAAAATGCCCCTTCAACCACCCACCTTCAATGCTCAATCCCTTTTTTAAGAAGAACACTAGAAAATCTAGGCTAAACCGAGCTAAAACCTTGCCTTTAATCTAAAAACACTCCCCAACCGAGCAATATTTCTATTTGTAGTTCCTTCAGTTATTTGTTGTAGAGCCGATCAAAACTAGTCTAACCGAGCTAAGATTCAAGTCCTCAACATGGCCGAACTAAAACCTAACCTGACGTGAAGGACCGAGCTAGATCCTTTCTCACACACCAACCATGCTAAAACCTTGCAAGTGGACTTGACTGAGCTAAAACCTTCGTAAACTAAGCCGAGCTAAAACCTTGCTCGCTCCCCTAGCTAAACAATTAACTAGATCTACTCAATGACCAAGCTAAACCAGTATACAAGCATGTAAACTTAATTTAACAAAACAACCACTTAGAGCTTTCGCATACCTATAAGCCAAGGCAAAGGGTATTTCCTTAGTTGACCATATAGGGGTTGTTCGGTAGGTCCACAAGACATGGGGTAGTTTCTCAACCCATTTCCCTTTTGCTTTCTCTAGTCTATTCTTTAATCCATCCAAGATTACTTTGTTTGACGCTTCTTCTTAACCATTGGCCTAAGGGTAGGTTAGTGTGGAGTTGTAGAACTCTATCTTATGCTCCTCACAGAAACCTCTGAAGATCCTTTTGTCGACTGAGTGCTATTGTCTGATATCAGCGCCTTAGAAATTTCAAATCGAGGGATGATGTTATGCCAGACGAACTTGTTCACATCTTTCTCCTTGATGGAAGCAAGTGTTTATGTATTAACCCATTTAGTGAAGTAGTCGATTGGTGCAATAAAGAACTTTTTGTTTCCTAGTGCAGTTGGAAGTGGTCCCATGATGTCTAAACCCTACATGGTGAATAACCAAGGACTAGTTAAAGGTACAAGTTCTCTGGCCAGTTGGTGGATTTGATGCTCAAATTTCAGACATTTTTTACATTTTCTAATGTTCTTCTTCAAGTTTGCCTGTATGCACGACCATTAATATCCTTGAAAAATAACTCAGTAAGCCAATGATTTTCTATCTTGGTGACTCCTACAAATTCCTTCATGAATTTCAAAAAAGAACATTTCAACCTTGCTAGGATGCACGTACTTCAAGTATGGACCAATAAAAGACTTCTTATATAGTGCCAAAGATGAAGAAAACCAAAACTGTTATGACTTTGCTCGGATTTTGTTGCGTTATTTTTGTTGTCGGGCAAAATCTTGTCCTTCAAAAAAATAATAATGGGGTCCGTCCAAGAAGGTCCTAACTCGGCACATAACACTTTGAATGCTTCAGGTTCTTTAATACTTGGCCTTAGAAAAAAATCAATCAACTAGGAGTTAGGGATAGAAGTATCTGACATGGCTGCGAAACTAGCCAACTCATCTGCCTTGCAATTTTCATCTCTGCCAATTTGCTCTATTCTTACAACGTCAAACTTCCTGATTTCTATTCTGACCAACTCCTGATATTTAGCCATTTTGTCGTCTTTTACCTCATATTTGCTAGATATTTGGTTGACCACCAATTGGCAATCACTATACACCATTAGCTTGGTAATCTTTATGCTAAAGGCAGATTTCAGACTGGTTAAGAGTGCTTCATATTCTGCTTCATTATTGGATGCAGGAAGCCCAAATCTGATCGTTTGCTTAATAGTCAGCCTATCTAGTGAAATAAGCACAATTCCAAGCCCAACTCCATGTTTGTTAGAAGCTCCATCAACAAATAACTTCCACATCTCTTTGACAAATAGTTTCCAACAAACAAAAGGATCTGAAGATGTCTTCGGGTTTGGTACTTCAATTATTTCTTCTACCACGTCCTCTAATCGTGGCAGCTCTATTAGTTCTTCGACTGCTTGCTTGGTTGCCTTACTATTTCCCTTTCAAGCATGTCATTGCAAATCTGTCTCTTTGTTCCTCGCTCTTGTTCTTCACCCCCTTACGCGGCCTTAACCGGTTGTAAAGCTGTTGAGGATCGAGCTATTTCCACGGCACTTACCCCCTTGCTTGGTTCCCATGGCACTTACCTCCCCTTGCAAGGCCTCAACCAATTGTAAGCTTGTCAGATCAACTAGGAAAACAAAATGACTTCCTAGAGCAAACTCTGTAACAAAGTTCATCAAAGCTTGGGCTTTGATGATTGTTCTAGGTTGAAATTTGAAGTCAAAGTGTCCTAATTCAATTGCCCACTTCAAAATCCTTTCAGAAAAATCTGTCATTTCAAACACGGTTTTCAATAGCATTGTGGTCAAAACCATAATGGCAGGCATGTGAAAGTAGTGCGGTAACTTTCTAGATGCCATCATCAAAGCTAAGGCAAGCTTCTTCAATGAAATGTATCTTGTCTCAACTGTAAGCATGGTCTTACTTACAAAAAAAAAATAGAAAGTTGTGGTATTTCCTCTGCTCACACAAGTTTCGCACTAACAACATGTTAAGAGACCACTAGGTGCAGGTACAACTCTTCTCCCTGTGTCAGAGTCGCCAAAAGTGATGGACAAGTCAACTATTATTTCAATTCTTCCAGAGTGCGGTCGCACTCTTCCTCCCAACTGAACTTTGACTTAAGCACTTGGAAGAATGGTCGACAGAGATCTAAAGATCAGCTTATAAATCTATTTAGTACAGGCACCAACCTCGTCAGATATATGTTGCTGCTCCTTCACAGTGTTTGGTCTCTCCAACTCTTGAATGGCCTTAAGTTGGGAGGGATCTGCTTCTATTCCACAGATGGTCACCGAGAAGCTTCAAATGATCCCACATCGAATTCACACTTAGATGCATTCAAACGAAGTTTGTGAGTTCAAAATCTGAAACATCTTATCTAGGTCACTAAGATGGTCCAACTCACACTTACTCTTGAACACTATATCGTCGATGTATGCCACCATTGTTTTATTAATAATGGGGAAAACATCTTGGTGACCATCCAATGGAATGTTGCCCCTACATTTTTTTTTAGGTCAAAAGGCATGATCTTGTAACAATACAAACCCCTTTGGAGTTGTGGAAGAAGTGATCTACTGGCCCAACTCATACATAGCAATCTAATGATATCCATGATAAGTAACTAGAAGCTAAGTCGTTTATGTCCTGCTGTTAGGTCCATCAACTGATCATTCCTTGGTAAAAGAAAATTGTCTTTTGGGCACGCCTTGTTGATTTTCTTATAATTAATGCAAACGCACCATTTTCTATTCTTCTTTCGGACCACGACTGTGCTTGAGATCCACTTTAGGTAATGAACCCCTCTAATAGCTCCTGCTTCCAACAGGTTCTCCACCTTTTTGGCCATTAATTCACTGTGGTGCATAGCTGACCTTCTAGTTCTCTGCATGACCGGTCTGGCATGGGGATTCACATTAAGTTGATGACATATGGAATTTGGATCAATGCCAGGCATGTCGTAAGGCGTCCAAGCAAACACCTCAATATTGGAGATCAAAAAATCTACGATCTCCTTTCTTTTGGTGCTGGACAAAGATGAACCTAGCAGAAAGAACTTCTCTAGGTCATTCTTATCAAGTTTAACTTCCACAAGCTCTTCAGCAGCCTTTTGCCTGACCTCTTTGCCTACGTCTTCACATATCTCCTTGTTCTCTAACATTTCTACGATTTGAACAAACCCTGTGGCAGTACAACTACCATTTACAGTGACAAAACATTTTCTTAGACATGATTTGGTCTCCCAAGACCTCTTCAATTACTTCGATTTCGTTTGGGAACTGGATGGTATGTTAATTCCACGGTTCGCATGATGTGCAATCATGCTCTTTCTAGAATTATGTTATAAGTGGATAGGACTTTTAAAACCCAGAATTCAACTTGTTTGACTACTAACCCAGCTTTGATTAGCAGAATGATTTTGTTAATCGACCATTCTGGCATTGAGTTAAAGCCCACCAAAGGAGATATAGCGAGAGCCAAGTCTCTTTTATTCAACTTCAACTGCTTGAATATGTCGTAGTACATGATCTCACACAAACTCCCGTAGTCGATCAAGATCCTCTTACTGTCATAATTTTGGATGCGCAAAATGACTACCAACTCATCATTATAGGGATTCTACAACCTTACTAGATCTCTGTCAAAGAAAGAAATCACATTTATAGCCTCTGTCTTCCATTTCTTGAGGATTGATTGAATGTTGAGTACCTCCCTTATGTGCTCAGCTTTCTTTATCATCTCTCTGAGCTCATAAACTCGCCTAGGCTCTATGATCCTATGGATTATGTTAATCTTACCTTGAGGTGGACCATCAATTAGTGTACCGTTTAGCATATTGTTGTGTTGAGGGGCTGGTTAAGCTCCCCCCTCAATGTAACAGTCCAGGTGACCTACAACCACTAATTCTTCCAAGTGCTATTTCAATAGCATGTAGACCTCCATTCGGTGCCTGCTTTCACCATGAAAGGTACATCGGTACCTTTCATCGTAGCCTTTTTGCATTTCGCCTAACTTTGCTGGCCACTGGAGGAATGGCTCGTCACGGATTTCGCTAAAGATACAATAGATGGGCTTCTTGAACACCATGGTTATAGAAGTACAGGCTTTCAACCTCCTAGCCTTGCTTTCTTCACTGCTACACAGTGGATTTCCCCGGTTGTTATCTCAATTTTTGCTTCGTTGCTTTCCATTATGACCCACCATGTTGAGTTCGACGAACGACTTTTTTTTTTCTAGCAACGCGATTGTGCTAGACTTTGCCTTTGCTCAGTTAATGTCCTCTTCCATCCTTACATGCTGGTGAACCCTCTCCATCAGAGCTTCCATGGTCAAGAGTGGTGTCATGGTCATGTATTTCCTTAATTTATGCTCAGTTGGTAGTTTGCACTTGTACTGAGTTATTGCTAGGTTGACCGAACACTCGCCGATTTGGTTGAATGTCTCCCAGTACCTATTATTCTATGATTTCAAAGACTTTCACTTCCTCATATCAATGGCAAAGAACTGATTGACCTCCACGAACGTCTTGGTGTTTGTCTTAAACCTGTTAATAAATGCCTCTACAAGCTGTGCCTAGGAAACTATGCTATCCTCTAGCAATCTCTCGAACCATGTCAAACCCAAATCTCCTAAACTTCATGGAAACAAGATGTATATCAAGGTATCGTTTCTCCTGTGAATAGCCATAACTTGTCGAAATTGGCTAAGCATGTAAGGATTTGACTTCTCGTCGTAGATCGTAAACTTAGGCTAGTTAATGCCCACTGGTAAAGGTGCATTTTCTATCTCTAACAAAAATGGCATACTGTGCAACCTTGCCAACACTCTGTCCGCTAGCTCATAAGCAAGAGGTGGCACTAACATTGCAACTTCGATGCTTCTGTGTATCCTAGAAGTCAACCTCCATAAAGCTAACACCCTATGAGGTTCATACGCCTATGTAATTTCTATCCTTCGCACCCTTTGGTCAAGCACTGCCCATAGGTATTATAATTTAGGCAAATTTGTATATCGAGAAGACGTTTGTAAGTGCGCGGGGGTCGATAACTGCTCCCCTCAGTGTATGACCTTGCTGACCTCATCCTCTCAAACCTGGAGTGATGAGATCTGGATGTCCTCCTGAGGCTCCTACTCTTAGAGGTTCTGGTGAAGCGCACCCATTTACACTTCTAGAATGATGGGATCGAGTGCACTCTCCGCAGGTTTCCACCCCAGTGATACCCTTGCTTTTCATCTGGCACTTCAAAGCCTTCATATCCACAGTCATTCTCCTAATTAACTCATCTTGCTCCCTCATATGATCTTCCAAATTTTGGAAATCAGTTCATTGTCTTTGCCAATCTGGACTTCAGGAATGACGATAGCTCGATGTATGCTTTTCTCGCGCACTGTTATGAGGGGTTTCTTTGTTGTAAGTCCAAGTAAGCTATGGGAGGCGCATGAGGCAAATCTACTTGCCTCCTATTGGCTTCCGAATTTGGCCGTCAATCATGGATAGAGGCAAATCTTCATTTTGCGCCGTTAAAATCGACAAGTGAAAGCTTGATCAAATGGTTTGTTCTATGTGTTCCCATAAATGATGTCAATTGTACGGGCATGAAATAATCGTCACTTGTATAATCCTGTTGACTAAGCTCGTGATCCTCCAAACGTCCTCGTTTGACCTAAAATCACAAACGTGAGCTAGCTAACGGGTGTGTGCCGAAAACCCCGCCGATACTTAAGTCAGCAAACAAGACAGACAAAGAAGAAAAACTCTATGAATTCAAAAGTAATAATTGCAATACTTGGAATTAGGTTAGATTCGAGCTTTTATAAGTTTCGCATGGCAAAATCCTAACAGGACTCTAATTCCTCATCATAGAGTCCTCTTAAGAATCATATTCGTAAAGGATAACGCTTATCCTTTGACACCTTTCTCATTACAAGCCAAGTGAGATGGTCTAACTCTTTGCACGGCTTCCATCCGAGCAATCAAACTACATTAGCTTTGTAAGTACTTGATTTAGTAGTGCAACACGTAACGCCGTGCAAATTCATATAGGCATGCCACCATGCTAATGTTGCACGACTCCTTACTTAGCCCGGTCAAGGGGTCGCACCTAGTTGCGCTTGACCATTCTTCATAGATAGCTCGGTCCATGCATGCTCTGATAGTTGCCCGGTCAAACCTCAAGCTATCTTTAACTGGTTCACTCTTTGTACAGTCCTAGCCATGTAACCTTTCAACCAGCAGACCAGCCCATCTGCTCGGTCCATCTGTATGTCTCCATGGACCAATACATTTGCGTGGCCCAAATTCTAGGCCCAAGTCAACTTAGCTCGTCCCAATTTGTGCAACATAAATTACCCTCTCAAGCATGATTATGGTAAGAGATAAAACAAATAAATTTGTGTAGGTCTCTTTCTTGCTACCTCTTTCTTTACCTATTTGTTTGATTTCTTTTTATAGCTAATTGGTACTCCGTGATCAGCTCGATCTCTCCCTGATTGGTCGATCAGCCTTTTGTCAAAGGTCATTTAAGTAGCGATCAACTTAGTTGTTTTTAGTAGTTAGATCCCCTCTCATTGAATGATTGACTCTTTGTTAGATGTAGTGAAAGTTCGTGAAAACTTAAGACTTATATGAAATTGTATTCAACTTACGTATTTTTATGAGATCATTTATATAAATTCGTGAAAATTTACATTATTTTGTAATATGGTTGCATATTGTGTGCGATGTATATTGAAAAATTTTCTTATAAAACATTTAGTGATGGAGCTCTCACTAAATCTTCCTTTAACACAAATAAGGATCTCATGGTCATGAGACACATGAAATTCAACGGGTTAAAGAATTTTGGTACAATTACAAAAAAAAAAAAAAAAAAAAAAAAAAAAAAAAAAAAAAAATTGTACTTTTAATTTGACCCGTATATCAAAATAAATTTTTCTATTTTTATAGTCCCAAAATTTGACCGTACATCAAAATAAATTTTGAACTTTTAATTTTATCAATTTAAATTCTAGACTTTTGATTTGTTTTTAATGTAAACCATTTGTCTATTTTTATTAAGTAAAATCAATTGAAAAAAATAATATTTTAATCATTAAACTCAATAAAAAGGTATTTTAGTTATTTTATGTATACTTACATTGAGTTTAATGACTAAATTTTTTTTTTATTATTGATTTTACTTAATGAAAATAAGTGAATGATTTAGATTTAAAAAAAAATCAAAAAATTAGAATCTAAATTGATAAAATTAAAAATTAAAAATTTATTTTATTAAAAGTCTCAAACATTAGGGTTTTTTTATTTTTAATTTTCCCAAGAATTTGTTTTGTGAAGCTCACTTACTGTATTATACTTCCACTGTTTTGTGGTTTTATAGAGATAGATGTCAAGAAAATTAAGGATTCTGGTGATGAATAAATTCACTTTCATTTTGTGTTTGAAGTACAATTATTTCTAGGAACTAGCAATGCTATAAAAATAAAGTTCACATTAAAAATCCGATGCACATTGAAATCATGTCTACATTTTTCACCGTTTATTCCAAAAACATCCGACATTGTCTTTTAATGCCAACCAAAACGTTTTGAGAAAGTCCACTTATAAACCATGAATTCTCTTAGTGCATACTATTTATTATTATTTTTTAATTTTTATTCTATCCCTCAGCTAAATTATCTTTTCAGATATGGCCCAAAAACTCACTCCCAGTTCTCATACCACACTAGCCACCACCATCACCACCGGTATAGCCACAACCTCCGCTGCCACCCTCTGCCACCACTCTGTTGTCACCCTCTATCACCTTCTTCTTTCTCTTCGCTCTTCTTCTCCTTCTTATCAACCCATTGATTGCCCTATCATCTCGTCACTGGCAATGACACTTGTCGTAGCCTTCTTAGCCCCATTACTACCTCCCCTATTGCAGCTATCATTCTTAGCAACCCATCACCTACGACCTCTACCATTGTGCATTCCATTATCACCATTGCAACCTAGAGAGAGAGAGAGAGAGAGAGAGAGAGAGAGAGAGAGATTTGTATTTGATGGAAGAAACTTAGGGTTAGGAATTCAGTGAGGCAAAAAAGAGAAGAAGAAGGTTAGGGTTTGAGAGGGAGAGAAAGAGGAAATGATGGTGGTGGTTAGGGTTTTAGAGAGAGCAAAAAATGGAGATAATAGAGGAAGGGTTGGTAGGGGTTGAGGGATTCACGGTGGTAGAAGAGGCAGCGACGAAGTGATCACGGGAGTGGTTGCGAGGCTACGGACAAACGACTAGCTTGGTGGCAGAATGGGCTAAGGAAGAAGGATTGGCTTGCTATAGAGAATGAGGTAGCAACGAAATGTGGAGGCAAACGTTGGAGAGGGACGGTGAGATTGGTAGGAGGAGAAGGAGGGCGTGGACAGGGGAACAATCAGAGGGTAAACGGTGGCCACTAGTTGCCGATAGCCGATAGTGGAGGTGATTATGGATAGGGTTTTACTGAAGAAGATAGAGGGTAGTTTGGTATTATTTGAAAAATGGTGATATGTATTGAGAAAAAAATGAAAAAAATCCAAATCGAGTGTAGTGTGAATTTAGAGAATGGTGTGTACTAAGAGGAGTGGTGGTTTGCAAATAAATTACGCAAACCTTTTTTTATCGATTGGTAATGGTCATTTGATTATGTACATAGTTCTTTTTTTGCTTCTTTCTTTCTCATCTATTTGTGTTTGTAAATCACTGCCATATTTGAATGGACTCAATAAACAAAATTCTCAATCGAAAGATACGATGCTAGTTGTAGACACCCCAATTTTGACCGTTCTTAAAACTTGGGCGCCACTGATTGCTTACTTGATGGTGCAGGTTATTTTATGCGAAGGTTTGATTTTTTCGGCAAGGAGAGAGTCAAATCCCAACCTTACACCCCATTTTTGGGCTAAAACTATTTTGACCAAAGATTTTAGATCTTAAAACCCTCTCTTTCAAAATATTTTTGAAACAAGGTTCCTACGATGTTCTGAGGCTCGCATTTCGTTAAATGTTGCGCTTTTCGGTAAACCGAACAAGGACAAAGTGGAAATGAATGAAAGAGAGGTGAAATCTTTGAAAAATCTTTCAAAACACCTTATTTAGGGGTTTAGGGTTGAAGAAAAGAGGAGAGGAGAGAACAAAACTAGTTTGGGAGAAGTTCGGCATGAATCCGGTTAAACTGAAACTAAGTAGTTTTCACTAAAAGAGGGATATCTCTTAGCACACCTGGAATTTTGATGTAAGGCTTCCACCATTGGAAAGCTTACTTCCGAGGCTTCAATTTAGACACAAGAATGACCTGAAAAGGAGTCCATATGAAGGATATATACCCATTTGAAGTCAGGTCCAAAAAGCAGATTTTTGCCTGTCGGCCACAAAAGTGGTCGGCCAGCTAGGAAAGGTAGCCGGTCGGCCACTTATGTCCAAAACTCAGATATTTTGCAGATTTTTTCCCTTCAACTGTTCTATATAACCTCCAGCTATCCCAATTCAGATATTTCGACCCAATGCTCTCTTTTTGCTATATATGGAGGCCATTCTCTGATATTGAAAGGTTAGGATATTTTGGGAGCCTCTCTCTCTAAAAACCCTCTCTCTCTACATTCCTCTCTCTCTATAGTTCTCTCTCTCTCTTGCCCTTTTATGCATACAAGAAGAGAGTATGCATAGAAGTAGAAATACATTTCTCCTTTGCCTAGACATCCTTCATCAAAGTTGCATATCTTTGGGCTGAGGTCCCTTGTAACCTATTTTGGGCTGTTAAAGGCTAGTTTTGGCTCAGATAGTGGTTGTTTAAGTGCTATGCTTCAAGGGTAAGGACTTATCCCTTTTAAACTTTGCTTTAGTCACTTGTTTGGCCACCTTTGCATGCTATTTTGAGGCTGGTTTTAACCTCTAAAAAACTCTGTTTTTAAGGGTTTAAAATGATGGTTTGAGTCTTGTTTGGTTAAAGGGTGGTTTCCTCTCTTTGCTCTTTGGCTTGTAAAGCCTTTTGAGCCATCTTTCAAAGCTTTTAAAACAACCCTTTTCTTGGCCTTTTAACCATTGAATTCCAGAGGAATTTTAGTAGCAAAAACTTGGTTTTGAGGTCTAAAATAGGAAGGGGTGGCCTCCCCTCCTTATGTCTTCTTTGCAAGTGTAGATAGTCTAACATGTGAACATGTATTTCTACCTTTTTGTAGCTTAATTTAATCATGTTTTAGAATCTATTTTGACACGTTTCAACTCTGTTTTTGGTTGGTTGGGTCACTTGTTGCTTGCTTCTTGCACTTGTAGTGTAATTATGCTTACTAGCCTAGCATGCCTAATGAGTTAGCCTATCATTCTAGCTTGTGTTAGCTTGACTCCAGCACATTTTTGCTCATGTTTTGACATACTTTAACTCTGTTTTGAGCTTTCTTAGTCGCATAAGGCTTGTTTTGTATAGCTCTAGTGTAATTAGCTTCACTAGCTTTGTGTTTCAAGCTCTCTAACATGCTTTGCTTGAGATGATTGCATGCCATAGCATCATTTTGCACACGATTTTAGTGCATGCACCTCTGTCACACTCTCACATATTCCACTCTTTCATTGCCTTTGAGAGGTGTGCTTTAAGCCTTGTTTATGAGCCAATACATGAGCATGATTTTCTTGCTTTCTAGGCTACCATCTCAGCACATTTTGGCCCCTGTTTTAGCATGTTTAAGCTCTGTGCAGAGCTGGTTTGGTCATTTAGGCTATGTATTGCATGCCTCTTATGTAATGCTCTTTACTAGCTTTGATGTTTTTGGCTTTCACCATGTTATGCTTGTATTGCTTGCATGCTTTAAGGTCTTTAGCATGCCATTTCAGCACTGAATTTTTGCCACCTCCCTCATTTCTTCATTTTTCCATTTGTTTTGAGGGTTGGTTAGCCTTAAGTTGTGCTTAAGCTTTGAGATTGAGGCTTGTGCTTAAATGGCTTTAACCCTCTTTTGAGGGTTCCTCCTAGTCAAAGGCATGGTTTCTCTCATGTCTTAAGTCATCTTTTGGTTGACCCCTCTCTCATTAGAACACTTGCACATTGGATTTAACCAATTAAAGAATGGTTTGGTAACTTAAAATGTATAAACAAGAATCGAATCAAGTAAAACATGCCAAGATAACATATGTGTGTTGCATTACATGCGTTTGGATCGGACGCTAATCCAAACACAAGAAATGTAACACGTTTCATACTCAAAGTGATGAAACGTGTCGCGTTGCTTGGTCGTTGTCACCCTTGATCATGCATGATAGGGTGGTGACCCTTCGAGTCTTATGTGCGCATTCACTAAGCTTGTACAAGCTTGGTTCTTCAGCCATCATGCATGAAAATGCTTGGTTAGTGGCTTGAGAGCCAAGTGCCGCACTCCTTTGAGCTTGAGAAATGATGAGGAATGTGGCAGTACACACATTTCCTTGAAGAATACATTGTTGTGCCTCTGTTGTTCTCTGTTGCAGCAAAACCAAAAGCCTGGAAAAGCAGGTGGCCGACCGGCCACTTGAGGTAGCCGACCGACCACTTTCACTAGCCAGCCGGCCAGTTGAGGTGGCCGGCAGCCAATTTTTGTGGCCGACCAGCCACCAGTCCATTTTTGTGCAAAAATGATTCTGTTTTGGAACAGAAGCAGTATGGAATGTTGGTTCGATGTTCAAAGACCAAGGAAAGTGTAAACAGAGGCAACTGACGGCAAAGTGACGGATTTTCAGGAGGACGCAACCGAGCATGCATGTCTCCCTCGCCCGCGAGGCCAATTCATTGCTTTGTTAGCTAGTTGCAGCTGATTATTTACATGTGTTGTAATTAATTAGTTTAATTCAAGTGTTGTAATATTTTAATTGGTTTGTATAACTAGTTATTCAAATTCAATTGTGTTGTAATAATTAGTCTAATTAGTTAATTAGCTTAGCTTAGCTTATTTATTCGGACCCTCCTTCGCGAGGGCATAATGTTGTAATAAGTGTGCGTGTGTGTGTGCATGTCTTCCAACTCCACGTCTTTCTTCCTTTTATTTAACTGCTTACGATGGTTAGTTTTAGGGCACGTTTTGATTAGCATACCTTATGTTTTGCATGTTTGCATCCATTCATTTGTCTTGCATGCACCGAGGCTCGGCGCATCATTCAAACTGCATCGCAATTTCAAATACACTTATTTGAATACGTGTTCTAAAGCATGTTATCAAATTGTTGCATTCATATGCCATCTTAGATAGCCGAGCCTATTTAGTTGCATTATTGCATGTGTTGCATTAGGTATCTCGTATAGTTAGGATCATGCATATTTCTAACTAGCTTTTTGTTTTGGCTCGGAGTACACTGTAAGTCTTTATGGTTTATCATACTTGCATGAGTGTGAGTGCTGCCATACTTCGCATGCTTACCATGAGGCTATTTGCTTAAGTGATTAACTACTTGAGTGCCTATGGATGAAGGCTTGGTTGCTTGAATTGGAACAATTCAACGAATGTGAGTTTTAAGCCCACTTTGCGAAGTGGCAAATCATGTTGTTTTAAGCCCACTTGAGGGTGGCAAATCCACGCTTTAGCCCACTTGCGAGTGTCACTTTCAAACTATTTTCGAAAACAAACATGAGCTGATTTGTTCCAAATCTTACGACTTAGTCTATACTTGTATGTGTTCGTCACATAGTAAAGTTAGTTAAATAACCGGAATAAGGACACATGAGGTTTTTAAAACAGTATATTATGCTTAGTAAAGGCCGATCTTCTGATCGGGCGAGCAGGGGTGCTCATTTCAGGACCTTCCCCTCTCGTACCCAAGTTCCCGAGCCGAAACAACTTTGGTGATGACGGACACATGGCCTTTTGGCACAAGTCAGGGTTTCCTAAATTTTTCAAAATAAAATGTTTAGGTAGCGACTCTGTAATCTGGCAAAGCAGTCCAATTTTGGCATTATTTGATTTAAAATCTGATTTTCCAAAATGATTTACCGGATTGGACTCTTTTGTGTTTGTCTCACATTGCACTTTGTGAGATTAGATTCAGAATCGTGTCCGAACTGTAGAAGACCAATTCGTGCCTCTCCGAAAATGGGGCGCGCGAAAAAAGTCGAGTCTACACCACTTGAAGAGAACCAATGAACAAATACAAGGTTATGCCCATGGACTTGCCAAATTTATGAAATTGAAAAAGGGAATTGAGAATGTGGTCCGGTACCTAATAGAATAGTCAAGGAATACAAGTTAAATGAGTGAACCAAATTTATGAAATTATGAAAGGGGGAATTGACAATGTCATCCAACACCTAATAGAACACTCAGGGCTTGTTTGATTTGCAGGATCAATAATGAGTGGATTAACAATCTATAAATTAGTGTATGATTAGTTATCCAATTGGGTTAGTGAGATACATAATTCCGTCTTGTCCATATTTGTTTTGTAATAATTTTGTTAGATAGAATGACTATTGAAATTTAATCCAGATAATGAAATTTACAACCAAACAATAGAATGTGAATTCTATGAATTAATAATCCTAATTATATGTTATAATTTGCCCAATCAAATAAGTCCTCAAGGAATATAGGTTAAATGAGTGAACCAAACAGCTGAACTATTTGTGATCAAAATTAGTAAGTGGAATCTACCTCCTTACTACTTTTAAACAAATTGGAATACTCCTTTATCCAAGCAGATCCTGGAACAGTCCTTTGATAATCACCTGAAGCAGAATAATAACTCCGGTCGAGAGTGCTAGAATTAGCACTCCGATTGTCTAGTTAGTTTTTTCTCTCTAGTATATTCGTTGCTTTTTTTTCTTAAGTGTCCTATTTGGAACATACCTGATTCTTAGGCCTTCTTTGTCCTTTTATAGAGCTTCGCCTTTGGGTTTTTATCCCCTACTATGCATCCTATCAAGACCCACTCCGCCAGCATGCTCTATGGAGAGGAATCAGCAACTGGGTGAGATGTTAATTTGCATGGACTATTCAGCTTCGACTACCAAGAACTGGGATCTATTACTCGGCCATACGTTGTATGCCATTTTACTTGGCTGAGCTTGGGCCCAATAGATCAAGCCAATAGACCAACCTCCAATTAGGCCTAAAGGTATTGGGTTGCTTGAAAATGGCTCCCATAATTGCCCCCCGAGTAGTCGGCTACACACGTATCTGTGTAATAAGCAAACTCGATTAACGAAGGGTCAGTTTGACATTTCGAAATGCATTGGGTTTTAGGAATGTGATGGGCGCACCTTTTTAATACTGTTGTGGCAGAAAAGACGCGAGGAAAAATAATTATGGCTTCCCGCCTCTTCGTACTCTCCTCTCATTTAATGTGTTTTGAAATCTTTCCACTTTTTCATTTCGCATGTGATTTCACTGTTGTTCAACACTTATGCTCTTCTAACCTCTAGACCTCCGTTGCCACCTTCCTGCTCTTCTTCCTACTTGCAACCTTTTCATTCCTGTCTATAAGTTTTCTGAGCTCCATTTCTTTTACTTTTGTGCTTTTGATTCCTCACATTTCTTCGTCTTTTTGCCTGTTACTCCGGTTCTCCTATTGCGAATCATATAAAGGCTCTTCTTTCTAAAGATAGAACCGCAACCTTTCATCGTCACTTTTCTATTCCCAACAATGTTCAACTGTCCTTAGTTGGAAATGGGAAGTGGATATGGAGAGGGCAGATGAAAACACCATTGTTTTCCCCTTCTTGGTGATTGTAGAAGGAGGTGTCCATTTTCCCCTTCATCCCACCCTTAGGTCTGTGCTAAGTCATTAGGGTTTGATTCTATCCCAACCAAACGTCAATTTTTATTGAATTGTAATGGGTGTCATAGAGTTGAACCGCCATCTCCGTCTTGACCTAGGGGTTTCAACCATTTGACACTGTTATGTCCTTGCCAATTCTTCTGGTCAACAAGGACGATATTTCCTCAGGGCTAAGGACACCAATCATCATCTAGTCACCATGCTTTCTAGCTTTGGAAAATGAGTGGATGATGTAATGGTGGCCGTTCGCGGCAATTGGGAGTTCAGCGAAGGGGAAGACCGCTAAACTCTTGTGCCAAGGCGCAGGGCCAAACCAGGTTGCTGAATAGTTTACACTAAGTTTTGTTTTTATTAGATTTTTACTTATTCTAACCGTTTCTTTTTTATGCAGGCAACAATCTCAAGAAGTCCTTCACCTCCACAAACGAACTGGTGCTTGCCCAAGTGAAGACGGTCCTTGATTTTGTTGGTCGATCGAATCTACAAGGACAAGGTCGAGCCGCGCATATATTACTTCGATACGACCCATTCTTTTCAACTTTTTTGGTGGCCAATCATATCCCCGTTCCAAGAGGCGAACATCAACCTACGGCTCTAGTATTCCCTAGTTTCGTTAATTTAAGAAATATCAGCATTGGGAAATCGTCAGCCAGTGAACAAGCCGGTGGTGGTAACAAAGGGACCGATCAGGGCGTCGACCAAGGTGACGGAGTAGACCAAGTTTCCAACGCTGAACAAGTTAAAGATGAAATCGCTGAGTTAGACGTTCCTCAAGCTAAAGAACCTAGGGAACTGCTTTTTGATTTCAAACAAGTCAGCTCCATCGGGCGAATTGACATCGGAAGCTCCCAAGAGGAGGATATTTTTTTAGACTTTGACGACTTGCCTAGAGTCAGCTCTGAAGATATGGCGGGTGAATCCCTTGCGCAATTTGCTAGGAGAAGAAAATGCCAAGAAGATGGCAGCGCGAAAGAAGCGGCAAGCTCTAAGGAAAATTAGGAGCCTCCGCTGGTGACTGAAATTGCTCAAGTCAAACTGGTGGATTCGGTGCAAACCATCCTTGAGTCGATAGCGGAAGAATAACAGACGGGTGAGAAACGTCCCACCGAAGCCGAAGCTGTCGAGGAGGTAGAGCAGTCAATTGAGAAGAGGCTGAGGCCTTCTGCCTCTCTTGATGTCAGGGCACCGTTTGTGATTCAGCCGAAGGTGAAATGGTCGTTGGTTCTAACCGGCGCTTCTGTAGTAAAGGATCTTACCGTCGCAGTAGGTGTTGCTACAACCATCGCCCTTCTTGTTGATAAGGCTACATTTCACGCCGAACCGGATATGGTTTCGGTTGCTTTGATTACGCAATCAGCCATTTTGGTAAGTACATACGCATTTTTGTTTCCACTTGTTATTTCTTCCATTTTCGGCCCACCGCCTTATTCATTACAGGTTGCCGAGAGGTTTATTGAAATCAGCCGTCGCCAACATGACGCTGTGGAATTGATCAGTTCATTAAGGGTTGAGGTGGTGGCCGAACAAAGCAAATCCAAGTCGTCTATAGCCGATTTGGCGGTCGCAACTCAAAAGGCTAAAGTCGAGGCCAAAAAAGCTGAAGATGAGCGTACGAGAGCAGTGATAGAGGAAGAGAAAACGAAGAACGTGGATCTGTTACGTCATGCCGACGACGAGCGTGAAAACTTTATGGACTCCGCTCCAAAAATGGCGCAGACAAAGTTAGAGAACCTTAGGGTTGAACTCTAGCTGGCTCATTCGGCAATTGAAAAGGCAAAAACGGTGGCTGCTAAAGCCTTCAAAGCTGGAGAATTAGCCTCCAAAGAGCTATACACCAATGAGGCCTTAAAGTTTGAAAGCAAGGGTTTCAAGCATGGCTAGCTCAAAGCCTTAGTGGTTGCGAAAGTCATGCTTAACCTACCAAATTCCCTATGAGCAAGAGGAAATGGAGCCCCTGGAGTCAGACCCTAAGGAGATCTAAAGCCCGTTCGCCTTTAGTGATTCGATTGGATTAGGCTAGTTAATATAATTGATTTTGTAACCACAACTATGTATTTTGCTGGTGTGTGTTTTTGTTTTGTTGTTGTTATTGTTGTTGTTGTTGTTGTTGTTGTTGTGTGTGTGTGTGTTTTTTTTTTTTTTTTTTTTAATGTAATGGGGTCGTTTTCATGTATAAAGTGAAACGGATGTACTGGATCAATTTATTAATGAAAACAGCTTGCCTATAGTATTCTACTCGCATGATCATGAATTAAATTATTCTGTATGAAATGACTATGTGCTAATTGGAAAAAGATGCTGGGTGATGTAGCTGGCTCAACGTACTCGGCCATTATCATATTCCCTCCATTAGAGCGTTAATGCTAAGCCTACAGTATTTTCTTTGAACATGTACTTAATAGATTTCTTGCTGAACAGCCTCGTGGGGCAATGTATGTTCATTCAACAAGGTGTTAATGCCAAACCTACAGTATTTTCTTCGAACATGTAATCAACAAATTTCCTGCCGAACAACCTTATGGGGCACTGTACGTTCATTCGGTAACGTGTTTTTTCCCAATTGGATAATAGATTCATATATCTGCTCTTGCCCCAGTTAATTGCATGGCACGCCGAATACACCACAAGCGGTGCATGCGGAGCTGTCGCCGACAAGGGGCTACCAATGCGCGCATTAATGCTCAAGTGGGGCACTATATGTTCATTCAGCAGTGTGTTTTTCCCCAACCGGATGTACTGGAGAATAGATTCATATATCTACCCTTGCCCTAGTTGATTGGATGGCACGCTGAATACGCCATAGGTGTTGCATACAGGGTTGTCACCGAAAAGAGGCTACCGATGCGCACGTTATTGCTCAAGTGGGGGCACTGTATGTTTATTCTGCAACGTGTTTTTCCTCAATCAGATGTATTGCCAAATAGATTCATAGATCTGCCCTTACCCCAATTGATTGCTTGGTAAGCCGAATACACCACAAGCGGTGCATGCGGAGCCAAAAAAGGGCTTCCGATGCGCGTGCTAATGCTCAGATATACCCTTGTGCTCGTGGCATTAGTAATGGGGTATTAGGTGTGGTGCGCGCATAGTGAATACCAAGTAGTGTTCCCAGTCATTCATTTATAGCTTAAATGAGTTGTAGCGTTGTATGAAAAGAAAGAGCTGTTCCAAAAGCAACTTCGTCCCCAAAAGTAGATGTCAAGGAGAATTTTCTACAATAGGAGAGGAGAAAAGAGAACTTTAGCAGATCTTGACGTCGAGATGAACCAAAAGTCTCGCAGTGATAGTGCTGCCACAGGAGCTGGAGGTGGAAGGGATAGGCATAGGTCGCCTGGAGGGCGAAATAACTCTCCTAGAATCGAGGAATACAGCAGATCTCCCAGGGTGCAAACAATAGGAAGTATAAAAGTTGCAAGCATCTAATCTGCAGTCCGTAATGAGCCCAGCAAGCCACCTTGTCCTCTGAGTTTTTTCATTTTTATTGGAAACAAACCAATGACCGAAGCATATTCGATTGTCCATGACCCAAGCATAGAAGTTGAATTCACTTAGCAAATATTTCCTCATAAAGTTCACCAGTTAATGGCAACTCAAGCTAATTATGAGGTGTTCAAAGAGGGCATTCATGGAGCTGTCAAAGGATTATACAGCTCCTATAAGATTGGCATGCGTCGTTGAGCTGCTCGTAAAGAAATAGATCATAAAGATGGACACATACGAAACCTTGAGTGCCGACTAAAAGAGGCAAAAGAATGGGCAGAGAATAAAGCACGAAAGGCAAAGATTTCCAAATTCAAAACAATAGAGATACGGCAGTGGATCGCGCCATAACCAATAGAGATACGGCAACCATTTTTGCGCGCGAGGTCATAGAAACTCGTGCTTATAATAAAGGGTTTCTTAATGGGCGAAAGGTGGGCACTAATAAGACAATGGAGAAGCTAGCCGATGACGTGTGCCATTGCGAGAATCATGGCTTCAAACACGGATGGTTAAAGGCGTTGCAAACGACGGGGGTAGATGCGACATCCCCATTGTATCAAGGATAAACAATGCCATTTGAAGCCTACAATGTTGAGAAGACCGACAATGAGGAAGAGGTTGACAATCCGATGGAGACATAGTTGACATAAGCGTTTCTGGTTTAAGTACCGTACTTTGTAACTAGAATGTCCAGTTTAATTTCTTCTATGCCGATTAAATTTGATTATGATATGAATGAATAGCTCTTTTATATTTGACGATAATCCCATATTTTTGTTTCCAACTCGTCTCTATTTGTGCCGATAATTATTCGTTGGAACTGTACTTTAGTTGGCTCTTTGTATACGAAGGGCGCTCTAAATTCGAGGACTTTAGTTGGCCCCTCGTGCGTAACATGCATGCATGCCGAGCATGAAAGTCACTCTGAATTCAAAGACTTTCGTTGGCCCCTCGTACGAAACATGCATGAATGCCAAGCACGAAGGGCACTCTGAATTCGAAGACTTTCATTGGCCCCTCGTACGTAACATGCATGCATGCCGAGCATGAAGGGCGCTTCGAATTCGGAAATTTTCATTGGCCCTTCGTGCATAACATGTATGCATGCCGAGCATGAAGGGCACTCCGAATTCGGAGACTTTCATTGGCCCCTCGTGCGAAACATGCATGCATGCCAAGCATAAAGGGCACTCCGAATTCGGAGACTTTCATTGGCCCCTCGTATGTAGCATGCATGCATGTTGAGCACAAAAGGCGCTCCAAATTCGGAGACTTTCATTGGCCCCTTGTGCGTAACATGCATGCATGCTGAGCACGAAGGGCGTTTCGAATTTGAAGACTTTCGTTTGGACGGCAAAAAAGATGAGCAATGGAAGAATAGATTACAAAAAACACTTAGCATTACATTGTAGCAAAAAGAGCCACATTCGGCGAAAGTTAATGATAAAACTTGTGAAGATGGGTTGAGTTCCAAGGCCGGGGTAATTTCCTGCCGCACACATCGGAGAGGCAGTATGCCCCTGCCCCGACAATTGAATCAATTTGATACGGCCCATCCCAGTTGGGACCGAGCTTCCCGTCAGACGGAGCCTGGCAGTGGGAGAACCTTTTTAAGTGCTAACTCTCCAGGAATATAGCGGTACAGGAATACATGTTGATTGTATGACTTGGATAGCTATTGTTGATAGCGTGCCATGGCGACAAAAGTTCAATCTCGGCGTTCTTCGAGCAAGTTTATGTCTAGGGCCAGCAGTATATCGTTACGACCAACATCTAAAGCATTTGAGTGAAGAGTTGGCAAACCAATTTCGAGAGGGATGATGGCTTCGTTACCAAAACACAAGGCGAATGGCGTTTCTCCTATAGACGTTCGTGGCATAGTATGGTGAGTCCACAATACAATGGGGAGTTCTTCAACCCATTTGCCTTTAGCTTTCACCAAGCACTTTTTGATACCATCCAGGACTACCTTATTGGAGGCTTCGACATGGCTGTTACTTTGCAAGTAAGCAGGTGACGAGAAGTAAGGTCGAATGCCATATATATTGCATAACTCTCGATAGACTCCACAATCAAATTGAGTGTCGTTGTTGGAGATAAATTCCCTAGGTATGCCGAAGCGGGTGATAATGTTTTTTCATGCAAAATGTTTGACATCGATGTCCCTAATGTGTGTCAAGGGTTCAACTTCCACCCATTTTGTGAAGTAGTCAATAGCGACTAGCAAGAATAATTTGTTATTCGGAGCTTTTGGCAATGGCCCGACGATGTCTGGCCCCCATTGAGCAAAGGGCCATGGACTAGTCACAGAATTCAACGCTTCTGCGGGCAGATATGTTAGAGGGGAGAATTTTTGACATTGCTCACATTTCTTCACATATGCTTCAACATCGACTCGCATAGTCAACCACTAATAGCCTTGAGTGATGGCTCGATGAGCCAATGATCTTCCTCCTGAATGAGCGCCACAACTTTCTTCATGGATTTCGGCCAAAAAGTCTTCAGTTTTATCCGGGTGGACGCATTCTAGATAAGGGCCCACAGAGACATTTCTTATACAGTTGTCCTTGGGGATCCAAATAGTACCTCAATGCCTTATTACGTAACCTGTGATCTTCTTTCTTGTCCTCTAGTAATTGTTCTATAGAAAGGAAT
This sequence comes from Camellia granthamiana, assembly GCA_036172215.1. Classification (NCBI taxonomy): domain Eukaryota; kingdom Viridiplantae; phylum Streptophyta; class Magnoliopsida; order Ericales; family Theaceae; genus Camellia; species Camellia granthamiana. The sequence goes on along the minus strand of CM069907.1, from coordinate 53,335,540 downwards.
GCCGCAATGGGGTCCATCCAACTCGGACTGGGTTGGATAACATGTATAGTGGCAGGCTTGGGGACGTGGATGCTCGACGTTGACAGGAAACTCATTTCGATAGTTCATTTCACTTCTGAATTAACAGTTGAAGCTAGGCAAACGAGTGCATCGACATGCGTATTATGGTCTCTAGTGATCTGATTCAGTTCGTGTTTATCGAATTTCTCAAGTAGAGAATTGGCTATTCTCATATAAACGGCCATACGTTCATTTTTAGCTGCATACTCCCCCTTTCAATTGATTGATAACTAGTTTTGAATCATAGAACACTTGCACTTGTTTGGCTCCTATGAGTAGTGAGTTTCTGAGGCCGACCAGCAAGGCTTTATACTCGGCTTCATTATTAGAGGCATTAAACCCGAGCTTAACAGACTACTCGATCACTGCCCCTTCAGGTGTCATGATCACAACTCCTGCTCTGTTGCCCTGCTGATTTGAGGACCCGTCACAATATAGTTGCCAAATATTGCCGACGTACATTTGTTATTACAGCGATGTACTGGGAGCTGATTGGGGCTGAATGTGGTTACATGGTGAATTCGACTACAAAGTCTACCAATACCTGCCCTTTAATGGTTGTCCTTGGAGCAAACTAAATATCGTACTATCTGAGCTCCATGGCCCATTTGGAAACTCACCCCAACGATTCCGACTTTCGAAGGATTAAGCGGAGAGGGTGATCAGTCAACACTCGGATAGAGTAGGCTTGGAAATAATGCATCAACTTCCTTATGACCATTATCAGGGCCAGGATTAGCTTTTTCAGGGGGGGGTATTGGGTTTTAACATCTACCATTGTCTTGTTAACGTAAAAAATGGGTTTTTGTTCGCCGAGTTTGTCGTTGAAAAAAATGGCAACTGACTGCCTAATAAGAGACTGCCAAGTATAAAATAAGCATGTCTGCCGATATGGGGGTAGTCAACAATAGAGAGGCGCCGAGGTAGGCTTTCAAACCTTTTAAGGCCGTCTGGCATTCCGGGGTCCATTGAAATGCTTTTCCCTGTCGGAGTGTTTGAAAGAACGGCATATATCAATTCAAAGACCGACTGATGAATCTATTAAGAGCTGTGGCCATTCCCATAAGCTTTTGGACTTCTTTGACTGATTTTGGGGACCCGAGTTCTAAGATAGCCTTAATCTGCTTCGGGTTTGCCTCCATCCCGATGATTCACTATGTAGTGGAGAAACTTTCCTGATTCAATACCAAATGCGTATGTCGATGCGTTAAGTTTCATTATGTATTTACGAAGAATGTTGAATGTCGTGGCAAGATCAGTTAAATGGTCCCCTCTTGCTTTAGACTTCACCACCATGTCGTCGATGTAGACTTCGAAAGTTCTGCCGAGTTGGTCTTTGAACATGCTGGTGACTAATCTTTGGTAAGTTGCCCCGGCGTTCTGCAATCCAAAAGTCATGACCTTGTAGCAATAAGTTCGTCTTGGTGTGAGGAACGTCATCTTGCCTTGATTAGCAAGATTCATGGTGATTTTATGATAACCCCTGTAGGCATCCAAGAAACTCATACGTTGATGTTAGGCGGTCGCATCCACGAGTTGGTCAATTTGCGGTAACGGGAAGCAATCTTTTGGATAAGCCTTGTTCAAGTCTATAAAATCCACGCAGACACGCCACAAGCCCATCTTCTTTTTCACTACAACAGTATTAGATAGTCATGTAGGATAAGTGACTTCCCAAATTGCCCTAGCCTCCAGTAACCTATCAACTTCATCGATTATGGCCGCAGCATGCTCCGCGCCTGAGTGGCGACTTTTCTGGGTAACCGACTTAACTGTCGGGTTGACATTCAGGCTATGCATTGCTAGCTTTGAGTCGACGACTGGCATGTTATAGGGCATCTAAGCAAAGATATCAATATAACTGAGAAGGAATGATATTAGCTCCTGTCGTTCGACGGCGTCTAGGCTTGTGCCGATCAAAAAGAATTTGCTTGGATCCTTATTGATCATTATTTGATCCAGGTCCTCCGTAACTTTATCGGCCGAGGTCTTTTCGACATCTTCAAGACTTTCTTGATTCAAGACTTCAATTGAGTTCACTTCCATATCCTTAGGTTTTTTATCAAGGCCAAAAGGTAGCATTCCTTTGAAGACCCCTCTGAGCCGCAGACCCTGCTCAATTCCATATTGTGTTGGGAAATAGAGCAACTGGTGGTAATTGCTCGGCACAACTTGCATTGCATGTAGCCATGTTCGGCCCATGATTATGTTATAAGGCGAGGGGAGTTTGACGACAAGGAACTCGACCTCTAGTGTTTGGGTGCCCGCATGCACTGGTAACACGATTTTGCTGAGGGGGTACTCTGGATTAGCGTTAAAGTCAAAGAGAGGATATTCGGCTGGCAATAGGTCTGCATCATTAAGGCCAAGTTCAAGAAATGTTTTGTAATACATAATCTCTAAAGTACTTCCTTGGTCAATTAGGACAAGTTCAATGGCAAACTTATTAGCTCGCAACTCAATCACGAAGGCATTGTCGTGCAGCGTGGTGATCCCCTGAAGATCGGCATCAAAAAAACTGATTTCATTTGACAGACGAGGTCATTTGACTGACTTGCCAGACTCCAGATCGGGGTTAGAAGATTGTACATGAACCAAATGTATGTTGTTGGATGGGGATATGCTGTATATTACATGGATCACGCCAACAGGTGGTGAATCTGGACGTATGGTGAGCACCCCTGGTATTTTTTCTGTCTTTGGGAGGTATTCGGCTAGTCTGCCTCCTTGGACTAACTCATTCAGATGGTCTTTAAGAGCATAACATTTGTCGGTCATGTGTCCATGATCTTTATGATATTCGTATCTTTGATCTCTGCGTCTCTTGTCTGGTGGGCCGAACATTTTACTTGGCCATCTGAAAAAAGGCTGGTGCTGAATTTTGCCCAAAATTTTGTTTATCGGCTCGATGAATCTGCATAGGGTTTATCCGGCTGTTTTGGGCTCCTGTTTTGCAATTCATACTGCTCACTTCGTCGTGAATCCCGACGGTTTTCCCTTCTGGATCGGCCCCTCGTGTCTGGGCTCTTTGTCGACGGAGTTCTTTTCGATGGGACATAGTTTAAGGGTTGTGCCATGATGGGTACTGCCGTTTCTTCAGCTTGTAAGCTAGCCTTGATCCTAATTGCATCATTTTCGACTATGCAATACTTATCAACCTTTCTCATCAGGGACCAGACTATTTTAGAAGGCCTCTGAGTTAGTGAGCTTGGGAGGGAACTGTTCGGGTGTAGTCTTGAAGGCTGTAACGGCTATAGCATCGTTGCAATCATTGTCTACAAGGTTGAAGCATTCCCAACAACGAACCGAATACTCGCACAAGGTTTCTTCCTACTTTATCTTTATTGCCCAAAGAGAATCTGTTTGCTTTGGCTGAATTTTGTTAGTGATGAATTTGGCTCTAAAGGATTTCTGAAGTTAATGAAAACTCCCGATCGATCCAGGTTCAAGCTTGTAGTAACATCTGACGGCAAGTAGTCTGAAACTACTAGGGAATATTCTGTACATAAGTGCTTCGTCATCTGCGTGCAATGCCATCGCTTGTTTGTAGTGCTGAATATGATTATTAGGGTCTGACTTCCCGTCGTATAATGTAAACTATGAAGCTTTGAACTTCTTAGGCAGAGTCACCTTGGCAATGCGTCGCACAAAGGGGTCATGAGTATCCTTCTCATCAGAGTCATCGCTCTTCTTGTTATGCTTGTGTCGCATCTGTGGACTGTTGTCCGATGAGTCTATGGTGTTTGTTCGGCCCTGCTTTCTGGGCTCCTCGCCCGATGACCCTGAGTCACTACTATCCCCGTCATGCCGTCGGGGGCGACGTTGCTGTATTGTTTTCTTCTTTGGCGACCGACCCCTATCACATTGTGGCGCGTGTTGGGATTTGGCTAGTTCCTGACGTAAGTGCTCGTTATTAGCTTTCATATCCTCCATTCGTTGGTCATTTCGTTTTGCTTGGTTGATCAGGGTTTGCATGGCATTCTCTATTGAAGATAAAGTTAAAGGAGTCAACGAGTCAAAATTCAGAGTTCTTCATGCGGGCTTGTCTTCTGGCCTGAATACTATTCCTGATGGAGTGTTATCTTCCATGAGCGAAAGATCTTGCGCTAGGTCTATCATGGATGAGTTGGAGTATTCTCACAAACGATGCCAATTGTGGAGGGATGGATTTGGAATACTCCTTTATCCAAGTAGATCTTAGAACAATCCTTTGATAATCACCTGAAACAGAATAACAACTCCGGTCGGGGGCGCCGGAATTAGCACTCCGACGGTCTAGTTAGTTTTTTCTCTCTAGTATATTCGTTGCTCTTTTTCTTAAGTGAGCTATTTGGAACATACCTGATTCTTGGGCCCTCTTTGTCCTTTTATAAAGCTTCTCTTTTGGGTTTTTATCCCCTACTATGCATCCCATCAAGATCCACTCCGCCAACACGCTCTATGGAGAGGAATCGACAACCGGGTGAGACGCCAATTTGCATAGACTATTCGGCTTCGACTACCAAGAACTGGGATCTATTACTTGGCCATACGCTGTATGCCATTTTACTGGGCTGGGCTTGGGCCCAATAGATTAGGCCAATAGACCAACCTTCAATTGGGCCTAAAGGTATTGGGTTGCTTGAAAACGGCTCCCAAAGTAATGTTTCATTTTCTTTCCATTTTAAAGATGTCTCTAAGTTTATCCACTGCCAAAGGTGGATGATAAAGTTTGGTTACCATGAAAATGGTAAAAATCGATGGGAAAAAAAAAGAGAAAAATTCTGAGTAAAACATGAAAGTGGTAGCAATTACAAGAAAGTTAATTTTTTTGTATAACTCATATTTGCATGGCAATTACGGCTAGTTTCTTGCACACACACAAAAAAAATAAATAAATAAGAAAATACTAGAAATTTTAATTTGTTTTAAAATTAGTTATTTATGATTAGATTTCTATTTTTTTACAAAATTTTCATTCTAATCAAATTCATACAAGTAAATATATATATATATATTCTTTACTTTGTATTATTTTTACTTTCTAGCATTTATTTTTTTGTAATCAAGCTGAACCTATGGAATCAAATTTTATATGATGGAAAGAAACAGCTGGTTCACACTTCATAGTACTTTTTTTTAGTTGGCTTTCCATGTTCCCTTTACATTATTTTATTTTTTTTTACAGGAAAATCCTCATATTCTTTCACAGGTTTAAAGCAATATCCAAGTCAAGATCATCAAAGTTTCATGTTGTTCATTTTAGACTAGAGACTATAATTTAAGAGTTTGCACTGATCCCTCAACATAAATCTCGCTTAAGTCAAGATTTATGCAGGGAGAGAAAATCGAATCCACACCCAGGACTATACTGATAGCTGCCAAGTTGGACTTTGTTTGAATGGAACCAAAAAAAATGTAGTGAGGTCACTTTTACTCAATGCTTATCCTTATGTGCCATGACTAGTTACACCCCCCCTGAGAACATGAGTAATTGTACTACTAACAAGTTGCAAAACTAAAAAGAGAAAGAAAGAGATAGTCATGAAGAAATTAGTCTAAAATCATTGATTTTAGGTTGCTAGCATCTCCACCAACAGCCAACTTAACTACAGTGTGTACCATGTATTCACAATAGAAGGGAAAGAAAACGGTGTACAACGTTTAGGTGATAGTTACGGACACCAAGGATTCTCTAGAGTGAATTTCCCTAGAGTGATCCCTAAAGTGTAGATCCAACAGCACAAAATTGAAGTTTGAATTTTTTTTTATTTTTTATTTTTCAAATTATATAGATGGTGTATAGATGGTGGCTTTTGTGCCGTTGGATCTGCACTTTAGGGATCACTCTAGGGAAATTCACTCTAGAGGATCCTTGCTCAGTTACGGATGTCACATGTAATGATAATGATAACACATAGGGGTGTTTGGGAAGTCAATTTTAGAATTTTTATTTTTAGGTTAAAATTCATAAAAAGATAAAATAAATTAAAATAGTTAATAAGATAAAATGTCACATCAAATTCATAATTATTTTATTTTTTATTTTATAAATATCACATTCAACTATAAAAAAAAAATCTAACTATTTTCTCAAATTTAAATATTTTAATCTACTGAAATAATCAAAAATTAAAATAACCAACTTTCCAAACGAGGTCATAGTTGTAAGTGTAACAAGCATATATAGCATTATAATTGTAGCATTAAAAATTGTGAATTTATTTTCTTTACACATTATGAGAAAAAAAATTTGCCAATAGACTTATTTTGATTTTAAAATCAAATTTATTGCGATTTAAAATGGTTTTTTTTTGGTGGGGGGGGGGGGGGGGGGGGGTAGATTTGGTTTGATTTTTAAATATGATCCAATTTATGTACTAATTTTTTATTGTTTTTAAATCTCTATGAAGTATAATAAATCATAATTCAATAACATAAATTCATAATCCAAGTTAAAAGAGTTGTATTCCAGTATTGACTTATTCAACAAAATTAATTAAAAACAAACAAACAAACAATAGTTAAGTCAGTAATCACAAAATTTCAAGGAATTAAATAAAAAATATAATGAATTTTTTAAAAAAGAAATCTAAGTTCATTTAACCTTGTTTGCAACCTAAATCTTATAGATTTTCAAGATTGGATACTCAAACAATGTGTGTATCAAAGATTTTAGAACCCAACAAGTGTATGTATTTTTGTCAAATTTCATACTATAATTTAGCCATCAACAATACTAGAGATTCATATTTAGCACCCACAAATACATCAACAATAATATGATAAAGGTGGTAAATCATATATAATTGAATATAGGGGTACTTACCAATTAGTCTTATTCACTAGACTTATTTACCTACAGGTCCTAACTAATAAATTTAACACTATAAAAATAAGAGAGTGATAAATTTATCACTAAAAATTTATTCATAAAAATAAGAGACTGATAAATTTATCACTATAAATTTATTCATAAAAAAAAAGACTGATAAATTTATCTTTATCACTTAATAAATTTATTAAATAGAACTTAATGGGTATTAAATCTCCAAAATAAGACCTATTAGATAATAAGTCTCCAAAATAGGACCTATTAGTAGTTTACCCTTGAATTATATAACCTCTAAAAAATTGACCCTTATTAGATTACGTCAATATGAATTGACTTATGAAATATTTGCAAGAGTCTCAAATATTTTCCTTTCTCCATTACTTTAGTGGTACCAGCGATACTATTTCATAAGGAAGTCAAGTAGTGTTTGGCGGCCACTTTTTAAAACACTATCCATATTCGAAAGGACCACATCTATCACTAGCCACAAAATGCGAAACTCGTTTTCAAAATCAATTTTTTGAATTTTTTTAAAAAAAAATGAATTTTACAAAAATAAACATAAAAAAAATATTTTTAAAATTTTTAAAATTATTTTTTCCTCTGAAAAAGGTAAACAATCATATAAAAATGATTAGTGTTTTGAATTTATTATTTGTTCTCACTAAATTAGTATTTAGTTTTTTTTAAAAAATATATTTTAAAAAAATAAATTATAAAAATCAAACCAAACGATGGGCTAATTTTCTCCCGCATGGTTGCGCTTCCATTTTGTGTGGAAAAATCAGTCAAAATCTCTCACTTTCATTTGCCTTTTGTAACTTAACCTACCGTTTCCTTTGTACTCGTGGGACAAAAAGGGTTTTAGAATTGAACTTTCTCTTCAATAAATTGACAGGAAAAAAAAAATGTGAACCCCACACAGCTTTTGTTAGAAATTTATGGTTTTTCAAGCTTATTTTTGGTCATTTTTGAGCCCAAATTTAAGAGGGGCTCCACATCGTTTGGAGTGGGTCCAAAGAGGTAACGTGTTTCATGCCGTATAGTAAGTCACACGGTGAGATTCGTCAAAATCATTTATGAGTGAATGAAAAGTTGACTCGTTTTCGGATTCGTGAAATAGGAAGTTGAAGACTACAATATGGGCTACGAAGCACGGATACTCCAAAATAGTCCCCGTACGCGTATCGGATACGGATAAGCGCCTGATACGGCGGGATACGTATCAGATACGGGAAATGAAGTATCCAATTTTTTTTTTTTTAATTTTTGAATTTCGGATACGGCTAGGATACGCGAGGATACAGTAAGGATACGGTGGGGCAAAAAAATAATTTAAAAACTTTAAGAAGGGGTCAAATTGTATAATATGAAAAAAATATGAAATAAAACACAAAAAAGAGAGTTCGTCGTATGTCGAACAGCAGATAGGTCGAACCAAACACAAGAAAAATAATAAACAACCAAACTCTCTCTTACCTAGGTCGAACAGCAGTTGCGAAGGAGGAGGAGAAGGAGTTCGTCGTCGTCTCGGACAGCACCTCGCCGATCGTCGATCAGGTTCGCGAGCAGGAGCTCCACGATCATCTTTCAGGTTCGTCCCTCTCTCTCTCCCTTTCGCTCCCTCTGTCTGCCTCTCACAACACTCGATCTCACGAACTCTCTCTCTCTCCCTCTCCCTCTCGCTCGAGCTCGATCTGTTTGTCTGGTTGGAGATCTCGACTCGATCTCATCTCCCCCCCTCTCGACTCGATCTCATCTGTCTTTGCCTATTTATTTTTATTATTATTATTTTTTAATTTGTTGTATGTATACTCTACGATTTGCAAAAAAAAAAAAAAAAAAAAAAAAAAAAAAAAAAACTTATATGTATTATTCGATTTACTTGAATCTGATAAAACAAATAAATAAAATAAGGTAAAAAAACTTATTAGTAAATAAATAAATAAATAAACTTATTAAAAATAAAATTTGTCAACTTATAAAATTATAAACTTTGTAAACTTATTAATAAATCAAATAAGGTAAAAAAAACTTATTAATAAATACATAAATAAACTTATTGATAAATAAATAAACTTTGTAAATTTTTTCCCCTTTAATTTGGGATTGAATTGCATTATGGTTGTTATAGGTGATGCTATATTGTTAAAATTGTTGAAATTTAATTGAATTGATGAATTTTTTGTTATGGATGATGCATTATGGTTGTTATGGGTGATGCTACATTAATGTTTTGTTTTATTTGTTTACCATAGTTCATAGGAATCTCTCTTTTGACGTTGAAGACTCTTAGTTCATAGGAATCTCTCTTTTTTTATCAATTGTCTTTTGTTTTAAGTTTTATTTTTATGTATGCTACATTACTAAAAATTGTTTTGTTGAAGTTTTATTTTATGTATGTTACATTACTAAAAATTGTTGAAGTTTTTTTTTTGTGTATGCTACATTACTAAAAATTGTGAAAAAAATATTTTTTATGAACGTATCCCCGCCGTATCTGTATCCTACTTTTTCGAATTTTGTCGTATCGCCGTATCCGTATCGTATCGTACCCGTATCCCGTATCCGTATCCGTGCTTCCTAGAATATGGGTTTCCTTAAAATTGGTTGTCCCACATTAAAACTTTAAGAGAGCTTGTGTGAGTATATAAGCTTTAGGGGCACGGATGCGTGGTATGGGTTGTGGATGGGGTCGGGTCGGATCCCAACTTTAATTGTTTGGACAAAATGCATTTGAATTTTTTCAAATTTTTATAGGAAAATTTGAAATTCTAACGGAATAAATTCAATTTTTTGGGCCGAATTTGAAAATCAAATTCCTATCCAAACTAGTGCCTCTCCGATCACCATTCTTCATCTTTCCGGCGGCTTCAAATTCACACATGTTCTGAGAGATTTTCTACCCTTCCAAGCTAGCAGCTTTGTGCTTATAAGTCATGGACAAAGTGGGCTTTGGCCCAAACCACCACACGCGCACCACCGTCAATCCGATCGGCCGAGCCGAACCGTGCCTAGGTGCGTGGTGTAGGTCGGGTCGGGTCGGGTTGGGTCCTAATTTTAGTTTTTTGGACAAAATTCATTTGAATTTTTTCAAATTCTTGTGGAAAATTTTGAAATTCTAACAGAAAGAATTCAAATTTTTTGCGCCAAATTCAAAATTTGAATTCCTGTTCGTACCTGTTCGAGGGTTTTTTTTACCCTTCCGAATAGGCACCACAATGCCTATAAATACAGACCCTTTTTCCAGCAGTTTCAATCATCCATTTAATTCATTTGTGCTTTCGTTTTTCTCCTCTCTTGTATATATTCTTCCTATTAGTTCATAGAGATTTCAAAGAGTTGCAGAACATAGGTTTGATTCACCTGGAAGATTGTTTGTAGTGCTATTAGAATCTGTGTTTTCTGATCATTGTATCCTGGGAGATAGATGGCGATAACCCGTAAGCACCAGTGCGGCGGCGAATCTGTCTTAAGGACAGAATGTCACACACTCGACTTGATCAAAGGTTGTTGTTCTCATTTCCAATACAATAATATTTTGGTAAGTCATTTATTTTTGTTATTTCAATTTCTTTTCTCTACATAGAAGATTGTTCCAACAATCTTAAGATAAGTTCGAATTATTCTGTTTATACAGAATAGTTCGTTTATTTCCTTTTCTTCTTTTCTTCTTATTACATAAATTATTTTCTGTGTACGTTTGGTCAGAAATTAATTCTGTTTTTTAGAAATAATATTATGAGTTTTCATTAATTAAACTTCTGTTTTTAGTGTTTTTAATTCTTGAAATGTTATAGAAATAATTTTCTGTGTGAAATTAATTTGTTTAAATAATAAAGTTGTTTTCAAATTAATTTGAAATAAAAGTTACTATTTTGTTTCTTTTTTTTTTTTTACAAAATTAAATTCTGTGTTTTATGATTTAATTTTCTGTGTAGTATACAATTCTAATTATAATTTTGTTTTATAATTTAGAATTCATGGCTATTGAAACTGCTCAAACCTCTAATCCGATCATAGTTGTGACTGCCCTGATCCCTCCTACTATTGTGCCAGTCCCGGTAAATCATGGGAAAAAGCCAGAAAAGTTCTTAGGAACTGACTTTAAAAGATGGCAGCAGAAAATGCTATTATATCTTATTGCATTGAATCTGGCACGTTTCCTTTTGTGAGGATGCTCCTGTGCTAAAAGAGGATGAAACCAACCCGCAAGTGGTTGTTGTGGTTGATGTTTGGAAACATGTGGATTTCCTTTGCCGCAACTATATCTTGAATGGGCTTGACAATACTTTGTACAATGTTTATAGCCCTATGAAGACGGCAAAAAAATTATGGGAGTCTTTGGAGAAAAATTACAAAACATAATATGCTGACTCGAAGAAATTCATGGTGGGCAATTTTTTGGATTTTAAAATGGTTGATTCAAAAATTGTGATCAACCAAGTTCAAGATCTCCAATTTATTCTGCATGACATTCATATAGAAAGCATGTCTCTCAATGAATCTTTCCAAATTGTTGCCTTAATTGAAAAATTACCACAAAGGTAGAAGGATTCAAGAACTACCACAAACACAAGCGCAAAGAAATGACTTTGGAAAAATTGATTGTGCAATTGAGGATTGAGGAGGACAACCGCATTTTTGAGAAGTGGGCTGGTAAGCATCCTATGGAGTCTAAAACAAATGTGGTGGAACATGCACCAAAAACAAAGAAACGGAAATTCTCTAGAGAAAGTTTCTCACAAGGCTCTCTAAGGGAGGGGACACCAAGAAATTCAAGTTTAACGGCAAATGCTAGATTTGTGGCAAAGGGGGACACCGGGCCAAAGATTGTCGCAACAAGCGCAAAGGTAAAGGAAAGTCAAGTAAGAAACCTACTCAAGCAAACGTCACTAAAATGGACAGAATCTCCACTACTATTGATGACATAAACATTTCAGTCATTGTTTCTGAAGTCAACCTTATCAGAAATCTCAAATAATTGTGGGTGGACACTGGAGCCACTCGTCACATCTGTGCCGATAAAAAGTTGTTCTTCTCTTATTTAGTGGTGGACAATGGAGAACAACTTTTCATAGGCAACTCCCCGACTTCTAAAGATGAAGGACAAAGAAAGGTAATTTTGAAAATGATATCTGGAAAGGAATTCATCCTCAACAATGTGCTGCACGTACCGAACATTCGCAAGAATCTTGTTTCCAGATCTCTGTTGAGGAAAAATGGGTTTAGGCTAGTTTTTGAAAGTGACAAGTTTTTCCTTACCAAAAACAAGATGTATATAAGAAAAAGTTACATGAATGATGGCATTTTCAAAATGAATGTACTGATTATTGTCTCCCATATGATTAATAAAAATACATCTTCTTCTTACTTGCTTAACTCTTCTAATTTATAGCATGGTAGATTAGCACATGTTAATTATGGATCTTTGCGTAGACTAATTAATATGGAATGTTTACCTAAATTTAAAATTGATCCAAATCATAAATGTGAAATTTGTATTAAGGCAAAATTAACTAAAATTCCTTTTCATTCAATTGAAAAAAGTACAGAATCACTTGAATTAATACATAGTGACATTTGTGATTTTAAATCAATTCAAACTAGAGATGGGAAAAAAATATTTTATCACTTTCATAGATTACTATAATAGATATAGTTATGTTTATTTAATTCGAACCAATGATGAAGTTTTAAAAACTGTCATTCAATATAAGAATGAAGTTGAAAATCAACTTGATAATAAATTTAAAATTCTACGAAGTGATAGGGATGGTAAATATGAATCGCTTTTTGATAAGTTTTGTAAAGAAATAAAATAATTCATCAAACCACTGTTCCTTACTCACCTTAGCAAAATGGTATTGCTGAAAGGAAAAATAGAATTTTAAAATAAATGATGAATGTCATGCTAATAAGTTCTGGATTACTTCAGAACTTGTGAAGGGAAACAATACTTTCTGTTAATTATATTCTTAATAAACTACCCCAAAACAAAGTGAATCAAACACCTTATGAAATGTGACATGGAATAGTACTATCCTACAAATACTTAAAAGTGTGGGGGTGTTTGGCTAAAGTGTCTGTTCCTAATCTTAAAAAGACTAAGATAGGTACAAAAATTATTGATTGCATATTCATCGGTTATGCCAAGAATAGAAGTGCATATCGGTTTTTGATTTATAAATCAGAATATTCAGAAATGCATGTAAATACTATTATTGAATCTAAAAATGCATCATTCTTTGAACATGTATTTCCTAATAAAACTGGACAAGAAACTAGTACTAACAAAAGATCTTATGATGTTATTACTAGTCATGATCAAGAACAAGATCAAGTACAAAAGTAAGAGATAGATCAAAATGAAGAAAAAGAACCTAAACGTAGTAAACATGCTAGAACCTCAAAATCTTTTGGTCCCGATTTTCTAACATTTTTGTTAGAAAATGAGCCTTTAACTTTTAAAGAAGTTATGTCTAGTCCTGAGGCTCCTTTATGGAAAGAGGTTGTAAATAGCGAAGTTGAATCCATCTTGCAAAATCACACATGGGAATTGGTGGATTTGCCACCAGGTTGTAAACTTCTTGGTTACAAGTGGATTTTCTAGAGAAAAATGAAAGTAAATGGATCAATTGACAAATACAAGACAAGACTTGTGGTCAAAGGATATAGACAAAAAGAAAGTGTTGATTACTTTGACACATACTCACTAGTTACTAGAATAACATCCATTAGAATGCTAATTGCCATTGCATCTTTGTACAATCTAGAAATTTATCAAATGGATGTGAAAACTGTTTTTTTAATAGGTGAGTTAAATGAAAAAATTTACATGGAACAGCCATAAGGATTTTCTGTCCCAGGAAAAGAAAAAGAAAGTGTGTAAATTGGTTAAATCATTATATGGTTTAAAACAAGCGCCAAAGCAATGGCATGAGAAATTTGATAAGGTAATAATGTCAAATGAATTTAAAATTAATTAATGTGACAAATGTGTCTATGTTAAAAACACAAACAAAGGTTATGTTATAGTATGTTTTTAGGTTTATGATATGCTCATCAATGGTAGTAATAATGACATGATTAAAACTACCAAGAAAATATTGAATAAATGTTTTGACATGAAGGACATGGGGATTGCTAATGTAATTCTTGGTATGAAAATTAGCAAAACATCTGAAGGATATGCTTTGTCACAATCACATTACATTAAGAAAATACTTGATAAATTTAGCAAAGACAATGATCATTTTGCTAGAACACCTGTGAATGTTAACTTGTTTCTTTCTAAGAATGTACATGAAAGTATTTCTCAATTAGAGTATGCCCAAATTATTAGAAACTTAATGTACTTGATGAACTGTTGGGTATACCTCTTTGTTGGAGTGTGGGACCCAATTAATTTATTAAAAGAGTTTAATTTGGTTTGGTATTAGTTATAATATATTTTTATATATTATATCTAATTTGTGGAAACCCAATTTAATTTGGAAACAACTAAGGTTTTGATAAAAAAAACCCTAGATTCACAATATATATATTTGGTATTGTTTTTCCCAAGAAAAGTGTGCTATACGGCTACCTTATTGTTTTTGTTTTTTTTCAAAGGTGAGCAACCATTGGGTTATCATTAATTGTTGGTGAGATGGTGCTTCGGACATGATCAAATTTGGTGGGTTTTGTTCTTGCTGTGTGAGTGCCGTTTGGATCAAAATTAATTCGGTGAAGTTAATTTTTATTCGGTTTGTTGCTGCTTTGAAGCATAGTTTGGTTCGTTATTTTGGGTCTTCTACAACTTTGGTTTCGAAGATTTTGGTTCATCTTTTTGGTGAGGTCTTTCCTCTTGTTTATTTGTGATTATTTGGAATTCACCTAAGGGTGATTTTGTGAGACCATTCGTGTCTCGTTTGTAATCGTTTGGAAACTTATTTGGCTGATAGTGGAATCGGATTTCGATCCCGTGGACGTACCTTACATTGAGGGAACCACATAAAATTCTTGTGTTGCCTTTGATTTAATTTTTCTGCATTAGTTTCTATTCCCATTGATTGATTTACTTGTAGGGAATCACATATTTTCCCTAACAACTGGTATCAGAGCTTACGATTTATTTGGATTTATTTATTTGTATAAATCAATGGAGGGGAATGTGGGTCGTATGTCTAGCTTTAATGGAAGCAATTGGGTAACTTGGAAAACTAAAATGGAGGACCTATTATTTTGTAAAGATTTGTATAGGCCTATTGAGGGTGATAATGGCAAACCTGATATGAAAGATGATGAATGGAATAGGCTTAATCGAAAAGCCGTTGGTGTTATCCGTCAATGGATTGATGACGGTGTGTTTCATCATGTTGCTACTGAAACTTCGGCACATGATTTATGGAAAAAATTAGAAGGCCTTTATGATAGGAAATCAGCCACAAATAAAGCTTTTCTGTTTCGTAAGTTGGTTAATTTAAAATATAAAGAGGGCAGCCCTATTCCGGAACATCTGAATGAAATAAAGAGTATTGTTAACCAACTTGCTTCTATGAAAATTGTTTTTGATGATGAGTTGCAGGCTTTGATGCTACTTAGTTCTTTGCCCGAAAGTTGGGAAACTTTGGTTGTGACAGTTAGTAATTTGGCGCCTGATGGAGTTGTCACAATGGACCAAGTCACTAGTAGCTTGTTGAATGAAGAAACTAGAAGAAAATCAGCGGGTTCCTCTCATTCGG
This sequence comes from Camellia granthamiana, assembly GCA_036172215.1. NCBI lineage: Eukaryota > Viridiplantae > Streptophyta > Magnoliopsida > Ericales > Theaceae > Camellia > Camellia granthamiana. The sequence goes on along the minus strand of CM069907.1, from coordinate 53,319,940 downwards.
AAGCATTCGTTGTGAGAGGCCGAAGCAAAACAAGGGGGAGGAGTAAGACTCCTCATGGTCATGATCAAAGCCGTGACAAATCAAAAGATGGTTCTTTTTCAAAGAAAGATATTGAGTGCTATTATTGCCATGAGAAAGGGCACATGAAGCGAGAATGCCGAAAGCTCAAGAACAAGGAGAAAAGGCGTGACAAAAGTGTGGATAAAAAGCAAGAAAATACAACAGCAGTTACTACCGATGATCTCATGGTCATTTGTGAAGATGATTGTATCAATTTTGTGGGCCAAGAGAGCAATTGGGTGATTGATTCTGGTGCTTCTTTTCATGTGACTTCTCGAGTTGATTTCTTCACTACCTACACCAAAAGAGATTATGGTTCTGTTCGAATGGGTAATAAAGGTTTGTCCAAGATTATCGGCATGGGTGATGTTTGCTTGGAAACAAATTTGGGCTGCAAGTTGTTACTTAAAGATGTGAGGCATGTCCCCGACATTCGCCTCAATTTGATCTCTACTGGGAAACTAGATGATGAAGGCTTCAACAATAAATTTGGTGATGGAATATGGAAACTCACAAAGGGTTCTTTGGTGGTGGCTAAGTGCAAGAAGACTCATACACTTTATTCGATGCAAGGAAAAATTTGTAAAGGTGTTGTCAATGCACTTAAAGATGATACTTCTACCGAATTGTGGCACTAGCGACTTGGGCACATGAGTGAAAAGGGGTTGCAAGTTTTGTTCAAGAAAGAGCTTCTACCAGGTTTGAAAGGTACACATCTTAAAACTTGTTTTTATTGTTTGGCGGGTAAACAATATAGAGTTTCTTTTCATAAAAATGTTGCTTCTAGAAAAGAAAATGTTTTGGAGTTGATTCATTCGGATGTTTGTGGTCCTTTAAAAGTTAGAACACGTAGTGGTGCACTTTATTTTGTTACTTTCATTGATGATTATTCAAGGAAAGTTTGGACTTTTCTACTAAAAACTAAAGATCAAGTTCTAGAAGTATTTAAGCATTTTCAAGCCATGGTTGAAAGAGAAACGGGGCAGAAATTGAAGTGCATCCGATCAGACAATGGTGGTGAATACATTGGGCCATTTGATGAGTATTGTCGCAGCCAAGGTATTCGGCACCAAAAGACAGTTAAGAAGACTCCTCAACAAAATGGCGTTGCCGAGAGTATGAACCGCACCATTGTGAAAAGAACAAGGTGTTTGCTTTCACAAGCTAAATTGCTAAGATCCTTTTGGGGTGAGGCATTGAGGACAGCGGTTGACGTGATCAATTTGTCTCCTTGCTATCCTTTGAATGGTGATGTTCCAAAAAGAGTTTGGACTAGTAAAGATGTATCTTATGAGCACTTGAGAGTGTTTGGTTGTCGAGCTTTTGTTCACATTCCAAAAGATGAGAGGTCCAAGCTTGATAGTAAGTCAAGACAATGTATTTTTCTTGGCTATGGGCGTGATGAATTTGGGTATAGATTGTGGGATCCGGTCGACAAGAAAGTCATTCGAAGCCGTGATGTTGTGTTTCTTGAAGACCAAACAATTGAAGACTTTGGCAAAGGTGATCAACCGGAGCAAAAAACTAGTGATCTCATTGACATGGATCCATCTCCTTCATCTTTGGTGGATGATGAAAATGGGGGAGATGTACAGCCATCCATTGAAGATGTAGAGGATGATGCTAATCCTAATGAAGTTAAGCCAGAAATTGAGGAAGAACATCCAACTCAAAAACCGCCACCACAACTTGAGTTGAGGAAATCTACAAGGGACCGACAACCTTCAAGAAAGTATCCTCCCAATGAATTTGTGTTGATTTCCGATAAAGGGGAGCCCGAAAGCTACCAAGAAGCAATTGAGCATGCGAAGAAAGGTGATTGGAAAAAGTCTATGGACGAGGAAATGAATTCCTTGCTTGAAAACCACATTTATGATTTTGTGAAGTTGCCGAAGGAGAGGAAAATTCTGAAAAATAAATGGGTCTTCAAATTGAAAAATGATGGCAAGAATCTGAGGTACAAAGCACGTCTTGTTGTGAAAGGCTTTGGGCAAAAGAAAGGTATTGACTTTGATGAGATTTTCTCGCCAGTTGTGAAGATGTCTTCTATTCAGGTTGTACTTGGCATGGCTGCAAGTATGAACCTTGAAGTTGAGCAACTTGATGTGAAGACCGCATTTCTTCACGATGATCTTGAAGAAGAAATTTACATGGAGCAACCAAAAGGTTTTGTGGAGAAAGGGAAAGAGAAATTTGTTTGCAAATTGAAGAAAAGTTTGTATGGTCTCAAATAAGCCCCGCGGTAATGGTACAAAAAATTTGACTCTTTCATGATGAATAATGGTTTTTTTAAAACCACTTCGGACCATTGTATGTTTGTGAAAAATTTCCCAAATGGCAAATTTATTATTCTTTTACTTTATATTGATGACATGTTAATTGTGGGTCAAAATTTTACCATGATTAACAGGTTGAAATTGGAGTTGAGCAAGTCTTTTGCTATGAAAGTTTTGGGGCCGACAAAGCAAATACTTGGTATAAAAATTGTTCGTGATCGCAAAGAGGGGCTGATTTGGTTGTCTCAAGAAAGCTACATTAAGAAAGTTCTTGAGAGGTTCAACATGAATAAAGCAAAGCCAGTTGGTTGTCCACTTGCGAGTCACTTCAAACTTAGTTCGAATCAATGTCCTACAAGTGAGAAAGACAAAGAAGAGATGCTGAAAATTCCTTATGCCTCAGCGGTTGGTTCTTTAATGTACGCCATGGTTTATACAAGGCCGGTTATTGCTCACGCCGTTGGTGTGGTGAGTCGGTTTCTCTCTAATCCGAGTAAAGAACATTGGGCAGCGGTAAAATGGATTCTAAGGTATCTTCGAGGGACTTCGAAGGTATGTTTGTGTTTTGGGGATGGTAAGCCGATGCTTGATGGGTTTACGAATTCTGACATGACCAGTGATGTTGATTCTAGGAAATCTACTTCGGGGTATTTGATGACTTTTGTAAGGGGAGCTGTGGCATGGCAATCTAAATTACAAAAATGTGTTGCTCTCTCAACTACCGAAGCTGAATTTATTGCCATTACGGAAGCTTGCAAAGAAGAGTTATAGTTGAAGAAATTTTTGCAAGAGTTAGGTTTGAAGCAAGAAAAGTATGTGCTTTATTGTGATAGTCAAAGTGCTATTCACTTGAGTAAAAATTCTACTTTTCATTCGAGATCGAAACACATTGATGTGAGATACCATTGGATTCATGATGTGTTAGATTCGAAATTGTTACAACTCGAAAAGGTTCACACAGATGATAATATTTCAGATATGTTGACAAAGACTTTGTCGAAGGACAAACATTTAAAGTGTCGAACTTTGGCGGGTATGGTTCATATCTCCACCTAAGTCGGTAGGGGGAGAATTGTTGGGTATACCTCCTTATTGGAAGATGGGACCCAATTAGTTTATTAAAAGAGTTTAATTTGGTTTGGTATTAGTTATAATATATTTTTATATATTATATCTAATTTGTGGAAACCCAATTTAATTTGGAAACAACTAAGGTTTTGATAAAAAAAACCCTAGATTCACAATATATATATTTGGTATTGTTTTTCCCAAGAAAAGTGTGCTGTAGGGCTGCCTTATTGTTTTTGTTTTTTTTCAAAGGTGAGCAACCATTGGGTTATCATTAATTGTTGGTGAGATGGTGCTTGGGACATGACCAAATTTGATGGGTTTTGTTCTTGCTGTGTGAGTGCCGTTTGGATCAAAATTAATTCGGTGAAGTTAATTTTTATTCGGTTTGTTGCTGCTTTGAAGCATAGTTTGGTTCGTTATTTTGGGTCTTCTACAACTTTGGTTTTGAAGATTTTGGTTCATCTTTTTGGTGAGATCTTTCCTGTTGCTTATTTGTGATTATTTGGAATTCACCTAAGGGTGATTTTGTGAGACCATTCGTGTCTCGTTTGTAATCGTTTAGGAACTTATTTGGTTGATAGTGAAATCGGATTTCGATCCCGTGGACGTACCTTACATTGAGGGAACCACGTAAAATTCTTGTGTTGCCTTTGATTTAATTTTTCCGCATTAGTTTCTATTCCCATTGATTGATTTACTTGTAGGGAATCACATATTTCCCCTAACATGAACTACACTCACTCAAATATAGCTTATGAAGTAAGCAAATTAAGTAGATGCACAAGTAATCCAGGAGTAAAACACTAGAAAGTTATTATAAGGGTTCTAAGATATCTCTGATTTACTCTTAACATTGGGTTATACTATACTAGATACCCAGCGGCACTTGAAGGATACTGTGATGCAAATTGGATATCAAATACTAAAGACTCAAAATCCACCAATGGGTATGTTATTACTTTTGGTGGTGTGACTGTATCTTGAAAATCTTTCAAACAAACTTGCATTGCAAGCTCTACTATGGAATCAGAGTTTATAGCTTTAGATAAAGCTGGAGAAGAAGCAAAATAGTTTCATCATTTCCTTGAAGATATTTCAATATAGCCGAAACCTGTGCCTGCTATATGCATACATTGTGATAGTCAATCTACAATAGGTAGAGCACAAAGTCATATGTATAATGGTAAGTCACGACACATTTGTCATTGACATAACACCGTGAAACAATTACTCTCTAATGGAATTATTTCCATTGAATATGTGAAATCTAAAGACAACATAGCGGATCCACTAACCAAAGGGTTAGCAACAGAGTTAGTTGAGAATTCATCGAGGGAAATGGGACTTAATCCTATTAAATAAGAATTACCACAACGGCAACCTAACCTAATTGACTGGAGATCCCAAGATCTAGGTTCAAAAGGACAACTGAGTTGTGTACGAATTATAAGGATCACTGGGGAGTCAAACTCCTACCCATTTCTAGAATGAAATAGATGATGTAGATAGCATGTTAGGATAAGTAATGCTTTTAATGATTTTTATATCTAGGAATACTTAATGGAGTATGGCAGGATACTCTTCATAAGAATAACCTATATAAGTATAAACTGGGTCGGTTCTATGAGATTTGTGAAGGCTACAAATCTCTAGAGCACTCATGAAATACTAGGTTGCTCAGGGCCAAAATGAACGCAATAGTGAGAACCAAACTGTGTCTAGAAATATGCTGTGTGAGTTTTATTGTCTTAGTTTACACAAATGACTGAACAATTCAAGACATCATATTCACTAATTAGCTAGTAAATCCGATAGTGTCTCACAAGGGAAGGTTTATAGCCAAAAGATATCCATCGTTTGCAGAATATCTTCAATTTATGTACTCTCTATAAAAACATCATGTTGTTGCATTTTCTCTCCGTCAATTCCATTCATATGGGGGATTGTTGGAAATTTATGATTTTATAAGCTTATTTTGGGTCATCTTTGAGCCTAAATTTAAGTGGGGCCCACACGTCTTTTGGGGTGGGTCCAAAGAGGTAACGTGCTCCTTGCCGTATGGTAAGTCACACGATGAAGATGGTTTGTCAAAATCATTTATGAGTGAATGGAAAGTTAACGTCGTTTTTGGGTTCGTGAAATAGGAAGTTAAAGAGTCAAATGTGGGTTTCCTTAAAATTGGTTGTCCCACATTAAAACTTTAAGAGAATTTGTGTGAGTATATAACCTTTAGATTGACTTACTTGGGTTCGGCCCCAAGGGGCACCCCAAGTTTGTAAAGAGGGGAGTTATGGACAAAGTGAGCTTTGGCCCAAACCACCACACATGCGTTGCCGCCGTCGTTTGTCCGTCTGACCGACCTTGACGTGCTAGGCCTGGCACGAGTGCTAAGGTCAAGTCAGGTCCTATCTTTAATTTTTTTGACAAAATTCATTTGAATTTTTTCAAATTCTCGCGGGAAAATTTGAAATTCTAACCGAATGAATTCAAATTTTTTTTGCCAAATTTGAAATTTGAATTCCTGTTCGAACCAGTGCCTCTCCGATCACCTTCCTTCATCTTTCCGGCGGTTTCAAATCCGCACCTGTTCAAAGGGTTTTTTCTACCCTTCCGAACAGGCACAACAATGCCTATAAATACAAACCCTTTTTTAGCAGTTTCAATCATTCAATTAATTCATTTGTGTTTCTGTTTTTCTCATCTCTTGCATATATTCTTCATATTAATTCATAGAAATTTCAGAGAGTTGCATAGCACAGGTTTGATTCACCTGGTAGATTGTTTATAATGCTGCTACAATCTGTGTTTTCTTAGTATCCTGAGAGATAGATACCGATAACCCATAAGCACCTGTGTGGTGACGAATCTGTCTTACACACTTGAATTGATCAAAGATTGCTATTCTAATTTCCGATACAAGAATATTTCTGTAAGTCGTTTATTTTTGTTATTTCAGTTTCTTTTCTCTACACAGAAGATTGTTCCAACAACTTTCTTAAGACTTATCCAATGACTAAAAAAATAGTATTCCCTCTAGTCCATAATTTAGATTGGAGATTGTTCTCTATGTTTGTGAGGCTCACCATGACGGCTTTCATTTTAATTATTCGAATCATTCATTGTGTAGGATATTTTGTATATATTATTTACATAAAAAAAAAAAAAAATTTAAGTCAATTCAGTAGTCGTAACGTATTCAATTTATTATATTTGTATCCAAAATATTGAAGAACAAGTCTATTTTAAAAAATAGACTATTCAATTTTTTTTGGTAACACACCTAATAAATTGAATAAGTTATAATTGTCGACTTAATTTAATTTTTTTGTATAAATGATATATACAAAAGACTACAAAATAAATAATTCAAATTATTAAAATAAAAGCCACAATAGACTCTACAAATACCGATAACACCATTCCACTCATATAAGCTTGAGAGAAATTGAGTCTTGAATGAAAAAAAGGAAAATGTTTAATGGCCCGAATTTTTGTGGCTCGAATGTGTCAAAACGACATTATTTTACACTTAAAACGACGTCGTTTTAAGTGTTTCGAGTCATGATTTTTTAGATCACCTATCATTGTTATAAAAAAAATCCAACTATTCTATAAAAATTAATGAAAATTTTATAATGGTCCCCCGTGCACAAACTTCGCTGTAGAGAGCTCTAAACAACTCAACATCACTCGAGAGACGAGTCAGTCAAATGCCTCTTCCTCTTATCCCATGTGTCCAATTATTCAGTTATTTTGAAGTATTATGTATGAGAGGTGAATTACCTTTGGTCCAAATTATGGATTGGAAGTTATTATTTAGGTCAGTAAAATTTTTTACGGGTCTCGTTCTAAAAATTTAAATCATTCATTTTATTAAATATTTATGTATATCATTCACATCAAATTCTTAATCACAATCATAACTTAAAATAGTTAATAAGACAAAATGTCACATCAAATTCATAATCATTTCATTTTTTCTTTCATAAATATCACATCCAATTATAAAAAAATCTAACTCTCTTTTCAAACACAAATATTTTAGACTACTGAAATAGCTAAAAACTAAAATAGCCTAATAAGAATTCGTTTGGAATGTGGGTTGACTTTTTAAATTTTTGATTTTTTGGCTATTTTAGCCTGGGAGTAAAAAGTCTCGTTTGGGATAAACTTTTTGACTTCTTTAATTTTTGCGAGAGAAAAAATGAAATGATTATGGATAGGATGTGATGTTTTGTTTTATTAGACTAAAAAACTTATTTTGTCTTTTTATAACTAAAATAATCGAAAAGCCAAAAAGCCTGATATGCCAAAAAAGGCTAAAATAGCCAACTTCCTAAACGAGGCCATAGTTGTACGTGTAACAAGCATAGCATAAAAATTGTGAATTTATTTTCTTTACACAATTTGAGAAAAAATTCACCGATAGACATATTTTTATTTTAGAATCAAATTTGTTGGGATTTAAAATGGTTTTTTTTTTTTTTTTTTGGGGTAGATTTGGTTTAATTTTTAAATATGATCCAATTTATGTACTAATTTTTTTTATTGTTTTTAACTCTCTATGAAGTATAATATATCATAATTCAATAACATAAATTCATAATCCAAGTTAAAAGAGTTGTATTCCAGTATTGATTTATTCAACAAAATTAATTATAAAAAAAAAAACAAACAAACAAACAATAGTTAAGTCAATAATCACAAAATTTCAAGGAATTAAATAAAAAATATAATGAATTTTTTTGAAAAGAAATCTAAGTTCGTGTAACCTTGTTTGCAACCTAAATCTTATAGATTTTCAAGATTGGAAATGTGTATCTAAGATTTTAGACCCCAACAAGTGTGCATATTTCTGTGAAATTTCACATTGTAATTTAGCTATTAACAATGTTAGATATTCATATTTTGCATCCACAAATGCATCCATAATGATGTAATAAAGGTGATAAGTCTCATATAATTGAGCGTATGGCCAATAAACAACTAACACTTGTAAGATGACATTATTACAAATTAAATTATGATATACTTTTAAAGGTCTCAAATATACTCCTTTAGCCATTACTTTAGTAGTACCACAGATAGTATTTCATAAGTTAGTTAAGTAGTGTTTGGCGGCCACTTTTTAAAACACCATCCATATTCAATAGGACCATATATACCACTAGTCACAAAGGGCGTGTTTGATTCGTGGGATTGGAGGAGAGGACTATCCACTATTAGGATTACAATCCAAATAGTGTTTCTTATCCGCCGTTTGATTTTTTTTTAGTCCGCCGGACATGGAGTCCGGCCGGACTCCTTATCCCCCATATGGGGGACAATTGTGTCCTGGAGGGGGGGTGGGGCAGAATGTGGGGGACTATTCACTGTTGGGATTAGATGCTAAAATGATCATTTTGACCCTCTACTATTTAATTATGTATTATATTTACTAAAATTCAATAAAATTTAAATGTCTCAATTTAAAAATAAAATAATTTTATTTAACTTTTTATTGATGTTTTATTTATTTAATTTTTTAAAATAATTTTTTATAGATATTTTATTGATGTTTTATTTTAAAATTTTGTTTATAATTTATATAATTTCATTATTTAAATTTTAATAGGTGTTTTATTTAAAATTTTAATTAAAAAAAATAATATAAATTTTTTATACAGGTTATACAGTATTAAATGAAATTTTAATGATTTATTAAATAATATAAAAAAAATAATGTCCTCTGTATTTTATTAAAACAAATTTATTTAATAAATCATTGTGTAAAATTTTAAAACAGTAATGGTGTAAAAAAATTTAACACAGTAATGCTTACACAATAATCAAATTTTAATAAAAGTAATGGTTACACAGTAATGGTTACACAGTAATCAAATTTTACCCTATTTATTTATTTATTTATTTAATTTAAAATAAATAAATTTATTTAATTGTGTAAAAAATAAAATAAAATAATTTTTTATTTAATCTAGCTAAAAATAATTAAAATATTAAAGATATGTTTAATATTGCTATTACTTAGTAAACAATTGAAAAAGGGTTAAATAGTCTTTTGTTCATTTATCCTATCCAGTCCGTCGAACCAAACGTTGGATTCACTAAAAATAGTCCTTTCTAGACATCTAATCCCATGAAAAAACAAACACAGGATACATATCCAATCCAACCAAATAGTCCGGGGGATTCACAGTCCCAGGACTCAAGTCCGATGGATTCTAATCCCCCCTTATCTAGTCCGTCCAATCAAACACATCCAAAATGGGAAACTCAATTTCAAAATCAATTTTTTGAATTTAAAAAAAAAAATGAATTTTACAAAATTATTTTTTCCTCTGAAAAAGGTAAAAAAATCATATGAATAGTGTTTGAATTTATTATTTTTTCTCACTAAGTTCGTTTTTTGGTTTTTTTTACAAATATTTTCTGAAAATATATTAGAAAAATCAAACCAAACGATGGGTTAATTTTCTCCCGCATGGTTGAGCTTCCATTTTGTGTGGAAAAAAGTCCAAAATATCTCACTTTCATTTGCCTTCTTGTAACTTGATAGCCAACCATTTTCTCTGTATTCATGGAATTTAAAATTGACAAAAGGGGTTTTAGAATTGCACTTTCTCTTCAATAAAGTGACGGGAAAAAATGAAGAAAATGACAGCTTCCTTAGAGGTTACCCAATGACTAAAAAATAGTATTCTCTCTAGTCCATAATTTAGATTAGAGGTTGTTCTTTGAGTTTGTGAGGCTGACTATGACGGTTTTTATTTCAATTATTTGAATGGTTTATTATGTAGATATTTTGTATATATCATTCATATAAAAAATTAAGTCAATTCAATAGTCATAACTTATTCAATTTATTGCATTTATATCCATAATATTGAAGAACAAGTCTATTTTTAAAAATAAACTATTCAATTTTTTTGATGACAAACCCAATAAATAGAATAAATTATAATTATCGAATTGACTTAATTTTTTTTTATATAGATAACATACACAAAAAAAACTTTACAAAATAAATAACTTAAATTATTAAAACAAGAATCACAATAAACTCTACGAACACTGATAACACCATCCGACTCATATAAACTAGAGAGAGAGTCCTGCATAAAAAAATCCAATCCCAATCTACAAAAATCAATGAAAATTTTATAATGGTCCCCCGTGCACAAACTTAGCTGTAGAGAGCTCTAACCAACTCAACATCACTCGAGTCCAAAAAGGCTAGCCGAGTCAGCCAACTGACTCTTCCTCTTATCCCATGTGGCTAATTATTCAGAGATTTTGAAGTATTATTTTATTAGAGGTGAATTACCCTTGGGTCAGATTATGGATGGGAGGTTATTGTTTAGGTCAGTAAAAAATTTTACGGGTCTCTTTTCAAAAATTTAAATTATTCATTTTATCAAATATATCATTTACATAAAAAAATTTAAACCAATTTGATAATTGTAGTTTATTTAATTTATCAAGTTTCTCCAAAAAAAAAAAAAAAAAAAGAGAAGTGAAAATTGTGTTTTTAAAAATAAATTCTTCATTTTTTTTATGAGAAAAATGATAAATTGAATAAGTTATGATTATCGGATAGACCTAATTTGTGTTACAGACAATATACATGAAGTGTTTGACAAAATAAATAGTTTAAATTATTAAAATAAGATAATTGGTGAACCTCATATGTCCAAACAGCATCATCTAACCCAAATTCTAGACTATAAGCAGTCTACATCCTTCTTTATTAATACTCATGTGGTGTTTATCCACTTACACTATGTTTGTTTTGAAGAAAAACATTTATATTTAATTGTGAATTTGAAACTTAGGCATTAATGATAGTGGTATGATATAGGCAACGATAATGAGGTCATGAATTTGAAATTTCATTTCTGATTAACACTGCCATTACATCCATGACCCCACCACCGTCGCCCACAGCATATCACTATCATTAACACATAAGTTTCAAATTCACAATTAATTATAATTTGTAGCCTAAAATGACAATTTGAAATGACTTCTAATATTTTTTAATATTATTCTAATGGTAAATGATTATTTGATTTGTAATTCAATTGTTATGATTCTTTTAGTAAATCAAATGTGATAATAAATATTTGGATAAATTACAAATGTAGTTCTTGAAATTTGCTTAAAATATATACTATTCACTGTACTTTTGAAAATTACATCATACTCATTCAAGTTTATAATTGTATAAAAAATGACAAATTTTATTAATAAATCATCAAGTCAATTAACAGTTTTTAATGATGTCATAAATATATTTCAATTAACAATTTATGTAATTTTATTGTTATATATAAGAGTAGTTAGAAATTTTATTTTTTTCTATTATTTTTGTTAAATAAAAAAATTCTAATAAAAGGATATTTGTAATTTCTAGAACCATAAGGGCCAATCTCTATTTTAAACAAATCTCGGGATGTATGTATAATTTACCCTAGACATTTTGATTGAATAATTATTTAATTTCATTTTTATTGCAGTGAACTAAACCCTACAAAATTTCTTCTTTTTTTTTTGATAAATTATATATATACATATATTATTTTAAAAATGAGGGTCTCGGTCCCCTCGAATCATTTTTCTTTTTAAATTTTTTTTGATTGATTGTTTAGGTCAATTTACACGTATTTCGATTAATCTCTAGTGATGGTGCCAGTAGTGGTGATGGTGAGACAATAATGGTGGCAGTAGTGGTAATAAGACTTTAGTAAAGAAAAATATTACTCCTTTCGTCCCATTTTATTGGCCCATTATTTTATTTTTGTTGTCTCAAAATGAATGTTCACTTTACAAAGTCAAAATTTTAAATTTAAATGTTTCCAAAATTACTCCTTGGAAAGTAATTATAAATATATATAAAAACGAGAATAGAATGGTATTTTTAGAATTAACCCTTTAAAATTTGACTTTAAAATGTAATAATTATATTTCCTTAAAAAGTTTGAAATTTTCAAAAGGGACTATTAGTATGCAACAGAGGGAGTAGTTCAAATAAATTTGTTTTTGGTTAAGTTTTGTTTTTCATTATATTAAATGTTAAAAATTATTATAAAAAAAATATTGATTTTTTTTTTTTTGGGAGTCCAAACAAACAAAAAAGTTAATGTCATTTACCGGCCTTAATTTGTCAACAATATTATATAAATAATGACACATGGGTATGTTTGGTAACGTTTAAGTTTTCAGTTTATATTTATAAAAATTTTATAAACTGGTTTTTGTTTATTTTTTGTTTATTTTTAGAAAAACATAAACTACAAACACGTTTGGTAATTGGCAAAATGTTTAAAAAAAATTAAAAATATAAAAAGAGTGAGAAATGACAAGTGGTGGCAAGTGGCGGCGGAAGACGGTGGTGAAAAGTGGTAACGGTGGGTGGTGGGTGGTGGGTAGCTCGTAGTAGTGGGTGGTGGTGGGTGGGTGGGTGGGTGACGGTATCGGGTAGTGGATGGTAGCGAGTGGGTGGGTGACGGTGGCGGGTGGTGGGTGATAGCGAGTGGGTGGGTGACAGTGGCGGTAGCGGGTGGTGGGTGGTAGCGAGTAGATGGTGGTGGTGGTGGTGGTGGCGGGTGGTGGGTGGCAGTGGCAGGTGGGTGGCGGATGGCGAGTGGTGGTGGGTAGTGGCGGGTGGGTGGTGATGACGGGTAGGTGGCGGGTGGTGGTGGTGGGTGGGTGGGTGACGGTGGCAGGTGGTGAATGGTGGGTGGTAGCGAGTGGGTGGTGGTAGTGGTGGTAGTGGTGGCGGGTGGTGGCAGGTGGGTGGTGGATGGTGGTGGCGGGTGGGTGGTGATGGTGGGTGGGTGGGTGACGGTGGCTGGTGGTGGGTGGTAGCGAGTGGGTGGTGGTGGTGGTGGAGGGTGGCGGATGGTGGTGGCAGGTGGGTGGCGGATGGTGGTAGGTGGTGGTGGGTAGGTGGCAGGTGGTGGTGGTGGTGGTGGTAGTGGGTGGGTGGGTGACGGTGACAGGTGGTAGGTGGTAGCGAGTAGGAGGTAGTGGTGGTAGGTGGGTGGCAAGTGGCGGGTGGTGGTGGTGGCAGGTGGGTGGTGGTGGATGGTGGTGGCAGGTGGCTGGTGAGTGGTGGTGGCGGGTGGTGGGTTGTGGCGGGTGGATGGCAGGTGGGTGGTAGTGGTGGTGGTGGCGGCGAGTGGGTGGCAGGTGGGTGGCTGGTGGCGGGTGGTGGGTGGTGGTGACAGATGGGTAGTGAGTGGTGATGGCAGGTGGTGGTGGGGGGTGGTTGGTGGGTGGTGGTGGCAAAAGACGGTGGTAGAAAATGGTGGTGGGTGGTGGCTAGTGTTGGGTGGTAAAAAAAAAAAAAACTCAAAACTCAAAACAGAAACACATTTTTTGTGTTTTTATTTTTTTGCCAAATTTATAAACTGAGACTACTGATTTATAAATCAAAAATTTTATCAAACAAGTTTTTATTTGAGTTTTTTTAATTTTTATAAATATAAACAGAAAACTGAAAACGTAAGTGTTACCAAACGGCACAATATTTATGTACTACCTAATAATTTTCTAAATAATGTTATTCAAATCTAAAAATTGGACTCACTTTTCAAGTTCAATAATCAATCAATCAATCATTCTTATGCGTTATTTTTCTATCTTATATCATCTTTGATTATCAAACAATCATCTCCCTTACACATCATTAAGTATAAAAAATGAGTCTAAAAATGGAGAAGTTATTGGTTGGTCTTGAGGCACCGCCACATGGTGCCCCAACAGTGTCGTGATTGATGGAGAGAGTGGGACTCACGAATTTATGTTGGATGATTGGAGAACTAAGCAGCCTCAGTTGCAGCAGCAAGAATAGCAAGAACACTCCAATGCTTCGTCTGTGACCTCATCTACTAAGGCTTATAGTTAGAACAATCAAATCAGTTAGAATAGTTAGCTTAACTAAAGCAGGTATAAAGTTGTTAGAACTCTAGTTAATTGTAACTGTAGTTAAATAAGTGTATCTGACTATAAATACTGTATATGATCATTGTAGATCTTTTTGATTGAGATTGAATAAAGTAAAATCTTCGTTATGGTATCAGTGCTATATAGCTCCAACGAGTATTGATCTTCCAAGACTGTTCTTCGAAGCACTTTGAAGCTCCTCTCATGGCAGATTCATCTTCCTCTGTGTCTCAATCAATTCTTTCCAATCTTGAGCTACTTATCTCAAATCTTAGCTCATTTGTAATAATGAAGTTAGATTCAACAAACTACATAGTATGGAAAAATCAGTTGCAAAATATATTACGTGCAACCAAATTGATTGGCTTTGTACATGGATCGAAGGATTGTCTATCATATAAACTTATCGATGGAAGCAACAAATAAGTTTCTAATCCTGAGTATGCTCAATGGATGAGCATTGATGCTCATCTTCTTAGTTATATTACAGTTACTCTGTCTCTAGCAATCTTTACCTCTGTTTTTCATTGTAAGACAAGCTATGAGGTATGGATTATTCTTCAATCTCGTTTCACTTCACTTTCTAGATCTCACATTCATGAACTTAAGAATAAGATGAATCGTCTAACTAAGAAACGATTAAGCATGGATGCATATCTGAATGAGTTTAAAGCTATAACTGATCAGCTAGCTCTAGCATGTGCACCTGTTAATGATGAGGATATCATTTTGTTGATCTTAAATGGATTGCTGGATGAGGATAATGCTTTTAAGACTACGATCCTTGTCAAATCTAAGTCCATTTCACTTGAAACCCTAACTTCTTTGCTTTGCTCCGAGGAGATTCATATTGAAGCTGTAAACAAACATTCTCATGCATCTGAAATTCCCTTTGCCTATGCTGCAACTACTAATTCTTTTTTCTAATCGAGGTGGTTCTAATGGCTCTAATTGAGGTTACAGATGCAATTTCTCTAACAAATAAGGAGGCAGATATTTTAGAGGTTTCGGCTCATGTCGAGGAGGAAGGAAAAATTTTCACCCCAATCAACATCAGTCTCAAACTTTTCAGAATTCTCAACCAAATGCATACAATTCTCAGTATGGTACTAGTTCTAGTATTGTTTGCCAGATCTGTGGTAAGGCCAATCATATTGCCTTGGAGTGTTGGTATCGCATGGATCATAGTTTTCAAGTTTCTTCCAAATCAGGCACACCTAAAGCATATATGGCTTCTGTTTCTCAGTATCAGACCTCATCTGTTCCTGCTAACTGGTATGTTGATTCTCCAGCAACCAGTCATATTACAAATGACTTGACTTCATATCTCTGATTATCAACCTTATCAAGGCACTGATCAAGTCACACTTGGCGATAGTTCTTCTCTTCTTATACATCATATTGGTAATGGTTTACTTCATACTCCCTCTTTTCCATTTAAACTTCAAAAAGTTCTTCATATTCCTCATATTTCTTCTAATTTGCTATTTGTTCATAGGCTAGCTTCTGATAACAATTGTTTTATTACCGTTGATGTTGATTAGTTTGTTGTTCAGGACAAGGATACCAAGAGCATTCTGTATAAATGCCTTCATTCTCAAGGTCTTTATCATGCTCCTTAATCAGTTTCTATGTTTACTTCATCTTCTCCACAAGCTTGTTTCAAAAGCACTACTTCTACTACTACTTCTTCTTCTGCTACTGCAACTGTTTCACCTCCAAATTGGCATCTCAGACTTGGGTATCTTTCATCCACAAAGCTTCACCACATTTTTAACACTTTTCATTTGCCTTCACACACTTCATCTGGTTTATGCCTTCATTGTTGTGTCTCCAAGACACATAGGCTTCCTTTTAGTTTGTCCAATTCAACTGTTAATGAACCTTTAGCCCTAATACATTCAGATGTTTGGGGCCCCTTCTCTACCTCTGTATCAGGCTACAAGTATTATGTTGTTTTCATTAATGATTTCAACAAATGTACTTGGTTGTTTCCTCTTTATTACAAGAGTGAGGTGTTTTCTAAATTTCTTGAATTCAAAGCTTTAATTTAAACTCAATTTTCTACATCTCTTCAAATACTTAGAAGTGACAATGGTGGTGAATACTTATGTACTGAATTTTAGAATTATCTTAAGAGTAAAGGCATATAACATCACCTCACTCGCCCTCACATTCATTCTCAAAATGGTGTAGCTGAGAGAAAGCACATGCATCTAATTGAAACAACTATTGCTTTAATGCATCATGCTTCTTTTCCTTTACATCTTTAGTTTGAGGCACTAGCTAAAACTGTAGTGCTTATTAATAGATTACCTATTGCTAAACTTCATTCTCTTACTCCTTTTGAAGTACTTTTCCACACACCTTTAGATTATTCTTTTCTCAGAACTTTTGGCTACAGGTGTTACCCTTGGTTAAGGCCCTATACCAAGCACAGGCTTGAACCTTGGTCTATTCCATGCGTTTTCATTGGTTATCATCTATCAATGAAAGGCTATCGATGTCTTGATCCTTCTACTAGTCATGTTTATCTTTCTAGGCATGTTGTGTTTGATGAAAATTGCTTTCCTTTTTCTTCATGTGCTTATTCTTCACCAGTTCCATTAGTTACTCAGTTATATTCTTTTTTCTGGCCTTCCACTTGTCATGTTTCTTCATATATTCGTCTTTCCTCTAACTCTCATTCTTATGTTCCTCCCTCTTCTTTTATGCCAGTAACTCTAGTTGTCCCTATGCCTGTTCCTAGTTCTACTACTCTACTTATACAGTCTGCTGATCTACCTATGCCTATGTCTACTTCTCTCATTCTTCCTCTGTCTATCCCTAGTTCTACAGTTCCTTCATCCTCTAATTCTTCCCCTATTGCTATTTCTTCCCTTTCTATCAAATTACTTCTTTCTGCTCTAGTGTCTATTCCTCTTCTTATTTTCTTCAGCTTAAAAATTCATTCCATGGTCACCAGGTCTGAGTCCATTTTCCTTCCTCCTACTGCTCATATTGCTCATGTTCCCACTGAACCTTTTTCTTATAAAGAAGCCTCTCAATCCCCAGATTGGACTAAGGCTGTGATGGTGGAATTCCAGGCCCTTCAACTCCAACACACTTGGTCCTTGGTTGATCTTCCTCCAAACAAGAATGTCATTGGTTGTAAGTGGGTTTATCGATTGAAAAAGAACTCAGATGGTTCTATTGCTAGTTATAAAGAACGGTTAGATGCCAAAGGGTATCTCCAGGAAGAGGGTATTAACTATCAAGACATTTTTAGACCTGTCGCAAAGCAGCCTACTAGTCAGATTTTATTGTCTTGCTCTTCATTTTGGTTGGTCTATGAAGCAGTTAAATGTATCCAATGCTTTCTTACATGGAGTTCTTAATGAAGAGGTTCACATGATTCAGCTCTCAGGTTTTATTGATTCTTCTCATCCTCATCAAGTGTGTAAACTTCATATGGCCTTATATAGGCTTAAGCAGGCCCCACGCGTCTGGTTCTTTACATTCTCCAATTTTCTCTTGTCTCAAGGTTTCATTGCTAGTCATTGTGACTCTTCTTTGTTTATTAAGAAGACTGCATCTTCCATCACCATCCTCCTCATTTATGTTGATGATATTTTGCTGTCTGGAAGTGATGTTTCTTATATTACCTCCTTGATTGCCCAAATGTATAAAGTTTTTTTTTCTATGAAAGAGTTAGGTCTTTTCAATTATTTCTTGGGCATTTTCAAACCTTTGCTACTGATTTCTTTTTGCATCAGTCTAAGTATGCTTCTGAGATATTAGCCAAAGCTGGGATGACAAATTGCAAGCCCTATGCTTTCCCCACGGCTACTAAATCCTCTAGCTCACACATCCTAGATCTTCTTTTTGACCAGCCCACTTTGTATTGAAGCATAGTCAAGGCTCTTCAATATCTGACAATTACTCACCTCGATCTTGCTTTTGCTGTCCTTTGCCCAGTCATTTTAATGTTGTCAAACGGTTGTTGAGGTATCTTAAGGGTACCCTTGATCGCAGTCTTCCGTTTTAACCAGATCCTCTTAGACTAAATTCCTACTTTGATTTAGACTGGGCTGGGAATGCCATTGATCCCAGATCTACTACTGGGTTTTGTATTTTCCTTAGTCCCAACTTGGTTTCTTGGTCTGCAAAGAAACAACCTACTGTTTCTCGCTCATCCACTAAAGCTAAATATCGCGCCCTTGCTCAAACTTCTACAGAACTTAGCTGGCTTGGCATGCTCCTTCAGGATCTTCACATTCCACTTGTACCACCTACTCTATGGTGTAACAATTTATCTGCTATTACACTGTCTAGTAACCCTGTTTTCCATGCTCGTTCTAAACACATTGAAGTTGACTATCAAGAAGATTTTACTTTATTCAATCTCAATCAGAAAGATCTACAATGATCATATACAGTATTTATAGTCAGATACACTTACTTAACTATAGTTACAATTAATTAGAGTTCTAAACAACTTTATAATTTCTTTAGTTAAGCTAACTATTCTAATTGACTTAACTAATCTAGCTGACTTGATTGTCGTAACTATAAGCCTTAGCAGATGAGGCCATAGATGAAGCATTGGAGTGTTCTTGCTATTCTTGCTACTGCAACTGAGGCTGCTTATCATTCCCTTTCAAGCTACAATGAGAATAATGATCCAAAAGCTTGTATTGAAGAAATTGAAAACGAGAAACATAAAGGGGTTTGGTAAGAATATCAGCAGTTCGATTAGAAGTGGCAACGTTTTTAATAACCCACTGTTTGGAAGCCACACATTCATAGACAAAGTGATAGTCAACTTCAATGTGTCTAGAACGAGTAGGCTACAAGGAAGAAGACAAAAGATAAGATAGCTCTATGTTAGGAAGATCGCAGACCTGTTGCATGGAGGCGCCGCAGGGTTTATATAGTTTGTGTACGCACTACCTTGTTCGTCCTTTCCTGGACGCGTGGATGTACTATCCTCTCTTTGCCCTACACTTGTATGCATTATAATACTGACAAATAGCATCGACAAAACAGCCAAATAGTATTGACGTGCATGGATGGTAGGTTTCGTCCTCCGCACTTCAATTGGGCCACATGGTAACTCCTGCCGAGCTGTCTATAGCCCGGTGTGATGTTGTCCACCCTTTAAGACTAGCGACTTCCAATCAGCCTAGATTCGAGGTGCCCAACTGGTCACCTTCAGCTCAGTCAAGCTAGGTGAACTTATCCAAGCCAACCTCACCCGGTCTTGAATCCCGGCTGGCATGATTAGCTCGTTCGTGGTGGAGTCGCCGACCTCAGCCACTCTTAAGGTCGGTCTTATTCTGTTCGTTTAGGCAAATTCCACCTAGCTCCAGAACCCGGTCGAAATCATTGGTTGTCCTTTAGCCCGGCCGAAAGCAAGGCTACCGTTTGATTGAACTCCATCCTTGATCCGAGCCAATTAGACATCTTGGCCCAACACTTGGGTGTCTTTCTAGACTGGTTGTAAGATCCAAGACAACGACCCAAATCCTGATTCTGCTCGGCCCATTTGTTCGGTACAAATTCCCCTCTCAGTAATGTTTCATTTTCTTTCCATTTTAAAGATGTCTCTAAGTTTATCCACAAGCAAAGGCGTAAGATCAAGTTTGGTTAGGATAAAAACAATAGAAAATGATGAAAAAAAAGAAGAAATTCTGAGTTTGCTTAACATAAAAGTGGTAGCAATTACAAGAAAGTTAATTTTTTTACACAACTCATGTTAGCATGGAAACTAAGCCTCTAATTTCTTGCAAAAAAACCATAAGAAAATATTAGAAAGTTTAATTTGTTTTCAAATTAGTTATTTATAATTAGATTTCCATTTATTTGCAAAATTTTCATTCTAATCAAATTCATAAAAGTAAATATATATATTTTTTTTTCTTTTATTTCACTTTCTACTATTTCTACTTTTTATCATTAATTTTTTTCTAATCAAACAGAACTTAAGGAATCAAGTTTTATATGACGAAAAGAAACAGATGGTTCACACTTGACGGTAATGTTTTTTTGGTTGGCTTTCCATGTCCCCTTTACATGCCAAGTTGCACTTCGTTTGAATTGTACCAACCAAAAAAAAATAGTGAGATCATTTTCAGTCAATGCTTATCTTTATGTGCCATGACTAGTTACAACCCCCCTGACAACATGAGTAATTGTACTACAAACAAGTTGCAAAACTAAAAAGAGAATCATACAAAGAACGAGATCATAGAAATATTTATGAAGAAATTAGTCTTGAAAATGATTTTAGGTTGCTATCATCTCTACCAATAGTCAATTTAACTACAGTATGTATCATGTTTTCACAATAGACAGGAAATAAGATGGTGTACAAAGATTTCAGTTACGATTACAGATGACACATGTAACAATATGATAACATATAGTTATAGATGTAATCAATATAGCATAATAATTGTAGCATTAAAAATTGTGAATTTTATTTTCTTGAAATATTTTTATTTAGAATCAAACTTATCGGAATTTAAAATGGTTTTTTTTTTTTTTTTTTGGTAGATTTGGTTTAATTTTTAAATATGATCCAATTTATGTACTAATTTTTTATTGTTTTTAACTCTCTATGAAGTATAATAAATCATAATTCAATAACATAAATTCATAATCCAAGTTAAAAGCGTTGTATTCCAGTATTGATTTATTCAACAAAATTAATTAAAAAAAAACAAACAAACAATAGTTAAGTCAATAATCACAAAATTTCAGGGAATTAAATAAAAAATATAATGAATTTTTTAAAAAATAAGTCTAAGTTCATTTAACCTTGTTTACAACCTAAATCTTATAGATTTTTAAGATTGGATGTCATATATTTAGTCACTGCTACTGCAAATTCAATACAATTGAAATCACTTGCTGAAACACTTTCAACAACACCCGTTGTTATATCGTCCACCGCCATTCACCTGAACATTACAAATAAAAATACATAAATTTAATTTTCTAAGCAGTATTAAAGTAAGAGTTTTAAATCTTTTTCTATAAATGACAATAGACTTTCATAATCTCCTCAAGCTTCAATGAGACTCCTCCTCATGAGAGGAGACTTTTGAAGTAAGAGTTTTTAGTTGAAATTTTGAAATATATATATATATATATATATAAGAGAAAGAAAAAAGAAAAATTAAAAATTTTCCAACTGCTGGGTCGTTTCAAAACCGGTATCAGGTCACCGGTTTTCTCGATTGAATCGGCAGTTCTTCCGGTTTTCACAATCTAAGCTGATTTTCAGCCTAGTCCGAATTTTGGAGTTCTTCTGGACCGAAACTAGGCCTGGATCCCGATTCTACCAATCTGACCAGCCGGTCCGGTCGAGGTTTTAAATCATTGGTACCAACTATACTATTTTATAAAACACAATCCATATTCTATAGGACCATATCTATCACTAGCCACAAAACGGGAACTCAATTTCAAAATCAATTTTTTTGAATTTTAAAAAAAAAATGAATTTTACAAAAATAAACATAAAAAAATATTTTTTAATTTTAAAAATTATATTTTCCTCTAAAAAAGGTAAAAAAAAATCATATAAAAATGATTAGTGTTTTGAATTTATTATTTTTTCTCACTAAATTAGTATTTAGTTTTTTTTATAAAAATCAAACCAAACGATGGGTTAATTTTCTCCCGCATGGTGGAGCTTTCCATTTTGTGTGGAAAAAAGTCAAAATCTCTCACTTTCATTTCCCTTTTGTGACTTAATAGCGTACCATTTTCTCTGTACTCATCGTATCAATTGATATATTAATTAGTATATCAACGTAATTATGTTATTGTCATTTTAAAATTATAACTCTACTCATTATATAAATTATAAATATTTAAAAATTTAAAAATTATGTCATATCATCCATTAATACATTAATTGATATACCAATCGATATATATAATATTATTTATTTAAAATTGACAAAGGGGTTTTAGAATTGAACTTTCTCTTCCATAAATTGACAGGGAAAAACAAATGAAGAAAATAAAAATGTGAACCCCACACAGCTTCCACAGGAGTTAACCAATGACTTAAAAAAATAGTATTCCCTCCCGTCCATAATTTATTGGAAGTTGTTCTTTGAGTGAAGCTACGGCTTTCAATTTAATTATTTAAATCATTCATTGTATAGATATTTTGTATATATCATTCACATAAAAAATTAAGTCAATTCAATAATCGTAACCTATTCAATTTATTACCTTTATATCCAAAATATTGAAGAACAAGTCTATTTTTAAAAGTAGACTATTCCATTTTTTTGATGACAAACCCAATAAATTAAATAAGTTATAATTATTGAATTAACTTAATTTTTTTATATAAATAATATATAAAAAAAAAATTTAAAATAAATAATTCAAATTATTAAAACAAGAGCCACAATAAACTGTACGAACACCGATAAGACCATCCGACTCATATAAACGGGAAATGGTCCAGACCCCAGCTCCCCACACATTTGTGAGAGAGAGGAAGGAGAGTGGGGAAAAAATAAAAAATAAATAAAAAAACATAATGCGTGGCAACAAATTAATTAGGAATTGTGGAGCCAAAAATAGTGAGGATGCCATGTATTTTCCTAAACTGAAGAGAGAGTCCTGATTCCTGAACAAAAAAATCCAATCCCAATCTACAAAAATTATTGAAAATTTTATAATGGTCCCCCGTGCACAAACTTAGCTGTAGAGAGCTCTAAACAACTCAACATCACTCGAGTCCAAAAAGGCTAGCCGAGTCAGCCAGCTGCCTCTTCCTCTTATCCCATGTGGATAATTGTTCAGTGGTTTAGAAGTATTATTTATTGGCCACAGCTTCTCTCCAGTCCAAATCTAGACTGGACGGTACTGTCCGGCCCTTGGGGGCCCACTACGGGTCATGTTTCGATAATCTAAACCGTGTAATGTGTAGAACTCGTCGAGTACTATATGCCTGTAAAAAATCATGTTGATCGGATATCGATAGCTATATGATTAAATCAGTTTTTTATGAAAAAAAATGGACGGCGAAAAATAAACGACTTACAAAAAAACTGATTTGATCATATATCTATTGATATCCGATCAACGTGATTTTTTACAGACATATAGTACTCGACGAGTTCTACATATTAAACGGTTTAGATTATCGAAACACAACCCGTAGTGGGCTCCCAAGGGCCGGACAGCACCGTCCAGTCCAGATTTGGACTGGAGAGAAGCTGTTTCCAGTCCAAATCTGGACTGGACGGTGCTGTCCGGCCCTTGGGGGCCACTACTACGGGTCATGTTTCTTAGAGGTGAATTACCTTTAGTCCAGATTATGGCTTAGAGGTTATTATTTGGGTCAGTAAAAATTTTTACAGCTCTCGTTTTAAAAGTTTAATCCAAATTTTTTAGAGGTCCAAATAGCACCATCTAACCCAAATTCTAGACTAGAAGCAATCTACATATGGTGCTGTTTGGTGTAGCTGTTAAAACAGATTATAGCTTATAGCTTAACAGATTATAGATTATGACTTTAATCAGAAGCTGTTACTCTGTTTGGTATAGCTGTTAGATTATAGATTTAAGTTGCTGAGTAGTGTTTGTTAAATAAGCTGTGAAGTAGCTTTTTCAATTAATTTTTATTTTTTATTATTCACTATTTGTCTACATTTTTCATAAAAAATAATAATAATATTTTATAGTCCATTTGGGTCTTTTTCTATTTTTAAAAAAATAAAAAATAAAAAAATTTAAGAGTATAACCATGAATTAATATGTCCACAGCAGAAGCTGATAATCAGAAGCAGGGGGTGAGCAGCTTCTCAGAATCAGCTTTTTTGACTTAAAATAAGCTGTTAGAATCAGAAGCTGTTTGAAATAAGTTTAACCAAACAGTCCAAAATAACTTTTTAAAAGCCAGAAGCCATAAGCAGGCTCAAAAAAGCTGTACCAAACACCATAATCCTTCCTTATTAATACTTATGTAGTGTTTATCCACTTACGCCATGTTTATTTTGAAGAAAACATTTTTATTTAATTGTGAATTCGAAACTTATGTGTTAATGATAATGGTATGATGTAAGTGACGATGATGAGGTCATGAATTTGAAATTTCATTTCTAATTAACACTGCCATTACATCCATGACCCCGCCACCATCGCCCACAGCATACCACTATAATTAACACATAAGTTTCAAATTCACAATTAAATATAATTTGTATGACTTATTATATTTTTTAATATTATTCTAATGGTAAATGATTATTTGATTTGTAATTTAATTTTATGATTCTTTCGGTAAATCAAACGTGATAATAAATATTTGAATAAATTAAAAATACAATTCTTGATATTTACTTAGAATATATATTATTCACTGTACTTTTGAAAATTACATCATATCTCTTCAAGTTTATAATTGTATTAAAAAATGACACATTTTATTAATAAATTATCAAGTCAATTAACAGTTTTTAATGATATTATAAACATATTTCAATTAATAATTAATGTAATTTTATTGTTATATAGAAGAGTAGTTAGAAATTTTTTTTTTTTTTGTTATTTCTGTTAAATAAAAAATTATAATAAAAATGTCTTTAGAATTTTCAGAATCATAAGGGTCAATCTCTATTTTAAACAAATCTCGAAATATATGTATAATTTACCCTAAACATTTTGATTGAATAATTATTTAATTTCATTAACCAAACCCTATAAAATTTCTATTTTCTTTGTTGATAAATTATACACATATTTTAAAATGAGGGTGACAGTCCTCTCGAGCCTTACATAGTTTTTTATTTTTATATTTTATATTTTGTATGATTGAGTGTCTAAGTTAATTTACACGCACTTCAATTAATTTTAGGTGCAGTAGTGGTGATGGTAAAACAATAATAGTAGCAATAGTGGTAGTAAGACTTTAGTAAAGAAAAATATTACCTATTCCATCACATTTTATTGGTCCATTATTTTATTTTTTTTGTTGTCTCAAAATGAATGCTCACTTTACAAAGTCAAAGTTTTAAATTTAGATGTTTTCAAAACTACCCCTTGGAAAGTAATTATAATTATATTTAAAAATGAGAATAGAATGATATTTTTAGAATTAACCCTTTAAATTTTGAATTTAAAATGTAATAATTATATTTTCTTAAAAAGTTTGAAATTTTCAAAAGGGACTATTAATATGGGATGAAGGGAGTAGTTCAAATAAATGTGTTTTTGGTTAAGTTTTGTTTTTCATTATATTAAATGTTAAAAATTATAAAATAATATTTTTTTAAAAAAAAAAAATTTCCAAACAAGCAAAAAAGTCATTATGTTTTACCGTTCTTAATTTATCAAGAATATTATATAAATAATGACATATTATATTTAGGTATCACCTAATGTTTTTCGAGTAATGTTATTCAAATGTAAAAATTAGGCTCACTTTTCAAGTTCAATAATCAATCAATCATTTATTCTTATGCATTATTTTTCTATCTCATATAATCTCTGATTATCAAGCAATCATCTCACCTACACACATAGTTCTAAATCGCGGTATTGGGTAACGTAACGGTATCGATCGCGGAGTATCGGTATCGGTAGTATCGACCGGTACATATCGGGTATCGGGCGTCGCGGTTGTGAAATTTCAAAAATTATTAGCAATCCCTCTAAAACTCAATTTTATGCATTTTTTTACTCTTTTAGCCTTAATTTCTCACATTTTAATTAAAATTTTGATATGTAGAGACACTTTTGACTCATTTTCAACTAAATGATATGTATTTATTTTAGTCTCAAGCTTTTATTTGGCATATATGTTAAACTTTTAATATAAAATTGATGTAGAAATATTTTTTTTACTTATTTTCAACTAAATGGGGATTTGCAGAGCTTTGCTTCAATATATATAAATGCTCCTAATATATATATAAATATTTAAAGAATCATAAATATATATTAAAATATATCTCATTCCCATCTCATACCATAATATAAATAAAAAATAACCATAGAACAAACAAAAAAACAAAAACAAAAACAAAAAAAAATTATAAACCGAACACAACAACTTAACAAGCAAAAGCATGACTTATTCAGCCAAAAGAAAAAACAGAGCATGACAAATACAAACAGAGCATGAGAGAACAAACATTCAACGAAGAAGCTTGATACGTATCGGCCAGGTGCTTTGCTTTGCTCAATTATTTTTGCAGGTGCTTTGCTCCATTTTCAGCCATACCGGACTGTATCGGAACTATATCGCTCACGTATCAGATTCAGGTCAATACGTATCGAGAATCGGCCGCTACGGACGCGAAATTCATTCTCACAGGTATACCGGTGAGTAGCCGACTCGACACTCCAATTTTCCGGTACGAACCGGCCGGTACAGCACGTATCGGCCGATATTTAGAACCTTGCCTACACATCATTAAGGTCTCGTTTGGGAACAAGCTTTTTTTAGTAATTTTTTGACTTTTTGGCTAAAATATGATATATTAAAAAACTAGTACGTTTGGGATGACTTTTTAGTTTTTTACGAAAAGATGTGCAAAAAGTGGAGAAAAAAAAGAATCTTTGACTTTTTAGTATAGGTTGTTAGCTTTTTGATTATTTTTTTTTTAACTGACTTTTTGACTTTTTGGCTAAAATCACCACTTGCCAAACGAGGAAACGACCGGTTTAGCCAAAAAACTAAAAAGTTACTAAAAAAACCAAAAAGCTAACAATCCGTACCAAAAAGTCAAAGATTCTTTTTTCTCTACTTTTTGCACATCTTTTCGTAAAAAGTCAAAAAGTCATCCCAAACATACTAGTTTTTTTTAGCTCATATTTTGGCCAAATAGCCAAAAAGTTACTAAATTAGTCTATTCCCAAACGAGACCTAAGTGTAGAAAATGAGTTTAAAAATGGAGAAGTTATTGGTTGGTCTTAGGGCAACGCCACGTGATGCCCCAACAGTGTTGTAATTGGTGGAGGGAGTGAGACTTATGAATTTATGTTGGGTGATTGGAGAATATCAGGGGATATAATGAATTGTGATTGGTGAGGGCATAGCCACGTGGTGCCCCTAGTTCAACCAATAATTTTTCCTAAAAATGAGCTATATATCATTTTTCTAAAAAAATAACATTCTAGATCAACTTTCTATATCTAATGATGTGTAAAGAAGATGATTGGTTAATAATTAAAAAAATAAATAAAAGAAAAATTTAACTTAAATATTTTAATAAAATCTCACATCATTGAGTTTAAAAAAATGAGTTTAAGTTTTTGGTCTAAATAATAGTCAGTGTGTTTATTTTCAATTTTTTGAATTCAATTTTTTGAAAATTGAGTTTTTTCTTTTTCGTATTTTTTTAGTGATTATTTTTAAAATTTTAAGTAAATTTTTTTTATTTTTTTAGATGCACCTTACTTAGATATATTTAAAAAGTAAAATATTTGTGAAAAAATATTTTAAAAAACTAATATATATACAAAAATACAAAAAAAAAATGTATTGAATTTTTGTATTTTTTAAAATATTTTTTGTATTTAGTAAAATTTTTATAAATTTTTTCACAAATATTATATTTTTTAAATATATTTATGTTAGGTGTGTCTAAAAATAAAAATAAAATGCTTAAAATATTAAAAACATTCTGTGAAAATCAAAAGCAAACCGAGTGAATTTTTTTTTTTTCTAATTTTCCATCCCACGTAAACATCAAAGTAACTTCCTCTCTCTTCCTTCTTCTAACCATGCACTTCCCTATATGACAATCACTATCTGCAACAAGTACTATAAATACTACCACAAATCCTCCAACACCAAGCCACTTATGCATCATCACCATGGCAATCCATGCCAGAGAATCCAATCAATCCCAAATAGAGATCATAGAGATCATAGTCAACACCACAACATCAATGGTCTCAACTCAACCTCACAATGGCATTTTCATGATCATCAAGGCTCTCGTATCACCCTCCACAGCTAGATTTCATGCTGGTCACTTCAGAATAAGCCTCTCTCTCTGCAGCCAAGCCTTACTCTGGAAAACCCTCAGCGAACCAACCAACGATTCCCACGCGTTTCGCCGCCTCCTTCGCATGTTACCATCCACAGCCTTCATTTTTCTCTGGTTTCTGGCCTTGCTAACCCTAGTTTCACTCTCTCTCCTCTACCTCCTAAGGTGTTTCTTTCACTTTGACATGGTGAAAAGTGAGTTCTTCCACAATGTCGGAGTGAACTACATGTTTGCACCATGGATTTCATGGCTTCTTTTGCTTCAATCATCACCATTCTTCACTCCAGACACCATTTCCTATCTAGTTCTTTGGTGGGTATCCATTGTTCCAATAGTGGCACTTGATGTGAAGATCTATGGACAGTGGTTAATGGAGGGAAAGAGGTTTTTATCAACTGTGGCTAATCCAACAAGCCAATTGTCAGTGATTGGGAACTTGGTTGGGGCATTGGCGGCGGCAAAAATGGGGTGGAAAGAGAGTGCAGTGTGTATGTTTTCATTAGGGATGTCACATTATTTGGTGCTTTTTGTGACACTTTATCAGAGATTAACGGGGAATAACTGCCTTCCGGCGATGCTGAGACCTGTTTTTTGCTTGTTTTTCGCTGCGCCGAGCATGGCATGCTTGGCTTGGGACTCCATTTCTGGAAGCTTTGATTACTCGGCAAAGATGCTCTTCTTTCTTTCTCTGTTTCTCTTCATGTCCCTGGTAAGTATTTAGGACTTACGAGTTTTTTTTTTTTTTTTTTTTTTTTTTTTTGACGAGAAGTCTACTATCTCAGGAAAAGAGACCAGAAAATAATCAGAATTTTACATCAATAGAAAATTTTGAGTATCTTTTTGGATATTTTTTTAAAGGAAAATGCTAGGTTTCATGAAGAATTTTCATGAAAACCATCATGAAAATCATCTGTACCGTTGGGTCATGAGACACATACCTGATCTAACGGTGCAGATGGTTTTCATGATGATTTTCAGAAAAAATTTCATGAAAAGCATGACCCTTTTTTAAATATGTAGATATATTTTTACTAAATCTCAATAATATTAGAGACCAACAATTTAGACTTTAGAAAAATTTTACGAAAGTAATGTATGGCTCAAGTTAACGTTAGAGTGAATCTAAGGCCAAATTTGACAAGTTGTCAAAAAGTTACTCAAAAAGTTAAAAAATTATCACTATTCACCAAAAGTCAAAAATTACGGCTGCACAACTCTCAATCCTAATTTTTTCCTACACACTAATTTATACAATTTTTTAATACACATTTTTTTTATAAAAAGTCAAAAAATTAACCTAAACATCTATATTTTTTTCCTCAATTTTTTAGTTCAAAAAGATAAAAAGTACACTTATTTAGGACACCCCAAACAACCCCTAAATTACATTTTTTTTTCCCCTTAATATTTTGGTTGAGTGTTTGAATTCTTAATATCTAGCCGTGGTTTTTAAATTTAGGGCTAACAAAAGTCCGCCGTTTTTGAAGATAGAAGTGTGACCTGTTTTAGAAGTATCCAGATTGGGTTCTAATGTTTTGGACTGGTACAAGTCATTTTCATGATATTGAATAATCGTGCACACTGATCGGATTGAGTGGAGCGGTTTTTCATTTTCCATTCGACCGAATTTAGGTAGATTAAAAAAAATTAATTCATATTTATCTACTTAACTGATAGATATGGATTGAGCAAGCCATGTATGTTAGAGGATGGATACAAATGGAATTGACTATTTGGATTTTACTGTCTTATACTCTCTTTTTTTTAACTATTTTAGAATAATCTTCTACTACTTTAAACTTTATTTGAGTCTAAAATTTTTTATTTTTCATTTTTATAATTAAATAAATACCAAATTTTTATATTTCGTAAATACTTAATATTTTTACTAAATAAAATATCCTTTTTTCAACATACAAAATATAAAAATATAAATCCGCTATCATTCAGGGCCAGTCCTAGGCTAAGGCCAGTGAGGCCTGTACCTAAGGCCTCCAAATTTTGGCTCAAAATAAGGCATAAATTTTGAAAAATCCTATATACCATTAAGTTTTAAAAAATGTCCAATTATTGTTAGACGCCCTCCAAAATAAAAAGGCCCAAATACAAATATGTTATAGGTCAACATTAAAAACAAATAAAAAAAAGTTTGCCAATTGAACTAAAAAAAAAAAAAAAACTACTATTTTCATAAGTGATCTACAACATGCTTCACTTTTTTCTTTCCTATTATAATATTTCCCTAACACTCAAAATTTTTATTTGATAAATATATATATATATATAAAGACTCCTTAAAATTTTGCCTGGGGCCTAATAGAATTTAGGGCCGGCCCTGTTCATCTGCCGATACTAAACCGCTTAAAAACGGATACATTGGGTCAGATTCAGGTGCAGCTAGCAATGTTTTGGTTGCTGATCTGCCATCTCAACCCTGTCCGTAGTCAACCAAATCCACTTTCAGGACCATTCTGATTTTGTTCACATATGTGAATAAATAATGAAATTTTATTCACTCTGTTTGGTTTTTTTTTTAGATTTAATTTTTTGAAAATTGTTGAGTCTTTGTTTGGTTATACAGAAAATCTGAAAAAGTTTTCAAAATATCTTTTTCAGATTCTTATTTCAAAATTTCTATTTGGTTTCTCTTTCTGTTTTGATACATATATAGTACGTGTATATATATATACAAAGAATAAATGTTGAGACCCCCTTTGGGAGTCACCCCCTTTACCCCCCTTTGCCACGTGGCAAGAGGTGATTGGAGGAGCAGGAAAAAAAAGAAAAAGAAAAAGAAAAAGAAAAGGTGACCAATGAGAGAGAGAGGGGGTCCAAAGGGGGTCCTAAAAAGGGGGGATGAATCATTGTTGATATACAAAACACACATGGTGGTACTTTTGTTGTGACAA
Source organism: Camellia granthamiana (assembly GCA_036172215.1). NCBI lineage: Eukaryota > Viridiplantae > Streptophyta > Magnoliopsida > Ericales > Theaceae > Camellia > Camellia granthamiana. The sequence continues at coordinate 53,288,665 of CM069907.1, read as the reverse complement.
TATTTTTTTTTTAATTGTTGAATACATCTTTTAGGCTGCCTCTCTCTCCCGTTGTAGAGGGAAATTTGAATTTGTAATAATGAAATTTTTGGAAACCAAACATGTATCCATTTTTAAAACATAATTTTCAAATCATTTTTTAAAAAAATAATTCAAAAAATTAAAACAAAACATGATTATTAGTTTTAGATAGAAGCCTTGAATGAAATTAATGTTATTATTTAGATATGAGGCTTATTATTTGGAATGAATTATAATTTTTGTCTTGTTTACACACTTTCAAGCTGTGTTTGAATCATAAATTTAAGTAAAAAAGTTTTAAAAATTGATGAATTGTAATTTTTTTTTTCTTTCTAAACTTTTACATATATTTATGATCTAAACACAACCTCAAAATATATGAACAAATTTGTTTTCCTTCTAGAACCATCCATCCATTGACCAGCCATGACATAATACAAAGTTAAAGTTCAAGTAATATTATTTAAAATGAAAAATGATATATAAATTCATAGAATTTTTTTAAGATCTTTGATATTAAAATTTTATAAGATAAATGACATATAATATTTTTATAGTAGTTGGGATCACTCAATATTTTTATAAAGAAAATTTGACTTAAAGAAATCTCTATCTCAACATAGAAATTTTAATTTTTACAAAGAAAGAGATGTTTTACTAATTTTTCCTTAAATATTTTAATAGATTGTTACATCATTAAATTTAAAAAGTGAGTATAACTTTTATATTAGAGTAGTACTATTCTCACTCAAAATTTTTATTTAAAATTTTATTGAAAAATATTGTAAGGTACACTATTCAAATCTCAACTCTTGATTTATCTTCTAAACTATTTTCCTATAGAAAAATGTTTAGTAATCCGAATTTGTGTGGTGTGAATGGCTCGAATATCTTTTGAGATATTCGACCCATTCAGACAATGAAAATTCGGATTATCAAGTATTATTGTTTTCTATACAACAGTTTCCAGTACTTGAGTTTATTTTAGCAATAAAATAGTTAAAATTTTACTATAAAAAAATTTAATTATTATCTCTATTTTTTTCATTTTTTCTTTTTAAAAAAATTAAATAAAATAATTAGTTCTCGCATCATGAAATCGGTTGGTTTTCGATTGCAGTACGAAAGTGCCACACCCTCAAACCAGTCCCTTCAATTAGAATAAAGCATAAGAAAATGTTTGAGACGCTTCCAAAGGAGAATTTCCACAATTTTCATTGATGTGTTTGAATATTTTTTTTTTTTTTTTTTTTTATCTTTGACAATAACATAAATAATTCAAATCACTTTAAAAATGATGAGAGTTGTGTTTTGTGAGGTATTTACATAAACCCTGCAGATGCTTTGGTTCACTATTTTTATAGGTTAAGGTGGAAAAATTATTCAGTGTTTCTAGATCAAATTTATGAGGCTCCAATTAGACAGTTATTGATTTAGATAGTAGGCTTCGTCATTTTTTTGATGATGTTTAGAAAACAATATGAGAAACGTCAATGGATAAATTTGATCAAAACACAGAGAAATTTGTAAGTAATTTAGAGAAATTTTATTTTAGAAAAAATTTCAAAATATGGATAAAATCAATTAAATTGATCAAACTAGAGAAATTTCAAAACACATATAAATTTGTTTTGTGTTTTGAAATTTCACTGAAAAAATATTGAGGGACCCCAACCACTATAAAAATATTACATGTCTTTTATCTTATAAAATATTAATATCAGGACATTAAAAAATTTCCCCAATAAAGTATAAGCTGAAATTGCCTCTCCACCTACTTTTCAATAATCAATTTTTTTTTTAAATTATTTTTACCTCATAAGACACAAATATCAAACAAAAATAATAATAATAAATAAGATAAGACAACAAACTATAAAGCAACAAACTATAAAGCTTCATAAATTGCACCATAATTGTGTTTGGTTTGGAGTTTTCAATCCATAAATTTTTATTTTTAGTGAACTTTTTAAATATTTTAATAACTTTTTTTTAAAAAAATTTTTAGATCCACTTAATTTAGATTCACTAAAAAAGTACGAATATTGTGAAAAATATTTTAAAAATTTTACTACATAAAAAATTTACAAAAAATTTACCTTTTTTTTAAATATATTTATTGAATTTTTTTTAGATTTCTTCACAAATAGTACTTTTAAATGTATCTAGATTAAATGGTTCTAAAAAGTTTTTAAAAAAAAAAAATTTATTAAAATGTTAAAAAAGTTCATTAAAAAAACAAAAGAAGACAGATTGAAAATTCAAAAAATTATTTTTAAAAACTCAAAATCAAACCGGAGTAAGAATGAAATTGTAAATTTTGTTATCATCTAACCCAATGAAAATATTGATATCTGAATATGATCTTGTTATGTTAATTTGCAACAACAGGTTTCTAGGCCAACACTATTCAAGAAATCAATGAAGAAATTCAATGTAGCATGGTGGGCTTATTCATTCCCCTTGACATTCATGGCATTAGCTTCAACAGAGTATGCACAAGAGGTGAAGAGTGGCATAGCTCATGGACTAATGCTACTGTTATCGTTACTTTCAGTTGCGGTGTCTCTGGTTTTAATGGTCTTCACTGTTCTTAATGCTAATATGCTCTTACCCAGTGATGATCCCATTCTCAGTCCTACCAGTACCCCCACACTAGTATGATCTAATTGTTATTATTATTAGTATTAGTATTAGTATTTTTTATTTAATATTAGATCAGTAGTTGGAGAGGGACATAGGATTCTCTGTCTTTAAAATTCTCTATCCCAATACATTCTTGACCAACAGATTATATCTTGAGATTAATGTGATTAGAAATTATCACATGATCTAATAATCTAATGGTTGTGAGTGTTTTGAAATAAGAAAACAGAGAAATTTGAGAATAAACTAGAAAAATTTTAGATGATACCTATAAGATTACTAGATATGAGTTTTAGTCCATTTGTATATAGAAAAGGGTATTTGGAATTAAAATGAAAATTTAGTATTTGAATCTCTTACTAAAGCAGAGTTTAAAGAGGGTAAGATGAATGGAGCCTTTCCTCTATTTCTCACTACCATAACATGTTTTGGAGAGTATAAATGTAGAATTGTAAATTTGTTTTATGTTTCATTTAGGTTTATTTCCTATGCTACATGATACCACCAAGATTACAACATATGAATCACAATCCATTTGTATTAAAAAAAAAATTAAATTAAATTTAAAAATTGGGATTGCCTATATTAACAAAACAACATTATTAACAACAAAAAGCACAAATATTAATGTGAAAACATATATAAGATTAGTAAAATGTTTGACTTGGATTATCTTTGTCCGTTTTATGTGTAAGTGATAATGAAATATACTCGTGCGCACTACCAATATATATGAACTCCATCAAATCAATACAAAATTCGAAAAATTTACTTGTACAAAAAAATACACAAAAAAATTAATATGGGACTCAAATTAATTCTAGGTGCAATTCTCATCACATTCAAGATGAATTATAACCCACACATTAATTTTTCAATAAGGTTCCATTTATTTTGACGTAAAATATTTTACTCATTTTCCGTTGTTCGGTTGAACAAAAAGCAAATAAAATGTTTTTTAAGGAAAATAGTTTTTGCATCATATTTTCAAAAATGACTTACCTTTAAAATTTTCGTTAGTTAATTTTTACAAAGTTGACTCTTACTCAGTACATTTTTAACATATTTAGCATTTTGAAATAAATTCTTAGCTTACTAAAAAGTCATAAATGACACTTTATTAAATCAAAATTTCTCTTTTAAGTAATAAAATATTTTTGTTTCAAATGTTAACCAAATGCCGAAAAACAAAAACAAATTTTTTTTTTTTTTTTATATATAATCAATTTACAAAAAAAAAAAATTATATAAAATATTTTACGTCATAGTATTGCTGATACAATTTGCAAACTATTGAAATGAAATTGGTCATTGTACTTAATCCTACATCCACGTACAAGTACAGGACTCTGGATGGGCTGGGTCTGTGTCTGTTCAATGGTTTGTTGTTTTCTAAATAGTCTGAGCCCCCAAGTCCAGGACCAAAGTTGTATTGATGGGCCTTAAAGCCCAAGAAAGACTTGTTTACCATGAAAAACTTGGGAATTGCAATGAATCTACTGGTTTGGTTTGGGAATATGCTATTTTAATAATTTTTTAGGTTGCGTTTGATAGAGTTTTGTAAATATGATTTGAAAGTATGAGTTGTATTTTGAGTTTGTGAGTCGTGGAATTATGATTTGAGTGTAGAAAATTTGTTTGGTTATGGTTTTTGAATAGAGTGTTGAATTGAGTTTTGAAAGTTTGATTTAACATGTGAAGTAAGAAAATTTATTTGGTTATGAGTTTTGAAAAGAGTTTTCAAAAGTTAATTCAAATTGTTATAACTCATAACAAAACATATTACTTTCACACTATTGAAATTTCTGATCAACACTCATAACCAAACTATTTTCAAAATTCAATTAAATTTTTTTATTATTAACAGAAAATAACATTAATCAATTTTTTAATTGAAAATACTACAAAGGAAATAAATTTTTTTCAAAATAAATATTCAAAAAATTTAAATCATAAATATTTAAATAATTTAAATAATCTAAAAAATTTAATAAGTAAAAAATTAAAATAAATATTCAAAAAATTAAAATAATTTAAAATGTTAATATTTTAAATTTAAAAACAACTCTACACTCAAATCGTAACCAAACACATAAAACAAAACTCAATTAAAAAATTATTTTTAAAACTCATAACCAAACATATAACTTGAAACTCCATACTACTTTCACAACTCTACACTCAAATCGTAACCAAATACATAACAAAAAAATTAAAATATTTAAAAATATTTTTATAAAAATTGAGTTTGAATTTATTTTTATAAAATATTTTAAAATTTAAAAAATTAAAATCGAAATATTTTGAAACTAAAATATTTAAAAATATTTAAAAAATTAAAAAAATCGTAACATATTTAAACATTAAAATATTTAAAATCTTAACAAAATTAAAATATTTTTAAAATATTTAAAAAATTAAAATATTGATTTGAATTGAGTTTTGAAAAGAGTTTTAAATTATGTGTTTGGTTGTGAGTTTTGAAAAGTAATGATTATGTTTTGAATTGAGTTTTGAGAAATGGGTGTAGAATTATAATTTGAAAACTCAAAACAAACAACACACTCAAATCAATGGGTGGAATTATAATTCGAAACTCTTACCAAACGGAGCCTTAATTTTTTGGTTAAAATATAAGTAAAAAGCTAGAAAGTTTAGAATTATTTTTTAATTTTTTATGAAAAGATGTGCAAAAAATAGATAGAAAATGAAATATTTGACTTTTTTGTATATATAGGCTTTTTGGGCTTTTTTAGTAATTTTTTAATTTTGCCAAACAAGTTTTTAAATCATTTTGGGAACTTTCACCGCCAAAAAAATAATAATAATAAATAATAAAACAAATTCATGAAACATTTTTGATGAATTAGCCTTGAAATTTGCTTTGTTACAATTTTGTTTCCCATACACTGCTCTAAGTTAACCAATTCAAACCCAACGCAACCAATGTTTTTATCTAATCCACAGTGTCAAATGAACCAGTCTAGTCCAAGCCTGTGAAGTCCAGCACATCTGCATTTCAATTATCTCACCCATTCATCTTATATGCCCTTTGTTTGAATTATTCACAAAAAATAATAGCAATTTGATAATTGTAATTACATTAATTTATCCTATTTATTTTTAAAATAATAGATGACAAATATGATTTTTAAAATAGACTGTCTATTTGTTTAAGACAAATATGATGAACTACTATTGCAATAATTGTCAAATCAGTAGTTTTTTTTTTTTTTTTTCTATAAATAATCTACAAAGAGATAAAAATAGATCAATTTATCAAAATCAACCCTTGGTGAGCATACAAGCACATAGACTACACAATCTAGTCCTCTAAAAGAACTAAACCTCTTCCTAATTTAAATTATACACTACTGTGGTAACTAGAACCACTACAGGAAAAGTGGCCTACTGCAACGCTTCCTTTATGGCGTTTTGGAAAACGCCATTATAAGTTAACGAAACACAACGTTTTCAAAAAACGTTGTGTCTGATCTCAGTGAAACGGCGCCGTATTGGGTCAATGTATTGACCGTCAAAGCCTCCGTCTCTTTGAACTCAGTCTCTCCTTCTCAGTCTCTACCACAACTCAGTCTCCCTCTCTTCCAAAACCCTCGATTTGAAGCTCTCACTCTGTCTTGCTCAGTTTCAAACACACACACTCTCGTTCGCTCGCTCAATTTCTCATTCTCAACCCTCGATTTACTCAATTGCAGATCCAAGACCCTCGATGGTTTGCGCTTCATCGATCTCTGTCGCTCGCAATCGAACTCCCTAGCTATTCTTCATCGATCTCTGTCGCTCGAGGGCTTTGCTCTAGCTGCTCTTCATCAAACTCGAACTCGAACTCGATCTGTTCTGCATCAAATCGATCTGTTCTTCATCAAAATCGATTTGTTCTTCATCAAATCGCAGGTCCAAAATCCAAAATCGAACATTAAAATTTCTCTCTCTCCCTCTTTCTCTCTCTCTTCTTCTTCCTAGTCTACCTTCACCAATGCCTGGCGTGGTACATTGTTGACTGTGTTAATTTATGCTTGAAGTTGAACATTAGTCTCTTATGAGAGAGTGATTCCCCTTCTATTGAAGGGGAAAATAAACAGTTTGGTAATATTTTTTCTGCCATCATATTATGCTGATTACGCACCTATATTGTTCAGTTATTGGTATTTTTTTCTGATCATTTTATTATTTTTATCTTCTTACATGTGGCTTCCATATTAAAATGATTTTATTGTAAGATTCTTGGCAGTGATTGCTAATTTTTTTTTTTACATATCCTCTTTTCCATCATCACATATTAATTCTGTTTTTTTTCTTTCTTTCTTTTGTTTGTGATCTTTTCTGTGATGCGGATTATGATCATTAAGATGCCTTTAGATGGAATTTGTAAGGATGTTTTCGTGCAATTGGATTTCATCAAATTTCTGAAGCTCTATATCATTTGTGTGTTTACATTATGTTCAGTTGGTTGTTTTGAGATTCTCATCCCTAGTACTCAGATAAAGAGGTGTCTCTAAGTGTGTATCATGGATTTCTTGAAGACAGCTTGTGAAAATCTTGGTTAACTAACTAACATTTGAGCAAAAAAGAGTATAAACATAAAAATACAAATGTTTTTGACAAAAACTATCATTAATAATTGTTTATCTAGGGTCTGTTTGGTAACGTTTACGTTTTCAGTTTATATTTACAAAAATTTTATAAACTAGTTTTTGTTTATTTTTAGAAAAACATAAACTACAAACGCGTTTGGTAATTGACAAAATGTTTAAAAAAAATTTAAAATACAAAAAAAAGTGAGAAATGGCAAGTGGTAGTGGAAGACGGGGGTGAAAAGTGGTGACGGTGGGTGGTGGGTAGCGGGTGGTGGTGGGTGGTGGCGGGTGGGTGGTGGTGATGGGTGGGTGGGTGGGTGACGGTGGCGGGTGGTAGCGAGTGGGTGGTGGTGGTGGTAGTGGCGAGTGGTGGCAAGTGGGTGGCGGACGGCATGTGGTGGTGGTGCGTGGGCGGGTGACGATGGCGGGTGGTAGTGAGTGGGTGGTGGCGGTGGCGGGTGGTGGGTGGTGGTGGTAGGTAGGTGCCGGATGGTGGTGGGTGGTGGTGGTAGGTAGGTGCCGGATGGTGGTGGGTGGTGGTGGCAGGTGAGTGGCGGATGGCGGGTGGCGGTGGTGGGTGGGTGGGTGACGGTGGCGGGTGGTAGCGAGTGGGTGGTGGTGGTGGTAGTGGTGGTGGTGGTGGTGGCGGGTGGTGGTGGTAGGTGGGTGGGTGACGGTGGCGGATAGTAGGTGGAAGTGAGTAGGTGGTGATGGTGGTGGGTAGTGGGTGGTGGTGGCAGGTGGGTGACGGGTGGGTGGTGGGTGATGGTGGTGGTGGTGGTGGTGGTGGTGGTGGTGGTGGTGACGGGTGGGTAGCAGGTGGCTAGTGGTGGTGGGTGGAAGATGGTGGTGGCAGGTGGGTGGTGAGTGGTGGTGGCGGAAGACGGTGGTGAAAAATGGTGGCAAGTGGGTGGTGAGTGGTGGTGGCAGGTAGGTGGTGGGTGGTGGTGGCGGAAGACGGTGGTGAAAAATGGTAGCGGGTGGTGGCTAGTGTTGGATGGTAAAAAAAAAAAAAAATCTCAAAACTCAAAACGAAAACATATTTTTTGAGTTTACATTTTTTGGCCAAATTTATAAACTGAGACCTCTGATTCATAAATCAAAAATTTACCAAACAAGTTTTTATTTGAGTTTTTTAAATTTTTGTAAATATAAACAAAAAACTAAAAACGTAAGTGTTATCAAACAGCACCCTAGAAATGGGTAATAGCCAGAATAGTTCTGATCTCTATCCTTAAGATTTCTATTTCTTTGTTCCTAATACTTTCTCGGTCATACTATATGATAGAAATCTCAAAATATTAATCTCAAAACACAATCATATTTTTGAGAGTGCATTGGGACAAATGATACTCTGTTATTAAATTTATGTCCCTTTATTCCCAATATTTTCTTAGTTGCACGACATGACAGAAATCTCATAGCATTAAAATTCCGAAATGCAATTATACAACTGAGAGTGCATTGGGACAAAGGATCCTCTATCCTTTTGTACCCAATGTTTTCTCAATCGCACAATATATGATAAAAAAGTCTCAAAACACTTAAAAAATTTAAAACATAATCATATAACTAAAAATTTATTGAAACAAAGAATCATGTCCCCAAAACACCAAACGCTCTCCCCCTACCCGAAACAATTTTTGATTGCAAGACAAGCCATGTTTAAAAAGAGGAATTAATAATCTTATGATAAAGCTTTCCATTAGCTGGAAATTTCCAAATAGTGTTCTATCCATTTCACAACTTTACTCTAGGGCTAACCCCTTAGCATGCATGTATTTTTTTTTTTTAGATGCTTCGGAAAAGAAAACAGAAGTTCAAAAAGCAAAACAGAAAACAAAAGAGGGTCAGGCCCTCTCATACACAGTGCCAACCATATCAGCCACAAGCATAGGTCTAAGAGATTGGGGAGGATCATCAAACACTTCCAGGTCTACAGCTTGAGCAGCACCTAAACGGGCAAGTTCATCCGCACATGTGTTCCCTTCGCGATAGATATGAGCAATGGTACATTCAGTGCGTTGGAGAAGAGCCTTGATGTCAAAAAGAAGAGCTCTAAAAGGAAAGTTTTGGAGCTGTTCGTCTTGGGTGGCAATCTGGTGCACAGCCACTTCACAGTCAGTCTCAACTTGGATGTCTCTCCAACCTTTCTCTAGAATAATGGTGAGTCCTCGGTAAATTGCCCACAGTTCTGCCTCCAGACTGGTAGCAGATTCAAGCTTCCCGGTGTAGCCAAACACCCATTGACGTCTTTCATCCCGAAACAACCCACCAAAGCCAGCACGACCTGTTTCCTCTTTAGCACAGCCATCCGTATTGAGTTTTAGTTTACCTGCACAAGGAGGTAACCAAGCTATTAGTTTGGGAACAGTTCGATCAATGGCAAGGGGGGACAGAAAAGCTACATGAATATTAGAGGCATATTGGAAGGCATGGAAGATGCTATGAGAAGCATTACCATCTAAATTTGCAAAAACTTTATTATTTCTATCTTTCCAGATTTGCCATAACAAAGTAGCAAACCAGATATTCCAAGAAATGCCTCTAAAAACAAGTGTATTATCCTTAAGATTTGAAACAATCCAATTCTCAAAGGTAATAGATTCAGCCTCCCTTTGCCATTGATCATTTCTAACAATCTTCCATAAATTCCGAGCATAAATACAATCCCAGAAAAGGTGTAAGAGATCTTCGCAGTGCAGATTGCAACGGGGACAAAGCACATTATCTGTAAGTCTTCGAGCAGCCCTCATTTGATTTGTAAGCAGTTTATTTTGCAAAATAAGCCAAAAGAAACCCTTAAGCTTTTGGGGCAACTTGAGTTTCCAGATCCATTTCCAACTAGCATCAGGGTGCCCAACCTCGGTGATTAAATCATAGGCTGATTTAGAAGTGAAGATACCAGTGGATGTACCTACCCAGCAAGGTTTGTCAGGTAAGTTAGCGAGTCTAGGTGGGTGCACACTGTGAATGCTGGTAACATCCTGTGTGGTTAAAAAATTTTCAATGCTAACAAGGTTCCAGTTCAGGCTGGTATCTAAAATGGAATTTACAGTTGTGTCATCACAATGATTTCCCAGGGAAGTGTCTTTTAGAGGTTGAGTGCCACACCACCAATCTTTCCAAAGAGACACAGCAGCTCCATCTCCAATGATCCACTTAGTACCTTTTCGGAGAACATCTCTAGAATAAACAATACTCCTCCAAATATGTGAGCTACTCCGCTGGGTAGGCCAAGTGAACAGGCTATGATTCTGAAGGTACTTACTTTTAAGCATGACAGACCAAAGAGTATCCTTCCCATATACAAGATTCCACCCAAGTTTGGAGAGAAGAGCTAGATTTTGATGTTTGGCCTTACGGATACCCAAGCCCCCTTTGTCTTTTGGTTTGCAAACTTGTTCCCAATTAACCAGATGAACTTTCTTGACATTTCCTTGATCGCCCCACAGAAAATTTCTATTAATTTTATCAATATCCGCACAAATGTTATTTGGAAGTTTAGCTGTGGACATCACATAAGAAGGCATGGCTGAAGTAACGGATTGAATGAGGGTGGCGCGGCCCGCCAAAGAAAGGACACTAGCTTTCCATCCAGAGAGTTTCTTGTGCAATTTTTCGATGATAAATTGGAAATAATGTCTACTAGCTCTACCATGGAGAATTGGTGTGCCAAGATAATGGCCAAGATTTTGAGTAAGAGGAAAACCACTAATATTACTGAGTTCTCTGGCTTTGGTTCTAGGCACATGTATGTATTTAAATAAGAATAGACCTTTTCCTGCTGAAGTTGAGTAAGATCACTATACCTAACCAAACTGTCTGCAACATTCAAGTCCTTATTTTGAATTTTCTACAAGTTTGATGGTTGCTTAGCTTGCTTCGTTATAATTTTCTAAAGGAGATGAAGGGAAAGTAGTATATGTATGTGGGCAAAAGGCCTAACACGATTCAGTTTGACAGAGTGCCTCACTGGCATTCTTTATGAGTGGGTCAGGGATTACCCTCTAATTTACGTACCAAAATAATGAAACGCATTAATTCCAATGTTTGGATTTAATGTTTATTTATTGAATGGAAAAAGGGAAAGGACAGTGAAAGTGTACTCTTGTACTTGTTACTTTATCCGTCTTAAAATATTAATTCTTTATTTTATTTTTTATTGTTTTAAAATATTAATCTACTTTTAAAAATCAATGACTAAAATAACATAAATTTCCTATTTTGTCCTTTTTTTAAATTCATTAATTATGACAATTGATATTCCCAAAAACAAAGCCAAGGGTAGTTTTGGAAATTTGATACTTTTGAAGTGTAATAATTATACTACCAAAAAAAATTAGATTTCTAAAAATGGACTAATATTTTAAGACGGATGAAATAATTTTTTTAATAGTTGAGCAAACAAAGTTTGAATTTTCAAGAATGCATATTTAGTCTCACTCTCTCTCAATCGAACAAAAGCAAATATTTTTGTTTCCACACTTAGTTTCCTTTTTCTCTTTTTTTTGGGTCAATCAGTATATTATTTACAAATATAAGTAGAATTACATCAAACTGAATAATTAGGAGGAAAAAAATAAAAATAAAAAACTCAATATAACAAAGAACTCGAGAGAAATAATCAATCTTCGACAAATATTCCAAATCCCTCTTAGTTAAGAGTATACACGAGTGGTCAATTTTACTTTTGGTCAATTGTGTTAACCACAAATATTTTATAGTGGTTGAGGACTCGAACCGCTATAAAAATATTATATATCTTTTATCTTATAAAATCTTAATATTAGAGACATTAAAAAAAATTTCCCAATAAAGTATAAGCTAAAATGACCTCTCTACCTATTTTTCAATAATCAATTTTTTTTTAGTTATTTAAATTATTTTTACTGCATAAAATGACGCAAATATCAAATAAAAAAATAATAATAAGATAAGACGAGAAACTATAAAGCTTCATAAATTGCACCAAACATAATTGTGTTTGGTTTAGATTTTGAATCCATAAATTTTTTATTTTTAGTGAACTTTTTAAATATTTTAATAATTTTTAAAAAAAATTTTAGATTCACTTAATCTAGATTCACTTAAAAAGTACAAATATTGTGAAAAATCTTTAAAAATTTACTACATAAAAAAATTACAAAAATTCTACCTTTTCTTTAAAAAATCTATATTTATTGAATTTTTTTTTTTTTAAGATTTCTTCACAAATAGTACTTTTAAATGTATCTACATTAAATGGTTCTAAAAAGCTTTTAAAAAAATTCTTAAAATGTTAAAAAAGTTCATTGAAAAAAACAGAAGACTTACGGAAAATTCAAAAAATTATTTTTAAAAACTCAAAATCAAACCGGAGTAAAAATGAAATTGTAAATTTTGTTATCATCTAACCCAATGAAAATATTGATCTCTGAATATGATCTTGTTATGTTAATTTGCAGCAACAGGTTTCTAGGCCAACACTATTCAAGAAATCAATGAAGAAATTCAATGTAGCATGGTGGGCTTATTCATTACCCTTGACAGTCATGGCATTAGCTTCAACAGAGTATGCACAAGAGGTGAAGAGTGGCATAGCTCATGGACTAATGCAACTGTTGTCATTACTTTCAGTTGTGGTGTCTCTGGTTTTAATGGTCTTCACTGTCCTTAATGCTAATATGCTCTTACCCAGTAATGATCCCATTCTCAGTCCTACCAGTACTCCCACACTAGTATGATCTGATTGTTATTATTATTATTATTAGTATTAGTATTTTTAAATTTTTTTTAATATTAGAGTAGTTGGAGAGGGATATAGGATTCTTATGTCTTTAAAATTCCCTATCCCAATAGATTATATCTCGAGATATATGTGATTAGAAATTATTACATGATCTAATGGTTATGAGTGTTTTGAAATAGGAAAGCAGAGAAATTTGAGAATAAACAAGAAAAGTTTTAGATGACACCTATAAGATTGATAGATATAAGTTTCAGTCATTAGTACATAGAAAAGGGTATTTGGAATTAAAATGACAATTTAATATATGAATCTCTTGCTCAAACAGAGTTTAGAGAGAGTAAGATGGATGGAGCCTTTCCCCTATTTCTTGCTACCATGACATGTTTTGCAGAGTATAAATGTATAAATGTAGAATTGTAAATTTGTTTTATGTTTCATTTAGGTTTATTTCCTATGCTACATGACACCACCAAGATTACTACATATGAATCACAATCCATTTGTATTAAAAAAAATAATAATAATAATTTAAAAATTGGGATTGCCTATACTGACAAGATTCAAATTAATTGTAGGTACAATTTTCATCACATTCAAGATGAATTATCACCCACACATTAATTTTTCAGTAAGGCTCTGTTTGTTTTGATGTAAAATATTTTTGTCAAAAATATTTTATTCATTTTCTGTTGTTTGGTTTAACAAAAAGCAAATAAAACATTGTTTTAAGGAAGATATTTTTTGCATCATTTTTTCAAAAATGACTTACCTTTAAAAATTTCGTAAGTTAACTTTTATAAAGTTGACTCTCACTTACTACATTTTCAACACATTTAACATTTTCAAATAAATATCTAAACTTACTAAAATGTCATAAATGACACTTTATTAAATCAAAATTTCTTTTTCAGGTAATAAAATATTTTTGTTTCAAATGTCAACCAAACACTGAAAAATAAAAGTAAAAAAATATTTTTTTTATATAAAAACAATTTACAAGAAAATATTTTTTATGTAAATTTTACGTCGAAATAAACAGTGCGTAAATAGAGTATTTGCTGATACAAATTGCAAACTATTGAAATGAAATTGGTCATTGTACTTGAAATCCTACAACCACGTACAAGTACAGGGCTCTGGATGGGCTGGGTCCGTGTCTGTTCAATGGTTTGTTGATTTGAAATAGTGTGAGCCCCCAAGTCCATCACCAAAGTTGAATTGATGGGCTTTAAAGCCCAAGAAAGCCTTGTTTACCATGAAAAACTCGGGAATTGCAATGAATCTATGGGGCTTTAGACATTACTTTTTAAATCGTTTTGGGAATTTTCACCTCAAAAATAAATAAATAAACAAATTCATGAAACAGTTTTGATGAATTAGCCTTGAAATTTGCTTTGTTACAATTTTGTTTCTCATACACTGCTCTAAGTTAGCCAATTCAAACCCAACGCAACCATTGTTACACTCAACTAAACCTCTACGAGTTTAAGGTTTAAAGAATTATGTTTTTCTCTAATCCAGAGTGTTAAATGCATCAGTCTAGTCCAAGCCTGCGAAGTCCATCACATGTCCATTCCAATTATCTCATCCATTCATATTATATGCCCTTTTTTTAAATTATTCACAAAAAATAATAGTAATTTGATAATTTCAATTACATTAATTTATCTTATTTATTTTTAAAATAATAGATGATAAATATGATTTTTAAAATAGACTGTCTATTTGTTTAAGACAAATATGATAAAATACTATTGCAATAATTGTCAAATCAATGGATTTTTTTCTATAAATAATCTACAAAGAGATAAAAATAGATCAAATGATCAAAATCAACCCGTGGTGAGCATACAACTTACAAGCACATAGACTACACAATCCAGTCCTCTAAGGGCATGTTTGATTGGGTGGATTAGAATATGGGATTGAGACTATTAATCCGTGCGCTCAATTATCCTATGTTTGTTATAATATTTTGGTTTAGGATTATTAATTCAATGGATAATTAATCCAACAAATTTGTAGGATTATTAGTAATGGGGTAGGGGTGGGATTATTAATCCAATAGATATTAATCCAATTAGATAGTAAATACTACACTAATTTAATAGGATTATTAATACTTCACTATTAATCTTGTGAATCAAACATGACCTAAATGGACTAAACCTCTTCCTAATTTAAATTATAAACTACTGTAACATAGAACTAACTAACATTTGAGCAAAAAAGGGTATAAACATAAAAATACAAATGTTTTCGACAAAAATTATCATTAATAATTGTTTATCTAGAAATGGGTAGTAGCCAGAATAGTACTGCTCCATTCTTAACATTTCTATTTATTTATTCCCAGTACTTTCTCAGCTATACTATATGATAGAAATCTCAAAATATTAATCTCGAAACACAATCATATTACTGAGAGGGTGTGTTTGATTGGAGGGACAAAGGGAAGATTATTCACTATTGAAATTGTAATTCGGGAGAAGCTTTTTATCCGGCGTTTGTTTTTTTTTAGTTCGCCGGACTCCTTCTCCTCCATATAGGGGATTATACTATCCTGGGGGGGTACGGGACAATTTTCATTGGATTATTTCTGTTAGGATTAGAATGTGAAATGACCATTTTAACCCTCTATTATTTAATTATATATTATATTTAGTAAAATTTAATAAAATTTAAATGTCTCAATGTAAAAATAAAATAATTTTGTTTAACTTTTTATTGATGTTTTATTTATTTAATTTTTTAAAATAATTTTTTATAGATATTTTATTGATGTTTTATTTTAAAATTTTGTTTATATTTTATTTAATTTCATTATTTAAATTTTAATATATGTTTTATTTAATTTCATTGTTTTATTATTATTATTTTAAAAAATAAATACATTTAAAATTTTAATTAAAAAATATCATATTTTATTGATATTTTATTTTAAAAAAATAAATTTATTTAATTGTGTAAAAAATAAAAATAATATTGCTATTTCTAGCTAAATTAATCTAGCTAAAATAAAAAATAAAAATAAATTTTATTTAATCTAGCTAAATTAATTAAAATATTAAAGATATGTTTAATATTGCTATTACTTAGTAAACAATTGAAAAGGGGTAAAATAGTCTTTTGTTCATTTATCCTATCCAGTTCGTCCAACCAAACATTGGATTCCCTAAAAATAGTCTTTTCCAGACATCTAATCCCATGAAAAAAATACATATCCAATCCAACCAAATAGTCCAGGAGATTCACAGTCACAGGATTCAAGTCCGATGGATTCTAATTCCTTCTTATCAAGTCCGTCCAATCAAACACACCAAGGGTGCTTTGGGACAAAGTATACTCTGTTCTTAAATTTATGTCCCTTTATTTCCAATATTTTCTTAGTCGCACAACATGACAGAAATCTTATAACACTAATAAATTCCAAAACACAATTATACAACTGAGAGTGCATTGGGACAAAGGATCCTCTATTCCTTTGTCCCCAATGTTTTCTCAGTTGCACAATATATGATAAAAAAGTCTCAAAACACTGAAATCTTGAAACATAATCATACAACTAAAAATGTATTGAAACAAAAAATCCAGTCCAGTCCTCTAAAAGGACTAAACCTCTTCCCAATTTAAATTTCAAACTACTGTAGTAACATAGAACTAACTAACATTTGAGCAAAAAAGAGAATAAACAAAAAAATACAAATGTTTTTGACAAAAACTGTCATTAATAATTGTTTATTTGGAAATGGGTAGTAGCCAGAATAATACTGATCTCCATCCTTAAGATTTCTATTTCTTTGTTCCCAATACTTTCTCAGTCACACCATATGGTAGAAATCTCAAAATATTAATCTCGAAACACAATCATATTACTGAGAGTGCATTGTGACAAAGAATAATCTGTTCTTAAATTTATGTCCCTTTATTTCCAATAATTTCATCGTCGCATAACATGACAGAAATCTTAGAACACTAAAATTCCAAAACACAATTATACAACTGAGAGTGCATTGGGATAAAGGATCCTCTATCCCTTTGTCCTCAATGTTTTCTCAATTGCACAATATATGATAAAAAAAAGTTTCAAAACACTGGAATCTTGAAACATAATCATACAACTAAAAATGTATTGAAACAAATGATCATGTCCCCAGAACACCAAACACTCTCCCCCTTACCCCCAAACAATTTTTGATTGCAAGACAAACCATTTTAAAAAGAGGAATCAATAATCTTATGAGAAAGCTCTCCATTAGCTGGAAATGTCCAACTAAATGTTCTATCCATTTCACAACTTACTCTAGTGCTAACCCCTTAGCATGCATGTATGTATTTAAATGAGAATAGACCCTTTTCCTGCTGAAGTTGAGTAAGATCACTATCCCAAACCAAACTGTCTGCATCATTCAAGTACTTATTTTGAATTTTCTACGAGTTTGATTGTTGCTTAGCCAGCTTCGTTATAATTTTCTAAAGGAGATGAAGGGAAAGTAGTGTATGTATGTGGGCAAAAGGCCTAACACGATTCAGTTTGGCAGTGTCTCACTGGCATTCTTTATGAGTGGGTCAGGGATTACCCTCTAATTTACGTACCAAAATAATGAAACACATTAATTCCAATGTTTGGATTAATGTTTATTGATTGAATGGAAAAAGGGAAAGGACAATGAAAGTGTACTCGTGTACTTGTTACTCCTTTCGTTTCAAAATATTAGTCCCTTATTTCATTTTTTATTGTCTTAAAATATTAATTCATTTTCAAAAATCAATGACTAAAATAACGTGAATTTTCCACTTTGTCCTTTTTTTAAATTCATTAATTATGACAATTGATGTTCCCAACAAAAAAAAAGTCAAGGGTAGTTTTGGAAATTTGATACTTTTGAAGTGTAATAATTGTACTACCAAAAAAAGTTAGATTCCTAAAAATGGACTAATATTTTAGGACGGATGGAATAATTTTTTTTAATAGTTGAGCAAAAAAAGTTTGAATTTTCAAGAATACATATTTATTCTCTCTCTCACAAAAGCAAATATTTTTGTTTTCCCACTTAGTTTCCTTTTTCTCTTTTTTTTTTTTTTGGTCCATCGGTATATTATTTACAAATATAAGTAGAATTACATCAAGCTGAATACTTAGGAGGGAAAAAAAACTGAATATAACAAAGAACTCAAGTGAGAAATAATCAAATCTTTGACAAAGATACCTAATCTCTCTTAGTTAAGAGTATACATGAGTGGGCAATTGTGTTAACCCGGTTGGTTTCTTTCTTTTTTCTTTTAATTGTGTTTGATACTATCATTTGTTGAGGAGAATTTTCTTTCTTTTTGAATGTATTTGGTAGCAAAATCGATATATAAGTTGTTGCTTTACCATCAATAATAAGAGAGATTACAGAGACAAGGGGGAGATTAGGTTGAGAGAAAAAAATGTGGAGTGATCATGTTGATGAACATCAACAATGACAAATGAGGAAAAAGTAAATAGAGAAGTAGGAAAATAATGACGACATCCTAGACAAAAATGTCTACAAAAAAAATATCCCATTCAAAATGTAGACTTTATGCCCAAAAACAGCCAATCGTGGGATTTATCATATTAAAATATTTGAAGTGATTTTTTGCATGAGACAAACTAATTTAATGACTTTTGGACTAATTTAATATTACATATCTATTTCGTAAAGTACTTGAATCGTGCATAGCTATTAGGTTCTATCTATCATGTGCGAGCTTAGGCTCAAATTAAACTCAACCCACAATTGATCCAAAATTGGAAGTAAAGCGGACATTATTATCAATGTAAATTTAGTTAAGTAATTTTTTGAAAGAATGTTTTGAGTTTGCATTTGCGTTTATAGAGGAATGTCAAACATTTGATTTTTTTGGCTTAGTTTACTACAAACGAAATTTGGCCAAGTCCAAAGCAAGATCCTGTGTCTCGTCGCCCAATGGAGGGAGCCAGAAATTTTATTCAAAAGGGACAACCATTAATCATAACAGCACTAGTAGAAAGTCCGAAAATCTGTGGCTCGAATGGCTCGAAACTGTCAAAACGACGTCGTTTTGCTGCAAACGACGTCGTTTTGACAGTTTCGAGCCATTTAAGTCACATATTTTGTGGCCATCAAATATTATTCTAATCATAATTTTAAATTTTTTTTTCCACAATCAACTTTAAGAACAAACGCAAAAACATAAAAATTCGTTAATAAAGTTTTAAATGTACACTTTTAAACTTGATCCATAGAAATTTATTTTTGAAAATTTTGCTTGATAATAACAATATCAAGAAGTTGGGGTGCCTGTTGTGCTGGAGCTAGGGTGCCTGCTGTACACCCAGCACAGCAGGCACTGCTGTGCAGCCCTATGGGTTTATTTCAGAATCCGTTTTAATAATTTAAACCGTTCACATTTTAGAGTATATCAAGTATAACATACCTGTAAAAAATTAACTTAATCAAACATCGTTAACTTTTTCATTCGCTCGCATTTGTATCTTAAAAAATAAATAATATTGTGATTTAAAGTATTAAAATGAATGTAAATGTGAGTGGATGAAAGAGTTAATGATATCCGATTAACTTAATTTTTTACAGGTATGTTCTACTCGATGTACTCTAAAATGTAAACGGTTCAAATTATCAAAACGATACCCAAAACAAGTCCATAGAACCGCACAGCAGTGCCTGTTGTGCTGGCTGCACGACAAGCACCCCAACTCCCAATATCAATGCAATCAAAAATATCTTTCTCTACGTACAACTTGCACTTAACAGTTATTAATCCCATAATCAATATAGCTGCATAATCTCACAATCCCAAATCACAAATTGAATAATACCATAAATTATTTTGTGAGATTAATGAAGGGGTTTTAATTGGAAGGAAAGAAAAGAGTCCATTTTATTGAAGAATTTTTTAGTGGCATATATAATTTTTTAAGAGGGACAAATTAAAGAATTTTTCCAAACTTATAGATAAATATATATTATTTTTCAAAATTTGATGGCCCACTAAATCCGTGTGAGGAGTGAGAATTGAACCAAACCCATTTTAAAACTAAGCTGTCAGATATTCACAATTTAAATTTCTAAATTCATCTACATTGAATTAAATAGTAGCATTAATAACAAATTAAAATATAATATTAGTTATATAACAAACATATGGAGATGAATAAAAGTATAAGAGGCATTGTAGGAGATAGTTGCATCGGTGGTTAAGCTCCTTCACAATGGTAAATGGCAATTGGCCGGCCAAAGCGTTAATAATAATCTTAAGCACGAGTCCAAGTGCGTGACCGTGTTCCAATCTGGACCAGTCGTATACTTTGTCCCTTCATTCAGGAGTCTTTTAAGAAGTTGTAAAAAAAGTCAATTTTTTAACTTTTCAGTTTTTTTAGTAAAAAAAAATCAATTTTTTTACTTAAAACAACCCAATTTTTTACTAAAAAAGTCACTAAAAAAATCAAAATATTAAAAAATTAATTTTTTATCAATTTCTCAAAACACCACTCATACAAGCAAAGTTGCCAGATCAAACTTACTTTTCAACTTTCTTGTTGGCCTTGTTTGGACTATTAGAAGAAGTATGTTGGCAAAACACACCTGTACTCGTACCCGGACAATAATTGGATCGGTTTGAGAATTGAATTTTTAATAATGTTTTATATTTTTTTATAAACAAAAAATACGTAAGGAAATAAAGGAATAATTTAATAATTTATGATTATTTTTTGATTTTATGTCTAAAATGTTTGGTTTCCAAACGCCCCCCTCTGTTATTTTGAATTGGGTCCAGCTTGTCTGAAGTTGAGATCAAGACTGGACCCGTCCAGTCCAGCTCATGGGGCGCATTTTTTGGACCCGTTTTGATAATTCGAACCGTTCAATATGTAGAACTCGTTGAGTACTATATGCCTGCAAAAAATCACGTTGATCTAATATCAATAGCTATGTGATCCAATCAGCTTTGTATGGAAAAAAAAATGGACGGTGAAAGAATTAATGGTTGACAAAAAACTGTTTTAATCACATAGCTATCGATATCCGATCAATGTGATTTTTTATAAACATATAGTACTCGACGAAATTCGGATTATCAAAACGGGAGTCATAGTGGGCCCCCACGGACCCAACAGCACGGTCCAATCCGATTTTGGACTGGAGTGGCCTTTTGAATTATAATCAAAATTATTACTTTAGAATACTATGGGATCATTTGGGAACATGAGTTAAAAGTTAAAAGTCAAAAGTCAGTTTTTAATCCATTTTGAATCACATCACTTCTCATATAAACAGTCAAAAAATTTTTTAAAAATCAAAAAAACAATTTTTAACCATCTTCTCAAAACACTCTCTATGATTGACTTTAACCTTTACACTGTGTTTGGATTGAGGGATTTGGAGAGAAAAGAAAAGAACTAGAGAGAAATGTATTTCTCTTCCTTGTTTGGTTATCTTAAGTGGAGAGAAATGAGGAGAAATAGAAAGAAATGGAGAGAAACTCATTTCTCTCATAACCCTTATTTTCAATCTTCCCAAAAGTGGAGAGATTGGGAGAGAAAAGAAACCCACAAATGTTTATATTTTCATAATACCAATTTTACCCCTATAAAAATAAAAGAAATAAAATGATTGAAAATATAAAAAGGTTATTTTGGTAATATAACATAAAATAATTTCTTTTCTTTTCTCTTAATGAAATCTAACCAAACAAGAAGGAGAGAAATCACAATCATTTCTTTTCTTTTATTTTTTACTTATCCAAACAAAAAGGAGAGAGATTACAATAATTTCTTTTCTTTTCTTTTCTCTTATTACTTAAGTAATCATTTCTTTTCTTTTCTCTCCTAAGTTACCAAACATAGCGTTAGTTATACACTCTTTTAAGATGAAGAAAAGTTAAACATACAGATGATCTGTAAAATTCTGCAGTATTCTTAACATAACTAGTTAAGAGTTGTGAATAAGAGTTATGAAAAAATTGACTTAAAAGTTTAGGAAAAATTCTATGGTACACAGTCTTCCAGATATATACCATATGCACATTATTAGGTGCTTTTATGGTGTGTAACATATTTGTCTAGTAAGAATTACAACAAATTATGATTGAGAAATAAATTATGCATTTTTGTGGTATTATTATTTTGAGGTTAAAAAATATTTGGATAAAAAAATATATAAAATTACTATAACAATAAATAATACTACCATAAAATGTATAATTTCATTTCTTAATAACAAATTATCGTAATTTCTATCATAAAAATATATAATATTTATCACAAAAATATTTAATATTTATCATAAAATATATAAAACAGATATATATAATACACACCATCTGACCCTGCGTATCATCATATTTTCTGAGTTTAGATGCACACATTTGAATATGGCCAAAAACAGTAGTTGGGAAATATACCATGAAGGTTGACTTCCCAATCCTCAAACCTCTAGGTTTCTTCTTCTTCTATAAATACAAAAAAACCCTGAGACTGGTATTACCACGTGGAAATTGATTTTTGTCATTTAACCCCATTTTACTCCAAGTCTTCTTTTTCCTTTTTCTCTTTTATTCAAGTTTAGACCAAAACACTTTATCAACAAGATAATTTTCGACATGTCAAAAATTAATAAAATCAACTAACGACTGTGTTAAGATCGACTTATTTGGCAAGAGTTAAAGTGATTAAATAAGTATAAATAGATCAAATAAATTAATTTAGTCTATAAAATAAAATATCACATTTAAACCATAACAATAATCATCCAAACCAAAAAAAGATGATTTTTTTTTTTTTTTTTCTAAATAGAACTAATTTGGTTAGGCCAAATTTGCCCAAAACAATTAAAAAGTCAAACTAAATTAACTCTTCTCAAAAGAAAACTTTGTTTCTAACTTAACCGATCTAGTAATTTCTTACAATTTTATTTAAAATTATTTATCGACTGATGATACTATGTGTGTGGGTCGAATCAATATACACCTAATATCTTCCTATGTAGAGCATTCAGAGTGAAGAAAAACTTGAACCATGACATGAAATGGAACTAAGAACTTTTAACATTTACTATAAGAACTGAGATTGAATGAGTAACAACCCTTTCTCTCTCCCAAAATTGAGATTGCTCATTACAACCCTATCTTCTGTACACGTGCAGTCCATTAAACTCCTACTATTATTATTACTACCGCTAACTTTACTGTCGGTGAAATTCATTACTTCCTCACCACCAACACAGCTTTCCAGCTCCATTTCATCACTATTCGAAGCTGTCACTGACCCACATATTTCTCTACCATCGTTTTCATTGCTTCGAATTGTGATCCAATTCTCGTCCCATGTCCAGTTTGGTTTCCCAGAAAGCAAAGACAACTTTCCCACCAATTTTCCCGGAGAATTCAAATGACCTTTGTGAGTCTCTGTCTCTTCCATTGAACTCCAAATGCCTTGATCGAGTATACTTGTTGGAGAACCGGAATTAAATTCCGGAATTTGCTTTTGATCAAGTTTAGATTCTCCAAAAAATGGATGCTTGAGAAGCTGTTTGGCGGTCCACCGATCTTTCGGGTCTCTCCTCAAGCACTTGCCCAAGAAATCTTTTGTTTGGCTAGAGAGAAAATCTGGGATTTCCGGTAAATCGCTGGAAAATGCAATTTTGTATAGAACTGAAACTGGGTTGGTGACATTAGGCCACGGTGACCCTCCAGTGGCCATTTCAATGACTGTACATCCAAGTGCCCAAATATCAGCAGGGTACCCCTGTTCTTCCCCACGTGCCACCTCGGGTGCCATAAACATCGGTGTGCCGCCAATTGGCACCACCGCACCATGCCACCTGGCACAACCAAAATCGGCTATTTTTGCTCCACTTTCCGCAATTAAAATGTTCTGACCCTTAATGTCACAATGTGCTATGCCACTTGAATGAATGTACTCTAATCCTTGAACAATTTGTTGGGTATAAAATCCGATCACCGACTCATCGAGTTTCCCACCGTGAATTCGAATCACATCGGTGAGCGTGCCACCGGAGACGTACTCCATCGACAAATTGAAGAAAACCTTGTTGCTCTCTCTAGTAATGTCATGCCCAATATAGCTAACTATATGGGGAGAGCTCAAAATAGACAGAATTTTCTGCTCTCTTTGTAATGGCTCAGAATCCGATAGCTCGGCCGACTTGACAGCAAAAATGTCACCGGAACATCGACAAGTGGCAGTGGAGACGGTGGCAGATGAGCCGCGGCCGATGGTGTGTCCTCTGGTCCAGTCCATATTTTGTGAGAAAAACAGAGAAAGTGTTTATTTGTTTTTGGGTTCTGTTTAGTTTGTTAGTGTGTTATATATATAATGAAGCGTCTCAAGAGTCACACAAGGTTGGCTTCATTAAACCGTAAAGTTTATTGGTTGGGTGGGGGCTATGAGCTAAGGGCGGCCCCTCTCTCTCTCTCTCTCTCTCTCTCTCTCAATAGGTATAATTATAAGTATGAGTTTATTTTTAAATGTTAATGTATATATGGTATATATTCCTACATATATTAGGTATTGATTTCGTAGATATATTAACTATTGTCATAGTTAGGTTTCTTATAGGATACTCTTTAAATTTCTAGTAGGATACTCTTTAAATTTCTAATAGGATACTCTTTCTCAGTCTATATATACAGGCCTTCTATTGTATAAAACAATTATTCAATATAATTTATTCAATACAATACATATTATTTTCTCTCGGTCTACTATTCTAATATTAAAATTGTATTTAGTTAAGGAATTTATAAAAAAAAAAAATTAAAATTTTTATTCATATTTTACTCTTTTTTTTTCATTTATTTAAATTTCTTTCCAAATTACTTAACCAAACCCATCATAAAATTGTGTGTCTCGCTCAAGAGTTGACGATTGCTTTAACGGGAGTTGGCCGCAACGTGTCAAAAGATGGGTGGGGATAACAGCTAGGCCGCTTGGGCGGCCACAACTTGGGAAAAAGGCAACACGTGGTGGTGTTTGGATCAAAGGAGTGGAAATAGGAAGTTAGGAAATACTTACAATTTTAATAGATTTTGTTTCGTTGGGTTGGTGATTTGGTGGGTGTGTATCGTGTATGTATATGTATATGTATATCTGTGACAAGTTAGGAGATTGGTAGTTTGGACATAACTCCAAACACGAATGCTCTGTTTCGTTGAGAAGTGTACTTCACTTTGAAAATTAAATTCGATGGTATATACATGCCTAAATTGGGATTATCTCTTCATTGTGTTGATGCATTCGTAATTATCAAATTATTTTTTAAAATTAATACATTATTAAATATATATTAAAATATGAAGGAAAGAAATTTTGAAAATAAAAGATTGTTTGTGTTTCAATTTTGATTTGCTATTTGGTGTGTATGTCATATGTCTAACGAATTGGAGGTGGCCAGATGGGTGGTAGATTGGATGAAAGCCACTTGGGTAACTTGGTGGTTGAGAGTTATGGGCAACGAGATAAATTGTCAATGCAAATATCTTAACTTTGATTATTTTGGAGAATATATATATATATATATATGGCCCCATTTGGTAGAGTTGTGGGAAAGTAATTATACTTTATGCTTTAACAGTTTATAGCTTATAACTGTAAACATAAGCTGATTTTTTACTTATAAATTAAACTTCTTCTTCCCCACTCAAAGAATAAGTTGATTTTTGACTTACAAAAAGTTATAAGCTATATTGTTAAGCTGAACCAAACACATCAAAATAACTCAAATTAAGCTAAAAGTTGAAATAAGCTGAAAATAAGTCCTACCAAACAGGGCCTATATAAATAAGCACAAAAAATATATATATATATATATGTGAAAATTAGTAAAATATTTCTCTTTAATTTTGGACAGTAATAGAGGTCTAATATATTTTTTCTTATTAGTTAAAATCCCTCAATAGTATTATTGGAGAAATTTTAATTCATTTATTTGTGAAGAGTTGGAATTTATCTGTGAAGAATTAAAAATATAAAAATATTAAGGGATCTCACCTATTATGAAAATATAACATGTTATTTATCTTATAAAATCATAATATGATGTACCTTAAATTAAAAATCCCTCCATAAAATGATGTGATGGTATTGTGGGCCAATTACTTTAAAATGAAAAATTGATTAAGTTGATTGTTAATTGGATAAATACTACTGCCATATTATTCTTGTTACAGATTATATATCCATTTTTTGTAAGAATAAATTTTTTTTCCTTTTGGATTAGTAACACAGAGTCCCCCCGATTACTAAAATTCATTTCTATTATTTGTTTTATGAACTCATACATATTAATTTCGTAAACTGCAAAAATCATGAAAATATACTCTTTTTGGAGGTGGCCTAGATAAGATGAAAGTGATATAATTTTAGGGAGATTTGATCCCAAGTCTCTCCGACCTTTCTTTTTTGTTAAAAGGAAAAAAAAAATTTCATACTTGCAAAACTCCCTCACATCTCCTGTTTTTTGTTAAAATGACAAAATTTTACTCTGATTCAGAGAAAGAGATCGAATGAGAGAAAGAAACAAAGTCAGAGAGAGAGAGAGAGAGAGAGAACTATCGATTTTCAAATTTAAATTAATAAATCTTAGATTTGAGGTCATCAATCTCATATGAAATAGTGGATATAAACAGTGACTATGAGAATGATAAAAATGATATTTTAAAATACTAAGGGTTTTTGAAAGTACTCATATAATTCTTGTCATTTTGACAAGATAAGTGTCTCCTAAGGGATTTATGACTAAATTTCTCATAATTTTATAGTTGAGGGAATAAAAAGGGTAAAGTGATATTTGCTAATAATTGAGGTGGTTTTGGTATCATTAATCCTATTACTTTGTTTGGTTTCATAAAATTGAAATTTTTATTTTTTGCATATTTTTTTAGTTAAAAATTTTAATATTTTAAGATTTTTTTATATATATATATTTTAGATGCACCTAATCAAAATATACTTAAAAAAATTAATATTTTTTTTAAACTTTGTTTTTTTAATTTTTAATTTTTAATTAATTTATTTATTTATTTTGTGATGATTGTATATATTTACTAGAAGGAAAAAGATTGAGTTATCAATTAACTTTTAATTTATCATAAATTCATATAAAATTTAATTTTCTTTTTATATCATTATGGATGAATGTAAAGTATAAATTATAAATTTCTAACCTTTAAATTTTTTGTTTTTGAAATTCAAAACAACAAGTAAGATTGTAGGGGCGATGGATACCCTTAACAAATAAAAATAAAATTAAAAAACAAAAAATAAAATAAAAAATAAGAAACCAACCAAATAAGAAAAGTAAATTGGATGGGTAAACCATAATTCCAAACAGGGAAGCTCTGCTCTGTATGAATGTACTTTGACTTTGAAAATTAAATTTGGTAGTGTGGATATGGTCGGGTGGGTTGAACCACTTTGGTGGTTGATTTGAAGTATTCCACTTTTTGGAAGAAAGTTATGAATTTTGAGTTGGAGATTATGCTCTATAGTGTATTATATATATATATATCACTGTATCTCTATCAAAATTGAAACGCTTGAAAGTTGAATTAAAAAATGGGAATTTTTGCTTTGTGCCGAGTCAATAATAGGTAGGAAGATTAATTGAATGTTTTTCGAATTGAAGATCTTCTGGTTTCACCCAACATTTGGACTTATTGGACCTAACACAGTGTTCATTTGGGAAATGAGTTGATTTTTTTGATTATTTTAGCCTGAGACTAAAAAGTCTCGTTTGGAAAGAATTTTTTTTTTTACTTTTTTGATTTTTTGTGAGAGAAAAAATATAATGATTATGGGTTGAATGTGATGTAATGTCTGATTAAGTTAAAAAATCTATTTTATTTTTTTGTAATTATTTTAACAAAAAAATTCCAAACCTCAACTTTCCAAACGGAGACACAATATTATTTTCTCAACACAATGTATGTAAGAGTATAACCATTTACTTCATGGGAAGTAAAAACATAAATTGATCAATGAGAACGGACGAAAATAACGAGTAATCTTATAGTACACCCCTTCGGAGGTTATATCATAGGTAAATTATGACATTTATGAGTTTGATTATCATAAATGTCATAATTTAATCATATATGAGTCATATTTAAAAAAAATGAGTTATAACTAAACACCACATAAAGTATAACTAAATAGTTATTGGATTATACTTAAAATAATATCATAATAAGTATCACAATGAATTATAACTAAAACTATAATGTACATAATTAAATCATAATTAAATATCACAAAAGTTATAACACGCATATGTATCATTGAATTTCTAAAATATAAGTACACAAAATTTTAAAAAGATCTAGAATACTCACATAAAAGTGGATCATATGCTCATTTTTGTGGAATCCATATGTGTGTGAACATTTTCAATATTTTTATGTTAGGATTAATTACACTAATGGTTCACAAACTCACACTTTAGTCCTTATTTTTTTATTATTCCACTTTGATCCCTAAAATTTAATTTATTACACTTTAGCTTTTGATGTTCAAGATCAACAACGAGAGGAATCATATTTTTAAAATTTTGCGTGAAACATCAATTAAATCAAAATGACCAAAAATATACATGGTCTCAAAATATAAAATTTAGCACATTTTGGTTCCTAAAATATATATTTTGTTTTATCACTCTCCAAAATATGTACTTTCATGCATTTCGTTCAAAAATTTTTACTCCTCTGTTCCATTTTGATAGTCACTTTTGGAAATTTGAACTTTTTTAGAAGATATGAAATTATTGCATTTGAATTTAAATTTTACAGCACTTATTCCAATGGGTTCGGTTTTGGTCCAATCCTTTTTTCAACTTTTAATATATTACTAGTTCTCCAAAAAGGATAATTTTTGAGAAAATATTTTTTACATTAACTTTTCAAATGGGACTAGTATTTTGGGACATCTTAAAATAGGAAAAATGACTAATAAAATGGAACAAAGGAAGTAAATATTTTATTTTGGTAAAATTCTAAAAATAATACTTCATCCCATTATTAATTTTGAACAATATTAGCATTAAGGACTATCATATATATATATATATGATGTTTGTGAGAGAAAAAGTGATATTTGTGAGAGAAAAAGTGAAATAATTATAGGGTTAGATGTGATATTTTGTTTGGATGTGTTTTTTTTGGTTTTGCAAAAAGTTTGTCTTTTTTGTGAAAAAAAAAAAAAAAACCCAAGTCTCAAACTTCCCAAACACCACTATTAAAAATAGTGTTTTTCCTTTGCTTATGTGGCACATAGGCTTATTTTTTTTCTAAGAGAATTATGTCAGTATGTATTTTCTTAAAATTTTATACAAACCCAAACCTCAACCTAATTTAAATTTTACTAACTTTACATATTTTATATGGACTCTATTTGACAAATATTTCTTTTTCATATATTTTTCATGGTATAATTCACAAACCCAAAACCAATTTTATGTTTCACATTTTTCTTCTTAATTCTTTCATGGCTATTAGGATTTTTTTAATGCTAAATTATCATTTTTTACCTTATTTTCCTGTGCATTATTTTGTACCCAATACCAATTCTATATTATAGATTTGTTACTTAAATTTTATAGTAATTCTATATATGAAATTATACTTATTTTCCTACATTATTTATATAATCACAGCTCACAAAAGAAAAAACCTGCACAACAATGATATTCTCAAAGAACTTTTAAAGTTTGGATTTAATACTTGAATTACTTTTTTTAATTGCTGAACAGTAAATTCTTTTATATTTTGACATCACATTATAGATGATTAATCACTTCCCACACTAAGATGTATCTATTATTTGGATGTTTTTATTATTTTTTATTTTTGGGTTTAAATATTGTTGTGTGATTATTTCTTGGTTAGTCGTTATTAAATTTCTTTTATATAATTGATATTTTAATTTAATTAAAAATATTTATTTTACAATATTATAATTATATATATATATATCATGTAAAGTCATTATATGATAATCAAATTACAACATATTTATATTTAATTTTTTAACAAATTTTATATAATTTCTATTTCTATATATTTTTATTTTCCAAATGAGTTTAAAAAAAGTTAAATAGTTAGAATTACTTTTTATTTATGTTACTAATTCTTCTTCTAATTCAAATATTATTTTTAATATCAAAATGAGTATTTATTTTACTATTTTATAATTTAATAGATATTATACAAAATTATTATATGATAATTACACTTTTATAATACGATAAAACTAAAATTATCAAAATAAATAAATAGTTTAACTAAAAGGGAAAATTAGTCTAAGGTTCCTCTCCCACTTTTAATAATGGAAGAGATCCACAATATTATTTTATGATGTCTAAAGTCCTTCAACTCCAAACTCATATATCACAGAGAAATTTAAGAAGAAACGAAAGGGTTTCAAAAACTGAGTTTGGTCTCTCTCTTCTCTCTCTCTCTTTCTCCTACATCAACCCCAAACCCTAGCTTGCAGTGGTAATGTTGCTTTGAAATGGTGATCGTTTGTTCCTAGAAATTCTCTTTGTTCTGGGTTGTGTTTCTATGCTGGTTTGTGGCATGTCCAGTGGGGTTGTTTGTTTCTAGGTGGGCTCGTCGTTCACCATAGTGCTTGTGGGTTTACCAACGCAGTCGCGTGGCTCTGGACATGTGTTTTTGTGCAGCGTTGATCCAGGTTCGCTTCCGATAGTGCTAAGTTATACTCTGATGCTGTCGGTTTTTTGCGCCGATGGTAGCGCTTGTTTCTGGGTTTGCATCGGTGGTCATGGTGTGTGGGGAAGAAAGATGCAGCGTGTTGGTTTTGGCGTGTATCGCACACCTTGTTTCAACGAGTGGCGTCTAGGAGGGCCATTTTTTTAAGCTCAGTCGGCCATTATGGTCTCTCCGGCGAGGGTGTTTTTGAGGTAGACTGGTGCAAAAGTGTGAGCTTCACGCTCGTTGGCGCGAGTTACTATGTTTGTGGTGCCGTGTGAAATTGTTCGACGTGCAGATCCTGCAGATGAGTTGATTTTTTTGACCTGTCTGCTTGATATAGGTATGGTGTATGCTGATAGCTTATTGGGATGGGTAAAAGCTAATCATCTTTATATATTATAGTGCAAAAAACCGTGGGCTGTAATATTTTTGGTCGGCTCTGGTTGCGTCTGCAAAGCTAATTCAGATGATCCATTATCAGAAAGAAATGGTAAATCACGATCACCTGAACTAAATTTTCTCTGGGTTGGTCCAGCGAAATTCTTTGGTTTCGAGCAGGAACCTGGAATGCTTAATTTGTATAAAACCCAATGTTTGTTAAATCAAATTTTGAAACCCTCTTGTTGAGAAGGAGAGCAATATTGATGTTGTTCGATTTCATCTCTCATTCTCTCAAGAGAAATTCTCATCTAAATTTCTGTAGAGAGAATTTCTCTGGAAAAGGCCAGAGAAATTCCCATAATTTGCTTGACACCAAGAGTGAAGGCAAGCAAAGCAGCAAATCACAGAGTTATTTGTGAGAAAATTAGAGAAAATTCAATCCTAGAGAAATTTCAAAACATAGAAAATCAAAAAAATTGAACAAATCAGAGAAATTTCAAATTTCTCTGGATTGAAATTTCTCTGGAGCAGAATTTCTCTGAATCAAATTGAGGGACCTTAGACATTATGAAAATATTAGATGTCCTCTATACTATAAAGTCTTAATACCAGGGACCCTAAAAAAAAAACCCTAACTAAAATTAATATATATATATATATATATAAGTACAAGTAACAATTTTATAGAATAATAGTGTCAATATTATTAAAATAAATAATTAAAATCACTCTTTAATTTTAATTTTATTCTTTTATAATACATATTGTACCATTAAATATTTTTTGAAAAGAAAAAATAACATGTGTATTACTTGAGTGAACTGCTAGTTTTAAAAACTATAATCGAATAATTAGAAGATTGAGATAATAATAATAATAATAATAATAATAATAATAATACTAATGACATAACACATTTTCAACACATATTTTGAAGACTACTCTCTATATTTACCCTTCATGTTATTTAAATCCTATATACCCGAGAGTGCTGACTTTTAAATACATGCATTTTGATGGGAATTCTATTTGCACCTAAAATATCATTAAATACGTTTAATTTCTTAGTATAATTAATTAAATTATTTAGGGTTATAATTTATTCTCAATATTTTTATATTTTTTTTTCTAAATTACCCTTCATGATACACCTAAATAATAAATAAATCAAAAATCCTAAATTACACCTCTGTGAAAAATGATTTCAAAAACTCTTAAACATATTTATCATTATAAAAGAGAGAAGAAAAACTCCAACGTCGAAGCTTCGTCGGCGGTCATATTTCACTGGCAGATTGAAGAGTGAGATGTAACATTCAAAGGTCAATCCAACAGATCAAATAGAAAGAAAGAGAGACTTGCTTCTCGTCGCCGACGTAGCCATCCATCTCTGACTTCGGCATCACTATTTCTCTCCTTAGTTGGCTGAACTTCAAATTTTTGACAAAATTTTGCAGATTGCAGTATCTTTTACATAAATTAGATTTTTGGGATATAAATTCTATTTTGAAGCCAAAAAGATTTAATTTTAATATAAAAATTGTCTAAATTTAATTTTGGGATTTTTAGGATATCTGGGTCTTTTGGGAAGCTAAAAAACAGTTAATTTTTAATTTTTTATCCATTTTGGATCATATCACCTCTCATATTTTTTATTTATAAAAAAATAAAATAAACTAAAAAACAGTTAAAAAATCAACCTTTTTACCAACTTCTCAAAACAACACCTTAAGTCCAGTGCTAGATTTTCCCTGTTAAATTTTATTTTACCAAACACATGATGGACGGTAAATGTTGATGGGCGTGATCACCATTAACTACCGTAGCAAAAACGTCGTCCTTGACGAAGTTTCAATCAGTGATGGGATTTCTTTTCTTTCTCTACTGTAAGTGTTAGTGAGAGAGTTATTTTCTCTCTCTTCACTCAATCATGTTCTGTGCTACTTTGATAATGGTGAGTTTTTGTAAGCTGAATTAAAATTTTGGAGTGAGAAACAAAATAAAGAAAAAAATAATTAAAAGTTTTAAAGAAGAAGATGAACAGACTTGAAGATGAAAAATACGTTAGAATATATCATGAGAAAAAATAATATTTTATTTTAAAATTTAATATATATTATTTTTATTATCAAATTTATATTAAAATATAATAAGTAATAAAATTTTAAAATTTTCATTAAACATACTGAGTTATTATTTAAGTGTAAGGGGTTGTTTGGGATGACCTAAATAAGTGTACTTTTTGTCTTTTTATGAAAAGATGTGCAGAAAAATAAAGAAGTGATGTGATAAAAAAAAGATAAAAAAATAAAAAAATAAATTATTTGAGATATGTCAAACTTAACCTAAATAAGATCACCGCAGTGCAATGTTTTTGGGTACACTCAAAAGACTTTTCCACGATTTCGTTACATGTTGCCTTCTAGAAAAGTTAATTTTCCACGTTCAACAAAAGTCTCACTTTTCACAATCTTAAGCTTGAAATCATTTCAAGGTGTGAGTGCTCTTTGAGTGGTGGTTAATGGCTTGTAAATCAAGTTAAATGTTGAGTTCCAACATTACAAAGCTACCTAAAGCACTAATAATGATTCATCGAATTCAATTGCTTCTTTGGGCGATTTGCAAGCCATAGCCACATCAAAGTAATTTATATAAAAATTACTTATTATTTGTTATTTGATAAAAATTGGGATTAGAATTTATTGTAGTCCAAAAATTAGTACCGCAGGCTAAGTAAGAAGAGATTTTTAGAATCCTATGTTAAGTTCGGTTTAGGAATATGTTATTTTAGTTAAATTTTTAACTTTTTATAAAAAGATAAAAAAAAAAAAAATAGAAATGATGACTATTTTAGCTAAAAAAAAACTCACCCCAAACGGGGCCTTATTGTATAACAAATAATGAGTTGAATGATACATTATTACTTACCTGTTACATGTATGACTTTTGTAATCTATGGTTACGATCTATTATGATATTAATTATCATGAATTATTATGGTGTTACTTATAATTTATTATAATGTTAATTATGACATTATTTTATTTTAATTATGATTTAAAAGATTTTTAGTTATACCTTATGTAATATTTGATTATGACTCATTTTTTTTTATATTATTTATTATGATTGTAAATGATCCAATTATAATATTCGTCATAATCAATACTACAAATATTATAACTTACATAAAATAAAGGGTAAATTACAAATACACTCTTAATGTTTGTTTAAAGTACAAATTGTCCCCTGTAGTTTGAAAAATTACAAATACCCCATTGTTAAAAATTTTTATTTAACAGAATTAATTAAAAAAAAGAAATTCAATTGCTCTCCTATACAATAATAAAATTACCTAAATTATTAATTGAAACATATTTATAACATAATTAAAAACTGTTAATTGACTTGATAATTTATTAATAAAAGGGATAGTTTGTTATGAAATTAGAAAATTCAGGGAGTAGAATGTAATTTTTAGAACTACAGAGGGTAATTTGTATTTTAATCCAACCTCAAGAAATATATTTGTAATTTAACCTAAAATGAACACCCTTAAAAGATATTCCTCAAAAGGACAATAACTGAGGGCCTAATTTAGTGACCAAAAGTTATGCTGTCTTAATTATTTAAAAATTATTCAAAACTATCATTTTATAATTTAAATTTATTTTAAATATAAATTTTACACTACACAAATTTAATCTTAATTAAACATTCTTATTCGAAATAAATTGGGATGATTTAAGTCGGTTCGTAGACTTGTTTTCAAAGTTGTGGGGGCTTAGAGTTGACAATAAAAGGCCAACAAGGGGTTGGGTGGGGAACAAGTTAAAAGAGGTACAAAGAAGTGACAGAAGTTGTAACTAATCATACGAAAAGTAATTCATTTAACACAGAGAGAGAGAGAGAGAGAGAGAGAGATTAATCTAAACAACAATAGGTAGGGTTTTAGTTGTAAAGCAGTAAAAGACAAAGTGGAATGAGAGAGAGGTGGCTCACTTTCCTCCACAGTATTGACAGACTAACCCATTGTTCTTTTGTCTTCCCCCGTCACATTAGTTCGGTTAGTTGAGCCAACGTAACCCATCTACTTCAAAAAATATTCCATTTGTACCAAATTATTTTTTCTATTTTTACTATTTTAAATATTTTCAAAAAGTATCTATATTTTTAATTTTATTTATTTTTAACGATTTTGAAGACTTTTATGTACAAAAATTAATTGAGATTTTTTAATTCATAAAAAGTTAATTTTTTTCAAATATTGAGCTGATTAAAGGGCTTGATTATAAAAAATGATCGAACAATTTGGAATGAAGGAATATGTATATTGACGGTGGATTTGAAGTTGATTTGTCTCAAAATGTCATTGAGTGAAACGGTAATATCATCTTATATAATGTTATCAATCAATAAAAAATGATAAATAAACTAAGTATATAAGTGTTGGTGATAATTAGTGGCGGAGCCAGAAAAATAGTTTAGAATGGACACTTGTTAATTAAAATTTTGAAATTTTTTTTCTCATAATCAATAACAGTAGATAATAATTTTTAAAATATTACGCACAAAAATCTTAAATATTTAATATAAAATTTTTAAAATTTTGATTTTTACAATTGACCTTGTGAAAAATCAGAATTGGAAATATATGATGTTACTTGTAACTAGTGTATTATAGGCAATGCAAAAGAGTCTTGTATGTCATATAATAGATTATATAATAATATATAAATAATAGTGATACCACATTATCATCGATATATGATATCACTAATCAATAGTAAAATGACATATGAAATGCCAATTACACTTGTTAAATATAATTAACAATTCAATAATTTTTCATTTTCGCAGTGGGGTTAACTATGTTTACATATAAGTGATGATTTGATATCACTATTACACCAAATTTTTTTAATAATGTGGTTTGTTGTAATTTTTTTCATTTTCAATCAAAACAACCATCACTATTTTCGTAATTTGAAAAATGTCATTAAGAAATTATTCTAAATGTTATTTCTATATAATTTTTTTTATTAATTAATTATTTTCCTTATATGCAATAAATAAATAAATAAATAAGTAAATTTACAAAACCTGAGAGGGGGGCATGTGCCTCCCCTAGTCCTTTCATAGCTCTACCACTGGTGACAATACCAGAATAATGATATTTTATCGACAAATAATGCAAAGAAAATAAGATACAAATATATCAAGTTGATGCACGGATATCTTGTTTTCTTTAAAGAGATCAAGCCCAATGCGGTAGGAAGAACCCAAATACTGATGCTGCAGTCACTAAACTTTGACTTATCTCCTTCATGATACAACAACCCGACCACTTATCATATGGTTCAAGCCAACTATGCACAAGATGGTGAACTAAAAGCTCCACCAAGAAAATCGCCCTTCTTTGGCTAGTAATTTCTCAAGTGTAAAAAGAGTTGGTATAGAAATGAGTAGATGAGAAGAACAATTTATAGGCCACTATGACCTTACAAATTATACCAAAAAATAATGATCATTAAACTAGAGAAAATAGAGAGTCCCAAAACTTCCAAAGTACTAACTCACCACCAAAGCCCATGACCTTCCAATAATATCCATTCATGAACAAAACAACAAGTCACCAAAACAAATAAATAAATAAAAGATATTAAAATGGTCCAACAATCCTCCACTCATTTTAATATCAATAAGGACAAAAGAGATTACCAAACAAAGATAGATTAGTATACATCATGAAGGTGTGCTCTGCATTGAACTTTCATCAGTAAAACACCAGCCTCTATTCCAGAGTCAGTAGTGGTCTCAGACTTGAACTATGACTACTTAAGGGAAATAAATTTTTTTTACTTATACATAATAATCTAGGTGTTAACATGAGTTTTTAACAATCAGCACATTACGACCTTGTGCTAATCCCAGTTTTCATGAGCATATTTGAGAATAAGCCTTGTTCTCATAGAAAGCGGCTCCACTTCCATGCTCACATATGTGAAATCTGTCAAGGATGTTCCTATAATTTACACATCCCACTCAACAAGAGTTACAGAATTTCATTAAGAGTATAAAGACTTAACCCTCAAACATTACAGGACAAATGCACTTACATCATACGGATGGACAACAATATTACTATAACAAATTACACTTTCGACGATTAAAAAAAATTTAGTCGCCAAAAGTTGTGGAATTAGTGACAAAAAATTATATTAGTCGGCAAAAGTACAATATTTGGCTACTATTTTTTTTAGTCGGGGTATATTGATTATTGACTGCTAAAAAAATTTTTAGTCGCTGTATAATTAGTTTGGGTTACAAAATTATTTAGTCGCTAAATGAAAAACAAAAATTTACTTTTTATCTTTGGCGGAAAAAATTTATTTTTAGCGACTAAAAAATATTTTAGTCGTTGTATAGTTAGTTTTGGCTACTAAAATTATTTAGTCGCCAAATGAAAAACAAAAACTTACTTTTTATCTTTGACGACCAAAAGTTTGGTTGCCAAAAATTTATTTTCAGCGACTAAAAAAATTTTTAGTCACCAAAGAACTAAAATACTTGGACGAAGACATTTCAAATTTTGGAGAGATTTATAAAATTAATTGGCGACAAAAATGTTTAGTTGCGAATTGTGTAAAATGACCAATAACCATATATATTTTGTTTCCAAACTAAACTCTAAACAAACTAGCGTCTCTCTCTCTCTCTCCGCTACTCCTCTACCCTCCTTCTCTCACCGCCGGTCCACCAGCCACAAAACGACTCTCCTCTACTGCTTCTGCTCCCTCTATGCTGCTTCTCTCCCATCTCTCTCTCACCGTCATTCCACCAGCCACAAAATAGCTCTCCTCCGTTGCTCCTACTCATGTTCACCGACAACCAGAGCACTAATTCACCTCCTTGTTGGTCACCGTCACTTGAGATCCATCACCCATGGAAGCTCGATCGGTGGCTCCTCCCTCACAAAGAGTGGCGAGGCCGCTGGTTTCTTTTCCCCATTATCATCATTATCTGAAGTCGTTTCATCGCCAAGTGTGCAAGAAAGAACCCAAAATTTGGGTAAATTTTGAGTCTTACTGTCTGGGTTTTTTTAGTGACATAGTTAATTTGGTGTGAATTAGAATTTAGATTATAATTTACATTTGGATTAGAATTTAGAGAAAATTGTGTTATCTAGTTCTCTTATTGTGTATTGATTGTTGGAGATGATTCAAACTTTGTGAGATTTGTAGATTTTTTAGATCTGTAGATTTTAAGGTATAAAACATGGATGCAAAGTGTCACGACCCGCTCCCCGTACCCAAGGGTTAAGCATCGTGATGGCCAGTAACTGAAGTTACCTACGGCCAATTCTTGAACAAATAAATAAACGCAAGCGGAAGAAATATTTAAATGAGGGTACCAAAAAAATCATCGGAGCTTCTATTTTTATTACAAAATTTGTCGACCAAAAAGGCCGATCTTTACATATAAAAATATCATAAAAGTGTTGTGTGTGTCTATTCCGCAGCCCCGCATCTAAGACTTTCCAAAAGCTATTTCTGAATTGCATGTTTCATGAAAATTGATAAAAAAAACTATAAGCACATGGCAGAGTGAGAAATATTATACCAAGAGTATAAGAGACACGAAATGACCATGGATCGTTAATTAGGCCAAAACATTTACATAAACAAATCATTTGAGTAGCAGAAATCATTTAAGTAGCAGAAACTGAAATACAGATATTATATAAATATATAACTATAACCACGGTATAGAACAGAACAGAGGTCACAGAAGTGACAGTCAGAACAGAGGTACGGATTCAAGAGGTGGCTCGTATGGATTCTAGAGGTGGCTCCCACAATAGTGTAGCACTTAGCTCCGCATAACACTTTGTTTCGCACAGAACAAAGGTCAATGGATCCATAACAAACAGAGGACCACAAAGTGGTCAAACAGAAACCAATGGTTATTTAAATCCCCCAAGGCGTGGGACTCCCGTGGTGGTACTTACAAAACATAGTTGTATATAAGGTCATAGCCAAATATTCTTTAAAATATAAACAAACATACCCATGGGTTTCCTTTTAAGCAAATAGGATTCAGATATAAAACCACGTAACTGAAATCTTTATAAAATATAACTTTTATTAATATACTAATAAAATATAACTTGTATAATGTACGGGAAAGAAATTCACCTTCTCGTATAATCCTGTTGATCAAGTCTGCGGTCCTCCGTACGACGTCGTTCTACCACCTGAAAATACAAACGTGAGCTTGCCGGCGGGTGTGTGCCGGAAACCCCTCCGATGCCTAAATCAGTAAGTAGGACAAGTAGGCAAAAGCTCAATGTAATCAGGGAGCAAAATTGCATTACCTCTTCTTAGGTGATATTGGTGAGCTTTTATAGGTT
The DNA here is from genome assembly GCA_036172215.1 of Camellia granthamiana. Lineage (NCBI taxonomy): Eukaryota > Viridiplantae > Streptophyta > Magnoliopsida > Ericales > Theaceae > Camellia > Camellia granthamiana. Next base: position 53,249,121 of record CM069907.1, on the reverse strand, counting down.
TCGTGTGGCACAGTCCTAGTAGGACTCTTACTCTTCCAAGTAGAGTCCTCCTAGGACTCACATTCCTAAAGGATAATGCTTATCCTTCAACACCCCCCCCCACTGCTTAAACCAAGTGAGATGGTTTTACTAAGGCCGGACTTCAATGTGACCGAAGTAACCGTTAGTTCGGTCCATACTTTCCTTTCTCTTACCTCGGCCTTCCATATTTAGACCGAGCTATCCATAAGAGAGTTGAGCCGAACTAACGTCAGAACCGAGTCCTTCAGGACTTATCACACCTCGGTTTCCATACGCTTTAACCGAAGTAACTTACTGAAGACCGAACTACCACAACACATTTCTCAACCGAAGTAGGAACAAGGCCTCATGCGACCGGGCTAATCATCACAGTTGTGCGACCAGTCTAACTCCAACGCTACTTCTCCAAACCGGAGTAGCTTACATGGCCATTCCACTTGGCCCTTTGTACTGCGGCCCATAACGGCCCAAAATCCAGCTCGGCCCAATTTGTATATAAATTACCCTCTCAATTGCCCCTTAATTCCATCTGCAAAGCATGATAGGGATTACCTGTCTTCCAGTCGAGCTAATACCCTTTAGCTTTTCCAGCCGAGCTAAAACCGTTTAGCTTTTCCAGCCGAGCTAAAACCTTTTAGCTCTTTCAACCGAGCTAAATCCACACCGGGCTATACCTGTCCGGCTCAAACGTCTCTTCAGTTGCAGAAACTGAATCGATTGTCCTTCCAATGACACGTGGCACGCTGGTATTGGCTATTCACAGCTGTAACGCCGCCCCTCGTACTTCGTAAGTTTTGAACAGTTCCCGCCTTTTTTCTTTTTACACAAAACGAATCATATCACTCTGAATCTTACTATGTTCATCTTCTCTCCCTCTGTGCCTCTGCTCTGAGCTTGGAGTTGCTGCGTTTGAGTTCTTCACTGCTGCCTTCGCTTCTACCTCCATCTTCTTCCTCTTTCTTTACCAGGTAAGCATCACGAACCTGTTTCTGTTTCTCTTGCTTTTGTTCAATCCGTTTGTAGTGTGTTTTGTGTGTTTTTTGCAAAACACTCTTCGTGCTTAGCTTTGTTTCTGGAAAGAACTTCATAAGAACACATGAATACATATAATACCCCGTAGAATATTTGATTTTGATCCATAATCACGAAGCAACCGAAGTAGGAAACAGTTTTTGCTATACACAGATTCAGGCAGACTAAAACCGAACTAGAACTTGTGCGCGTAGAAGTAGTTCCAATAGGGCACCGAACTAGAAATTTCGGCCCTCGACCGAGCTAAGCCTTGGGGGCTAACCTAGCTTTCTCAGTTCCTAAACCGAACTCAGAAAGCTACCCCTCGATGCTTAACCGAAGTAAGATAACTATAGGTAGAACCGAGATAACAAGCACCTTGCTAGCGACCGTGGTAGATCCCGTAGTACACTGCGTAGCCGAAGTAAGACTTCTCTTTTCTTGCTTTGATTTGTAGCACGGTCAATGATCTGTGCTTAACACCTTGTTTTTCCACTTTGCAGACTTAGGTTGCCAGGCACTTCCCCGCACTCAGCCGAGCTACTGAGCACACCTTTTTTGACCGAGATAATTTATTCTTAACTTATACCATAAATGGGGAAATATAGGTTCCTAGTAGAAACCCCAGGAGGCCTAGCCGAGTTCAGAAGAGAATACAACATTCCAGCCGATGTAAATCTTACCTTAGCCGAACAAGACGTTGACCCATGGGACAACGAAGGCTTTGTCCCCTTTACCATCCAATCAATAATAGAAACCGGACTCAGATTCCCAGTCCAACCTTTAATATGCGAATTCTTAAGACAAACCAGATTATGCCCCACCCAGCTGTCCACCAATACATATCGAATAATAATGGGCATAGACGCGCTAAACCGCCAAACCGGTCTCAACCTCGGTTTAGCCGAAATATTCCATCAGTACTCCTTAGGATCCAAAGATGAAGGCTGGTGTTATTATTTACGAATACGCCGTGGTCGAGAGAAAATAATAAAACATACACCGGACAAAGACTTGAACGACGATGATTTTCTTTGGGTCTCTGGGAATTTTGAAGACCATCAAGCCCAGATTCCTGGCCGAAGAATAAATTGGAAAAAAGGAGTACCTGGTATACATACTTCGGTTCCAATTCAATCTTTTCTTTATTTTGGCTTTATTTTCTGAACCGAACTAACAGTTTGTCTCTTCTTTGCAGATAAAGCCCATTTATTATCGAACTATGGTTACCCAAACCTTGGTGTTCTGCGAGCCGCACTACGAGTCAAGGAGAGAGGTTGGGCAAAGCTTCTAAACTTCGAACCGACTTACCGCTACTCCGGTCGTCGAAAAGCGAGAGTGACCGACTTCCTCCTCGAAGACGCCCCAGAACCGGACCCGTCCTTGCCCCAGATCAACCTTGTGCCCCTCACAGCCGAAGAAGAAATGGCTAAAAGAAACAGACTGAAGGCCCTGCTGACCGAGACCAATCCCACCGATGTACCACCAGCCGGGCTGACCACTCAAACCGTGGTAGCACTTCCGTCCCAGCGGCCGTCCACATCTCGTCCGAGCAAGCGTGCCTGGACTAACCAAACCGAGCCACGTCTTGCGGACGAAGATGAGTCCATCCTGCCACCAAGTCCCCCTCCAAACGTTCAACCAGACCCCCAACCGGAGCAAACAGGCCGAACTGCCTCTTCCTCCAAATGGGTCCCTGAACTAACCTTCAACAACCGAGATATGACTGCTGCAGATTCGGTGGTTGCTGAGAAGGACCACTTGATGGCTTTCAACTTGGCCAAAAGTGTGTGCCTTCCCAAGGATATGGAGCACCATTACAAACAGCTTAATACCGAGCTGAAATCAATTCGGTCTTCTACGAAGTCTATGATCCTAGTAAACAGCTTTCTTCTTTTTATGTGAATTTTTTCCAACTTCGAGTCTGGCTAATCGTTACTTCTCCTTTGCAGGCCATTCAGAAAAACCAAGTCACACACAGGAAGGTGATGGAGCTGAGGAGAAACACCAGGGAGGCCATAGCGGATGCCGAAGCAAAGAGGGCCGAGCTGGAGGAGGCCAAAAAACAGATGACCGAACTCCAAGCGGAAAATGATCGACTGACCGAAGTAGCCAATTCGGTTGAAGCCGAAAAGAAGAAGATTGCTACCGAAGCGAAAGACAAGTACCTGCGCCTGCTGGCAAGGATTGAAAAGCAGAAAGGCGCCGAAATAAACCAGCTGAAGGAGGACATCAAGGAAGCCAAAAAACAAGGCTTTAAGGACGCCGAAGACGCATACACCCTCCAGTGCAACGCAGCCAAGGACTTATTCTTCAAGTGCGGTTGGAGGAGTGCTGTGGAGAAGCTCGGCTGCGGGGCTGAGACCGAGGTTTATAATGCTCCACCTTATGCTATTCCGGCCTCGCTCTTGCAGTATGCTGCCGATCTGCAGAGGCAATTTCTCGAAGGCCAAGGCTCTGATGAAGATGATGATGAGGATTCTGATGAAGATGAGCAAACTTACTTCGGCTGAAGAGTACACAGAGTTGGTTTAATCCAGCCAACCAAGAGTTGGTTTAATCCAGCCAACCGCTCTTCAGTGATACACTTACTTCGGCTGAAGAGTACAAAGGGTTGGTTTAATCCAGCCAACCACTCTTCAGCCGATATAACTCACTTCGGCTGAAGAGTACAAGGAGTTGGTTTAATCCAGCCAACCACTCTTCAGTGATACACTTACTTCGGTTGAAGAGTAACAAGAGTTGGTTTAATCCAGCCAACCACTCTTCAGCCGATATAACTCACTTCGGCTGAAGAGTACAAGGGTTGGTTTAATCCAGCCAACCACTCTAAGCCATACACTTACTTCGGCTGAAGAGTACAAAGAGTTGGTTTAATCCAGCCAACCACTCTTCAGCCATACCCATACTTCGGCTGAAGAGTACAGAGTATTGGTTTAATCCAGCTAACCTCTAGGTTGGTTTTTCCAGCCAACCTAGAATAAAATGTTTGGTTATTCCAACCAAATGTCTTGTAGCCTGGATCCTTATCCTGGGCTTAGGAAGGGTGTTGGTTTAATCCAGCCAACCTCTAAGTTAGTTTTTCCAGCCAACTTAGAATATAGTTTACACTGCACCTAACTCACCAAAACTATCTTTTACAGAAAAAACAAACATGCTGAAAAGAATTGACTTGTTTTATTGAGAAAGGAAAAAATTACACATGTTTGAAAGGAAAAAAGCTAAAAATAAAATAACTTAAGATTGGCAGTGTTCCATGGCCTTGGGATTGCTTTGCCGTCCTTGTCTTCCAAGTGGTATGCCCCTTTGCCTGCTAATCCGACCACTTTGTAAGGTCCTTCCCAATTCGGCCCCAACTTGCCATCTCCTGGAACCAGGGTGTTTCCCATCACTTTGCGAAGTACCCAATCGCCGATCTTGAACTGTCTTGGATGCACTGTTTTGTTGTACTTCCTAGACAACTCTTGTTGGTAGGAGGCGATGTGAACCAATGCTCTGTCTCTTCTTTCTTCCGCAAGATCAAGTTCTAATGCTATGGCTTCGGCGTTTAAGTCTGGATCAAAGTTTTCGCTCCGAATTGTGGGGAGGCCAACTTCTAATGGGATGACTGCTTCCATGCCATAAGCTAAGGAGAATGGAGTTTCTCCTGTTGATCGCCGAGGCGTGGTGCGGTAAGCCCATAAAACGTGAGGGAGCTCTTCCGCCCATTTGCCTTTAGCTTTCTCCAGTCTTTTCTTCAGTCCATCCAAGACTACCTTGTTTGAAGCTTCTACCTGTCCATTCACTTGGGGATATGCCAGTGTAGAATTGTAGAATTCTATCTTGTATTCCTCACAAAAGCCTCTGAAAATTTTACCGTCGAACTGAGTACCGTTGTCTGAGATCAGTGCCTTCGGTATGCCAAAGCGAGTGATGATGTTTTGCCACACAAACTTCTTTACATCTTTTTCCTTGATTGATGCCAAGGCTTCTGCTTCCACCCACTTTGTGAAGTAATCGGTTGCCGTAAGAAAGAACTTCCTGTTGCCTGGTGCTGTTGGGAGTGGTCCCACTATGTCTAAGCCCTACATTACGAAAGGCCATGGACTAGTGAGAGGTAGAAGTTCTCTGGCAGGTTGGTGTATTTGATGCGCAAACTTTTGGCACTTTTCACATTTTTTGACATACTTCTCTGAGTCCGCTTGCATGTATGGCCACCAATATCCTTGTGAGATAGCTCGGTATGCGAGTGATCTTCCTCCTTGATGGCTGCTACATACCCCCTCATGTATTTCGAACAGGAATGCTTCTACCTTGCTGGGGTGAACACACTTTAAGTAAGGTCCTGAGAACGACTTCTTGTACAATGCCAAGGATGGAGAGAGCCAAAACCGCTGCGACTTTGCTCTTATTCTGTTGGCTTCCTTCTTTTCTTCCGGTAAGGTGCCGTCTTTTAAGAACAGGATGATAGGATCCATCCAGGAAGGGCCTAGATCGGCGCAACATACCTCTTCTGCCTCTGGATCTTCAATGCTTGGTCTAGGCAGGTAGTCGATCAGTAGTGGATGAGGGATGGAGGTATCTGCCATTGAGGCGAAGCCTGCTAGTTCGTCTGCTCTGCTGTTTTCCTCCCTGCCGATCTGTTCTATCCTCACCACTTCAAACTTCTTGATTTCGGTTCTGATTAGCTCTTGGTACTTAGCCATTCTGCCATCCTTTGCTTCATAGTCGCCAGATATTTGGTTTGCCACCAGCTGTGAGTCGCTGTAAACCATTAGCTTGGTGGCCTTCATGTAGAATGCTGATTTGAGACCTGCAAGAAGCGCTTCATACTCCGCTTCGTTGTTTGACGCTGGGAAGCCAAGGTTGATTGCCTGCTCCACTACTAGGCCGTCTGGAGAGATGAGGACTATGCCAAGTCCTGCTCCATGTCGGTTGGATGCTCCATCCACGAAGAGTTTCCACATCTCTCCAACGAACAACTTCCAGCAGGTGGAGGGATCAGAGGATGCCTTAAGATCTTCTGTGTTGCCGGTGTCTTCTTCCAAGTCCATGCTTGCTGTTTGCTCCTTACAATCTGATTGTACCCAGTCTTTATTTGTTGGTGAGTCCTGACTTGGTATAGCATGGTTCAGTTCTTCCTTCCTTTCTTTACTCTGGTCTGCCTTGGGGCTTGACTGAGTAACCTGTACTAGGGGTTGCGTTATTCCGACGTCAACTTCTATCCCTAGGTCGGTTGTTTCAGTTAGGTCGACTGGGCAGATATGATGACTTCCAAGAGTGAACTCTGCGACAAAATCTGCCAATGCTTGAGCTTTTATTGCGGTTCTGGGTTGGAACTTGATGTCGTATTGTCCCAACTCTACTGCCCACTTCAGAATTCGCCCAGAGAAGTTCGCCCTTTCAAACAAAGCCTTCAATGGGAAGGCTGTGAGGATAACAATGGTGTGAGCGTGAAAGTAGTGCGACAGTTTCCTTGAGGCCATCATCAAGGCCAATGCCAGTTTCTCCAGTGGCAAGTACCTTGTTTCGGCGCCTAGTAGTGTCTTGCTGACATAGTAGATGGGTAGATGTTGGGTTCCTTCTGCACGGACCAACACTGCGCTGACTGCGTGCTGCGATACTGCCAGATATAAGAAGAGTTCTTCTCCAGGGATTGGTGTTACGAGTAATGGTGGAGAAGACATGTATTCCTTCAAGCTTTCCAGAGCTCGGTCACATTCTTCGTCCCACTCAAACTTGGCCTTGAGGGCATGAAAAAATGGTCGTAGCCTGTCTGACGATCGGCTAATGAACTGATTGAGCGCGGCTGCCATGCCGGTGAGATGCTGTACTTCTTTGACTGAGTTTGGTCTCTCCAGATCCCGAATTGCCTTGATCTGAGAAGGGTCTGCTTCTATACCTCGGTTGGTCACCAAGAAGCCTAAGAATTTGCCTGATCGTACTCCGAATGCACACTTCGACGCGTTGAGGCGTAACTTATGCTTCTTCAGGATCTCAAACATCTCACTTAGGTCCTTGAGGTGGTCATTTTCATCCTTGCTCTTGACCACCATATCGTCGATGTAAGCCTCCATTGTTCTGCCTAACAACGGCTCAAACATCTTGGTGACCATTCTCTGGAATGTCGCCCCTGCGTTCTTTAGGCCAAAGGGCATGACCTTGTAACAGTATAGTCCTCTTGGAGTGGTGAAAGATGTGACCTCCTGGTCTGGTTCATGCATTGCGATCTGGTGGTAGCCTCTGTATGCATCCAGGAAGCTAAGTCGGTTGTGCCCCGCCGTCAGGTCTACCAGTTGATCAATCCGTGGTAGAGGAAAGCTATCTTTAGGGCATGCCTTGTTGACAGTTTTATAGTCGACACAGACGCGCCACTTGCCATTCTTTTTTGGCACTACAACTGTGTTGGAGATCCATCTGGGGTAGTGCACCTCTCTGATTGCCCCTGCTTCCAACAAGTTTCCCACCTCTTCTGCCACTATTTCGGCATGGTGGAGTGCCGATCTACGGGTGCGTTGAATGATTGGTCTGGCAGATGGGTGGACATTGAGTTGGTGACAGATGAAGTTGGGATCAATGCCTGGCATGTCGTATGGAGTCCAGGCAAACACTTCGATGTTAGAGGTCAAAAATTCCAAGACCTCTAACCTCTCAGCGCTGGACAACGACGAACCGAGCAAAAAGAACTTATCCGGGTTCTTTTCATCTATTCTGACTTCCACCGCTTTCTGGCTTGCTGCTTTGCCGATGTCTGCGAATAGTTCATTACTCTCAGGTTCTTCCACCGAATGAACATACCCCTTCGCAGCGCGGCTTCCGTTCACCGTGACAAAACATTGCTTGGACATGATTTGATCTCCATAGACTTCCTCTATTACTCCGGTGTCATTTGGGAACCGCATCACTTGGTGGTAAGATGACGCCACCAAGCGCATGGCATGCAACTATGTTCTGCCCAAGATGATGTTGTAAGTGGAGGGGACTTTCAATACCCAGAACTCCACTTGCTTCGTCACACTCCCTGCTCGGACTGGAAGGATGATCTTGCCGACTGGCCATTCTGGCGTTGAGTTAAATCCAATCAGGGGTGACACTGCTGGTGCTAAGTCTTTGTCTTGCAGCTTCAATTGTTTGAACGTCTCATAGTACATGATTTCGCATGAACTACCCTGGTCAATCAGAATCCGCTTGACGTCAAAATCCTTGACTCGGAGAGTGACGACCAGGGCATCATTGTGAGGGCAATATATTCTGTCCAAGTCTTTATCCGAAAAAGACATAACATTTGTGGCCTCTGTCCTCCCCTTCTTGACGACAGGTTGGGCACTTAGTATCTCTCTTAAGTGCTCAGCCTTCTTGATCGAACCTCTGAGCTCACATACACGCTCAGGTTCGAAGACTCCATGTATCACATTGATAATGCCTTGAGGTGGAGTGTCGATTGGTATCCCATTGGGGTTATTATGGTCCTGGGGGGCTGGCTGTGCCCCGCCTTCAATGTATTTGTCTAAGTGGCCTGCCGCCACCAACTCCTCCAAGTGCTGCCTCAATGGGGTGCAGTTCTCAGTGCGGTGCCCTTTTTCTTTGTGGAAGGTGCACCGTGATCTGTCGTCGTAGTCCTTCTGAGCTTCGCCTAACTTAGCTGGCCACTTGACAAAAGGCTTGTCGCGAATCTCACTAAGTATTCGGTAGATCGGTTTCTTGAAGACCGTGGTGATGGCAGTGCGGACTCTCAACCATCTTTTGTCCTGGTCTTCTCCGTTGTCCCGTCTGCCACACCCGTTTCTGTTCGGCCGATCTACCGCATTGACCTTTGCTGAGGCCTTCTTTTCTGGTACTGCGGTTGTGCTAGACTTTGCTTTAGCACGGGCGCCGTCCTCCTCCACCCTGATGTGCTGATGCACTCTTTCTATCAGGGCCTCCATGGTGAGGGGTGGCGTCATGGTGATAGAATCCCTTAGTCTGTTCCCGACTGGGAGTCCTCTCTTGTATTGCGCAATGGCGAGATTGGTTGGGCAATTCCCAATCTGATTGAATGTCTCCCAGTAGCGACTGTTGTATGACCTTAGGGTCTCTTTGTTGGCCATGTCGATGGAGAGTAGCTGATCGATCTCCACCGGGGTCTTAGTGTTCGTTCAGAACCTTGTGACGAACGCCTCCGCCAATTGCGCCCAGGAGGCTATGCTGCCTTCTGGGAGTTTCTCAAACCAAGTAAGGCCCAGGTCTCCAAGGCTTGAAGGGAATAGGATGCACATCAAGGCCTCATTCCGCCGGTATACAGCCATGACCTGACGAAAGTGGCTCAAGTGCGAGTAGGGGTCCGTCTTCCCCTCGTATGTATTGAATTTGGGCTGAAGGAAGCCTGATGGTAGGGGCGCGTTCTCTATTGCTGGGACGAATGGTGAGGTCTGCAGCCTCGCCAATGCCTTATCTGCTGGTTCGTAGGCCGGGCGCGGTAGTGTCATTCCAACCTCGACGCTTCCATGCGTCCGAGGAGCCAACCGCTGTAAGGCAGAAACTCTATGCGGATCACGTGCCCTGGCGTCTTCCCTGCATAGTGCCTTTTCATCTAGCACGATTCGTAGGTCGGACGATCTGGGCAACTCGGTCTGTCTGGACCTTGTTTGGTGCGTATGTGAGGGCCAGTAAGTGCTTCCTTCTGTGTAAGACCTTTCAGATCTCGTCCTCTCAGACCTGGAGTGATGAGTCCTGGAAGATCTGGCTTGCGTGTCGCCTGTCCTGAGGCTTCTGTTTTCTGCTTGGGAGGGTGTAAAATTTCTACTACGACCCTCTGAGTGGCGAGGGGGCGTCTTGTTGTTGCGCCCCTCTCCTGTCGCCACTTCTTTTCCTTTCATCTGGCGTTTTAGAGATTCCATGTCCGCCGCCATCCGCCGTATCAACTCGTCTTGTTCCCTGACGCGATCCTCCAAAGTTTGAGGATCAACCCTGCGCCTTTGTCTTTCTGGGCTTTGCGAACGAGAGGGATGAGGGCTGTTATTCCTCCTTCTTCCCCTGGCATCCCTCCTGGAATCTTGTCGTTGCTCCAAGTCCGCCATAGGAGGGATCAAAGGTAGTCCTTCACGTCTTGCACCTCCCTGTGGTGTTTGTCCGTCGATGGCGGACTGCGATACATCCTCGTTGTGCGCCATTGATTCTTCCTGAGGAAAAGCTTGATCAAGAGGTTTTTCTTGTCTGAGTTCCCACAGACGGCGCCAATTGTATGGGAAATAAATTCACTTTCTCGTATAATCCTGTTGATCAAGTCTGGGTTCCTCCGTACGACGTCGTTTTACCACCTGAAAATACAAACGTGAGCTTGCCGGCGGGTGTGTGCCGGAAACCCCTCCGATGCCTAAATCAGTAAGTAGGACAAGTAGGCAAAAGCTCAATGTAATCAGGGAGCAAAATTGCATTACCTCTTCTTAGGTGATATTGGTGAGCTTTTATAGGTTTCGTGTGGCACAGTCCTAGTAGGACTCTTACTCTTCCAGGTAGAGTCCTCCTAGGACTCACATTCCTAAAGGATAATGCTTATCCTTCAACACCCCCCCCCCACTGCTTAAACCAAGTGAGATGGTTTTACTAAGGCCGGACTTCAATGTGACCGAAGTAACCGTTAGTTCGGTCCATACTTTCCTTTCTCTTACCTCGGCCTTCCATATTTAGACCGAGCTATCCATAAGAGAGTTGAGCCGAACTAACGTCAGAACCGAGTCCTTCAGGACTTATCACACCTCGGTTTCTATACGCTTTAACCGAAGTAACTTACTGAAGACCGAACTACCACAACACATTTCTCAACCGAAGTAGGAACAAGGCCTCATGCGACCGGGTTAATCATCACGGTTGTGCGACCGGTCTAACTCCAACGCTACTTCTCCAAACCGGAGTAGCTTACATGGCCATTCCACTTGGCCCTTTGTACTGCGGCCCATAACGGCCCAAAATCCAACTCGGCACAATTTGTATATAAATTACCCTCTCATATAAAATAGATTTTGGTAAGTCAAAACATACGTAAAATACATTTTGGTGACTCAAGGTATAATATAACTTACCTTAACTTTAATACTTTACCCTTCTTTCCACTATCAAGAATCCTTTTAGCTTCCACTATTCTTTCCTTCTTTTTCTCTTTTCTTTCTTCCATTTCTTTCCTTTTCTTCTTTATTTTCTTTCTCTCTTTTCTTTTCTTCTTTCTCTTCCTTTTCACTCAGGTGAAACGCCTTCTCCCTTTATAGGAGGAGAGACGCGTACGTGGCATCCGAAAAGATTCGATTAATAATTATATAGATTCGTTCTTATCCTTAATAGATATTTAAGATAATTACTCTTTGACCCAATATTTTAATATAATTATATAAATAAATTAATTCTTAATTAAATTACATTTTATCTTATACTAACAGAAAATTAATTATTTATTTCATTACCACATCCATTATTATTATTGTTATTATTATCTATATTATTATTATTTATATTTTGACCCCTAAACTTTTAATAATTATATTATTTTACAAAATTACGCATAATAATATATAATAAATTATATATTTTCTTAACTGAGATTAAATAATATTAGTATAAATTTTATAGAATAATTAAAAATCTGGGTTGTTACACAAAGTATGGATATGATGACAAGCATGAGATACTACATATTTACAAAAGGGTGAATAACAGTTCCTATAATTTGAGGCTTGTGTCATTTTGGTCCCTGACTTTTCAATTGTGACACATTTGACCTTGAATTTTAAATTTTGTTCCAAATAAGGACAACTGAAGATACTATTGCTCAATTTTAAGGACAAAGTTGTCAATTTAATAAAATATAAACTAATTTGACAAAAATAAATGTCAAAAAAATGTTTTTGAATTTTTTAAAATTATTTTTACCCACCAAAGATAAAAATTATGTAAAATTGATAAATCTTGTACACATTTATTTTTATTTTTACTAAATTAATTTTTATTATATAATGGATGGTTACTAGGCTTTTAATGTGTAATCGATATATTTAATATATGAAATGCTTTTAGTTTTGAATTTTTTAATTTAATGGATTGGTCTAATAATGATATCAAAGTTTTTGCCATATTTGACTTTTGAAAAAATAGAAACTAATTTAATGAAAATAAAAACAACCACCCATTACATGATCATCATCCAAATACATAATAAAAATTAATTTGGTAAAAATAAATAAATAAATGTCTAAAAGATGTATCAATTTTACATATTGGTGGATAGAAATAATTTTTAAAATTTTAAAAATATTTTTTGACATTTATTTTTGTCAAATTAGTTTATATTTTATCAAATTGACGATTGTGCCCTTGAAATTGAGCAATGGTATATTCAATTTTCTTTATTTGGAACAAGATTCAAAATTTAGGGTTAAATGTGTCACAATTGAAAAGTCATAGGCCAAACTGACACAAGCCCCAAACTATAGGGACCTTTAGTGTAATTCGCCCTTTACAGAATATGGAAAGCAAATGAAAGAACAGGATAGAATGAATCGAAGATCGGGAATTATTACATCACTTTGAAATATTACAAATTCGAATAAGGGAGAGAGAAAAAACATTACAACAAAATTAAATCCAAACGAACACTCTCTAATTAAAAAAAAAAAAAAAAAAGGAATGAAAATAGAAGCTGCAAGGGACCTCAGAGACCATTAGAGATTGTTCTGCTCGACTCCAAGAGGTTGATGGGTTCTATCCAAGAAAAGTGGTTGGCTAGCCAAGAAGTTGGCTGACCACCAAATTAGGCCAGGCCAAAAACTCTGTTTTGTTCAAATACCAGAAAAATAAACAGAAAATATGCAAGTGGCACAACTAACCACTTCCAGTTAGCTTACAACAGGTTTATAACATAAAATTAAAACAAGAAAAACAATATAAAAAAAATGCAAGAAAAAAGTTTAAAAAAAAAAGAAAATGAAAAGTGTGCAAAATTTATCTTCCAAGGAAAAATTTGATTTCCAAATTTCCTTTTGATCATCCTCAAGCTCAAGAAGTGTGTTATCAATTCTCAGTTCAAATTTTCAAAATTCTAGTTTGAATGGTGTTTTGGGAATGTTTAACAATGTGTGTATGGGAGGGGGTGAGAGAGTTACAACTCTTTGTTTTTCTAAATTTATACAACACTTACTCTCTTTTGATTAAGACTCAAGAATATGGCTATAACAAAATTTATGGGCTTGGTTTGATATATTGAAAGATGATATATCAGTGTATGGAAAAATAAAGGTGTTTTGGCTCAAAACATAAACTTCTCTCTCATGCATTCTGATCCTCTCTATCTCTATAAAGGTTTTTTGACTCTCCGTTTACTCTTTCAATTCAATTCTCTTCATTAAACTCTTTTCTCTCTCATGCATTCTAATCCTCTCTATCTCTATATGCAATCAAGAAAGGTTATTAAGTCAAGGAGAAGGCGGGAGACAAGGATAATGGGGTGACAAGGGTGGTTGAAATGAATGCAACCTTTTGAGAAAAAGACAATCCTCCTTATGATAATGGAGGCCAAATGAGGATAATGGAGGGGGTGGGTGTGTACCTCGTGCATGAATATAACAAGAAAAGATCAGAAATGACATGATCCACATGCATTCAACAAGAATTCTGCTGAAACTACCCTACTCTTGGACAAATTGGCCGGCTGACACTATTCATAGGTACTATTTGGCCGGCCGGCATTATTCACTAGGCACTATTCACTGAATTTTTTTCCTTTCTTTTTCTTAGGAAAAATAGGATTTTTCAGTAGAATTATTAGAATTATATATAAAAGGAATATTTTAAAAGATAGATTTGAACGTGTCTAAAACACTTGGCCAAAACAGGCTTAGGGTTGGGAGTGAAGCACAAATTCCATCTTTCTTACTGAGAATTACGTGAGAAACATATTCTGATTTTCATTATCAAGTAATCAAAAAAAAGCGCCTAAGTTTTAGGACCGGTCAAAATGGGGTGTCTAAAATTGCCTCTCTTTGACAGAACTCGAAGTCATTTCTTGACGTGAGTGACTATTAAAACCCGAAGACAACCCTTTTGACAAGGTCGTAAGACTTGGGCAAACAAACAAGATGCGAATGCAGGTGGTTGAACTTGCGGGTTGCCTAAGTATCCCTTTGCAAGGAATCAAACCAGCATAGTTCAGGGACGAAATGCAAATGATATGCAATTAAAATACAATTTGAAATATGGACTTACACGCTTTAAGAAGCCATTTTGTTTTGAAAATCCACGATTTACAATGCAATGCAACAAGTAATATGAAGAATAACTAGGGATACAATCCAAACACATTCACATAAGAGATTGAAATGTAATTGATGAATAGTTTTAACCTACAACCCAAAATAGGAGAGGTATTAACCAATAGATAGTCTCAACTACCAACCCAAGAAAATTGAGGTATTAACCAATGGTGGTTTGAACTGTCAACAACCGGAGAAAGGAATAGCATTGTTATCCCAAAAAAAGGCCAGCATAAACAGAGTGGTTTGAACCTACAACCCAAAAAAGGAGGCCAACAATAACTGATGAAAAATGTTATAATCAAATGTTGATGTGAATAAATTGTAGCCAAGTGATGCAACAGTGGTAGTTGTAACCATGCAAATGATATGCTAATGGAACTAAAAGTTGAATTTTTTCTTTTTTTCTTTCTTTTTGAAAATACATAATGTGTGCAATGCAATATGTAATATATGATAGATTGTGAGGCAAGCCTCATGCAAATGAAGCAAAATAAATAAGTACAATCCAAACACACCCACATAAGAGGAGAAAATGTAACCGATGAATAGTTTGAACCTAAAACCCAAAACTTGAGAGGTATTAACCGATGGATAGTCTCAACTAACAACCCAAGAAAAGGGAGGTATAAACCAATGGTGGTTTAAACTGTCAATAACTCGAGAAAGGGATAGTATCATCATCCTGAAAAGGGGCCAGCATAAACCAAGTGGTTTGAACGTACAACCTAAAAAAAGGGGGCCAACAGTAAGTGATGAAAAATGTTGTAATCAAATGTTGATGTGAATGGATTGTAACCATGCATGATAAATGAAACAGACAGTGCAAGTGTGATGGTGAATGCAAAAATACGAAGGGACAATGTGAGACATACAATATGCAACATAATATGATGGATGCACAACAATAAAATAATGGATGCAAAACTAATATGGATACACAAAATGATTTTTTTTTTTAATTGTTTTCAAAATTTTCTTCTTCTCCTTTTTATTATTATTTTTTGTTTGTTTTTGTTTTTGGTTATTTTTATTTTTATTTTTATTTTTATTTTTATTTTTTTAATTTTTTTTTGATTTGATTTGTTTTTGTAAATTCTTTCTGATTTTTTGACTTTTTGATAAAAAAATTTCTTTTTGCATTTTTTTGTTTGTTTGTTTTGAGCATTTTCTATACATGCCGTATATAAATATACAAATACAAAAACACAAAATACGCATTACATACATATACATATATACAAAATATATACATATACATACGGATACACGAATACATACATATATATATATACAGAATATATACAAACATATATAGACACACTCCTCCCCTGTTTTTGTCTTTCTTTCTACTCCGTTCGTCTTGTTCGAGCGCCGTGTCTGGCGTGCGGTTTCAACAATCACGGCGCGCTTGACCGACAATAGCTGGACCGACCTCGTTTGTCAAAGATTGCCTCGACAATCTCTTTTCTCTTTGTTTCTTCTTCTTCTCCAGCTTCTTCTTAAACCGAGGCTTGCGAGAAAGTAGAGTAGAAAGCTGCAAACTCCTCTTGCCATTACTCTGCCAATTCTCTCATTTGAGGCATCACTCTTCTCTGATATGGCCTCTTCTTACCGTCCTCTCAAACTATTCTTCAACCTTAACGATTTTCCAATCGAGAATGTTGAGGCCAGTTTCTCTGAGCCACGACAGAGTGCCCTTGCCCCTGTCCCTATTCTCAACTTTCTCGCGCTATCAGTCGAGCAAACAATGGCAACGCAGTCTAATATCGATGCTAGTCACTTCACATAGAAGTCTTGTGTGGAGATGGTGACCGCGGTCTCTAATTTGTCCCGCCGGCTGCTGAACAGGACAATTGAAGTACACCGATTAAATGGCCAACTCTCTTGGCTTCAAAGTATGTACAAGGACGCTCGAGCAGAGATTAACTCGTTGACAAAGCAGAACAAAGAGCTAAAACGACAAGCCACCTCCGTGGCCCAATTTGGAGTTCCTTCGTACTCCTTATTTGACGGTTGGTAGGGAGTAATTTCTTTTGAAAACTCTACCAATGCTGATGCAGGGTCTTCAAGGGCTTCCTAAGAGTAATGGTGAAGCGAGGCAACCTACGGTAGAGTCGAGCGATGAAGTTTTCTGCAAATGATGTCAATTTGTAATCTTAGTCGTCGGGTTGCTGCCGGAAAATCGAGAAAATGTCCCTATCTTTTTTGTTCTTTTTAGTTTTTTTTTTTTTTTTTTTAATTGATTGGCTAGCCGGATGAATAGTTGTCCAACCAGTTGAAAAAATCGACAAGCCGGCTAATTCATTAACTGGCTAGCTGAATGGACTAATGAGTTGGCTCGAAAATTGGCCGGCTAACTAAACAAGTGGCCATTCGGTTAAAACAATCAAGAAACACACCTGGAGTAACTCAAAACTAGGATGAACAATTGGATGGTTAGCCGACTGGCTGAAATATGAACATGAGACTCGAGAGTGTGAGGAGAAAACATAATTCCTAACTCGACTATGCCCCTAGTTCATTGCTTTGACTAACATGAGAGTAAAAAGAATTTGACTAACATGAGAGTTAAATTAGCATGCTTGTTCCACTCTTTGTTTTGACATCAAGTAAGTCAAGCTGTGAGCACTGAAAATTTTCCTTTTTTGGGTTCAAGGAATGGTTTCGTTTTGCAAACCATGGAATATTTTTTTGAGAAAAGTAGTCGACTCCATTAAAAGTTATCAAAATCTGTTTTTGCAAATGGGCCCTACCCAACCAACATG
The DNA here is from genome assembly GCA_036172215.1 of Camellia granthamiana. Taxonomy (NCBI): domain Eukaryota; kingdom Viridiplantae; phylum Streptophyta; class Magnoliopsida; order Ericales; family Theaceae; genus Camellia; species Camellia granthamiana. The sequence goes on along the minus strand of CM069907.1, from coordinate 53,232,068 downwards.
AAATCAACCTCTAAGATGCACAAATAACCTGAGCTTGATTTGTCTTGCAACTGAATATGCCATAAAAAAGAGATAAGACAACCAAATCGAACAGAGATGAGCCAATCAAACATGGATAGGACAATCGAGTCGAATAAACATATACCAATCAAATATGGATGAGACAAGTAAGTTAAAAATGGGTGGGGTCGAACTTCATGATGAAGTTGCCTACGTATCCCAAAGATAGAAGTCAAGCCTTACGTAGTTCATGGGTTGGGCTCACTCGGGTATTTTCACTCTCCTTTTACGCTCTAACTTTTGCTAAACTCGTCCTTTTGGGTTTTATACCTTGTAAGCTTTTTCATTTTTCTTTTTCTATTTTTCTATTTTTCATTATTTTTTTCCATTTTATATTATTTTTTCAATTATTATTATTTTTTATTTTTTTTATTTTTGTTTTGTTTTTCTGCTCTAACTTTTGCTTAGGTTGCCTTTCTGGGTTTTTGGCCTAGTGAGCCTCTCAAGGATAATACTTTTGTAACTTGTCTATGTTGATTCGTTGTAAGATCTCTAGGCCATCTAAATCCATGAGAATGGCTGTTCTTCTTGACCAGATAAATTTGATGGTGTAAGGACTCCTCCAATTGGGTCTAAATTTGTCTCTTGTGTTGTGGAAAGGAACTCGATTGTCTTTCAGCAATAAATCTCCTTCTCTGAAATTCTGGGATTTGACTTTCTTTCCGGTATCCATTGGCTTGAGAAACAACCCGATTTGAATCTTCGATCACATCTGACCTTTCTGCCTCTAGTTTGAGGGCTGCTTCCAATCAAATTGTGGGAGCTGAATAAGTAGAAGAGTCGGAAGGTGCGTACCCCAGAAATCAGATACTATTCGGCTTCATATTGCGTGACTAGGATGCCGAATACGTTAGGAAGGCCGAATAGCCGGAGGTCAGTAGCTCCGAATAAATAAAAGGGGAATGGGATAAAAGTAGGCTCAGGCCCCGAGGCCCAGAAAACAAGTATAAATACAATAACCACAGATTTAGAAAGGGATGTAAGAATCACTTCACTTAACTTAGTAAAGAAGCTATCTTGAGTGTCTGAACTGACTTATCCATCGGAGTGCTAATTCCGGCACCCCCGACCGGAGTGTTTGTATCTTTTCAGGTGACTAGCTGAGGATCACTAGCGTCTCCCAGGATCTGAAGAGTATTTCCAAACCACTTCCCCACAACTGGCGCCGTCGGTGGGAATACTCAAATACATCCATGGTAGATGTGACTGAAGATCCTCCGATAGCCACTGACGAGACCGCACAGAGAGATGACTTCACTCCAGCAAACTCGCTTGGACCAAAAACCATCGTAGCAAGACTTGCCTTGGACCTCTGCTCATCTTCAAACCCAACGCAAAAGACAATACAAGCGACCATGGCACAAGCTAGGCAAACCAAACAGAGGTTGGACAACATTATCGCTGGCCTCGGAAATAGCAAAATCCAAACAAACGGTGCGCCAGGCTTCTGAGCGACCCCCGAGGGCAGATGATCGACGATCTCGGGCCCAACAGCAAGAAACTGACGGCCGCTATGCCTCAACAGATCATCTTGAGGAGTTGGCAAAGGATGAACGTCTTCAACAATGCGTCCGGAGGAGTGCGGTCAAAACACCTACCCTTCCGAAGGATGCATTTCCGTTTGACACCGTCCACATGATATACAACCTACCAGCAGCCTCGGCCGTGCATGCGATCCAATCACATCCAGGCCCCTAACAGCAACTCACGCCAGCAAAGTGGCCCCAAGAAATGCCAAGTATCACCTTTGACGATTCTGATTTGATCAGCGTAACACTCCCTCACATTGATCCATTGGTTGTTGAGCTACGCGTAAACCGGTTCACCGTCGAACGCATTCTTATCGACCAAGGCAGTACCTCGGAGGTTATATATTATAAAACCTTCATCAAACTTGGATTCCACGAGTCGGACCTGACTCCGACTCCTTATCCACTATTCGGCTTCAATGCCAATCCAGAGTACCCATTGTGAAAGATCAGCTTACCCGTTCGAGTAGGTTCCAGAACGGTGGATGTGGAATTCTTGGTCGTCAGGCTGCCATCGCCGTACAATCTCATCATGGGGCGATCGTGGCTGCATACCTTGCAGGCCGTCCCAAGCACCTATCATCAACTGCTACGTTTCCCAACAGAACACGGCATTGAGCAAATCCGCGGCTCCCAGAAATTGGCACAAGCATGTTATCTCCTTGCCGCCAAAACACCAAAGGATCTGCAAGTAAACTCCATTGAGGTGCCGAATCGGGAGATCCTTGATGACGTTGGGTGGCATCCAAATGAGAAGGCCATGGAAGGTTTAGACCGAGTTGACATCGATGGAAGCCCATAAAAGTTCTTCATGATCGGCGCCTCTCTGAATCAGGCCGATAGGCAGTAGCTGATCTTTTTGTTACTCAACAACCTCGACGTCTTCGCGTGGACTCCGTACGAAATACCGGGAACAGACCCATCAGTTTCACAGCACCATCTGAATGTCGATCCCAAATGCAAGCCGATCATTCAGAAAGGCCGGCGGTCAGCCGCGGAGCACACTGCCGCCGTTGTTGAGGAGGTAGACAGACTGCTTGACGCCGGGGCAATTAAAGAAGTCACTTACCCTACGTGGCTCTCCAATATAGTGGTGGTGAAGAAGAAAAATGGGACTTGGCGAGTGTGCGTCGATTTCACGGATCTGAACAAAGCTTGCCCCAAAGACTGTTTTCCTCTACCCAGAATCGACCAGCTTGTCGATGCCACGTCACGCCATCAACGCATGAGCTTCCTCGATGCTTACAGAGGCTACCATCAGATCACCATGCATCCAGATGACCAGGACAAAACTGCATTCTTCACCCCAAGAGGAACCTACTGCTACAAAGTTATGCCTTTTGGGCTAAAGAATGCAACGGTAACCTACCAAAGACTGGTCACCGCCATGTTCAAAGAGCAACTCGGCCACACTATGGAAGTATACATCGACAATATGGTGGTCAAGTCCAAAGAGGAACAAAATCATATAGCCGATCTAGAAAAGACATTCAGCATCTTACGAAAATACAGAATGAAACTGAACGTTTCCAAGTGTGCGTTCGGAATCGGCTCTGGAAAATTCCTGGGTTACATCGTCAATCACCGAGGAATCGAAGCCAACCCGAGGCAAGTCACAGTAATCTTGGAACTCGGCTCCCCCCGTTCAGTAAAAGAAGTCCAAAAGTTGATGGGGATGGCCGCTGCACTCAACAGGTTCATCAACCGGTCTACAGATCGCTGCCGACAATTCTTTCAGACACTACGGCAGGGTAAGGCTTTTGAATGGTCCGCCGAATGCGAAACAGCTTTCAACAGACTCAAGACCTACCTCCACTCAGTACCTCTCTTAACAACACCCGCTGCTGGTGACCCGCTCATTCTATATCTGGTAGTTTTCGATAGGGCCGTCAGCGCCGTACTGCTAAAAGAGGAGGAGGGGGAGCAACGACCAGTGTATTATGTGAGCAAGGCAATGGTTGACGCCGAAACACGCTACCTTCCGCTGGAAAAACTCATCTTAGCCCTAGTCATGGCGGCAAGAAAACTGATACATTACTTCCAGGGACATAACATTGGGGTGCTAACAGATTATCCCCTCCGATTAGTACTACGGAGTGTAGAAGCATCAGGACGTGTTTCAAAATGGGCTCTTAAACTCCGCCAATACGACATTCAGTTTTTACCTAAAACCACAATCAAGGGGCAGGTGTTGGCCGACTTTGTTGCCGAATTCACCGGCAGGCTTGCCAACCTCAAACCTGACGAAGTTTGACCAAAGGCTGAAGTTCGACCAAAGCCGAACTGGAGAATTTATGTCGGGGATATTTGACAATTATACTGTGATGGATCATCGCAGTAATTGAGCAGGCCGTCAAGCTTAGCTTCAAAGCATCAAATAACGAAGCCGAATATGAAGCCCTTCTAGCCAGTCTGCGGAATGCGCACCTTCTCGGCGCTCGGCGTCTGCTTGTGTTTTGTGATTCAAAAATGGTAATTAATCAGCTAAAGGGGGAGTACGCGGCAAGAAACGACCGTATGGCGGCCTACATGAAAACGGCCAATTCCTTACTGGCAAAATTTGACTATCACAAACTGAACCAAATAACACGTGACCAGAACACACACGTGGATGCCTTGGCATGCCTACCCTCCGCCATCAATTCTGAGATCAAACGGACCATCGAAGTAGGTTTCGTCCCGGAGCCAAGTATTGGCCCTTCGGAGGAAATCCATGTCAACGTTATAGAATCCGCACCAAGCTGGATGGACCCCATTGCTGCATTCCTTTCTTCTGAACAACTCTTAGAGGACAAAAAAGAAGCACACAAGCTGTGAAATAAAGTCCTGCGATACTATCTGGATCCGCAAGGAGGTCTTTATAAAAAGTCCCTCTCTGGTCCATATCTGGAATGCGTGCATCCCGACAAAGTGGAGGAGTTTCCGACAGAGATACATGAGGGTAGTTGTGGTGCCCATTCTGGCGGACGCTCCCTGGCCCATCGAGCTATAACACAGGGGTATTATTGGCCGACAATGAGAGCTGACGCGGAGAGTTATGTAAAAAAATGCGAACAGTGCCAAAAGTTCTCCCCATTAACCCATCTGCCTGCCGAAGGGTTGAACTCTATCACCAGCCCCTGGCTGTTTGCTCAGTGGGGACTTGATATCGTAGGACCATTGCCGAGGGCCCCAGGGAACAAGCGATTCTTAATCGTCGCGATAGATTACTTCACAAAATGGGTCGAAGCGGAGGCTTTAACACATATACGAGATGCCGACATTAAACGCTTTGTATGGAGAAACATCATAACACAATTCGGTATTCCGAGAGCTCTCATCTCAGACAATGGCACCCAATTCGATTGTGGCGTATATCGAGAGTTATGCAGCAAATATGGCATTCGGCCTTACATCTCGACACCGGCCTACCCCCAAAGCAATGGTCAAGCCGAAGCCTCTAACAAATCCATCTTGGACGACATCAAAAAGAGGCTGGAAAAAGCTAAAGGCAAATGGGTCGAAGAATTGCCGAGTGTATTGTGGGCTCATCGTACTACGCCGAGGAGATCCACTGGAGAAACGCCGTTTGCTCTATGCTTTGGAACCCAGGCAATCTTACCCCTAGAAATCGGCCTCCCAACTCTGAAATTGCAAGTTTTTGATATGGGCCGAAACGATATGATGCTTGCCCTGGATCTGATTCTAATCGAAGAACGAAGAGACTGCGCCCTAGCATCCATGGCACGGTATCAGCAGTAGCTCGCCAAGTCGTATAATCAGCGAGTTCAGTTGCGCCGATACACGCCAGGAGAGTTTTTCCTAAAAAGGTACTTCCAGCCGACCGGAGACCGGTCGATGGAAAATTGGGTCCAAACTGGGACGGCCTCTATCAGATAGAATCCATCGCAGGAACAGGGGCATATCGGCTCTCAGACATGTCAGGAAGAAGCCTGCCACAGCCTTGGAATTCAACACATTTACGTAAATTCTATCATTGACCTGACTTGTGGGCTTGATACTTGTACATGTTCCACCGTTGTAATACAAAGTTTCTCGTTTTCTCAAGCTCGCTCCCAAGCGTTTAAGGGCCGATTAAGCCTTTCAAGGCCGAAATAAAGTCTCTGGATTCGGAACGCCCTTCGTGGATATCATGATTGGCCGAAATAAAGTCTCCGGATTCGGAGCCCCCTTTTGGTGCATGACACCTTAGGGCCGATGAAGCCTCCGGATTCGGAGCGCCCTTCGTGGATATCACGATTGGCCACATTAAGTCTCCGGATTCGGAGCCCCTTTTGGTGCATGACACCTTAGGGCCGATTAAGCCTCTGGATTCGGAGTGCCCTTCGTGGATATCTCGATTGGCCAAAAGCCTCCGGATTTGGAGGCCCCCTCCTTTTGGTGCATGACACCTTAGGGCTAATTAAGCCTCTTAAGGCCGATTAAGACTCCGAATTCGGAGCGCCCTTTGTGGATATCACGATTGGCCGAAATAAAGTCTCCGGATTCGGAGCCCCCTTTTGGTGCATGACACCTTAGGGCCGATTAAGCCTCTGGATTCGGAGCGTCCTTCGTGGATATCACGATTGGCCACATTAAGTCTCCGGATTCGGAGCCCCTTTTGGTGCATGACACCTTAGGACCGATTAAGCCTCCGGATTCGGAGCGCCCTTCGTGGATATCCCGATTGGCCAAAAGCCTCCGGATTCGGAGCCCCCCCCCCTTTTGGTGCATGACACTTTAAGGCCGATTAAGCCTCTTAAGGTCGATTAAGACTCCGAATTCGGAGCGTCCTTCGTGGATATCACGATTGGCCGAAATAAAGTCTCCGGATTCGGAGCTCCCTTTTGGTGCATGACGCCTTAGGGCCGATTAAGCCTCCGGATTCGGAGCGCCCTTCGTGGATATCATGATTGGCCAAAATAAAGTCTCTGGATTCGAAGCCCCCTTTTGGTGCATGACACCTTAGGGCCGACTCCGAATTCGGAGCGCCCTTCGTGGATATCGCGATTGGCCAAAAGTCTCCGGATTCGAAGCCCCTTTTGGTGCATAACACCTTAGGGCCGATTAAGCCTCCAAATTCGGAACGCCCTTCGTGGATATCCCGATTGGCCAAAATAGTCTCCGAATTCGGAGCCCCTTTTGGTGTATGACACCCTAGGGCCGATTAAGCCTCTTAAGGCCGATTAAGACTCCGAATTCGGAGCGCCCTTCGTGGATATCGCGATTGGCCAAAATAGTCTCCGGACTCGGAGCCCTTGTGAGAGATGCATTCGGACCACTTCACTGGCCGAATAAATATTCACTAAGAACTGTCCTTAATTCAAGCCGGTCAATGCATGTTTAAACATTTACGCCACGCAACACAAAACTTGCCAGTAAGTTGAAATAATACGTTTAATTAAGCACATAACATTTTAAGACCAAATACAAACGTTGAAAATAAAAGAAATTCTATTTGTTCGGCGCAAAGTCTTCTCGCGTTCTAATGTCTACTCATTCGGCACCCTCATCATCGCTCTTCTCAATTTCGAAATAGGAATAAGGTAAGTAGTGACGATGATACAGGGGCGAGGCCGAATCAATGCCCACGGCTTCGAGAGCTTTCTCGGTTTGAAGGGCCTTGATCCAGCCGTGCCTGAATCCACGATTTTCATATCGGCAGACCTCCTCGGCAAGGTCTTGTTTGGTCTTCTCTATCCCAACCTTCAGGCCGTCCTGAAACCCCTTTTCATAACCCGAGGGCCGTTGGGTCCCTCTCTCCTCAACAACCAATTTAGATTGACTGGCCGCCACCGACGCGCTCGTTTGAACATTCTTCAGCTCCCGAAGCTCACGCTCAGCCCTTTCCGCGCGAATCTCCAGACTGCGATTCCTTTCGTCATTTTTCTCACTCTCACGTCGCGCTTCCCGTAGACGCATGCCGACTTCGTAAGCAGTATATAGTCCTTTCACGGCCCCATGTATGCCGTCTCGAAATACTTCGAAATCTTGACGTCCGACCATCGATTGTTGGACTTCCGGCGAGAAGATCTGTCGAGCAAACTCGACTGCCACACCTGGGTCTTTAATGATAGAATCCGCCTCCGTCATTGGTCTATCCCTCACAAAAACCGCAAAACTCAATGGTCGTGGCGTCGCATCAGGCTCGATTTTCGGTCGCGGGCGCGGAGAATTTCCCCGTTGTTGCCTGTCGTTTCGGGGCGATCTGCTTCGACGACTAAGGGGCTGCTGTGTTTCCCGATCCTTGGACGTTCTTCTTCCCATACGCGTAGGCTCGCTACTGCGACTCATTGCGGCGTCTAATTCAGCCAATCTTCGTCCCTCCCAAGTCACTTGAATGGAAATAAGTAGGGCCTCTGGCGTGTACCCGCCCCACTTATCCTTCAATATATGCAGCTCTCCCGAGGCAACGTCAGTAATCCCAAATGCCAAAAGTCAGATGACAATTGTCCAGCCCACGAGTTAGGCCCATTTGGCTTCGCAAGCTCGCACCCTAGCTAAGGCAAAGGCAGACTTACTAATCTGGTCGGTCATGTTTTCCAGCGCAAGCGCCGACCAATCTGTGCCTCAGCCAGCCCACGAATTAGGCCCATTCGGCTTCTCAAACCAAGGGCAGATTTACTAATCTGGTCTGGCTAAGGCAAGGGCAGATTTACTAATCTGGTCGGCCATGTTTTCCAGCGCAGACGCCGACCAATCTGTGCCTCAGCTAGCCCACGAGTTAGGCCTATTCGGCTTCGCAAGCTCGCGCCCTGACTAAGGTAAGGGCATATTTACTAATCTGGTCGGCCATGTTTTCCAGCGCAAGCGCCGACCAATCTGTGCCTCAGCCAGCCCACGAATTAGGCCCATTCGGCTTCTCAAACCAAGGGCAGATTTACTAATCTGGTCGGCCATGTTTTCCAGCGCAGGCACCGACCAATCTGTGCCTCAGCCAGCCCACGAGGTAGGCCCATTCGGCTTCGCAAGCTCGCGCCCTGGCTAAGGCAAGGGCAGATTTACTAATCTGGTCGGCCATGTTTTCCAGCGCAAGCGCCGACCAATCTGTGCCTCAGCCAGCCCACGAATTAGGCCCATTCGGCTTCTCAAACCAAGGGCAGATTTACTAATTTGGTCTGGCTAAGGCAAGGCCAGATTTACTAATCTGGTCGGCCATGTTTTCCAGCGCAGGCGCCGACCAATCTGTGCCTCAGCCAGCCCATGAGTTAGGTCCATTCGGCTTCGCAAGCTCGCACCCTGGCTAAGGCAAGGGCAGATTCACTAATCTGGTCTGGCTAAGGCAAGGGCAAATTCACTAATCTGGTCGGCCATGTTTTCAAGCACTAGCGTCGACCAATCTGTACCTCAACCAGCCCACGAATTAGGCCCATTCGACTTCGCAAGCTTGCGCCCTGGCGAAGGCAAGGCCAGATTTATTAATCTGGTCGGCCAAATACCTAAGCTAAGCAGCCGATCTAACCATAACCAAAAGCAACAACATTTTTCATCAACAACATTTTCCTTAGCAAGTTGAGCACAACTTATGAAATTTTATATACGCAAATTACTAAACAAAAAGCTACAAGCCCGTATGAAAATGCCTAGCAAAAAACAAGTATGACTGTAGCAACGCATGAAAAATACCAAATTAAAAACTGTAAAAATACATTCGACATCCTAAAAACTATGTCAGTCGCCCAGATCAGCCATCAGAATCAGACTCCAATGGCTCAACATCCACTTGCTTATATGGTATTGGCACAATCAATGAAGCTTTAGCAGCAGCAAGGGCTTTGTGCCAGCCATGTTTGAATCCTCGATTTTCAAACTTGGGGACTTGGTCCAAATACTCGGCGAGTCCAGTATTTTTCCCAGCCTCGAATACTTTGGAAGACTCCGAGTCGGCTGTTTCCTTCGTCGCCTTCATTTCAGCCAACTCAGCCTCCAGTTTGGAGATCGCCTTCTGGGCCAATTTGAGCGCATATTCGCTCGCATCCGCCTTCTTTTTGGGATCCGATCTCAATTGATCCGCGCTACGAGCCCTCTCTATCTCAGCCTCGGCCCTTGAGGCTTCCTTGTTCGCCCTCAAAGCTTCAACCTCGGCCCTTCTCCTCTGGCCCTCAACTTCTTTGCGTAAATGACCAATCTGTTTGACGGCGTCGCGATGGCAACGGCCCATATCGGCTATCCATTCGACGGTCTGCAAAACAAGAATTTAAAACCATAACTTCAACAGTATTTGGATTAAGTGAAGCAAAGTCCGAATACGTACCAAAAGTGCCGATTGGGCGACTAGTGCTGTCGCATTCAGATCCGGTTCCACCCGGAAAGCCTCCCTGTCAGACGGCAACGACACGGATGTAGCCAAGCTGAATGCGACTTCTGGATGTTTAAGCACCGAAGCATCAGAAGAAACCGGCATGTTTTTTATCATCGGCTGAATGACAAAAGGAACGATCACATTCGATCCCTCTAATCAAGGACATTTGCCGCCTTGTTCTTTTGAGCCGGCCTCAAACTCGGCAGGGCGTTTCTCTGCCTCCTCAACTTCTTGGCCGGCCTGCACGATCAAAGTAGATTCGGCATTCCGATTTTTTGCCGTCTCCACCTCAATAACGCGCAAGGACTCTGATTCGCTAACAGGCAGGGAGAATTGAGATTCGGTGGCGGGTGGTACTTCAGACGGAAGGGCCTCCGCTCTTCGCCGCGCGGCCAACCTTTCCGTATTCGCCTTCCTGGCAAGTTCTGTCAGGCTTAACTCGGCCATGTCTTCGGGGCCTACGGCGGGAAGATCCTCTAAGCCGTGAACAACGCCGTCAAGTGAAAGATCTCCTCGGCCCGAAGTGGATGGAGGATCGGCCGAATTCAATACCTCGTCAGACTCGGTTTTGGACTGATCTGATTCGGTAACATTAGCTACATCCCGCTCCAAATCAGACCCTTTAAAACCAACCTGCCTCAAGTTTTCGAAGTCGGACAAAATAAGAGCGATAAAAGAATCTTCACCCTTCGGAACCGGGATATTTTCCGCCGCCGAGAAGGTCGTATATGTCGGCTCGTAACGAAGCAGAATGTGGGCCGCCCTCCCTTGTTTCTGAAGACTTCGACGGCCGAAATATTTGAGCGCGACTTCGATATCCGAAAGAACGGCGTCGTTAGTTGAAGACAGCACTTTCTTCAAATCGCTCCCTGCACAAGCCAAGCCGTAACATTTCAAAGAAAAGGCTTTACAACAAAAATGAACAAATAATAAAAGCGAGAAGGCAATCGGCCACCTGGCTCGCCCCTCCGTCTAGGAATAGGGTCGACGTGATCCTCCCTTCGCTAAATTCCCAGTTACCCTGGACAACGACCATAACATCATCAACTCGTTTTCCAGAACTGGAAAGCATAGTAATCAGCTGATGGTCGATATCCTTGGCCCTAAGGAAGAAACGCCCATGCCGACCAGAAGACTTAGCCAAGGCATAACAATGCCGGATGGCTGGAATGCCAATGTTAATTCTAAAGCGACAGTTGAGCACTATAACCCCCATTATAATTCTAAAGAAATTCACATTGGGTTGGGAAGGGGTTAAACCCCAATGGCGAAGCACAGCCCTAAGAAACGGGTGAAGGGGGAAACAGACTCCACCCTCTGCGATTGACAAAAGAGGAAAGACAATCGTGGTTTTGTCCTTCCTCTCCATATCAAGAGTGCCGTCTGCCACAAGTGACAGACGGACATCATCAGGAATAGAGAAATGGCGTTTAAAACCAGTAATTCGATCTGACGAGAGAAGGTCTTTTAAATGTTTCGCCATACCCTACAGTTTATAAGAATATGCCAAGGAATGAATAAACCAGAAAGAGTCTTCGAAGCAAGGAAGGAGAGAACTTACAAAGGACGAAGTGGATATCAGAAAAGAGAGTTGCAGGGACGATTCAAAAGGCAATCCAGCGACGAGCGTCATAAAATACATACTTGAAAGGACATCAAAATTTTAAATCGCAATAAATAGACACGTACGAGGGAGCGGGAAGTCGACACGACAACCGAAAGGGGTGCGCTTAGATATCCGCATGAGGATGAGGCCAACCGCCGAATTTTGGCTCTGACTTTTCGAAATTCAGAACCAAGCACTCCAGCCAACTGTCGTTGGTAAAGTGCTTGGAGGGCAATTGTGGGAGCTGAATAAGTAGAAGAGTCGGAAGGTGCGTACCCCAGAAATCAGATACTATTCGGCTTTATATTGCGTGACTAGGATGCCGAATACGTTAGGAAGGCCGAATAGCCGGAGGTCAGTAGCTCCGAATAAATAAAAGGGGAATGGGATAAAAGTAGGCTCAGGCCCCGAGGCCCAGAAAGCAAGTATAAATACAATAACCACAGATTTAGAAAGGGATGTAAGAATCACTTCACTTAACTTAGTAAAGAAGCTATCTTGAGTGTCTGAACTGACTTGTCCGTCGGAGTGCTAATTCCAGCACCCCCGACCGGAGTGTTTGTATCTTTTCAGGTGACTAGCTGAGGATCACTAGCGTCTCCCAGGATCTGAAGAGTATTTCCAAACCACTTCCCCACACAAACTATGCAAGCCTTTTATTGATCATATTCGATCTTCTTGCCCCTAGTTCAAGAGCTGCTTTCGATCTGGCTATGCAAGCCTCACACTCTAGTTGATTATTGAATATTCTAAATCAAAGTTTAAAAGCTAAGGGGTTGGGTCTTAGGTTGAGAGGGATCCTATGTTGTACAATATCAAAATCAATTCCAGGCATGCCTTCGCAGGATCACACAAAATATTTTTTAAAATCTTTTAATAAAGCGACTAGTCGCTCATGCTCCTCTAAGGACAATGTAGAACCAATCTGGACTGAGCCAAGATCCTTCTCAGTACCCATATTAACATAAATGATCTCATCCATTAAGGGCTTAGCACATCTCTTTTCTTCTCAATCGATCAAATTTTACAAATCCCGAGAAATTCCTTCATCTTTGTTTTTATCAAAGTTTTGGAATTTTTTTTGAAAATTTTGGTCAATGCAATGATTTACAGGCACAGAGAAGTAGATGAAAATTACTGCATTATCATTCAGAACTTCTGGTTCAATGGTCGAAATAGACTTGAAAGAAAAAATGAAAAGATAGAGACAAATAGGACAATGATGTCCGGGTTATCACCCCCAAAATCACTGGATTCTAACTCACAAGACTGATTCGATCCTAATTCCAGCCCCACAAACTTGACAGAATTAGGTTTAGACTTAACACCCAATTCAGAAAGTAAAATGAAAGCATTCCTAAATTATTAATATCAGTGTGCGTCATCCACCACTTCTAGAATGAAATATGTGCAATCAGTAGGTGGTTCATCCCCGATCACAAAAATGGTCACAATATCTCCCGACTTTATTGGTCCCGTGCTGGTTTCAAGATCTATCACAGAGTCAGCCAGTGTCAGACCTAGAACTTCCGTAGTGCTTCTTTGCTGCATGATCAATCCATGGCTCAAGAAAACCATAAAGAGGGAAGTGTATGCCCGTGAGAATATCGACTAATATTTAGCTTTAGCTCCAGATCATCTTCCACCACAGGATTTGGGGATTTTGGTTGGGATCGAGGTGCATATGTCATGAATAAATCAATGTCCTCTGGAATAAGCACCTCGGATTTGGATAGATGGGAAGATGTGATGTATATGCTTGGATTAAAGGTGGGTGGTTGTATATGGATGAGGTTAAGGTGGGAAGATGGCGGAAATTGGTCATGGGATGACAATGGGTTGGAGGTAATCTTGGCTCTTTGGGGCAAAGCTATGATCTTATTATCAATAAGATCTTGAATTCCATGATGAAGTTGGAAGCAACGGTCATTATCATGACCTTATTGTTAGTGGAAAGCACAATACTTGGTGGGATTATGGCTACGTGGAAGTGGATTAGGAAGGGATTGGGGATCAAGGAGCTTGAGGTGCCTATTTTTTTACCAAAATTTCCATGGTACGGGTTAGAAACATATGGAGAGGGTGAAACCTTCTGTTTCGAGGTTGAGTTGAAGTGATTGGTTGCGGGTCGATATTAGTAAAAGGGTTGGCCATTTTGGTAAAAGTGGTGACAATGTTGATCTCTAAGGGTATGGAATTGGCAGCTGTGCTACAGCTAACAATAATATTGGAACTGCGAGTCCTCACAGGCTTATTCCCTTCTGTAATGATTCCCTATGTAATAGCATCCTTAATTTGAACCCCAATCATATGAAGGTCCTTGAAGTTGAAGAGTGGGAGAACTATCATTTTCTATAATAATCCTCCATGCAGATTTTTCACAACCATCTGGACTTGATCTTTTCCAAGGGTCAGTTTGTCATCATAGCTGCTTTGCCCTCTATCTGGTGATGAAGGCCACAAAACTCTCGTTGGGCTCTTGTTGAGTTGCCTCCAGGTCTCGGGTGGTTATTACAATCTGGGTGTTGTAGGAATATTGGGTGATAAAAGCCTTGGCTAACTTTTCCCAACTCTGTTTTACTGAGTCTTCTAATTTAGTATACCAGATGGCAACTACACCAGATAAAGTTCTCTTAAACAAGAAAAGTTTTTGAGGCCGAGTCAAGTCCATGGATTTTAGGACATCCGAGAAAAGACGAATGTGGACCATAGGGTCACTAGCTTTATCAAACCTGTCAATGTGTGGCATTTTGAACCGTTCTGGCAGTTTGATAGTTGTGTCTGTATACCTATCTTCTATATTCGGAACGGAGTTGATCCCTTGCGACCTTCGGAACATTTTCTCCAATTTGGATATTCTTAGCATAGCTAGGTCAACTTCATCAACATCCGTGGGGAAAAGTCCTCTCATTGGCTGTGTAGGAACCCTTAAGTCTTCTTGTAGATTAGGTTCACACAATTCTTCAATTAGCAGAGGTGGGTCCAAAACTGAATGAACAACTAGAGGTGAATGAGATATGGACACCTCAATTGGGTGTTGTAATCCAGCAAGAGCCTCTCTATTGGTGGCAACCTTGTTAGTAATAACATCCATGCTTCGTTGAAGGGCTAGAAGCATGTTTGTTATATCTAGCGAAAGTTGGTTCATTACTGTTGGAGGTTGGTCCGTTACTACTTGAGGTCGGTCCTTCACTACTGGAAGCGGGTCTGTCACTATTGGAAGTTGGTCATTCAGTACTGGAGATGGGTCCGTTACTATTGGAGATGGGTCCGTTACTACTAGAAGTGGGTTTGTTACCACTGAAAGTGGATCTATCACAGATCCTAGCTAGCAAGATTTTGACAATGAGGTTTTAACCTTCCTCCTTGTAACTGGTGGCAGAGAAACTAACAATGGCTGTCCTTGAACCAAATCTGCGGTTCTACTAAGTCTACTAGAACGAGTTCATAAAACTTGGGGGATATTAGTTCGTTCTGAAGCCATATTGCTACGACTACCTAGCAAAACAAAACAGGACTCCCAATCAAAAATTAGACAGCATTTCGGCTCAACTGATCATTATGCACACTAAACTCACCCGCTCAAAATGATATACCTAACCTACTGATCAAATTTGAGAATCCCAGATCCCATACATTGCACTTAGCAGGAAAGAGAACAAACACCCCTATGAAGGATAGGTTACCCTATCCTAGCTTTGAAATGGCTAAGGGTTTCACTATTCACAAAAATGGCATCATACATCCTAGCATAGGGTAGAATCCTGCCCTAATGTTGGAAGTTGCTTTAGCTTACTACATGCACTATGTAAGTCTTGGTCAAAAAATGGCACCTTAGCAAAACACCAATATACCAACCTAATCCGGCAAATCAAGTGGTACGTGGTGATCCCGATTCCAAGGCTTGTTTTCCCACTATATTAGAGCCCATGTTCGTCTATCCACCCGAAGTCGAATACCAGTCCAGGATAACAGGTGATGAGCACGGGAGTTAAGCGTATCAATGCATGTAATGCAATGAACATATGATGGAAAATAAAAACATATCATAGAGTTCAAGTCAAGGTTTATTAATATCCCTAGCAGAGTTGCCAGAAACCTTAACAGTGCTCGAGGGGTTACTTATGCATGTTAAGTAGTTTGGACCCTCGATCTCTTTGATCTAGGCTCACGAGTATAATGTGAAATATAGATAAGAGTCCAGATTTGGCAACTTTTATAGAAAATCCATTTTGTTACAAATTCTTTGCTAGAAATGGATTACATCACCAGATTTTAGAGTCACCACCAAATATTTTGTGAGAATTAGGAAACCTGTAACTCGTGCCAAGGCCACTGTTCGTCGTAACCAAGGATGTTTGGCTCGGAACCTTAGGTATGAGGGGGGAAGGTCATTAATTATGCGCCCTCGCTCTCTCGATCAAAAGATTAACTTTTGCTAGCCATGATATGATTTTTATTAACTTTATATGTTTATATTCTAATTATTAATAAATTCTAAAATCTACTATATAAAGAAAAAAATATAGACTGTGTCATTTATTTATAGACTGTGTCATTTATTTCGGAACAATTTGATTTCATTATTTTGAAAATGTTTTAAATAGTGCAATCACGAAAATCAATTTTATTCCAAATTAAATAACACAACTTTCATCCACTGGCATGCATAAAGTTATATCAAATAATCACATAGCCATATAGTCGGATGCTAAACATAGTAAGAAAAACACACACAAGTGGGATGCTAAAGTACAAAAACTTACATATTTACTAATGTCCCGCAAATAATTACAAAACAAAGTTAGTGAAAACATGCATGATTCTATGTACAAAATCTGGATTGAGCCAATCTGAATGGAGCCAATATCTTTCTCAATACCCACATTAACAGAAATGATCTCATTCATTAAGGGCTTAGCATATCTCTCTTCTTCTCAATCGATCAAATTTTACAAATCCCTAGGAATTCCTTCCTCTTTGTTTTTATCAATGTTTTGGAAATTTTTTTTGAAAATTTTCGTCAATGCAATGGTTTACAGGCACAGAGAAGTAGGTGAAAATTATTACATTATCATTCAGAACTTCTGGCTCAATGGTCAAAATAGACTTGAAAGAATGAATGAAAAGACAAAGACAAATATGGCAGTGATGTCCAGGTTATCACCCCAAAAATCACTGGACTCTAACTCACAAGATTGACTCGATCCTAATTCCAGCCCCACAGACTTGGCAGAATTAGGTTTAGACTCGACACCCAATTCAGAAAGTAAAATGAAAGCATTCTTAAATTGCTAATATCAGTGCATGCAATCCACCATGTCTAGAATGAAATATGTGCAATCAGCAAGTGGTCCATCCTTGATCACATAAATGGTCACAATATCTCTCAAATTTATTGGTCCCGCGCTAGTTTCAAGATCTATCACAGTGTCAGCCAATGTCAGACCTAGAACTTCACCAGTGCTTCTTTACTGCATGATCAATCCATGGCTCAAGAAAACCATATAGAGGGAAGTGCATGCCCGTGAGAATATTAGCCAATATCTAGCTTTGGCTCCAGATCATCTACCACAATAGGATTTTGGGATTTTTTGTGGGATCGAGGTGCATATATCATGAATAAATCAGTGTCCTCTGGAATAAGCACCTTGGGTTTGGGTAGATGGGAAGGTGTGATGTATATGTTGGAGTTGAAGGTCGGTGGTAGTGTATGGATAAGGTTGAGGTGAGAAGGTGGTAAGAATTGGTCATGGGGTGGTAATAGGTTGGAGGTAACCTTGGCTCTTTGGGGCAAAGCTATGATCTTATTATCAATAAGATCTTGAATCCCATGATGAAGTTAGAAATAACAGTCAGTATCATGGCCGTGTGGTGGAAAGCACAATACTTGGTGGGATCATGGCTACGTAAAAGTGGATTAGGATGGGGTTGGGGATCAAGGAGCTTGAGGTGTCCCTTTTTACCAGAATTTCCATTGCACGGGTTGGAGAAATGTGGAGAGGGTAAAACCTTCGGTTTTGAGGTCTACTTGAAGTGGTTGGTTATGGGACTATATCAGCAAAGGGATTGGCCATTTGGGTAAAAGTGGTGACAGTGTTGATCTCCAAGGGTATGGAATTGGCAATTGTGCTACTACCAACAATAACATTGGAACTGCGAGTCAATGGCTTTCTCACAGGCTTATTCCATTCTGTAATGATTCCTTGTGTGACAGCATCCTCAATTCGAACCCCAATCTCATGGAGATCCTTGAAGTTGAAGAGTAGGAGAATTATCATTTTCTATAGTAATCCTCAATGCAGATTTTTGACAACCATCTAGACTTGATCTTTTTCCAAGGGTCGGCTTGTCGTTATGGCCGCTTTTGCCCTCCATCTGGTGATGAAGGGCACAAAAATCTCACTGGGCTCTGGTCGGGTTGCCTTTAGGTCCCGGGTGGTTACTTCAATCTAGGTGTTGTAGGAATATTGGGTGATGAAAGCCTTAGCTAACTTCTTCCAACTCTATTTTATTGAGTCTTCGAATTTAGTATACTAGATGACAACTACACTAGATAAAGTTCTCCCAAACAAAAAAAGTTTTTGAGGCTGAGTGAGGTCCATAGGTTTTAGGACATCCGAGAAGAGGCGAATATGGACCATAGGGTCACTAGCTCTATCAAACCTGTCAATGTGCGACATTTTGAACCATTTTAGCAGTTTGACAGCTATGTCTGTGTACCCATCTTCTACATCCAAAACGAAGTTGATCCCTTATGACCTACCGAACATTTTCTCCAATTTGGATATTCTGAGCATAGCTAGGTCAACTTCATCAACATCCATGGGAAAAAGTCCTCACATTGGCTGTGTAGAAACCTTCAAGTCTTCTTGTAGATTAAGTTCATACAATTCTTCAATTGGCGGAGGTGGGTCCAAAATTGGATGAACAACTGGAGGTGGATGAGATGTGGACGCCTCAAATGGGCGTTGCAATCCGACAAGAGCCTCTTTGTTGATGGCAACCTTGTTAGTAATAACATCCATGATTTGTTGAAGGGCCAAAAGCATGTTTGCTACATCTAGCGGAGGTTGGTCCGTTATTGTTAGAGGTTGGTCCGTCACTACTGGAAGTGGGTCTGTCCTATGGGAAGTCAGTTCGTCACTACTGGAGGTGGGTTCGCCACTACAGGAAATGGGTCTATCACCAATGAAGGTGGATCTATCATAGATCTTAGAAATTCTAGCTGGCGAGGTTCTGACAATAAGGTTTTAACCTTCTTCCTTGTAACTGGTGGCAGAGAAACTAACACTGGCCATCCTTGATCCAAATCTGCGGTTCTACTAAGTCTACTAGCATGAGTCCATAAAACTTGGGGGATTTTAGTCCGTTCTGAAGCTAAGGTGCTATGACTACCTAGCAAAACAAAACAGAACTCCTAATCAAAAATTCGATAGCATTTCGAATCAACTGATTATTATGCACACTAAACTTAACCCCTTAAAATGACATGCCTGACCCACTGATCAGATTTGAGAACCCTAGATCCCATACTTTGCACATAGTAGAAAAGAGAACAAACACCCCTATGAAGGGTAGGGCTACCCTATCCTCGCTTTAAAATGGTCGAGGGTTTTATTATTCACACAAGTGGCATCATTCATCCTAGCATAGGGTAGTATCTTGCCCTAATGTTGGAAGTTGCTAGAGATTGATATACCAACCCAATCCGGCGAATCAAGCGGTACGTGGTGATCCTGATTCCAAGGCTTGTGCTCCCACCATATTAGAGCCCATGTCCGTCTATTCGCCCGAAACTGAATAGCAGTCCAAAATAACATATGACAAGCACGGGAGTTAAGCACACGAATGCAGGCAATGCAATGAACATATGATAGAAAATAAAAAAAATATATCATAAAGTTCGAGTCAAGGTTTCTTAATATCCCCAACAGAGTGCCAGAAACTGTGACATCGCCTGGGGGTTACTCGTGTGCGTTAAGCAGTTTGGACCCATATATCTTTGATCTAGTCTAACGAGTGCAATGTGAAACATAGATGAAGTCCAGATTTGCCAACTTTTATAGAAAATCCATTTTATTACAAATGTTTTGCCAGAAATGGACTACATCACCAGATCTTAGAGTCCCCACCTAATATTTTGCGAGAATTAGGAAACCCATGACTCTTGCCAAGGCCACTATTTGTCGTAACCAAGGATGCTTGGCTCGAAACCTTAGGTATGAGGGGAGAATGTCATTAATTGAGCACCCCTGCTCACCCGATTAAAAGATCGGCCTTTATTAAATCATGATATGAATTTTATTAGTTTTATATGTTCATAGTCTGATTAATTAATAAATCCTTAAAAAAATACTATGTGAAGCAAACACATATAGACCATGTCGTTTATTTTGAAACAATTTGATTTCATTATTTCGAAAGTGTTTTGAATAGTGCAATCATGAAAATCAATTTTATTCCAAATTAAATAACACAACATTCACCCACTAGTCTGCATAGAGTTATATCAAATAAGTACATAGCCACATGGCAGGATGCTAAACATAGTAAGAAAAACACACACACAAGCGGGATGCTAAAGCACAAAAACTTACATATTTACCAATCTCCCACAAATACTTACAAAACAAAGTTAATAAAAACATGCATGATTCTATATACATGTTCCTAATGCAATTCACTCATGAAATGCAACTACAGATTCGGTTTTTAATATATGACATGTGAATCATCTCAAAACATGAGGTAGCGCACAAAATCATATAACAATCAATTAAACTCACATATGCAAATTTAGCCAGATCTTAAGGCATAAAACAAGGATGCAAAGCATGGATACGATGACAAGAATGAGATACTACATTTTTACAGAATATGGAAAGCAAATGAAAGAATGGGATAGAAAGAAGCGGGGATGGAAAATTATTACATCGCTTTGAAATATTACAAATCCGAATAAAGGGGGAGATGAAAAATATTACAACAAAATTAAATCCTCACAAACACTTTCTAATTAAAAGAAAATAAAAAAATAAAAACAAAAGCTGGAAGGGGCCTCGGAGATTGTCAGAGATTGTTCTGCTCGACACCGAGAAGTTGCTAGTTTCTGTCTAGGAAAAAGTGGCTGGCCGGCCAAAAAGATAGCTGGTCAGCAAATCAAGCCAGACTGAAAACTCTGTATTGTTTAAACACCAAAAAAACAACCAAAAAATATACAAGTGGCTCAACTAACCACTTTCAGTTAGCTTACAATAGGTCTATAACATGAAACTGAAGCAAGAAAAACAATATAAGAAAGAAAATGCAAGAAAAGTAAAAGAAAATGAAAAGTGTGAAAATTTACCTTCCGAGGAAGGATTTGATTTCCAAACTTCCTTTTGATCACCCTGAAGCTTAGGAAGTGTGTTCTCAATTGTTAGTTCGAATTTTCAAAATTCTAGTTAGAATGGTGTTTTGGGGTTGTTTAACAGTGTGTGTGGGAGGAGAGTTACAACTCTCTGTTTTTCTCTCAATTTCAACAACATTCACTCTCTTTTGATCAAGGCTTAAGAATATGGCTGTAACAGAATTTATGGGCTTGGTTTAATATATTGAAAGATGGTATATCAGTGTATGAAAAATGGTGGTGTTTTAGCTCAAAACATAAACATCTCTCTTCTTTTTTTCTTTTTTTTTTCCCTCTAACTCTCTATTCACTTTGTCAATTCAATTCTCTTCATTCAACTCTTTTCTCTCTCATCCATTCTGATCCTCTCAATGTTTATATGCAATCTGGGAAGGTTGCTAAGTCAAGGAGAGGTGAGAGACAATGATGATAGGGTGACAAGGGTGGTTAAAATGAATGCAACCTTTTGAGAAAAAGACAATCCTCCTTTTGATAATGGAGGCCAAATGAGGATAATGGAGGGGGTGGGTGTGTACCTCATGCATGAATATAACAAAAAAAGATCTGAAATGGCCTGACCCATACACATTCAACAAGAATTCTACCGAAACTGTTTTGCTTCTAGGCAAATTAGCTGGCTGGCTAATTTCTTGGTTGGCCGGCCAAAAAATTTGCCAACCGGCCTGCTAATTTCTTGGCTGGCCAGCCAATTAATTGGTCGGCCGATACTATTCATGGGCATTATTTGGCCAGTCGACAATATTCACCAGGGACTATTCACTAAATTTTTTCCTTTCTTTTTCTTAGGAAAAATAAGGTTTTTCAACAGAATTTTGGAACTATGCATAAAAGGAATATTTTAAAAGAGTGTTTTGAACGGGTCTAAAACACTTGGCCAAAACAAGCTTAGAGTTGAGAATGAAGCACAAATTTCATCTTTCTTACTGAGAATTATGTGAGAAACACATTCTAATTTTTATCATCGAGTTATCAAAAGAAAGCACTCAAGTCTTAAAGCCGGTCAAAATGAGGTGTCTACATGCACCTAGTAGTCAGTTCGGTCTGCCGAGCAGAACAACGGTGCTGGATTTAGTTTGGCTGCTTTAACTAACTCTATCATTGCTCGGATGCATGACAAAGCTCTAGTCCTATTCGGACTCAGCATATTGTAGTTCAGTTCCAGCTCGATTTATACCTCTCACAAAATCTTATATGAAAACAATAAATATAGGGTAAATTATAATTTAACCCCCTGTGCTTTACTCTAAAAACACTAAACCCCCTTATAGTTTCATTTGTAACACTTAAACCCCTAAACTTTATACCATGTTGTAATTTTAGACAGACGTAACAGAAGTGTACAAAACGACATCGTTTTGTGCACCGCCTAATAAAAAAAAAAAAGGAAAAAGAGAGACAGTAAAAGTTAGAGAGAGAAATTGTAACTAGAGAGAAAGAGACAAACACTCTCCCTTTCCCTCCAATGGCCAAAAACCAGCCCGACAATGCCTAAAATCACAAAAAACACTATCTCGGTAAGTTGTCAAATGCCTCCTCCTCTGAGAAAGTCAAGAGGAATGGAAGAAAGTAGGAGCTTCTCTCTCTAAGCTCCCCCCTTAGTGTAACAATGGTGTATTTGCTGTAATTGAGTGAGTCTGAGAGTGAGGGTTGTTCGACTGATTATGTGAGATATCTGTTGATGTCTAGCACCTTAGTGAGTTTTGTAAGATTGTGGGAGAGAGATTTTGTTTAGTTTTTTGTGTTTATACCAGAAATTACAGATTATGTTTTGGGTAACAGACTGCTCTTGGTCTTGATTGCTGGATGTTTAGCTAGTGAATACCATTCCTATGTTATGGTTTTCGCTGGTTTGTCGTTATTCAAATGGGGTTTAAAGCTCTGTCAAGTCACTGATTCAGGACATTTGCCGGTGAGAATTAGATTGGCTAGGTTCATCATCTTGCTATAGTGGAGCTCCAGTTATGAAGGTTGCTGGTGTGCTAATCCGGTAATGCAAGTATGTCTTCTCCAGCATTGGCCAAGTCAGGCGTCGAAGATGGGCTGGTTTCCACCGCTGGAGATACGATATAGAGGATGTTGCAAGTGTGTGTTGCCAGAAAGAGTGTTTCTCTCTCTCTCTCTCTCTCTTGTTTTTTTTTCTTTTTTTATTTTATTTTTTTATCAAGCGGTGCACAAAACGACGTAGTTTTGTGCACTTCTGTTACATCCATAAAAAATTATAACATGATATAAAGGTTAGGGGTTTAAGTGTTACAAATGAAACTATAAGGGGGTTCCATGTTTTTGGGGTAACCACAAGGGGTTAAATTATAATTTATCCATAAATATATTACGGTTCAGAATTGTAACTAAAGTCTTGGAATCGAAAATTAAATCTATTTGAACGGTTTCATCATTTTTTGAACCATAACCGAAATTAATAAAAACTAGACCAAACAGGCAATTTGAATCAAATTGATCATTTTATTGGTTCTAACAATTTTTTTTTAAAATTTTTTTTTTTTGATATTCCTAATTCCATACAAATAATATATATACAAATTTATTGTGCTTGTGATTTTATATTTTAATATTTGGATGTTTTAATGTTTGAGGCACAGTCTAATGAATTAAAAAAAAATGTTTAGCAATTTTAGGCAGTTTCATAAATGACGAAATGGTTTTTGGACTGAATTTTTGTTAAAGGATATTATTGAAAAAATAATATACTTAATATTGGTAACACCAAATGAGGTGTACTGTTTATATAATAGAATAGAGAATAGATATAATGATGAATTGGATTATGGAGTTTAATTTTAAAACTAAATACTTAACTAAAATAATTTTTAATTATAAAAGTGGCTACATTGCATCATTTTTTGATGTAGAATTATATACAAATTATGTAAGATTAAAATTTTTGATTTTTACTTTGGGAAGTATGTGTCATTTGCTATCCTATATGGAGATTTGCAACAATCTTTTATTACTTTCTAAGATTTACCGATCTTTACTATTTTATTATTGTTAAGAAGATGATACTTTTACACTATTTTATAGGGCACTCGATTCATAAATCTAATTTTAGATTCGGTCTAAAAGTTCATGCACTAAATTACTATATCTACAAGGACATGCTTCTGCTAAAAGACTACACTAACCATATTTCTTTTGCCCAAATACACGTCTTTTTATTTGTTTGGAACCATACCTTTATCTATTCTGTGACAATTCTTTCCAAGTGACCGCTCGAGTGGTGATGAGGTGCTCCCAATAGTTCACTTCGCTGGTCAAGGGACCGCTCAAGCAATCAAATGATCGCTCGAGCGAAGAAAAAGGGGTCCCCGGTATCTCATTTTGTAGACAGAGATACTGGGAGGTTTTATTCACTGTTCAAGCGGTCTGCGCAACATGAGTCACTTAAAAGTAACTTTTTAGATCATTTTCTTCACTTTTTCTGTTCTCTCTTCTTTCCTCTCTCTCTAGCTTTGAAAACCCTAGATTTATCGCTCTAGAAATCTCCCATTTTACTTAGATTTGCAACCATTTTCCTTACAAAAGTTGGAGTTTGGGTGAAGATCAAGTCTTTCCATCGATTGGATTTTTGTTTCTCAAGGTATTCATCTTTAGGTTAGCTTCTTTGCTTTGATATTTGAGGTAGGATTACTTTTAACCTTGTATCTCTTTGATTTGAAATCGTTTATGTCGTATTGCCATGACATTGATGGCACTACAAAAAATTAAAGTTTTAGAAGTTAAAATTTAGGGACAAAATTAATTTTTACGGACTAAATATTTTTGTTGCCAAAAGTGTCGTCATTATATTTTTAGCAACAAAAATTAAAAATTAGTGATGAATTATTATCCTTTTGGGACCAATTTTTTGTCTCAAAAAATAAACTTTTTTGAGACCAAATTATTTTGTCCTTAATAGTGTATTTATTAGTGACATTTTCAAAATTTTGTTGCTAAAAGTCTTGTTTTTGACTTTTTGAGACAACCTTTTAGCAACTACCCTCACAACAATAAAAATTGATCTCTAAAAGTCTTTTGCAACAAAATTTTCACTTTTAGAGACCAAAAAATTTGGTCTCTAAAACTCTTGTATGTTGTAGTGTGAGTTAATGAATGTTTGAGTTTGTAAATTGAAGTTTTCTTTCAAAAATAAAGATTTCACTACAACAAAATTGAATTTTTACGGTCGCAATGCATGCCGTAAAAACTCTTTCACAGCATGCACACTAACGTCGTTATATGATATGCTGTAGAAAGTTGAGCATCATTTACAGCATGCAGGTAAAGTTGTAAAAAGTAATAAATGAAACATCAATGACATACTTTGTATGTCATATATAATTTTTTACGACATTTTTGTCATGCCATAAATCATCATACTTTTTATGACATAATTTTGTATGCTGTAGAAGGTTATTTTTAATATATTTATGGCATACTTTGTATGCCATATATAATATTTTACGGCAATTTCTTGTATGTCATAAATCATTACACTTTTCACGACATAATTTTGTATGCCGTAGAAAGTCATTTTTAATATATTTATGACATGCTTTGTATGCTGTATGTAATTTTTTACAGCATTTTCTTGCATATCATAAATCGTTATACTTTTCATGACATAATTTTATATATCATAGAAAGTTATTTTTAATTTAATATATATATATATATATAGGAATATAATCTTGCCTAACAGTATGTAGACAGTAACTTATAAAATGCAACCTGTGAACAAACCAAGCAAAAGCAACAACTATGAAGTAAGTATAAAAATCTAATGTCCATACACCAAACAACTTGCATACTAATTTCCATTCTTAACTTCTATTATATCAAGCTGATAACAACCTCAAACATACAAGCTAAGAAAAGTATCCAAATCATAAGATTCACTAATCTCTAAAATATGACTTTAAACATTCAAAAAGCATAACTACAAATCATAAATCATAAATCAATTAGTCTAATATTTAGTCCAAAAGAATGAATTGACTAGGCCATGCAACTATAGTTCTTATTGCATCTTGAAGATCATACATTTCAGGGGTAAAACGAAACAACGGTACGTTGACTATTACATGGTTCACCCATGCTTTCCAACACAAAAGTCCAAGGGTCACATGATGCAGCTTTGACTTGGGATCCCTGGATGCAATTTGGCCTTCTGCAACCACCAAGTTTGTCCCCTCCCAATGCAATAACTTGCATTTGACATTCTCTAAGCTCAACACACCATTACTTTGATCTTACAAAAATTAAGAGTACATAAGCATACTGAATAACATTCATCCCATTTAAAAAGTATTAGTTCAACAAAGGAAATAAAAGTGTCAAAAAGCTTTAAAGAGAACTCACTTATATATGTCATCAATGTCAGAAAAGAAAATTTCATCTACATGAATCCAGTATTAATTTAATTCTTGTAATCTTGTAATTGCATAAGCCAAGCAACAACAATTTCCCGACTCAAGTCAGTCAATGATTTTATTCGGTTACATCTAAACGATAGATTTCAGTTTAGCATATTGAATCCTATAACTCCTATTTTCTTTATGTACATCTATTAAAACATCATCTTCTTTAAAAAGTGAGATGAATTCAGGGTAAGACATTAACATCAATGGTTAAAATTTTTGTTTCTCACCATTAATACAAAGTTTGTCCAAATCAGTCAATGCATAGCTAATAGTGGCCCAAAACAATCTCTAAAATCTCATTAATTGGTCCTTAAAGATGCCAATAATGAATAACTAATTACCATATCATAATAATTGAGACTTCTAAAACGAGCATAACTTACCATATTTAAACTAGTTGGAAGGTTTGCAATTGAAGAACCAACACGTTTAGATATTTCATAACTTTAATGCTTTCAGTAACAGAACCAACTTCAATCACCTAAAAAACCATAAAAACATGAGGAGTAGATTAAAATGTTCTGAAAATACTATTAAGCATATAGCTACCATAGAATTCCAATAATTAAAAACATGAGGAGTAGATTAAAATGTTCTGAAAATACTATTTTCACTCACCAAGGTTGGAAGGTTGTCATGAGGAGTAGATTGGAGTAGATCGAAGCTTCTTTGGGAGGGATTGGTACCCTACACTCAAAAACAAACATGCAAGTGATTTAAATATAAAATAACAAATGATTTGAATCAAAATTTTACTTGAATTAAATCATCAAACATTATATTATCATGTTTAGCTTTTCCTCTTGCATCATTTTGCCTTATTTCTTTGATAAGCATGGCTCTTATCTCATCGAGATGTTGTTCTAAGTCCAGCACCTTGCCTTCAAGTTTTCTCACGTGCTCATTTTGGTGTACTTGTGCATCAACCTTAAATGGTAATGCCCCAAATCATAGCCCTTGTACACTCCCATGACGCTTGGGACCAAAAGTATGAAAAATCGCATCATCTTTTATAGATTTTGGACCCTCATTAGTAGAAGAGTTATGAAGTTCTTGAACCTTTTTCTGAAAATATAAAGCATGTCTTAATAAATTGATGTGAGTGTAACTTAAAATAAATAAATAAATACATAAAATAAAATAAAAAATTGAATATTGGTACCATAGTTGCATCAAGCACTTCATTCGTGGATTTTCCATCCTTCCTCGTATGCCCTTTAATCCAAACATCAACTCTTGACATGGATGATGGTGCTCGACTTTCTCTTATCTAAAAAATGAAAATCAACATGATTAAAAATGATTTCATAGTAACCATACTTCATACCCAATTTACAAAACTACTTGAATCACTCTTAAATTTACCATTTCATCCTCTAATCATGCATAACCTTTACGACTCATGGTGTGTAAGAGGGTTTGCTTTTTCCTCATTGTCCTAAATCTTTTACTCTTTTCCTACATATACAAAAGAAGAATGTCATAATTTATATGATTAATAATTCATAATTGAATCACTATGAAAAATTTGGTGGTCTAATTAGTTCATAAAAACTAGAGAGTTTCTATGAGGAAACTTATCTTAAATTCTTTGGAAGTTCGTTATTTCACAAATACTTTCCATTCAACCATTTCTACATTATCATGTTTGATGAGGACAATATTGTGTGCTAGCTTAGCACTTTTACCAAGAGGTCTTATTTTTCGTGATAGTTCAGATTTGTGTGAGTGCCATAATCTATCAAACTTTTGCATGATGTATTTCCTATGGCAATCATGTATTTTGAATCCAAGCTGCATTTGCATTTAAACAAAAATTTAGTGATTACGATTTTTTTTTTTGAGTTGATAGTATAATAATGAATTAAATAAATACATGTTATCTTCACACAAGCCCATAGCTTATCTTTAACCTCTTTTGGAATATCAGGCCATTTCTCTATGGTTATTGGCACCATCTCTCGTGCCAAGATCCTTCTAAAGTGGATAGTTTAACTGACTTAGGTCCCACAGTCTGATTCATTTCATTGAAGTCAATTTCACCACACTTTTGTTTTCCTTTGTCATGCATCTTTAACTTTGATGCCCCCTAGTTCACTTCTTTGGTGCTTGAGTGAAGTCTACAACTCCTTCCATATCATGTGATTCAACATGTGGAGAAACAGAACACTCATCTAAAATTTTGAATGATGCATTTCATCTGTCATCCATTGTCGCAACAATTATAGCTTCACACTTCTTCCTAATTCTTTTCTCAGTTTTTTTTGAACTCTATGCAATGCACAAGGAAAAATAAGAAATAATGTGGACAACAATTGGTTATAAATTCAATTTTATGTTAAATGAGAAATAAAGTACCTCTCTACTTATCTTGCTAATTGACAATTTCAGGATTCAATTGTTAATAAGAAAATGGGATTCACAAATGAACTAGAACGATTCACTTGGTGAGCCTGAAAGCATTGAACTCCTACAAGATGCAAGAATCTGTATTGCATAACTAGGAGACATACTGTCATAAGGCCCATAACAAAACATCACAATAACAATTAGATCAGCAACTAACATGTGTTCTAATTTTCAAGCAAGATAGGCATCAGTGACATGGATAACCAAATAAAGAACTCCCAAAAGGTAAACACACAAAACAAGAAACAAAAATTAGGCATAAAATTATAAGAGATGGGTAATGAAAAGCTTGATTGTGAGCATCTAGCATAAAGTTGCTACTTGAGATTATAAAGTTAAAATGAAATTGCAAGGGAGAAAAATTTAGCTTTGCCAACATAAACTAATATCAGCAGCAACATGCAATTACTCAAGAAACAGAGAACAGAACTGCAGCAAAAAGCATGTAAACACCTAAATTCACTTGCTCTAATATCAATAGAGCAAAACAGAAATGTTCTTGTGAAATCCAAATTCCAGAATCCAAAAACAAATCTTTATAAGCCAAATAATAAATTCTTGATAATATTGAAAATCAAAGGAGAATCAATCAAGCCCAATAAGCATTTGGTTATATGAAAATCAAATGTTCCAACTTCTCATTAATCACGCAACACTTCCACACCCTCACAATCCATTCTCATGTAGTGCTCATATTCATCATTAGTATTTTACACCAAGTCTAGATGCATCTAAAGGTGCAGATGGCATACAGGCATCTTCATCATACATATCCAAATCACGAAAACCTCTTAAAGGTGCTTTAAGTACAACTTCCCAACTAGATGTATCACTATCCCTCAAATAGAACACTTGTTTTTCATGTGATGCTAGAATGAATGGATCTCTCTCAAATGGATTTCGTCCTTGTTGGAGGTTGACCAATGTAAATCCATCTTCAACTTTGATGCCGTTTCCAGTAGTTACCCAGTCACATTTAAATAGAGGAACTTGAAATTTGTAGTAATCCAACAAAATTACATCTCTGATAACCCCATAGAAACAGATTTTTTTCAATAACTTGTGTAATGTCTTTCTTACTAGATTCACAATTAGTTTCTACTTCAATGGAAACACTGTTATTTTGGGTGGACCTTTGGACATCACTTGTATGAAAGCAATGCTCATTAATGACATAGCCCAAATAAGACGTTGCATGCTTTCTTGGGCCAGCTGTAAGCCATTTCAATGTATCTGAAACCTCATTACAACATGATTCAATCTTTGCTTTCAACTACTGAGAAAAAGTGTCCATTTGTCTAGAATGTAGTAGAGCGGCATCCCTCAAGAAACGTCTGTCCAAAAGCTTGAGCTCCTCTACGTACATTCTAATAAGTAAGGCAAATTGTGAGATAAATATAACATGTAAACACTCAATTACTAATAGATATTTACGTTATCATACTTACTCCAAATATGGTTAGACTTTAGAATTGTTTATCAACACACAACAATGAGCAATTTGTAACATATCATGAGTGAATTCTCCAAAGTAATCGGGCGTCCTTCTAGTATTGTTTCATTTTCAAATTCTTCATTGCGGCTATGTCGGGCACCTATTTCAACTTCTTGCTTCATGTACCCACTACAAAACTACATGCACTCTTCATCTATAGCATTTCGCTATGCATCCCTCAGGTCTTGCACAATTCCTAACACATCCCTTAAGTATCTTCATATATCTAGACCATAATATAATTAATATTTAGGTTAATAGTTTTTTTGACAAATACATCAATAGACATACATAATAAAAAGTGATATGCACCTCACCTTTCAAACGAGTACATCCAACGAAATTGCACTGGTCCACATATGCGAGTTTCTCGTCCTAGATGAATTGTTAAGTGAACCATAATGTCAAAAAATGATGGAGGCAAGAACCTTTCCAACATACATAAAGTCTCAACAACATTGCCTTCCAGTAGTTTTGATTTATTCCTATAAATCACTCTTTGACATATTTGATTGAAAAAAGTGCACAATTGAAATATTGCATTCCTTGGTCCCTCTGGTAAAAGTCCTCTCAATGTGACTGACAACAACTGTTGCATCAAGACATGACAATCATGTAACTTGAGGCCTATCAGCTTGCAATCTTCTAATGAAACACAATTAGCAATATTGGAGCTATAACTATCAGGAAACTTTAAATCATGTAACCTAGAACAAAAGATCAGTTTCTTGACTTTTGAAAGTGTATGTGATGCCGGTGGCAAATAAAAATGAGTCCCTCTGTCCTCTGCATGCAATTTGTGTCTAATGCCCATTTCTTCCAAATCTTTACGAGCTTTAAGGCCATCCTTTGATATTTCCTTCACATTCAATAGTGTGCCAATGATACTTTCGCAGACGTTCTTCTTAATGTGCATTACATCCAAGTTATCATGCAAAAGTAATGCTTGTAACATCAATCAAATATTCATTCTTTAAAAAAAAAAGAAAAAGAAAAAAAGAATAACAAATTCAACTAATTTTGAAAATAGGAATTCTATTTTCTTTAGACTTATATCCCAATATGGTAAATTGAAAAATATGGACTTCTTCGTCCATGGTTGAACGCAAACTGGCTCTTTTTCTTTGATGATCTGTGACTTTTTCCTTTTTCTCTCCTTTGTTGCTTTTCCCTAATTATTTTCAATGTCTTTAACTACATCGAAAACATCAGATCCATTTAATGGTTTAGGCTTCCCTCAAAGTTCTTGCTTTCTATCAAACCAACTTCTTTTCATCTGAAATGGATGGTCGGGCGCAAGAAATCACCCGCGGCCCATGTACACAGTCTTCTTACTATTACTCAACCATTGTGAACATGTGTTAGTGCTACATATTGGACAAGCAACTTTTCTCTTTATAGTGCATCCAACTAAGTTTCCATAAGCTGGGAAATCATTTATTGTCTACATCAAAATAGCCTTCAAATTAAACATGGAGTTGTTGGCTGCATCATAAGCCCTGACACCATTAGTCCGTAATTCTATTAGGTCTTCTACAAGCAGCTCTAGATAAACATCTATGTTGTTATCTGGTTGTTTTGGCCCTGGAATTAGTAATGTTAACATGATATTTTCCTTTGCCATGCATAACCATGGGGGAAGGTTGTATGTAACTAACATCACTAGCTAGCAGCTATACTTTAAGCTAAGATTGACAAAAGGATTAAACCCATCTGCTGAAAGACCAAGTCTAAGATTTCGTGGATCTGATGCAAAAGAAGGCCATTTTTTTATCAATTGATTCCCATGCCAATGAGTCAACTGGATGTCTCATCTTGCCATCTTGGCTTTTGGGAGAGGAATGCCACGTTAATTGCTTTTTTTTCTACAATTTTCTCAAGATTTCTACTAATAGCTTTGGATTATGGAAGTTTTAGATGAGAACTAATACTGTATATGTTGGAGGGGAAAAAGCTCCAAATTTTATGAAAACCCTAATTTTTAAATTTAGAAATAATTTGATGAAATGAAATTGATTCTTAATTCTTTACATTGATGGTTGGATTATGATATTAAAGGGGGTGGTAAATAACATGTGAGTTTGGGTAGGGAGCCAGTTTTGGGAAAGTGTTGTGTATTGTTGGTACCCACGCGGGGAAAGTCTAGGTGCCCAATTGCCCTATCTAGAGCTTATCGCCGGACGAATGTGGGGAAAGCGTTTTTGGGTGTCCACTAGTCCTGCCGTATTGTAGTCAGATAAAAGATAAAAAAAATAGATGATTTTGGATGCACATTCCCTACCGTATTAGTAGCCCATAAATGTGGGGGTATTTTGGATATAAATATATTTATATGTATGTGTTGAAATTCTCCGTAGGGGTGGGCTTCATATTGGGCTTGCCCACAAGGGTCCAATTTTTTATTAGGAAAGAATATCAAAAAAATAGAAAGTCAGAAAATAATTATAAATTTATGAAAGTACAAGTGATTTATGCACTAAATTTGTACAAAAAAGTGTTATACTTTCATGAGTTTGTAACGATTTTTATTTTATTTTATTTTATATTTCTTTTTTTTTTTTTTATTGAATTCACACTTTATTCAAAAAAAAAAGAAAAAAAGAAATTATAATACATACTTTTGAAATACATCACAACAATTAGAAAATTATTAAATGTAAAATATAAATTTTATTTATTGATATACAAATTACATCAATGCATCCATTATTATTAATTGTATGTATTTTAAATCTCAAAAAAAATGTGGCTATTAGTTTCATAATTGGTGTGCTACTCACTTATTTGTTAGTTTGATCATGTTGTCTTGCCTTTTCCTAGCTCATCCGCCAATCTTGCTCGACTCTCCACTGCCCCTTCTCATCTCCTTTGTCGTTGTCTTGCATTTTCCCAACCATTCTCCTGTCTCTTACTACTTCATAGTCCCTTAGTAAAGAGATGGAACATGAGAGAGAATGAGGTAGAGAGGTCGCAAAGGAGGGGTTGCAAGGGAACAACAAGAAGAAAGAACTTGGACGCTGATGGGGCTACAGTCAAGGCAAAACTGTGTAGAGGTCGGGAGGGCTCCGGCCCCTTTTGAAGTTTTACAATTTATTATTAATTATATATTTACCAGTATATCTAAAAATTATTTTGTTAACTTTTTATTTCATTAGTATGTCATGGTAGGAATTAGGTCTTAGTTGATTCGTTTCTAAACAAATCAACTGACATGTAACATGTAACATTGAGTGTAAATTTAATGGTCATGTTTTAAGGGTCTTAAGCATTTTTTATTTTTTATTTAGTAAATTATATCAATCAATAAAATATCTTATAATAGTTGTTCCGATTGTATATTAAAATCTAATCAAGATTTCAAAACTTTTAAAAACTAAAAAAAATAATTTCTTAGATTTATTTAATTTTCTTGTGAAATACTAGTTTCATAATATTTATATAAGAAATTATGTTCAATTAGTAATGTATAAAAACTAACTCAGTATTGTTTAGGCATACATTGGCCCCTCTTGAACAAAAATCTTGGTTTCGCCCCTGGTTACAATTAGGATTGTGCAAAATATCGTCCAATCCTGCAAAGCTGCACCAATCCGTATCAATCCACATTGTTCTATCCGCGAACTGCGGTTTAAACTTTAAAATTTATAATCTGCATTCGAAACCGTTCCGTTCCACTATAGTTACTACATATGTATTTTTAAACCTATAATGAAATATCAAAGTAAAAATGAGTGTGAGAGAGAGATTTAAGATGTGAAATTTATTACAAATTAGTTGTTATATATATATAAAAATATTATGTAAAATTAGTTTGTGTTATATATATATGAAAAATATTATGTAAATTAGTGTTATATATTATGCACAGGCTTGATAATTGGTTAAGATATTCTTCAATCTGCCAACCCGTCCAAAACCGTTCAAACTGTAATTTGTTAATTCGCTAATCTGCTAATTCGCCATTTGATTTATAATTTTACTCTCAAACATTCGAACCACACCGCTTACACTCCTAGCTACAATGGTCGTAGAGTGCTTGTCACAAGGATTGGGGGCTATGAAGGGTATGGGTTGCAAGACTAAGGAAGTTGTGAGGGTGTAACATGCCCGGGAGGTATCTGTGCGCCTTAAACAATTCAAACCCTCGATTTCTTTGATCTAATCTCACGAGTACAATGTGAAACATAGATGAGAGTCCAGAGTTGGTTACGTGAATAAAAAATCCATTTTGTTACAAAATCTTTGCCAGAAATGGACTACATCACCAAATCTTAGAGTCGCCACCTAATATTTTTTAAAAAATTAGGAAACCCATGACTCATGCCAAGGCCATTGTTCGTCATAACCAATGATGCTTGGCTCAGAACCTTAAGTATGAGAGGGGAAGATCATTAATTAAGCACCCCCCCTCACCCGATCAAAGATCGACCTTTACTAAACCATTATATGAATTTTATTAACTTTATATGTCCATATTCCAATTATTGAATAAATCTTAAAAATTACTATGTGAAGCATACAGGTATAGACTATGTCATTCATTTTCAAACAAGCTGATTTTATGTATTTTGAAAGAGTTTTGAAGATGAACAACTCAAACAAATTAAAATATGAAAATCAATATCATTCCAAATTAAGCGACATGACCTCCATCCACCGGTATTCATACAATTATATCAATCAAGCAAGTAGCCTCATGGTATGATACTAAACACAATAAGAAAAAAACACACAAAAGCGAGGTGCTAAAGTATAAAAACTTACATATTTATCGATGTCCCACGAACAACTACAAAACAAAGTTAGAAAACCATGCATGATCTTATATACAAAATCCTAATGCAATTCACTCATGAGATGCAACTAAATATTCGACTTCTAATATATGACATGTGAATCATCTCAAGAATACGAGGTAGCGCACATAATCACATAAGAATTGATTAAATTTATAGATGCAAACTTAGCCGAATCAAGATGCATGAAACATAGATGCAAAGCATGGATATAATTAAAGACAAAATATGATGCATATTCACAAAGGAAAGCAAGTAAAAGAATGAGACAGAGAGAAGCGGGGTGGGAAATTATTACAATACATTGAATAAATAATTACAAATCAAATTAGAGAGAGATGAATAAAATATTACAACAAAATAAAAATAAAAAAACATTACAAAACTCTCAAATGAAAAGAAAATAAAAGTTTCATGTGCCTTGAAGACCACCGAAAATTGGTATGCTCAATACCAGAAGACTACTCCGTTTCTTCCAAAAAAGGCTAACAGGCCAACCAAGGCTGACCAACTAGGCCTAGCAAAACTTGTTGCAACACCGAGAATTATACGTGGCTCAACTAACCACTTCTGGTTAGATTATAACAAATCTAATATGAAACTAAAGCAAAAAAATGACCATAAGGTAGAAAGTACGCGTCCGGCTAGATTACAACAAAACAATATGAAACAAAAACAAGAAAATGAGCTTGAGATAGAAAATGCAGGAAAATGAAAAAATTGAAAATTCACCTTCCAAAGAAAGATTGAATTTATTGATTTCCAAACTTTCTCTTAATCAACCTGAAGGTTGTGAATTATATTCTTAAGCCTCAATTCAAAAGTTTGAAAATTGAGCTAGAATGATGGTTTTGAACAAGTGTATGATCATTCTTTAATCTTTTTTCAACTTGGCAAGAATTCTCTGCCTCTTTGATCAAAGTTTTAGGACTTGGTTCTTGAGTGGTTTTTGCAAGGGAAGATGAGATGTATAGAGGCTAGGTAACTTCACTATTTTGGCAAGACAACTCTCTTATTTTCAAAGTTTTCTTTTTCTTTCTCAAACTCAACATTCTCTCTACACTTCTTCTCTCAAATTCATCTCCCCAAATTCAAGACTTGGGCTCTCCTTATAAAGGCAATGCAAGTGGAGCAATGGTGGAAGACAAAGTGGAGAACTAATGGAGTATTTAGGGAAGATAATGGAGTACAAATGGAGTTAATGGAAGATAAAAATGGAGCATTACCTTCAATGGATCAAGCACTAGGCAATGGAGGCTAAGTATACATGCATTCAATGCATAAATGGGTCAAAAAAATTGGGCTATGAAGTCCCCACCCGAACCAACAAAAATCTGGGCAAATCTGTCACTGGGTGGTCGACCGGCCGGATGACTGGCTGATCGACCGCCCAGAGAGAAGGTTGGCCATTTTGCTCCGGTGCCCGATAGGACCTAAACACTTGGCCAAAATAGGTTTAGGATGGAAAGTAAAACTCAAATTTCATATTTTTTTACTGAGAATTTTGTAAAAAAACACATTCTTATTTTCATCATCTGCTAATCAAAAGAAAACGCCCATATCTTAGGGCCAGTCAAAATAAGGTATCCATAGAGGGTGGTGTGACAGGGCTGAGAGAGGTAGAGTGGGGTGGTAGGAGAGTTGGGGTAGACAGGGGAAAAGAAAGGCATAGAGAATGGCTGAGGCTTGTGGTGGGGGTTAGGGTAGGGCTAGGGTTTTGTAGGTTAGAAATGATAGATAAAATTGAAATTTTATGCCAAGTAATTTTAAAAAAAAAAATAAAAAAGAAGAAGAAGAAGAAGAAGAAAATGCCTAACGAAAAAGGAATGACTTCTCGATCTAGACAATAATGGAACCAAGACCTCAAAATTAACTTTTAGATGCTGCTACACAACATAGCTTTTTAACAGGTGGGGATTTGAACCTATATTCTTGACACTGGTTATAGTTCATCCAAACTTTAAAGGTTCGTTTCAGTGACCATATATGCTGTTACCCAAATTGCTAACTCTGAAGAGAGTCGAACCTAAGATTTTGGTATAACATTCAAAATCTTACTACTCCAACTTCGAAGATGCCCCCCCGCCTTTCAAACATATTTTAAAATATATGTTGATAAAATAATAACAATCTTCAATTTATTTTTATTTTTGCTTGAACCTTCTATAAATTTGTTGCATATGGTATACATAATTATTGACTTAAATCATAATTATTGTAATAAATTTTGAACATTTTCTGTTGTTAACACTATTAATTTATTCACACTTTTTCTTGATGTCATAAATTAAATTGTAAAATTTGACTAACTTCAACTTTAAAAAATTATTTTTCCATAATCAATGGTAACTTATATAGACAAACAATATTCTATAAATAATTCAAAGCAACCCTC
Organism: Camellia granthamiana; assembly: GCA_036172215.1. Lineage (NCBI taxonomy): Eukaryota > Viridiplantae > Streptophyta > Magnoliopsida > Ericales > Theaceae > Camellia > Camellia granthamiana. Next base: position 53,194,665 of record CM069907.1, on the reverse strand, counting down.
CATAATTTTTAAATAATTCACCAATTTAATTGTTTGTTTAAATCTTCATTTTTAAACTACCAATATAATGTAATGTTTGATTTACTGAAATGAAATTGAATTAAATGAAATAATTATTTCTTAATCTCTTTATAAAATTACTATTCCCTTACAATATAGTGAATAATGATTTCGTTTGTAATCTCTTTTTAGTAAATCAAATGTAAAAATAGACATTATGATAGAATGATTATTCTATTCACTATATTTTAATAAACCAAACATAATTTTAAACCGAAATAATTAATCATATATAACTTAAGATCACAATTATTGTAAAACTTTATTTTTTAAAATAAAAGGCTTGAGACGGCAGCCTTACCCACCTTACCTGAGGGCGGACACTGACCAGCATTCTGCTTACTTTATCTTGGCCTAGAAGGCAAAGTGCTATCACAGAATCTAGTCTTTTTTTCACTTTTTGAGAGACAAAAATTGAGAGGTATGTGCACTTTTGATTAGCCATGATGAGGTTAATGAAAAGTAAAGAACTAGATGTCTCTGTTGTTTGCTTTGACGTTCCGTTATGGAAATTTGAGTGATAATAAAAAAGGCTCAATGATAACAGGCTTTGCAATCCACATTTTGATTGGTTCCCTGGAAAATAATAAGAAGAGCTTTCCTTTACGTTAATATGGTTCTCGACCTTTTTTTGTGACTTTTAGGATCGATAGGTAGAGATGGGATTGGTGAAACATCAATTTCATATTATTCTTCTTCTAGAACAATTTCACCAAATGAAATTGATGGGTTAACAACACCATGTCCCTCAAATTGCACACGTGAGGCTTTACCTCGTCATGCATTGAATTTCACTTGTCTTTTTTCCCTCACCAGAAATTTTGGAATCCAAAAAAAAAAAAAAAAAAAAAAAAAACTCAATTTATTACCCAAAATGGAAGATAAATCTATGGTGTTAATTTAAAATCGATACATAACATAAATCTCGACCATTGATTGAGAATTTTAATTAATTTTTTTAATTATGTAGCACTGTTTATTTATTTATCGACCTTGTTCATTTAGATTTGCACCAAGTTTATGAATCTTCTTATTTTCGGATTATTGGTCAAATATAAAAATAAAATTAAAAAAAAAAAACACTCAATTTATTACCCAAAATGGAAGATCAATCTGTGGTGTTAATTTAAAATTGATACATAACGTAAATCTCGACCATTGATTGAGAATTTTAATTAATTATTTTTTAATTATGTAGTACTGTTTATTTATTTATCAACCTTGTTCATTTAGACTTGTATCAAGTGTATGAATCTTCTTATTTTCGGATTATTGGTCAAATAAAAATTTAAAAAAAAAAACAAAAACCAATCAACTATAATTAATTAACACATCTGGTCAATCAGAATCAAATAATGACATAATTACATAATAAATATATTAAAATTTAATTCTTTTAAAAATTAAATGTTAAGATATATTCCTTTAAATTATTTTTATATTTTAAGATATATATATATATATTTATGTTGAAAAAAAATTATATTTGATGCTTGGAAAAAAGTGTACTATAATAAATAATATGTTTTTTATCAGTAAAAATCAATTATTAATTATTAGATTAATACACTTTTATATGAGAGTTAGCCTCCCTACACTTACAACGTGCTGAGTACTTATCTCTAATTCAAACTCCCCCTAAGGAGAGTTGAACTCATTACTAAGTCCTCGAGAGAGTAATAATAGTCCCAATTAGGCTAGGCTTAGTTAGTTAATAAATAATACACGTTTACGAAATACATGGTGGTGTGAAGAGTTCATTCGGTCAAAATATAAAAACATTACAATTAAAATTGTCACAAATCTTGGAGGCATAATACAAGATTTCTATATTTAAAATATATATTAATTATTAATTTTTATATTCTAGATTGTTTTATGTATAATCCTTCGCAATTCTTGTAAGTAAAATTCTAGACAGGTCTTATTATTGGGGCATTTAAATAATGATTTTTTTTTCTTAATTAGTACTTAAAAAATATATAAAATTTTATTATTATAACAACGTCATGATGGGAGAGGACTCGAACCTTCAAACTGTCCAGAAAAATATTGAAATGATGTCATCTAGTCCAAAAAAGTGATTGTTAATTAATCTGTGTGAAGTTGTATTTTTTTTTTTTTTTTTTTTTTTTTGCCCCATTATTAAACTTTTGGACACAGAAAAGTAGCCACTACTTGGCTTGGACCTTGAATTGGCCTAGTTTTCTCTTGTTTACTGAGAGATTGTTTTCAATTGTTGAATCCATAGCGTTACAACCTCATCAAGATACATGCTTGATGATGATGTTGATTTAAATTTTAATGATTAATCGAACTGTCTTGTTCTTATCATTTATTTTTTGTTCATCATTTTTACTTGAAGTTCCTTGAAAATTTTTCTTACTTCAATTAGCAAACAGAAATTTCTTAATTCATTTTCTTCTTGTTGATTTATTTATCTCCTTATAGTTGGAGTATTTTACCCCATTTATGATTTGAATATTGGCATAGAATCACCTTTAATTTTGAACTAAATAGCGCATAATTTGGATGTTGGAATAAAATAAAATTAATCAGTTATTTAGTTAAAAAAAATACTCTCATTATCTTCCTTATTTTAAAACTTAACATGCTCGTGATCATGAAAAAACCCCTACCCATCTTCATCCCCTTCCCAACCACCCGTCGCCATGTCCCGGCAACCATTTGCCACTGTCTCCCTCCTCTCCCACCACCCTTTCCATGGCTGCTGGTTCACACCCACGACCATTAATTTGCACATGGCCATTATTTGAAGTTTAATAAAAATAGGAATAGTTGAATCAATGGCTATTGTTCAAAGTTTTATTAAAATAGAGACTGTATATATACATATGTAGTACATGGCTTAATATGTCATTACACTAGAAATTAGGTTAAAATCTTGATTGATTTTATTATTTTATTGTATCAATACGCTATATAAATTTGAAATAAAGTTAAAATATTAGATTTTATAATATGATTATTTTGCAAAGGGGAGGAAGATATAAAGGATATAAACATCTTCATACAATGAACTTTTACAGAATTGGAGTAGTACTTCAATCTAAAACTACGAAGAAATTAATGTTTAAACTAAGAGGAGGTAGTACTTTGGAGCTAAACATAAGGGTTTAAAGAAAATTTTATCTTATTTTATAAATATTAAATATATGTTCAATTTCAGGCATTTATTGAATTACAAAATCCCTGAGATTAGAAAATTTCAAAATCAATTTTCATATGTGAAGGATTGTGAGTGAGTGCATGGATTGATTCTCCACACTTTTTTTTAACTTCTTTTTAACTTTTTTTTTTTTTTTTTTTGGGTGTGTGGCACATGATGGTGTTTGGGCCTCATCCCCTTCCTGTGGATAAGCCTCAAATGAAAGTGGATCAGCATAACAGTTAATCAAGGCCCAATTATGGGTCAGTCATATGAATCGAATTTAGTTATAAATAAGTAATGTTAAAATTTTTAATAATAAATTTATAATTATAAAAATATCTTTAAGAACTACAATTCAACTATTTACACTTTCAGCATCATATTTTAATACAAACTAACACAAATAAATTAAAACTCACAAATAAGAGCTAAAATCTCTGAAATATTTATAATTTTGATAAATTTTTCAATATTACTATCAATATTAAATGATCATTCCACATAAACAAAACAAAACATTAAACCTAAATGATTTCAAAAAAACTTCATTATTAAAACAAGGGTCAAATAAATTAAAAAATTTACTTGACTTGCAAGTAAATAAGTTAAATTTGTAGGACTTAATGGTAATTATCGTTTAATTCAATTGTCTCTTATTTTAGATCCTAACCAACAATGACAATGAAATTTTATTCTTCACTAGTGTTTTAAGTGATGGGCTAGACGCTTTGTTTTCGGGCCTAAGAGTAGAACTGCAGTCATTGGGCCTTTCCTCCATGTATAAAGTCTTAGCGCAGGCCTCGTCTGTGTCTCTCGACTATGGGCTATTTTCAAAAGTGGGTTAAAAGCCACTTTTTAGCTTTTAACTCATTTCCCTCAGACAAAAAAAGTTTAAAAAATTCAAAAATCAGTTTTTAACTATCTTCCCAAAATACCGTTATGTCAACAACAAATCCCAACTACGGCAGTAAAATAGGTAAAAATAGTTTAAATAAACTTAAAAAGATAATATCTGGATATTAGATGAAGGATGTTTTTGGTTTTATTTTTGGATTATCTATTTTTAACTTATGACAAGTTGTACTAAACACCACCAAAGTCGATTGACGGCGTTGTTAGTATAGAGATGAACGCCCCTACATATATTCATCTTTCCATACTCATTTATACTTCTCTTGTGGGCTCTAATTCGAATCAACATTAATGATCTGAACCGCCTATCTCATTAGCCTTGTAATAAAAATCATTCGTGCAAAAAATTAATTTCACCGGACATTTATAAACATAAGAACAAATCACATTTTGTTTTATAAAATGAACAATAAATTTAAATAATTCATTTTATAAAATAAAATGTAATTTATTCTTATATTTATAATTATTTGATAAAATTAATTTTTTTAATAGATAATCTTTACTGTGAGATTTACGAAGTAGACCGGTCAAATTATCTATGTATGCCCAAATTAGAGCCCACAAGAGAGAGGTATGGACAAATAGTAAAGGAGAGCTCATCCCGTTAGTATGATGAACCTATTTAAACAAAATTTAATAATTAGTACATGTGTTTATATGACGTTCACCATATTATATAATATTTTATTGTTAAATAATAATATCACATCTTAATAAAAATAAAGATAAATTATAAATAGATTTTTTGAGATTTGATTAAAATACAAATTACCCATGTAGTTCTAAAAATTACATTCTACCTCCTTAAAGTTTCTAATTTCATAACAAATCACTAATTTTATTAATAAATTAACAATTTAATCAACAGTTTTTAGTGATGTTAGAAATATGTTTCAATGAATAATTTAGATAATTTTATTATTGCATAGGAGATCAATTATGAATTTTATTTTTTTAGTTAATTTTGTTAAATAAAAAATTCTAACAATGGGGTATTTGTAATTTTCTAAATCACATAGAGTAATTTATACTTTTAGGCCATGTTTGATTCATTAGACTAATAGTGAAAGTATTAATAATCCCATCAAATTAGTGTGGTATTCACTATCCAATTGGATTAATAAGATGAATTATCTCCTTATCCATTGTTTGATTTGTATTGGATAAGAACATATGAATGTAGAATTACAACTATATTTATCTTCTTTTCCAATTTTACTCTTCATCAATGTTTCTTCACAATCTTTATTTTATTAAAATTTCTTCATAAACGTGGTTTTGAAAAAAAAATTATAAATAAATAAATAAAAGCAAAATAAAAATACAAAATACAAAAGTCATGTTTGGTTTTTTTTTTAATTTTTTTTAAATATAAACTAATTTGATAAAATAAATATCAACAAATATTTTTAAATTTTTAAAAATTATTTTTAGCCTTCTAAAATAAAAAATTATATAAAAATAATAAGTGTTTTAATTTTTAGCCAAGGGTAAAAGAGTCCTTTTATTTTATTTCTCAACTCAGGATATATAATCTCACTACTACCCCATAACTAATAATTCTACAAATTTGTTGGATTAATTATCTATTGGATTAATTATCCTAAAACAAAATTTTAAAACAAACACAGGATTATTGGGTTTACGGATTGATAATTCCAATCACATATTCTAATATTGTCAATCAAACATATCCATGACAAATTTTAAGAAATATAAATTTTAAAAAATATATTTGTAATTTACTCATAAAATAATATTATCGACATAATATTTACATTTTTTTCATGAGGAAAATAGAATAAAAATGGTTCCCACGCCAATTTAGAGTGGTTCAACATCAACGGACTTTTTTTTTATTATTAATTTTCTATTTTTATGTGCATTTGGTTTTTGGTAATCTGATCTATCTATCAAATAGAATTAGGTAAGGTTTGGATGTTGCTTTAGTTCTTATTTTGAATAATTGGCTAACTTTACAAAAAAAATTTCTCTCATATGAGCTGTGCTTTCATTTCAAATTCGAAAGTTTTATTACCGCATAAAACACATGACTAAAAAAAATTATTTCCTCAGTCACTAAATAACAATTTTTTTTTAGGGAATTCAACTTTTTTTTATAATATAATTATTACACTTTAAAAATATTGATTTTTCAAAATTACCATTTGATAGTACATTTTTAAAAAAATATCAATTGTTATAATTGTACTTTTTGTGTTGTTAATAAATTTAAAAGAAGTGCAAAATATAAAATTCATATTATTTTAGTTCTTAATTTTTGAAAAGTAACTAATATTTTGAGACAATAAAATATAGAATACAGGACTAATATTTTGAGATGGAGAGAGTATAACTTTTCACTAATTTGTATAATCTTAATCTAAACTATTTAATTAAATGTGTCAATTATTTTAACAATGACCTAATCTATACTATTAATAGTATCAATCCTAACAAGGTTATAATAAAAAATTGTGTTATATTATAAGCATGTTACTTTCGTCTGGGATGGGAGTTGACTTTTTGAATTTTTTGTTATTTTAGCCTGAGGCTAAAAAGTCTCATTTGGGATGAGTCTTTTGATTTTTTTGACTTTTGTGAAGAAAAAAAAATGAAATGATTATGATTTAGATGTGATATTTTGTCTTAGGTTTCATTTGGAAAGAAGGGTTGGGTTATTTTAATCACAAAAAGACAAAATAGGCTTTTTAGTCCAATAAAACAAAACATCACATCCAACCTATAATCATTGCATTCTTTCTCTCACAAAAAGTCAAAAACATCAAAAAAACCTTTTCTAGGCGAGACTTTTTAACCCCATGTTAAAATAACTAAAATGTCAAAAAGTTAAAAAATCAATCCGCTTTCTGTGTGTTTGGTAACGTTTACGTTTTCAGTTTATATTTACAAAAATTTTATAAATTAGTTTTTGTTTATTTTTTGTTTATTTTTAGAAAAACATAAACTAAAAACGCGTTTGGTAATTGACAAAATATTCAAAAATTTTTAAAAATATAAAAAAGAGTGAGAAATGACAAGTGGCGGTGGAAGACGGCGGGGGAAAGTGGTGACGGTGGGTGGTGGGTAGCTGGTGGTGGTGGGTGGTGGCGGGTGGGTGGTGGTGGTGTTGGTGGGGGAGTGGGTGGGTGACAGTGGCGGGTGGTGGGTGGTAACGAGTGGGTGGTAGTGGTGGCAGGTGGTGGTAGCAGGTGGGTGACGGATGGTGGGTGGTGGCGGGTGGGTGGTGGGTGGGTGACGGTGGCAGGTGGTGGGTGGTAGCGAGTGGGTGGTGGTGGCAGGTATGTGGCAGGTAGGTGGCGGTGGTAGTGGTGGGTGGTGGTGGTGGTGGTGGGTGGTGAGTGGTAGTGGCCGGTGGGTGGCAAGTAGTTGGTGGTGGTGGTGGTGGCAGATGGGTGGTGATGGTCGGTGGGTGGGTGGGTGAGTGACGGTGGCGGGTGGTAGCGAGTGGGTGGTGGCGGTAGTGGTGGCGGGTGGTGGTGCTGGTAGGTGGGTGGCGGATGACAGGTGGTGATAGGTGGTGGCGGGTGGTGGTGGGTGGGTGGGTGGGTGGGTAACGGTGGCGGGTGGTAGGTGGTAGCAAGTGGATGGTGGTGGTGGGTGGTGGTGACAGGTGGGTGGTGGGTGGGTGGGTGGGTGGTGGTGGTGGTGGTGGCGGCGGCGGGTGGGTGACAGGTGGGTGGTGGTGGTGGGTGGCTAGTGGTGGCAAGTGGTGGATGGTGGTGTCAGGTGGGTGGTGAGTGGTGGTGGCAAGTAGGTGGTTGGTGGTGGTGGCGGGCGGTGGACGGTAGTGGCGGGTGGCGGGTGGATGGCAGGTGGGTGGTGGGTGGTGGTGGCGAGGGGTGGGTGGTGGTGGCGAGTGGGTGGCAGGTGGGTGGTGGCGGGTGGTGGCTGGTGAGTGGTGGTGGCAGGTGGTGGTAGAGGGTGGGTGGGTGGTAGTGGCGGAAGACGGTGGTAGAAAATGGTGGCGGGTGGTAGCTAGTATTGGGTGGTATAAAAAAAAAAAAACTGAAAACTCAAAATGGAAACACATTTTTTGTGTTTTCATTTTTTGGCCAAATTTATAAACTGAGACCACTGATTTATAAATCAAAAATTTTACCAAACAAGTTTTTATTTGAGTTTTTAAAATTTTTGTAAATATAAACAGAAAACTGAAAACGTAAGTGTTACCAAACGGCACCTAAATGAACCCTTATTAGACTAAAAAACCTATTTTATTTTTGTAACTAAAATAACCCTAGCCCAATCCAAACCATCATGCCAAACATAACTTGTATAGCATATTTCAAACAACAACAATGATTGAGACTCCCATTTTTTGGAGACCCCCACAACCCCCTTCACACATATATGAATGGATCTCATACCTACATCAATAATAAAAATCTAAAGAGAATTGTGGAAGCCTTCAAAAAATGAGGGTATCAGACATTTTACTTCAAGCAAACATGTTTCACGTCATATACACAAAGGTAACCTGTTTAACACATTTACACTAACAAAGCTATGGTCCTACTTGTCGTGCCTTTGCAAGAGTTGTAAAGGACAATGCAATTGTGAGACAACCATACTTTTGTTTGGGTCATTTTTTGATATGTTTTATTTCATTTAATTAATATAATTAAATCATTCTTTTTAATTTTTTTACACATATTTCTATTTTAAAACTAATAGATAACAATAATCTATCATTTTATTAAGAAAATTTCTCCCTCCTTTTAAAGTGAATCTTTCCCTTATTTCATATAGAAAATTTCTCCCTTAATCTACGAAGAAAATATCTCTCGCATTTTATGGAGAAAATCTCAAATTTTGAATTTTGAACTTTTCAATAATTTGGAAAGTATAAAAATAACGTAACAAAAAATCTGAATGAAAATTAAAATACAATATGAATGTTCACAGTAAATAATAAACATAAAACTAACTTTTGAAAAAAAACAAAGCACATACTAAAGTACAATGTGAATATTCACAATAACCAACAAACATACAACTAACCTTCGAAAAAATAAAATTTAAACCAAAATACAATGTGAATGTTCACAATTTATAATTAACGTACAACTAGCCTTAAAAAAAAATAACTCATACCAATGTAAACATTTACACTACAACGTAAAAACATAAAACAAAATTAAAAATCGACTATTTCAATTATTCAAACAAAAATGATTGTTCAACTAACAAGCACAGTAACAAATAACCAATGATATGTAAACATTCACATATTACAAAATATATAATTATGTTTATATCTATATTTCAACACTTATTTCTCAGACTTTCAAACAATATGAAATGTGAACATTCAGACTGATTGACAAAAAAATAGAAATAATGACAGTAATAGAATTAGAAATCTAAAAAAAAACCCAATCACTCTAATATATATATATATCACCCACATCCTCATCCTCATCCTCATATTTATCATTATCACTATCATTAACAATATATGCAATTTCACCATTCCAACAATCTAAATCAAACAAAACTCATCTTTGAAGAATATGTTTGTAACAAAATTGAGTGGACATAATAGAGTTTTGACATACAACAATGGAGAAACATAAAGTTTCGAACACAGAGTAACAATGGACGAACATAGAATTTCAAGCACAGAACGACAATGGAGGAATACAAAGCTTTATCGCAACAATGGAAGAATATAATATTATTTCACCTCCATGTGTAAACTAGAGTTTCTAAACTCTACCTAATAGAGAGTTTCGAAACCCTAGCACAATGAAACAATACCACAAATGTGAATGAAACTGATCAAAAAGAAAAACGTAAATAACGGTAACTATCAAAATAGAGGTAATAACAAAAACAAAATGTGTATATCATTTTTCTATGTAATACATATCAACAATAGACATAAGGGTATAATAGTCCAACAAATAATATAAATCAAGAAAAAAAAGATCTCATAAAATAAAAAGTATAAATACATAGGACTGACTAAGCTATAATTTTTCTTGGTGGACTTATTATTGGGTTAGAACACTTCTAAATGAGATTTATCAATAAAAAACTTTTTTTTTCAGTATTTGATTTGATTGAACTTTGTGAGAAGAGAGAATTCAGGTTGTTTGAAATTATTTAAATAACTGTACTTTTTAACTTTTTACGAAAAAATGTACATAAAAATAGAGAGGTTATGTGATCTAAAAAAAATAAAAAGATGAAAAGTATGCTTAAATAGATTATCTATATTGTGTCCATGTATCGATACAAATTTTTACATGAATGTGTTTAAGTGTGTTTAATTTCAAGACAACATATTTAATATTCGTACTATTAAATCATATTATATTTCAACTTTCATGTATACTTCAAATTGTATTAACAGATCACATATCAAAATTTCAGGATGGCCAGAAAAGCAAATGAGAAATCAAAGGGGGAATTACATCCTAGTACAATAGAATTTTTTTTTTTTATACAAACATGAAAAGATGCCAGTCACAATTATCCTCGTATAATTTTTCACTTATACTACATTATAGAATTATTTACACCTTATATATTTTTGTAATTTTATTTTTCTGTCCAATGCTGTAATTCTCCCAAAATCAAAAGCAAACAACAATCTATAGTCCTACCGGGTCAAACAAAACACTCCAGGCGATTTTGTTGACCTCTTTCTTGACTAACCAACTCCCCCCATATGAATGAATCCTAATTCTGTCACATCTAACGCATATTTCAACCCTTGCTTTATTTTTTGTTTCTTTGTATTTTTTTATTATTTTTTATATTTTTTTTCTCTCATTTCATCACTTTGGCTCCATATAGATATAGGGAAAGCTACAAAAAGAACATTATTTAACAAATCCAAAAGGATATAGTAAAATAGAATTAATTTCCCAATAAAATAACTCCTGTATCAAATTCAAGATCCGTAGAAAAACAATTTAATCATATGCACTTCTTTTTCTTTTACCATTTCTTTTGAGTGTTGATTGATTTCACAATTTAGATGATATTATTCAAACAAAGAAAGAATACAAAAAATAGAACTAACTACGTTCAGAATCTGATTCACATATTTCAAATTCTAAATATTTCTTTTACTTGAATATTTTTTTCTAAGTAAAAACCAAATGAACATGTATATGATCTCATTTTTTATCCCCAGAAAGTTTGAATAAAAAAAACAAAAAGAAAAATAAATATAAAAACTTGTGAGCAAAAAACCGAGTCCATCCTTTACTTCTCCGGAAAACTTGAATTGTTGTCATTGCTATTGTTGTTGCTGGTGGTGGTAGTTGCCACGCTGGCATTATTATTACTACTACCACCACCCCCAATCAGAGAAGAAATGGCCGCTGCCAGCGCCGCCGTAAAGTTTGGATCAGCTGTCAGAGCATTGACAGTGTCAGCCACCGAGCTCTGCGGCAGTGCTTGGCGGCCAAATTGGGCAGCTTCCATATCATGAGAAGACATTTGAAGTCCAGAGAACTTAGACTGATTGTAGAGAGCTTGGCCAATCAAGTTGTTGTTGTGAGGTGGTGGGTTTGGGAAGGGGATGTGGAATTGGGTTTGTGGTTGTTGTCTTTGGAATTGGAGTGGGTTGTTGGGGGATTGGGTTAGGTCTAGTGTGACTGTTGGGAATGGGGCTGAGGCTGAAATGGTGGCCATGTTTGTGGAACATGGTAGGAGAGTTCTGGCTAGGAAGTTGGAGTTGATTAGGCCGTCGGCGCTCGACATCGAACCGGAGAGAAGCATTTGGGCGGCGGAGGAGGTGGTGGAGGCCATGGCCATGGCGGCTGGAGGTAGTGGGTGGTTGTGGTTGCCTTCGTATGTGGTGATTAGGATTGTTCTGTCTTCTGCACATCTTTGCACCTGTTAGAGAAATAGTATTCACATTAGAACAAATGTCATAAATTTTCATGAAAGAAAATGCTTAAATATTTTTAATAATATGGAATATTTTGGGCTTAGTGAGCCTATTTTGAGGTTGACTTTATAATTTCAATCGTTGACTTTTTAAATTTGTTGAGTAAAATATTCTTTTGTGGATTTGTATTTTTTTTTTTTTTAGCACAGATGTAATTCATACATATAATTATTTATATTCAATCATTTTAATTTTTTATATGAATATTCTATTTAATTAATTTTAAAAATTGCGCTATCTCGATCAACATTCGGCTTCAAATAGTCTACTAAGTGATCTGTTCACTCAAATTCCAACTTGAGAGAATTCTAATTTAATAATCAACTAGCAAAGATCCAACCTTCCGCACGTCACTTTGAATAAATTTATGATTGGTCTTTAATGAAATTTTAACATTTAATTTTCACTTAAATCAAACAATGTCATGTAGCTGAGTCTTTAAAGGCAATGACTTTGAACATGGTAAAACACAAAACTTATATTGCGTGATTGGTGTGGTGTAGAGTCTGTAGACCATGGACAAAATAATTAGTTTAGTGATTTATGTAATTGTCTTTCAAGATAGTAAAAATATCACAAGTTTAAAGTTTTAGTCGATAAAGTGGCTGCGATTCTTTGTTATAATCTAACTTAAATCATTTTTGGAAATTTACTTTTTTCGGCTTAATGATTTTTTTTTGAAAATATGTATAAAAAAATCGAAAGATGATGTGATCCAAATAAGTCAATAAATCAATAATTATTTTTTTTCCTCTTTCCAAAAGAGACTTATTAACTCTTAACCTCCTATTATATGAAAATAAAATAAAATAAAATAAAAAAGTCTGTAGACTAAACAAGTATATATAGATATTTTGTTATGTTTTAGAAATTTTTTCTAGGTGTCTTCAAAATTTTGTAACCCTAATTCTTGAACAACAATCGTCAATTCAAACAAGGTCTTCAAATAACGCGTGACCCTATAATTAATGAACTGCAGCAGTAAAACACGTTACTACTATTTTCATTTAAAAAAATGCTACAGATCTTAAAAATTTTATTAAAAGTTTTACCAACTATCTTACATAGGTATGAGATTCACATACGACTCATATTGTGCGAGTTTCATATTCATGTGAAATATTTGATAGAACTTTTAATAAAATTTTTAGTATATCTAGCATTATCCTTTAATTTATCCTATGAAAGCATTATCTATTCTCTTACCATAATTCATTTGGTGTAAATTTTTATTATATAATTTTACAAAAATATTTTGAAACTCTAAAGGTTGAGCTCTAAGAGAGCTCTAAGCAGACGGATCCCACCTATGATGTGATGTTTTGATTTTTTTTTTTTTTTTTCTTTCCTACTACATTATTAGAACTCAATTAGCCCTTGTTTAGCATAAGTTAAACGGGGACTTTTTGGCTAAAATAATCACAAAAAGATAAAATAGACTTTTTAGCCTAATAAGACAAAAATATCACATCCAAACCATAATTATTTTATTTTTTATCTCAGAAAAATCAAAAAAGCCCAAAAACCTATTCCAAATAAAAAATTTTAACCCTAGGTTAAAATAGCCAGAAAATCAAACAGTCAACTCACATCCTAAACAAACCCTTAGAATTTCAAAATTAAGAGATATATCATTGCTCATAATTTCAATTGTCTATATTATATTTTCAAATTTATATATTTTTTTAATACTATAAGAAAATATATATATATATATATAAATTCAACTACTCGTTATTAAATACAAACTCTTTTTCTATCTCCATTGTCACCACTCAAGATCTCTGTATTGACAATTTCAATTCAACACATAAATAAATAATATGACACTTTTCAATTAATTTTAAAATAACTGTTGTTGATTTCAAAAAAAAATTTTAAAAAAAGAACTTTTTACAAAACTTCCAATATTAACATTGTCCTAATGGTACATAAATATATTTTGTTGCCTATTTTTATTTTTTTATATTTATTTATTTTTTTGACTAAAATAATAGTAAAGACAAAATATATTAAAATAGTCAATAAGATAAAATGTCATATCCAAATCATAATCATTTCATTTTTTTATCTCACAATCATCAAATCAACTACAAAACAAAAAGCTAACTAACTTTCCGAACACAACTTTTTTAATTAGGCTGGGGTTGTTTGAGGAAGTGCTAAATAAGCCATCTTTTTGCTTATTACAAAATAGACATGTAAAAAATAAAAAAATAATATGACTTAAAATAGTTAAAAAACTAATAAGCTAGCTTATAAGCCAATTCTCAAAAGAGAATTTGAAATAGTTAAAAGTTAAAAAACTAGCTAAAATAATCAAAATAACCAACTTTCCAATCAAACTGTGACGTGAAATGCACAAAGGGTAATACTATAAACCCACTCTTATCAACGTTGAAAAATTAATTTTCATCACATCTTACATGCAATCACCTATCCAAAATTTTCTAGGTTTATAATGTGAGTCCTTAGACTTTTCCATGCACAAAAGTAGAAACCAAGAAAAAAAAAAAAGAAAAAAAAAAGAAGAGTATAAAAAGTACACGCGGCCGAAATTCATCAAGCGTGCCGTGTGCACCAACATTTTTGGAGTAAAAAAATGATGAAGTGATAAAATGAAGAAAAAATAAAAAATGAGACAATGTTAAATTTGAAATTCACTGATACTTAAAAAATAAAATAAAAATGAAAGACATACCTGCTTCCGAACCGGGCATCCGGCAGCCATGGTGCAACGATAATAAGCTCGAGGACACGGGTTCCCTTTCGCCATTTTCTGCCCATACTTCCTCCATTGGCAGCCATCTGTAATCTATCACCCCAAAACTATTCAAATCAATTCAACCAAAAATTTTAAAAATTTAATCAATTTGATGAAATCTCATTCAAATTTCAATCCAATTAATGATGTACCATTGGTGCCTCGGATCGAGCTCTAACCGAAACTCGAGCTTTTCTCATAGTAGCCTCCGTTGGAGCGGCTTGATCAACATTCTTCAAACCATTCAATCTAGCAACTTTATTATTCGATCCATTTTCTGGGCTATCCTCTCTTCCCCCATCATCTGCCTCCTTTGACGCTGCCTCCGCATTGTTAACCGGCGATCTTCTTCCCTCTGACGATGACAGCGAAATCTCGTCTGTATCGGCCGTGGCAGCTAACCCGAGGTCCATGAACTGTCTCGGCACCATTAGTCCTCCTCCATTATTACCACTGTGTTTCTTGTTATTTTCCTCTGATTTGTCATCTACTACCATGTTGTTTTGATCATGTTTTTCATTGTTGTTGTGTTTTTGTTGCATCAGTGTCATCATATGGATCTGAAGAGTGGTGTAATTTCCGGTGACTTGATCTAGCATGTCTCTCAGTCGTTGATTCTCCGTATTCATTCGTTTCAGCTCGGCTTGCACCACGGTCAGCTAAAACAAGCAACATGAATCAGATTCATCAAAATTCAAAACAACCCATGATGCCAATACATTTATACACGATAGCCTATTTTGGGAGGAAGATTAAAAGTGAGGTTTTTAGTTTTTTTTTTAGCTTTTTCTTGAAAAAATGTGGAAAAAAAAAAAATAGAGATTAGCCTCTTTTGGCAAAGAGAGTGCTGCTGTTTGGTGCTGTTTATTGTAAACTAAAAGTCGATAATCAGAAAATAGAAATCAAAAGTACTCTTCCTCAACTTCTAAGTAATTAGCTTTTCTTAACTTATTTACGTTATTTATGCCTAAAAAATTATAAGTAGAAGCTGAATCAAATAGTCTGACAGAGATTCCTAAATTAAAATAAATTATAATTATCCCCTATAATCCACACCAAACACCCCCATCAAACTCATCTTTTTAGTTTTTTAATCTCTTTTGAATCATATCACCTATATATTTTTTTACACCTTTTTTGAATAAAAAAAAACTAAAAAAAATCAAAAAAACTAATTTTTAACCTATTTTTCCAAACAATTAAAAAAAAAACAAAAAACAAAAAACAAAACAAAACAAAACAAAAACAAAAACAAAAAAAAAACAAAAAATTGACTTGTAACTAACTTGCCAAAATAGGCCGATGATTGATCGGAGATATAATCAGTTGTTATTACCTCAGTCTTAGCTCTTTTATCTTCAAAGTTGGGCGATGTTTCATCGTCCACCATTGATTCATCACTTCCGGTGTTATTAGCAGCAGTCAGAAGGTGCAGTCCAGTCTATACATACAGAAAAATTCAATACAATTCAGCTAAAAATTAATAAATAAATTATATTTTTGAACTTTTAACTTTAATTTAATTTCTATTATTTTAAATAATTAGATTCTCAAGTTTCATTTCGTTCTTCATTTAAATTTTCGTTAAATTTTTTTTTTTTTAACAAATACTCCAAAATCATTACTTTTAACTTCTAACTTGAATAGAAACACCAAATTAAAAATAAACTTTAAAGTGTAAGGATCAACAAAATTAATATTTGACTCAAATAATATACACTAAAAATGTAATTAATCTAAAAAAAAATTAGTATATAAAAAGAAAATTAATATATATGATGAACAAAAAAAAGAAAAAAAAGAAAAAAGAAGAATTGAAATGGGTAACTTACATTGACATTGAAATCCAATTGGGCAGGTCCGGGCAAGTCATTTTCATCGCCGGTGGTGGCTGCCGCCTTGGAGTGGTGGTGTTTATCGTGGGCGAAGAAGTCCATCTCATCGATGACCCTTCGTTTGTCATCATGGGACGGCGTGGGAACATCTTGATCATCATGTGTGGTGGAGTTGAGATTGACTGGGAATTTGAAAGTGGGAGTAGTAGCCTCCATGGGTTCAAGCTTCAACTTGGGGTGGTGGTGGTTGTGGTGGTGGTAGCGGTGGTTGGTGGTGGTGTCTTCAGGAAATGAATTGATAACAGTTGGCTGATAGAAGAAGTACCCGATCCGATCTGAATCAAAGGAGAGTCCACTTCCTTTGGCCATAAATCAAGATTTAAGAGAGAGAGAGAGAGAGAGAGAGAGAGAGAGAGAGAGAGGTGTGTGTAGAGAGAGAGAGGGAGGGTCTGAAACGGTGCAATGGACTCGGCAACAAAGAAGGGGGGGATGAGACTAAGAGAAGAAGACCAAATATAAAGCAAGTAATGTGTGTGTGTATAGGGGGTTGTGGTTCTAGATTTGGTTGAGGAGAAAATGAAGGGATTTTATTTAGGAGAGCTGTTGGGTTGTGGCTAGCTTTTTCCTCTCTCAAGTCTAGTCTAGTTCACAACTAGCTACAAAATATCAGATTAGTGGGACAGGAAAAAAAATTATTGCACTAGATTAAAAATATATATTTTGTGGTGTAACTCTATACATAATAAGAATTTACACCATATACATAGATAATTTGTATCATATACACAGTGAAATTATATCACCATAAATATAAATAATTTTTGAGAGAGTTGTTGGGCCTTTATGGGCTTACCACGTAGCTCACATCAATAATCTGAACTGTTTAATATATAGAAATTGTTAAGTATTTTATTCTTGTAAAAAATTACATTAATCAGATATCGATAGTTACTTAATCAGTTCACATTTCTATTAATTGTAAATGTAATTTTAAAAATAAATTGTTGACAAAAATATTATCTAATTAAGTGACTATCAATATCCAATTAATATAATTTTTTATAAAATTGAAGTACTCGATGAGTTCTCCACATTAAACGGTTCGAATTATCGATACGACCTCCATGAACCTCCATGATGGGCCCACGGAGACTCAACAACAATCTCTAATTGGAAAGCCAAACTAGAGAAAATCCAAATCCATAATTTTTTACTATCCCACTTATTTAATATTTTCCCATTTATTTATTACCAAAAAAGTGTCAATAAAAACCATGGCTAAAAATGCCAATTTTGAAACAAACTTGGTAATTGACTTGGGTATTGTGTACGATTATATACAAGAATGCCAATTTGAAACAAACTTGCCCTAATCTACTTGGGTATTTTGTACATTTTTTTATCCAAGAGATTAAGAGTAAATTTTTAATAAACTCAAAGATTGTTAATTTCTTCTCGTTATAGAATTAATTTATTATGTGGTTCTTTTTTTATTTATTTTTTAATATTATGAAACTCTTTTTTAAGTTACTTGGTTATCGGGTTGGTTGTTTTTTTCCCCCTCATTATCATAACTCTTTATCGGCCTAGTTGTTGGGTTTTTATAAGTATAATTATTGAATAATGATTGTCCAAATATGATGTTCTTTGTTTTGTTAATAATCTCTTATTGATTGTCTTAGTGCATTTATTAAACTCATTTTTTATTAGAAGGGTCTAAATTAATCAAATTTGCTTTAACAAGTCATTAAAAAAGTCAAAAGTTAAAAATGTAACAAACAAATTAATTTTAATTGCATAAGTATTTTTATAAACTTATTTTTAATAAATAAGTTAGTTTTTTCACTCTTTCCCAAAGGATGCCTAAGTAACTTTTTTTTTTTTTTTTTTTTTGAATACTTGAATTAATACTTGATAAAAATGAAATTAAATAGTTGATTTAATTATATATAATTCTTTTTAAATCATTATGAGAATCTTGCAAGGAACAATATGAGCCTTGTTCATACTTGCTATTTCAAATGAAAGATTTTAGTTTTTAAAATTTTTTTTTTTAAATAATGAAAATAGTATTTGGTGCTCAGTCAATGTATTGACATAAATTTAATTATAAATTGTAAAATTACATGTTGACTTTTATCATTTCCAAAACAAATTAATATTAAAAAAAACAAATTCCAATTTATCAATTTATTTAGGCAATCTTTACAAGTTACCACATATGACATATCTAAAAGGGTTGAAAATTAGGATGGTTCTACATGCGATTATTGAGCACCCCAATTTTCAGGAAAAATAAAAATAAATGGCGAATTATACCAATGATCCGTATAGTTAAGATTTGTGTCACTTTAGTTTCTGATCTTTTAATTGTGATATATTTGATTCTGAATTTTAAACCTACAATTAAAAATATTGTTGCATCATTTCAATGACAAAGTTGTCAATTTGATAAAATATAAATTAGTTTGATAAAAATAAAAGTCAAAAAAATATTTTTAAATTTTTAAAAATTATTTCTACTCATCGAAGATAAAATTATATAAAAATAAATCTTTTATATTTTTATTTTTTTACCAAATTAATTTGTAGTACGTATTTGGAGATCATGTAATTGGTGGTTGTTTTTATTAATATTTTTGGATAGTTATCATGTAATAGATAGTTGTATTTGTTGTTAACAGATATTTTTCAATGGTTATAATGTAATGGATGATTATTAATCAATAGGTTTAATATATGAAATATTTTTAATTTTGGATTTTTTAATAGATTGACTTAATAATGATATCAAAGTTCCTGCCATATTTGATTTCTGAAAAAATAAAAACTAATTTAACGAAAATAAATATTAAAAAAATTATTTCTACCTTCCCAAAAGATAAAATTATATAAAAATGATATTTTTTTTAAAAAAAATTTTACCAATTTAATTTTTAGTTTCTGAGAAAAAATTTCTGAAAATAAATTCTGAAAACCAAATCAAACAGAACTTTATAACAAAAAAAAGTTTTAATATTATTTATTAAAAAAAAGGTCATTATATTTTAAATAACATATAAGTTAACCAATACAAAATAAGTTATATGACGACTTTGCTCTTCAAATGGAGCAACAATGCCTTCAATTGTTCTTATTTGGAATGAGATTCAAAATTTCAGATCAAATGTATCACAATTGCAAAGTTAAAGATCAAAATTATAAGGGTTATTAGTGTAATTCGCCCAAAAATAAATAAAAAATTAGAAACATTTTATCCTTAAATAAAATTATCACAAAAATTCAAATCCTAACCCTAGCTTTGGCAACCCTTCTCTGCTCCTACCGGACCTCCTAGGCCCTATTTACTCTTGCCAACTCTTTGCAATCATCGCCTTCTCCTGATCACCGCCACTACCACCCCCTCATCTTTCTCATCAAACGCGGTGAGCCCCATCCTCACCGTTTATTGTCTTGCAAAACTATCCCCCATTGCCAAAACCTTAAACCAACACCCTCTTTCACTTGTTAAGGCCTCCTTTCTTCCTATGTCGTGAACCTTATATCTAGTATTTTCAAATTTAAGATTTTCAAATGTAGATCTAATGTTGTTAAAAAAGTACCAAAGATTATCACATAAATCTAAAATATTATGTTGTCGCGTACCTTTCCAATAATATTTAATAACTAATTCATCATGCAACTTATTTTTTGCACTATATATATACACACATATATATTCAATCATTTATTATTAAGCTACATACAACCAATATCATATCATTAGATAATTTTTTGATGGTTGTCTTCAGTGGATAACAAGTATATTTTCTACACAATTGCTGAGGGTGTGTTTGGTAACATTTACGTTTTCAGTTTATATTTACAAAAATTTTATAAATTGGTTTTTGCTTATTTTTAGAAAAACATAAACTACAAACGCGTTTGGTAATTGACAAAATGTTTAAAAAATTTTAAAAATATAAAAAAGAGTGAGAAATGGAAAATGGCAGCGGAAGACGGTGGTGGAAAATGGTGACGTTGGGTGGTGGGTGGTGGCGGGCGGGTGAGTGGTGGTGATGGGTGTGTGGGTGACGGTAGCGGGTGGTGTGTGGTAACGAGTAGGTGGTGGTGGTGGTGGTGGCGGATGGTAGGTGGTGGTGGCAGATGTGTGGTGAATGGCGGGTGGTGGTGAGTGATGGCGGGTGGGCGGGTGGGTGGTGGTGGCGGGTGGTGGTGGTGGTGGAAGGTGGGTGGTGGATGGCGGGTGGTGGCGGATAGGTAGTGGGTGGGGGTTGAGTGAGTAGGTGATGATGGCAGGTGGTGGGTGGTAGCGAGTGGTGGTGGCGGGTGGTGGCGGGTACGTGGTGGTGGTGATGGTGGGTAGGTGGATGGATGACGATGGCGGGTGGTGGGTGGTAGCGAGTGGGTGGTGGTGGTGGTGGTGGTGGGTGGTGGTGGTAGGTGGGTGGCGGATGGCGGGTGGTGGTGACGGTGGCGGGTGGGTGTGTGACGGTGGCGGATGGTAGGTGGTAGCGAGTTGGTGGTGGTGGTAAGTGGGTAGTGGATGGGTGGTGGGTGGTGGTGGTGGTGGTGGTGGGTGGGTGGTAGATGGTGGTGGTGGGTGGGTGGCTGGTGGTGGCAGGTGGTGGATGGTGGTGGCAGGTAGGTGGTGAGTGGTGGTGCCAAGTAGGTGGTAGGTGGTGGTAGGGGGCGGTGGATGGTAGTGGCGGGTGGATGGCAGGCGGGTGGTGGTGGTGGTGGTAGCGACGGCGGCGGCGGCGGCGAGGGGTGGGTGGTGGTGGCGAGTGGGTGGCAGGTGGCTGGTAGGTGGTGGTGGTAGTAGTGGGTGTTGGGTGGTGGTAGCAGGTGGGTGGTGAGTAGTGGTGGCAGATGGATGGTGGGTGGTGGTGGCAGAAAACGGTGGTGGAAAATGGTGGCGGGTGGTGGCTAGTGTTGGGTGGTAAAAAAAAAAAAAAACTCAAAACTCAAAACGAAAACACATTTTTTGTGTTTTCATTTTTTGGCCAAATTTATATACTGAAACCACTGATTTATAAATTAAAAATTCTACCAAACAAGTTTTTAATTGAATTTTTTAAATTTTTATAAATATAAACAGAAAACTAAAAATATAAGTGTTATCAAATGGTACCTTAATATTCGATTTTTAGAAGCAGGCTACGAATAAGTAATTTTTCATAAATTTTTAATTTTAACGTACATAACCTACCTTTGACAGAGGAGGTGTTTGGGAAGGGCTTTTTTTGGGCTTTTTGGGCTAAAACTCACAAAAAGACGAAATAGGCTAAAATAGTCAATAAGACAAAATGTCACATCAAATCCATAATCATTTCACTTTTTCTCTCATAAACATCACATCTAACTATAAAAAAATCCAACTATCTTTCCAAACACAAAAATTTTAGCCTACTAAAATAGCCAAAAACTAAAATAATCTACTAAAATAGCAACTTCCCAAACACCCACAGAGTCGATAAAAAAAAAATTAATGAATGTGTGCGTGGGATTGATTTGAACACCTCTGACCGCAGAAAAAAAATATTACAAGATAATTTTTCTAGGGAAGCAAGTTTTAAGAAAGAAGACAAAAGGGGGCATTTGAATTGAATTGATAGCGTCTAGCTTTTGTCAAATATGAGAAACTTCCTCCTCCTATTCCTCTTCACGGGTCTGTGTCACTGTCCCATTTCGATAATTACTTTAAGGTCAAGTTTGGCTAAACTAAAAAAGTGTACTTATTTTATCTTTTTATTTTTTTTGGGTCACATCAATCAACATCTCCTCTCTATTTTTTCTACACATAATACAAGAAAAGTCAAAAAGTGCACTTATTTAGTCTTCCCAAACTTAGCCTAATTGTCGTGTTACTTTATTTCTTTTTTTTACGAGTTTCATTTTATAATTTTAATTATTTATTTTATAAAGTCTTTAATTTATATTATTTATAAAAAAAATTAAGTTTTGATAATTCTAACTGTTTTATTTTGTAAGGTGTTCAATATATATTATTTATATAAAAAAAATTAAATCGATCAAATAACGATAATATTTTCATTTTATCATTTAAAAAAAAATAGTCATTTTATCATATTTATCATTAAAAAAATAAATGATCTATATTAAAATATATTTCTTGTGTATTTTTTAAAAATAAATACGATAAAATAAAAATGTTATAGTTAACAAATCGGCTTAATTTTTTTTAATCTAATTAGATTGAGAACTTCTTAATTTAATTTTGTATTAAATATATTATGGTTCAAATTCATAATGTATTTATTAATGCTACATAAACAAAAAAAAAAAATTATAAACAATAACAGATTTTTTTAATAATTTTTTTAATCAATCATTTTCACTGTATTCATAATTCTGTCTAAGTTAATTTAGGTGTAGTTTGAAAACACCATAAATATGTAGCTTATTTAGGGCTGGTTTAACCACTCTTAAAAAAGTCAAAAAATTATTAAAAATGTTAGAAAGTTATCACTATTTACTAAAAATAATATAAAAAAATTAATTTACATAATATTAAATACCAATCAACTTTAACGGCAGCCTATGTAGAGACCTAAAAACATAGGAGTGAAAGGGAAAAAAAAACAATTACATGTATATATTCATTAAATTAGATGATAAAGTTGGGCCTGTGAGGACCCACCGCGGGTCCCGTTTTTCTAATCGGAACCATACAATATGTAGAACTCGTCGAGTATTATATGGCTGTAAAAAATCACGTCTATCGGATATCGCTAACTACATGATCAACCCAATTTTGTATAAAAATGGATGGTATTATAGTTAACATGTGACAAAAAAAACTAACACGACCAGATAGCTATCGATATCCAATGAACGTGATTTTTTACAAGAATATCGTACTCGACGAGTTCTACACATTGAAACGGTTCCAATTAAAAAAATGAGACCTGCGGTGGGCTCCCATGGGCCGAACAACACCGTGCAATCAAAGGCCGAAAAGTAGGCAATCTTTTTCCATATCCTTTTCAGCAGAGGCACTGCCCAACCGTACGGAATAATTAATTATCTTCTCATACACATTTACTTATATAATATTTTAGTACACATTTTTTCATAAAAAATCAAAAAGTTAACACAAATATTCATATTTTTTTCTTCAACTTTTTAGTCTAAAAAAAATAAAAAAATGCACTTATTTAGGACACCCCCAAACAATCTCTTAATATAATTTGAAAACACCATAAATAAGTAACTTTTTGGGAGATTTATTAGAAAATCATATTTTAAGTGTTTATATTTCAATTAGACTATAAGATATTCTTATATTTTAATAAGTCCTATTATTTGGATACTTGATATACCAATTCTCCTATTTAATGTATTTTATGGACATTTCTATCCTTACAAATATTTTTTGAATAGTTAGTAATTTAGTGATGTAAACATTCATATTTTACAATGTAAATATTAACATTGACTTGTGAATGTTTATATTGACACATTGATATGTTAACATTCACATTGATGGTGTGAACATTTACATTACGAAATATTCACATTATAAATTATAAATGTGAATATTATTAGTGATATTTTGGTAACTATATTACTCAAATAACTCATTGAAATATAAGAAAATAATATGAACTAAATACAACATAAGTAGATAAAAAATGATTTATAATAAAATACCCCTAACTTTTTTTAATATAAATGGTCATATTACATCTCCACTTTTTAATATATTTTTTAATAAAAAATTAAAAAGTAAGCAAAGTGAGCCAGGCTGGTCTATTGAGGCGTTCCCAAAATTTACCTCACCACTCGTCCGCTACCTCTTTGCTCCTCGCACAGGCCCGCTTATCTACATTTTAAAACAAATGTTAACAAATATTTTATAGGCATTGTTTAATGAACATTTTATTCAAGATTAAAAATTATATCCAACTTTTAAGTTTAGTGATATGATAATCAATTAGAATGGTTAAAAATTAGTCTTTTGGCTTTTTTGAGTTTTTTTTTTATTTAAAATATAAAAAAAATGTGAGAGATAATATAACCCAAAATGGGTCAAAAGCTAGGAAAATAACTTTTAATCCACTTCTCAAAAGAGGCAAAACTCACTTTTATATTTCCTTTAATTATATATCAATCATATCACTTATATATCATTGGGTTTAGAAATTAAAGTTTAAAAAGTGAACTTTTATATTATTTTCCTTGTGAACTTATATATATATATATCTTAAAAATAAATGAAAATATTAAAAAATATATATTAATTTTAATAAAAATTATATTATATATTTTTTTATTTTTTACTTGTATCATAAAGACACTTGCTAACGAGATTCATATTTTAAACTATTATTACATGGCATTTTCTAATTACTCAAAGCAATAGGGAAAAAAAAAATTAATTAGTTGTGAAAATATTTTTAAAAAGGTCGCTTATGATATTTAGTTAAGAAATTTAGGAATGAATTTAAAACCAAAAAAAAAAAATGTAAAATATATTTTATTTACGTTTTATTTATCTTTTTTTATTATTAAATCTCTTAATCAAACAGAACGGTAGCATTAACGTTATTTCAGAGGATCCTACCTGTCATGAGACCCACATCCCGTATCAACCAACTATAATACAAACTCTCACTATCTCCTACCCCCACTACCCCACACACACGTGGAGATTAGTGATTGAAGAAAAAAAATATATATATAAATAATTTTAGCTAAGGACCGCCCACTGGCGATTCTAAAGGTCACTCTTAGTGGGGGTCCCAAATATTTTATCAATAATGATTCAGACTCCCACAAAAATGTCACCTTTATAATTTCTACTCACTTATAATCAGTCTAAGTAAAAAATAAAAAATAAAAAATACAAACAGATCATTGATTCTCATTATCAAAGGATTCCAAACATTTTCCTTCGCCGTATCAACATAGGATGCCACGTTGCTCTTCGTCGGTGAAGTGTTGAATCCTACGGACCGACGAGCCCCTCTCTCTCTCTCTGTGGAAAAATTATTCGGTGCTACTAGCAGACCACGTGACGAAACTTCTCGTCTCTCTTTTCAAAAAAATTAGATAAATATTATGTATCTCAAATATTTTATTATACCTCTTACATAGAATGAGATTCACACAAATCTATATACGTATGGGTCACATATCCACATGAGAGGTTTAGTAAAATATTTGATAGAATATTTAGAGTTCCTAACATAACTCAAAAAATTATTGATTAGTTTAGGGGCCATTTGTTTTCAAAGATAGAATGAAGGGAATTGTTAGTAAGGAGATTAAGTAAAATTGTATTTATTTTGATGATAATTGTTGGTGTATGAATTGTTAAATTATTTTTATATAAAATAATAAAAAATACAAAAACATTAAATATTAATGTTAAAAAAAAATGCTCCACATGTAAAAAATAAAAAATAAAATAAAACAAATAAAACTATAATTTTTACTTAACAAAAAATATAAAAAATTAAACATTAATGTTAAAGAAATGCCCAACATATAAAAAATAAAAAAATAATAATAAAAAGTCCGGCGGACTATTTTCTAATACCAAGTTTCAAGCCTCCATCCTAATCTTCTCCCCAAGACCCATTTTAATCCGGAGGAGATTATGAATCCCCTCTCCATCTCCCAAAACAAACACAATATTAGTGTGTCTCATCTTAATCTCAATCTTCCCTCTGTCTCCCAAAATAAACGAGGCTTAGAAATACTATGTAATCATATTCTTAACCAATCACAAATTCATATACTTCTTCTGAGTTTTCAATCACTCAATAAAAAATAAAAAATTATATATTTTTATTAATTAAAATACATCTGCAACACCATATGACATTGCGCAGCACCAACTGTTATTTGCTAACAAGTCATGTCATTCATCCCCATCCCCATCCCCACCCCGACCCCGACCCCGACCCCGACCTCTTTCTTATTGGGAAAAAGACTACTCCCTGAGTTTGGTTTGGATTTTCCGAATTAAGTTTTTTTTAAATTAAATTTTTTTATTTTTAGTAAATATTTTTAAAATTTTAAATATTTTTTTTTATTTTTTTAGATACATCTTATTTAGATGTGTCTAAAAAATAAAATATTTGTGAAAAAATGTTTTTAAAAATTAATAAATTTATAAAAATAAGAAAATATATTGAATTTTTATATTTTGGTATTTAGTGAATTTTTTAAAGATTTTTTTCACAAAAATTATATTTTTTAAATGTATTTATGTTTGGTGTGTCTAAAAATTAAAAAAAATTACTTAAAACATCAAAAAAATTCAACAAAAACAAAAAATACGTAAAACAAGAAAGTAAAATTTTTTAAAAAGTATTTTTAAAAAACTTAAACCAAGCAAAGTGACTATTATTTATGTCTAAATATAATAAGAAAATTACCTATTAATGGAACAATTAGAAAATTATTACAGATTTATAAAAAAAAATTATAATTTTAATCATTAATGTTTATAAAGTTTACTATTTATTTGTAATTTTTTTAAATATACATTGAATTGAAATTTTCTCAAATGTAATTGGCGACATTATCAAATGTTGAAAACACTATTATGTGCCTTCTAATTAAGAATAAAAAAAAAATTCCCTTCAAGAAAATCATATTTTAAAATAAAAATGAAAAAATATAGATAGCTACAGGGAAAAATTATAATTAAAAAAATTAAAATTCAAAGGTCAAACTAAAAACTATAGATTAAAATTCGTAAACGAGAAAAATGGAAAATATCACCGGAACAACTCTTTGGTGTTAAATTACTTTTCGTTAATCTCTTTGGCCTCAAACTACTTTTTATTTTTTATTTATTTATTTATTTTTATTACAGAAAAATCTTCCCACTCTCCCGCAGGTCCAGCATTGGGCTCACACCAAATGCTGTGATAGCAACAATTTGAGACTAACCTCCTAACCAACTACCCTACGTCCAAGAAATTAGCCCAAAAAATTTTAAACTTAAAACCTAAGATCTTAACTCCTAAACCTTTACCAAGTTACCAAACACGCTTGGGTCAACTACTTTTTATTAATCTTAAACAAAGACAGAAACAAAAGTGCAATTTCCAGAGCGTGTTGACAAAAGTGTAGACGGAGTGTAGATGGCTACAGAGAAAAAGTGTAGAAAAAGGTGCAATTTATTTGTAATTTTTTAAAATATACATTGAATTGAAATTTTCTCAAATGTAATTGGCGACATTATCAAATGTTGAAAACACTATTATGTGCCTTCTAATTAAGAATAAAAAAAAAATTCCCTTCAAGAAAATCATATTTTAAAATAAAAATGAAAAAATATAGATAGCTACAGGGAAAAATTATAATTAAAAAAATTAAAATTCAAAGGTCAAACTAAAAACTATAGATTAAAATTCGTAAAAGAGAAAAATGGAAAATATCACCGGAACAACTCTTTGGTGTTAAATTACTTTTCGTTAATCTCTTTGGCCTCAAACTACTTTTTATTTTTTATTTATTTATTTATTTTTATTACAGAAAAATCTTCCCACTCTCCCGCAGGTCCAGCATTGGGCTCACACCAAGTGCTGTGATAGCAACAATTTGAGACTAACCTCCTAACCAACTGCCCTACGTCCAAGAGATTAGCCCAAAAAATTTTAAACTTAAAACCTAAAATCTTAACTCCCAAACCTTTACCAAGTTACCAAACACGCTTGGGTCAACTAGTTTTTATTAATCTTAAACAAAGACAGAGTTGAAACAAAAGTGCAATTTCCAGAGCGTGTTGACAAAAGTGTAGACGGAGTGTAGATGGCTACAGAGAAAAAGTGTAGAAAAAGGTGCAATCTTAAACAAAGACAGAGTTGAAACAAAAGTGCAATTTCATTTAACTGGTCGTTCGGTTTAGAGCAAATTTTTAACAAAACTTCCCTAAGCCGGTCATTCATTTGAATGTTCTGCCAGTCATCTATCTAGTGGACCGGTCGGTCATCCACCAATGATCGTCTGCGAAATTTGATAAAAGGTTAAATGTTTCCTTAATTTGATTAAAATTTTGATCTCACCATCATTTGATATGGATTTGATGTCATGACTGGAGTAGAAAAAAAAGATTTGTTAGCATTGTTTGGGAAGGGCTAAAGTGGTTATTTTAGTTACAAAAGACAAAATAAACTATTTTAATCACAAAATATAAAATATCACATCCAACTCATAAATCATTATACTCTTCTCTTATAAAAAAAGTTAAAAAGTCAAAAAATCCTTCCCAAACTAAACTTTTTAGCCCAGACTAAAATAATCAAAAAAGTAAAAAAATCAACCTACTTCTCAAACGAAGCCTTTGTCAAATTTAAATTTAATGTAACATCTGAATGAGCACTGGAGACGCTATAAGAAGAACTGATTGTCAAGGTCTAAAATCAAAGATATTGTCTTAAACCAATAAAAAAAAACAAACAAACAAAAACAAATTTTGTTATGGACACGGAAGCTTGGCTAACAACACCATAAATCGTGATTCAATTAATGTACAGCAAGTTCTTTCTCGTCACTTCTCTCATTAATTACTTGTTGTATTCTTTCACTTTGCTTTGCCTACGCGTTTTTTTATTTTTTATTTTTGGGTAAATTACATTGGTACTTCCTGAGATTTATATTTATTACAGTTTCTTCCTTTATATTTGGAAAATTATACTGACCCTTTTGTTAATTTAATTTTATGTATAATGATCATTACGATGAGGGGGAGAATTGTTATGAAATTTTAAATCTCAGGGAAAAGGATGTAATTTTCAAAAAGTGAGAGGAAAAACTATAATAAACATAAACCTCATGGGGTGTCAATGTAATTTACCCTTTATTTTTATTTTTATTTTTCTAAATTACTAGTTGATCCGTGCGGTGTACAAGTCAATGTTTTTAAATAATATTTTATAAAGTTAAGTTAAATTATTTATATATCTATATATAAAGCGTGCTTAGTTGAAAATGTCAATTTTAAAATTTTCTTATCCAAAGGTCTAGGCATTAATCTATTCAGTCCTGCTACAGACCTCGAATGGCTCGAGTCTCTCAAAACGACGTCGTTTTATGACAAAATTTCAAAAAAAAAAAAAAAAAAAAAGAAGTAACGAAACAGAATCGAAATTTTTCTCAAACATAGCCGGCCGACCAAAAAAACATTCGGCTGGCCAAAAACTATGTTCAACAGCAGTTGAACAACAGTTTACAATTACATAGAACCATTCAACAAAAAAATAAAACAAGATTTTACAAATTTTTCAAATTTTACAAACCCACTTCCTCTTCTTCTTCTTCTTCTTCTTCTTCTTCTTCTTCTTCCTCTAATTTTTCAGATTTTACAAACCCACTCCCTCTTCCTCTTCTTTTTCATCTTCTTCTTCTTCTTCTAATTTTTCAGATTTTACAAACCCTCTTCTTCTTCTTCACTGAAATCAACCACATTTACTAAAATCTAAAAAATTAAAAAGAGGAAGAAGAAGAAGAAGAAGAAGAGGAGGAGAGCCGAGATCGAGAGAGAAACAAAGAAAAATGGGCTCGTGGCGGTGGCGGCTCGGCGGCGATGGCACTGAGAGGGGTTGGAAAAGAGCGGGCGAGGCCGCTGTCGTTGTCGCTGTGCCATCATCGTCCATCTTCGTCTCTCAGATTTAAGAGCTAAGAGAGAAGAAAAAGAGCAAAAGAAGAAGGAATTTTTTTTTTTCAAATTCGAGGCATTCGAGCCTCGACAATTCGAGGCCCCAAGCATTAACCTTATCTATTATGTCCATAAGAACAAACTATCACCAAATGACTAAACTAGCCATGTATATATATATATGTTTTGTTCCTAAACCAAACCCTAAACAAACCAGCGCCTCTTACTTTTTTCTACACGCCACGACCCAATCCCTGCCCCACGGGATTAGAGACGTAACCGGCCAGTAATCCGAGATTACCAAAGGCCTGCTTAATAGTAAATAGTATAAGGGGCTGGCGGAAGCCAATGATATCACAATACATCGTCCAATAAGTTGTGAAACTAAAATGAATAAGCAACTCATTATAGGCACCACTGTACAATCAGCCATTACTATGTCATTACACATGTACCAAAAGCATATACAATACCTATGGAATTAATCCCTTAATTAATATTTATAACACAAAAGATTTTGCTATCAGTCACTTGATTACTTTACAAAAGGGTGAATTCATAATCACCCAAAAGCCTTGGAGTTAGACCCAAAAGAAACCTCGAAGGGAGGCACAACAATTGGCTTGACAATCTAGAAGGTAAGTTGACGCCCTTAAGTCCTTTCTTGAGTTTGATCACCAACATGACAAATACAAACTGTGAGCCAAAGCCCAGTGAACAATAAATGTGTGAAGAGATTAGAAATAATGTATGTTTAAACATTAAGATCAATTCACATAGCAACAGCATGTTCGTTAATGAAAAGCATAGCAATCATAAGGATCCACATGCATATATAGCGGTCTTTCAAGTCATAATCGATACGAAAAATCATATAACTCAATATCTTGTACACATTTGGCCATGGTATTATTACCTCTAGGCGAGAGCCATGTGCATATAGGCCTCGGTATTGTTACCCCCAGGCAAGGGCCATGTGAACATAGACCACAGTATTATTACCCACGGGTAAGGGCTACGTGAACATAGACCGCGATATTGTTACCCCCGGGTATGGGCCACATGAACATATCCACGGTATTGTTACCTCCAGGTATGGGCCACATGAACATGTTGCATGAAGTGGGATACTCAGTCATTTGGTAAAATCATAGAAACAATTCTTAACATTAACAATAACAGTCAGAAAGAATAACTCAAACATATTTTTATCATATTGTTACTCAAAGTTAGTTTCCTGGAGTAGATGGTTCGAATGCGGGTCTGACCTACATCAACACATACAAGCACAATGGTTCAACATACAGTTTCAATGAAGAACAATTTGTCATTGCAAAAATAGTCACTAAAAGGTCATTTCAAGAAATTAAAATAAAATAAATTTAACGTGAAAACTTTATTTTTTAGACAAAAATTTTAGTAAAAAAAATACAACTGTACGAGCACGAAATGATCTTCACTCGTATAATCTTGTTGATTCAATTTATGCCCCTTCAAACATTGTTGTAACACTTGAAATCACAAACGTGAGCTGGTCGGCAGGTGTGTGCTAGAAACCCTTCTGATACTCAAGTCTGCAAAAAGACTCTAGAGGCAAAAGCTCTATGAATTTGAGAATAGTAATTACAATACTTGAGATTAGGGTTTGGTTTGAGTTTTTGTAAGTTCTGTATAGTACAATCCTAGTAGGACTCTAACTTTCTTTTGTAGAGTTCTCCTAGGAATCACATTCCTAAAGGATAATGCTCACCCTTTAATACCCTTCTCATTGCAAGGCAAGTGAGATGGCACAACTCTTTGCACGGCTTCCAGCCGAGCAGCCGGACTAACTTCACTCTACTTGCCACTGACATGGCCATGCAACACGCAACACCACGTAAACCTTACACGGAGCGCTACCATGTTGACATTGCGCACCTCTTCTCCTAGCACGGTCAAAGCTTTATTCCTCTTTCCGTTTGACCGCCTTCTCATGTTGCGCGGTCAAAACATTGACCGCCTTCTTGCATAGCTTCAGTCAGACATTTGACTGCTAAGAAGTAGCTCGGTCCAAGAATATGGGTATTTGCCAATCTAGTCAAACTTCTTTAACTGGTTAGACCGTTGTTCAACCCAAACCAGGCTATCTTCATAACATAGCTTAGTGCAATAACACGGCCCAACTCTTAAGTCCACTTCACCTAGCTAGGCCCAATTTGACTACATAAATTACCCTCTCAGCAATAATAACATTTTTGAAAACTAAAATATTTTGTTGTAAAAGTGATTTTATTCCTAAACTTTGGTCTCTAAAAATTTAATTTGTTATAGTGACCTTAGAGGGAGTAGCTCCACTTAGTGGGCCTGATGGTATCCACAATAGTGATCTAAACCGTTTTTCTCATAAACGTTGAAAAGAATAACATATATATATATAAAAGATTAACTTGATCGGATACTGAATCGGACTAACTTCACTCTACTTGCCACTGACATGGCCGTGCAACACGCAACACTGCGTAAACCTTACACAGCGGGCTACCAAGTTGACATTGCGCACCTCTTCTCCTAGCTCGGTCAAAGCTTCATTCCTCTTCCGTTTGACTACCTTCTCATGTTGCACGGTCAAAACATTGATCGCCTTCTTGCATAGCTTCAGTTAGACATTTGACAGCTAGGAAGTAGCTCGGTCCAAGAATATGGGTATTGGCCAATCTAGTCAAACTTCTTTAACTGGTTGGACCGTTGTTCAACCCAAACTAGGCTATCTTCATAACACAGCTCAGTCCAATAACACGGCCCAACTCTTAAGTCCACTTCACCTAGCTCGGCCTAATTTGACTACATGAATTACCCTCTCAACAATAATAACATTTTTGAAAACTAAAATATTTTGTTGTAAAAGTGATTTTATTCCTAAACTTTTGTCTCTAAAAATTTAATTTGTTATAGTGACCTTAGAGGGAGTAGCTCCACTTAGTGGGCCTCACGGTATCCACAACAGTGATCTAAACCATTTATCTCATAAACGTTGAAAAGAATAACATATATATATATATATCAAAGATTAACTTGATCGGATACTGAAAGGTGTACTAACTTATCATATTTTATTTTTATAAAATGGATGCTTTAGTTTAAAATCATATTAACTATTCATTTCATAAAATAAAATATGATTAGTTAGTGTTTCTATTGCCATCCGATCAAATTATTTTTCTTTTCTAGGCCTACGAGATGAATAGTTCAGATCAACGCCATAGGTTCTGTAAGACTCAGAAAGTAAAATCTTAAAAGGTATGTTCAAGATGAAATCTTAAGGGGGTCTTCTCCCGACTTTAGAGAACTACTAAATAAACAAAATAACATATATGAAGTGTGATGGCCGGGTATGTAACCTGTCTTGTCCTTCTTTGATTCGTGTTGGGATTACATTTGTTGAAGTGTCAGGTTTAACTTGAGACCTTGTTAACCGTTTGAATTACCCTTTTTTTTTTGGGAAACTTTTTTGTTTTTTTAAAATTCTTGTCCTTATTTTTTTTCTATTATTACAGAGTCAAGTTTCGCTTGTTTCAGAAGGTGCAAGGTTGGATTCGGGGTGTCACGGGTCACACTGGTAACATTTCTAGCTGGAGACAAGACCGAACGTGTAGGGGCTTGGGCCGTACGTGTGGAAAAGGGGCCACACGTGCGAAGGGGAGGGGGTGTCGAGGGTACAAGACTGCTTTTATTGCACGAGCAGAGGTTAGGTGCGGGGGTGAGTGCCGCACATGCAAAATGGCGTGCCAGACATGCGGGAATGGGTGCCGCACGTGCAGAAGAAAGCTGAGTCCGAAAATCTGCCTTTTTCTTTCTTCTTGGACTGAGTGCATATCACTTTTTCATCATCCCCCTCTCTCTCTAAAAACACATTTCTCATCCTTCTCTCCACTTTTCCTACACCAAACCTCACAAAATCCTTGATTTCTCCAAACCCATTAATATTTTGACCCTAGTGCCTTTATCAAAGTTGGAGAACTCTTCGAGGGCTACGTTGTGTGCGGCGGAGATTGGGTTTCGACACGGTTGATTTTGGGGCTTTCTTCTCTTTTTCCTTCAAAAACTTGAGGTAGGGATTTTTCTTTGAGTCATATATACATTTTTACAAATTATGTTGTTATTGGGACTCTTTCTTGTGGTGATTGAACTTGGGTTTTGACTCATGAGTTGTAAATGACTTTAAAAGTGGGTTTCCATGATGTTTTCTAAAAATCTTTGAGATTTTGAGTTATATTGTTGTAGAGAAGTGCTATCTTGAAATAATTTCTTTCAAAATAAGAAGGAAACCTAATTTATGGAAACCCTAAAAATTTGAGAATTTTGAGAAAATGTGGTGATGTTATGAAATTGATATTTGACCAATATTATGATAAATGTTGACATAAGAAACTCCATGGTATATAAGAATTAGTTGGCTTCAAAGCTGTTGTTCAAAATGTTGATATAGTCATGAAATGAGAAAGTTGATGAAATGCATGAAATGTGGAAATGTTGTTGCTCCTCCATAGAGATTGATGAGTATATGTTTATTTTGTGATATTGCATTGGAAAGAGAGATGGAAATTTTGATCAGAATGGAAAAATTGTGTGGAAGAATATTATAATGCATTGATATATATTGCATTGACATTTAATTCATTTGGTTACTACGAGTTTTGAATTGAAAATTGGAAATTTTGCATTGAAAAGGGAAATGTTTGTAAAACAAGATTTCATTGAATTGTTTTGGGGTAAATACGTTGGTAAGTTCGGGTAGGGAGTGTAGATGAAATTGATTAAGTTGGCCTGAGTATCCAGGGTGAAAGACCGAAAACACGCGCAAAGGAGGTATCACGTGCCTTCCAGTTAGCTACTGGTAAAGTGGGGTTTTGATAGTGCTAGTTATGTCTACTTGCAGCTACCAACCTAGGGATTACCTAAGTCGTATTTACCGCCCCTCGAACTTGATTTAAAAATTTTGAATTGTTGAATTTTCAAGATTTCATTGTACATGATGGTTTTCAAAAAGATGAAGGTGCGACCTTATTTTAAAAGCATGGCATGGCATATGCATTTCATGTTATGAGAATTGTATAAAATGTATATACTTTGTTAATAATTTCCTATTGGGCTTTATGTTCACCCTATGGGACTTTGTGCAGGAAAAGATGTGGTGATTCCGTCAAACTAAGGGCATAGATATGTATGTGAAGAGCACAAGGCTCTTGTTTTGTTGTGATTATATTTTTTGCAAGCTAAGAGCTATAATTATATGGGTTCGAGCAACCATTTTGTGTAACTGGGCTTAAGCCTTGGACTTTATAGCCCTTGAGGGCATTTATTACTGTCACGACCCAAACCCGCCTCTAAGGGTTTAGCATTGTAACTGGCTAGTAATCCGTGATTACTAAAGGCCTGCTTAACAGTAATAACAATTATACAATAAGAGGGGTCAGCGAAAGCCTGTAAATATCAAACCATAATGCCCAAAAAGCTGTAAGGACTTAAATGATCAAATAACTTCTATATATACATATCGATACACACATAAGTCCAAGTCCCTGTCCAAACATACATATAAACACTTAAGTCCAAAACACATCTAAGTTCAAAATAAAAAACATGTTACGGAATTAATTCCCAAAGCCAAAACAAATTATAAAGCATACACTTGATTTCATAACATGCAAAAAGGGTGGAATTAGATCACCCAAAAAGCCTTGACAATAACGGTTCGGAACCTCATGGTGAGGCACAATAGCTAGCTTGACAAAACAAGGGTTCGGGTCGTCGCCACTAGCTTTGATCCAGTGCTTGATCACCTACATATATATATAGTAAACAGTGAGCTAGAACCTAGTGAATAACAACTCTGTAAAGAGGTTAAAAATGATGTCCTTACAGTATTTGAAACAATTAATTATCAATAGAACATTTTCAATCAATATCTTTTACTCAATCAATCATTCAACCGTTCAATTCAATCAATTGTATTCGTATAGGTCATACGTGGTACATCCAATAGCAACAATACCATAGGTCTTAAAGACTAAACAATCAATTGATGGTCATCAAACAATAGACAATAGTTTCAAGAATTGGAACTGACAGAGATCTCTGTAACAATAGCGATAACAATATCAATAACAATAGCAATATGCTAAGCATGCCATGAATACAGTTCAGAAAATAGGATCATCATTCAATTGATAAAAAGTATCATTTCAGAAAACAATATAATTTATCAATCAGAAAATAAATACAATTGAACATATCTTTACAACAGTGTTACTCACAGTGGGCTCCTGAAAAACACATGCTAATCATTCGGTATCCGACCTAAACAAATAAGTCAAGCATAACACGATTACAATTACACTCTTACAATCTATAATTTGCATGCTTTCATAGATAAAATCAAGTATGGGAGAGGTATGACACCAACTCCATTAAATATAAATTCAGGCAACCTGGGTGGACGAAAAACAAGTTGTTTTGTTACACAATCAATGGAGGCATGATATTTTGTTAACCAATCCATCTACAAAATTACATCAAAGTGGTCAAGATGCAGAGGCAACAAATCAACATACAAAATCACATCCCCAATAACAATCTCACATGTAGGATACACATAAGCACAAGTCATAGACTCCCCAGTAGGTGAAGACACAACTAATAAATAGTTCATAAGTTCCTGTGGTCTATTTAATTTTCTCGAAAAGGCATGCGATACAAATGAATGCGTAGACCCTGAGTCAATCAAAATATAAGCATTTTGAGCACAAATAGGGAGTATACCTGATACCACTGCCTCAGTATTCTGCGCATCCCCTAGTACAAGTGTAAACACCCGACCTTGCCTCAAACTTTCTCTTCTTGTAGCTTTAAGATTAGGTCTTGGTGTTGCACTTGATGCTGCAGCACTTGCTATAGGTCTAGTAAGGTTTTGAAATGCGAGAGGACAATCTTTAACTATGTGGCCCACCTTGCCCCAGAGATTTTATAACAAACTCCTTTGTGTCTTTTGCCACATTCTGGACAAGGTGGTACGGAATTGTTCCCTTGGCTGGAACTACTTGTTGACCATGTATTCTGCTTTTTATTCTATGAGTTGTGCCAGCCTTTCTTGAAATTAAACCCTTGTCTTTTCCCACTCCATTCAGTTAACGGTGTCTTAGCTTGCTTCTAAGCTGCAATATTTGCCTCAGCCATGATAACTCGGTCAAGGACATCCATATACTTGATTAATTGAAGAACATTAATCCGATCAAGTATCTCTACATTACGTCCTCCCTCAAATTTTCGAGTCTTTTTATAATCAGTGTCTACCATGTGTGGCGCATAACGTGTAAGCTCAGTAAATTTTGCTTCATATTCGGCCACTGACATAGTACCCTGCTTTAATTCCCCGAACTCGAATACTTTGTGGTCATGGACACATTGAGGAAAGTATTTATCATAAAAAGCCTCCTTGAACTGAGCCTAAGTCAGAGCATTATTACTTTCACGCACAAGCATCCACCATCGCCTTGCCTCATCTTGTAAAGTAAAAGTAGCCAACAACACTTTATGTGCTTCTGAACACGAAAACACTTCAAACAGCTTTTCAATTTCTAGGATCTATGCCTCAACTTTCAATGGTTCAAATCTTCCTTGGAATGTCGGTGACTTCATTTTGTTAAACTTTTGTGTTAAAGCAATAATATCATCATTGGCATTTGGTTCAGGTTGCAGTGGTGACGGAGGAGAAGGTGGGGGCAGTTGATTCTGTTGTTGTCTCAGAGCTTCAGTCAAGAGTTCAACCACTCTGTCACGACCCAAACCCGCCCCTAAGGGTTTAACATTGTAACCGGCCAGTAATCCGTGATTATCAAATGCCTGCTTAACAATAATAACAATTATACAATAAGAGGGGCTGACAGAAGCCTGTAAATATCAAACCATAATGCCCAAAGAGCTGTGAGGACTTAAATGAACAAACAAGTTCTGTATATACATACTGATACACACATAAGTCCAATTCCATGTCCAAACATACATATAAACACTTAAGTCCAAAACACATCTAAGTACAAAATAAAAAACATATTAGGGAATTAAATCCCAAAGCCAAAACAAATTATAAAGCATACACTTGACTTCATAACATGCAAAAAGGGTGGAATTAACGAATCAAACAAGTTTAATTTCTATTCTCACCTATCTGTTCAATCAAGCAAGTTAATAATTTTTCAAGACAATTAATAGCACATAATCACATAAATACTTAATTAACAATCAGCATATATTCAATTTAATTTAAATTAAATTTAACTAAGGAGGTGGTTGTCATAATTACGTTTGACTGGATGTTTTACATGCTATAGATTCATATATTAAAGTCGTTAAATGTATATTCGCATGTGGAATTATTTTGTAAATCTCTTATGTTTATGTATGTAAGTGTTGGAGATTTAGTTCGGTTTACCATAAGGAGTGGTGGTTGGTGTACTTTTATTGTGTATTTTTTTAAGGCGTTACAATTTAGTATCATAGCTACAGGGTTTGAATACTTGGGACTCGGGGAAAGTGATTGTTTTGCCACAATGGGTTCATTTTGCTTGATTAGGAGATGTTGCATATTTTGTGGTTATGCAATAACATGCTTATATGACTAGATCGGTATGGGATTGAACTTTTGGAATGTGGTTTGTGCCTATTAAATTCGTTGAGATCTTATTAGAAGGGTACTTGATCAATACTTGTTCTACTAAGAATTCTTGATATTTTGTGGGACAAATTTCACCACAAAGGAATAATCCGTATATGTTTATGTGACTAAGTGCTTATGTAGAGTGAAACTAAGTTGTTTATGTGGTAGAGAAATATACAGAATTGTTATGCTTGAACGTGTGAGGTAAGTTGTGAGCACATTTGAGTTCGTGTACTAAATTGTTTACCTCATTCCTTTATTAGGATGTCAGGAAGGGGTCAAGCCTGTGGTGGTAGAGGCAGGAGGCTCGGTAGGCCTCACCGAGATGTGCATGAAGTACCGGTCTAGGAGGTTCGGGTGCAAGAGGAAGGGCTCGGCCAAGCTAATGCGGCCAAGCAAGCGGGACAAGCTAATACGGTCGAGCAAGTGGGCTAAGCTAATATGGCTGAGCAAGTAGGGCAAATAAGGATTTCGGAGCAGGTGGGTCAAGCCACAATGGAAGCCCTAGCCTGAGAAATGACAGGGGCTTTGAGGGAATCGACAAATTTGTTGAGGGCGGAGAACCAAGCCCGAGAGAATGCCATAGAGACAAGGGCGAGTTTTCTCACTAGAGAGTTTTTGTGGGCCAAACCGAATGAGTTCCATGGTGGCCCCGAGCCCAAGAAAGCGAATGAGTGGCTCGAGCAAATGGTGAAAACATTTGAGATGCTTCACATTGAAGATAGTGAGCTAAGAGTTACTCCAAGGGTAGAGTGAAGCCGACATGGGAAGCCTTTGTGGTTGCTTTTCAAGACAAGTATCTACCTCCCACTACTAGAGAAAGATTGAGACAAGAGTTTCGAGACCTCAAGCAACTTAACCTATCTGTGGCCGAGTTTGAGGCGACCTTCACTAGTTGGTCCTAGTTACTCCAAGGGTAGAGTGAAGCCGACATGGAAAGCCTTTGTGGTTACTTTTCAAGACAAGTATCTACCTCCCACTGCTAGAGAGAGATTGAGACAAGAGTTTCGAGACCTCAAGCAACTTAACCTATCTGTGGCCGAGTTTGAGGCGACCTTCACTAGTTGGTCCCAGTTTGCGCTGAATTTGGTGGCAATGGAAGAGTGTCATTGCATAGAATTTGTGAAGAGGTTGAGAACTAAAATTTTGTTCAAGGTTTCCGGAAATATTATTCGAAACTATGATCTTCTTGTAGAGGCGGTGACACATATAGAGATCACTGTGCAGGCCGAGGATGAGAGACTTCGGGGATTGAGGTCTAAGGGCCAAGAGTCACAAGGTGATTATAGACCGAGCAAGAAGAATAGGGGCGCATTTTCATCCCAATCCCAGCCACAACAATCTAGATCTACTTTTCCTTTGCCTAGTGCAGGCCTAGAGAAGAATGCATCGGGTAGTTTCTCGAGCTACAAGTGTGGCCAACCGGGTCACAAGGTCTTTTCCTGCCCGCAAAAGGTAGGAGGGCAGCAAATGTTACCACTATCACCACCGAACCGAACTCAGAGTCAGTCCTAAAATAGAGGGGCAAGGACTTACTTGTTTTTAGTGTGGTTAGTCGGGGCATATGAGGAGAGCATACCTGCAGTCAGGAGACATATCTGGCGTATCAGGGTTAAGGTAGACTTAGAGCTACCAGAAGGCTCATTCAGTTTAGACTTCACGAGCTAATTAGGGAGTCACTTCGGCTCAGCCTATACGGTAGGCCTATGTTCCGAGAGATGAGCAGATTGATTAGAGGCCGCATAGGTGCGTGTATGCTGTTACCGCACCAAAGCAGTTACTAGGATTCTCAATTGTGAGAGGTATTTTCGTTGTGTGTAATTCTTT
Source organism: Camellia granthamiana (assembly GCA_036172215.1). NCBI lineage: Eukaryota > Viridiplantae > Streptophyta > Magnoliopsida > Ericales > Theaceae > Camellia > Camellia granthamiana. The sequence goes on along the minus strand of CM069907.1, from coordinate 53,153,825 downwards.
GGCTAATGTGTTGATAGATACAGGTGCATCACATTTATTTATATCTATTGCATTTGCTTTTCCATTGGGGTTAGAGGTGGCACGGTTAGCGTCTCCGCTCAAGGTAGAGTCACCAGTTTGAGGTACGGTTGACTTAGACAAAGGATATCACGGTTGTAAAATAGAGGTTGCTGGGTGCCGACTTCCGTTTGCTTTTGTGTTGCTAGACATGTCGGGTTTTGATGTCATTTTAGGCATACTCGTTATCTTCATACCGTGCTATGATTGTTTATTATCGTCAAAGATTTACAGTGTGCACCTCGAGTGGTGATTGTTTTTATTTTCTAGGGGACCGAATTGATAAGGTTTTGTCACCAGTTTTTGATCCTCGTGGTAGGAGCGAACTTAGTGGTCTTCTTGCGACTCTCTTGGATAATGAGAGTGATGGGGCCCGTGTTGAATTGCCAAGCGTAGTTTGTGAATACTCGGATGTCTTCTTCGAGGATCTTACTAGTTCGCCACCCCACCAAGAGATCGAGTTCTCCATTGACTTAATGCCAAGCATGACACCGATTTCCATGGCACCATATAGATTTGCACAAGCTGAATTACATGAGTTGAAGATTCAACTCCAAAAACTTTTACATAAGGGCTTCATTCGCCCTAGTACATCACCTTGGGAAGCGTCGGCTCTGTTTGCAAAGAAGAATGATAGGTTGTTGCGGTTATATATTGATTACTGAAAATTGAATCGAGTTACTGTTAAGAACAAATATCCTTTACCCAGAATAGATTATTTATTTGACCAGTTTAGAGGGTCTCACTGTTTCTCAAAGATAAACTTGAGGTCGGGATACCATTAGTTGAGAGTCCGGGAGAAGGACATCTAGAAAACGGCCTTTCGCACGCATTATGGCCACTATGAATTCCTTGTAACGCCTTTTGGTTTGACCAATGCGCCTGCTTCCTTTATGGATTTGATGAACCGAGTTTTTCGAGAATTCTTAGACCGCTTCATAGTCGTGTTTGTGGACGACATCTTGATTTATTCGGCCTCTAAGGAGGAACATGAGAACCATTTGTGGCTAGTGCTTGATCTATTGAGGGAGCACCAATTGTATGCCAAATTTGAGAAATGCGAGTTTTGGTTAACCGATGTGAAGTTTTTGGGCCATGTAGTGTCGAAAGAAGGAGTAACTATAGACCCTTCTAAGATAGATGCCGTGCAGGATTGGGAACAACCTAAAAATGTTTTTGAGATCTGGAGTTTCTTGGGATTCGTCGGGTATTATCGTTGTTTTGTATGGGATTTCTCCAGACTAGCCGCACTTTTGACTAGGTTGACAAGGAAGGGTGTCAAATTTATGTGGAGCAAACCTTGTGAAAATTCATTCCAAGAACTTGAGACTAGATTGACCACCGCACCAGTTTTGATAATTCTGGAAAGAGGTTTGGGTTATACCGTTTATTGTGATGCGTCTCGGGATGGACTTGGTTGTGTCTTGATGCAAAAAGGGAAGGTTGTGGCCTATGCCTCACGACAATTAAAAACTCATGAGAAAAACTACCCCACCCATGATTTAGAATTAGCGGCGCTAAATTTTTCCTTGAAGATTTGGAGGCATTATTTGTATAGTGAGAAGTTTAAGGTCTTCTCCGATCATAAGAGCCTAAAGTATTTGTTTTTCCCAAGAGACTTGAATTTACACCAACAGAGGTGGATGGAATTTATAGAGGACTACGACTTCAAGTTACACTATTATCCGGGGAAGGCTAATGTGGTGGCCGATGCATTGAGTTAGAAATCCGCGAGCAGTTTGGCAAGTGTGGCCATCCGGGAATAGGATATGCTAGGCGATATTGGTAAGTTTGATTTGCATTTGGGTGAGTCCAGCGAGGGTGCTATCTTGTTTACCTTAATTGCTCAACCTACCTTAATTAGTAAGGTCATAGAGGCATAACAGGGTGACCGTAAGGTGGAGTCAATCCGTAATAGGATCTCCAACGGGAAAGAAGTGAAGGGTTTGAACATTTACTTGGATATAAGTGTACGTTATCTAGATTGTTTGTTTGTACCGAAATCTTTTAGAGAGGAGGTACTTCGAGAGTTTCATCACTCATGCCTTGCGGTACATCCAGGAGACACCAAAATGTATCATGGTCTTAGTTGTCAGTTTTAGTGGAGGGATATGAAGCGGGATGTCGCCTTATTTGTATCGAAATGCCTTACTTGTCAACAAACGAAGGCTGCACACCAAAGGCTAGCTGGTTTGCTACAACCCTTACCGATAGTCGAGTGGAAATGGAAATATGTTACCATGGATTTTGTAGTGGGGCTTCCTAAAACTCAGCAGGGCAATATTGCCGTTTGGGTGATTGTTGATAGGTTGACTAATTCTATGCATTTCATTCCAATGCGCACCGGTGGCTCAGTTGAGCATTTGGCAGAGTTGTACATTAGAAAGATAGTTCGACTTCATGGGGTCCCTGTGACCATTGTATCAGATAGAGATCCTCATTTTACTGCTTGGTTATGGCAAAGCCTTCAAAAGGCATTGGGAACTAAGTCGACCTTTAGTATCGTTTACCACCCTCAAACTAATGGGCAGTTAGAGCGTACCATTCAGATTTTGGAGGACATGCTTACAACTTGCGTTCTTGATTTCAAAAGGTCTTGGGAGAGACACTTACCATTGATTGAATTCACCTATAACAAAAGTTATCAAACTAGTATTAAGATGACATCGTTTGAGGCCTTGTATGGCCGACCTTGTAGATTGCCAGTTGGTTGGGCCGAGGTGGGTGATGCACCGTTGTTGGGTCCGGAGATTGTTAGAGAGACAACCGAGAAAGTTGCTCTCATTCGGAAGAGGTTAGCTACGGCTCAAAGCCGACAGAAGAGTTATGCTGACAAGAAGAGACGACCTTTATCTTTTGAAATTGGTGACCGTGTGTTCCTTAAAATCTCACCAAGGTGGGGTTTGATGAAATTTGGTAAGAGTGGTAAATTGTCTCCAAGGTTCATTGTGCCTTTTGAGATATTGGAGCGAATTGGGAAAGTAGCATATTGGCTAGCCTTACTGCTACAATTTTCGAGAGTTCACAATGTGTTTCATGTATCTATGCTTAGAAAGTATGAGCCCAACCCTTCTTATGTACTTGATTGGGTTGATTTGGAGGTAGATGAGGATGCCTTATACAAATAGTGACCGGTTCAAATTTTAGACACCCGGGAACAAGTGTTGAAGGGAAAGACTATACCGCTAGTGAAGGTGTTGTGGAGACACCATGGGGTTGAGGAAGCGACTTGGGAACGGGAGGCGGAGGTCCACTCCAAGTATCCAAATTTGTTTGAAAATGCTTAGTCGTCTTAACTTGTCATGTTTCCTCGCATTTGAGGGAAATGTGTTGGATTGTTAAACACGTGTTGTTATGTGTATTATTATTTTAAGCATGAGATTATTATGAATTGTCATTATTATTGTTGGAAAGTTTCATGCTTATGCTTAGCACAAACTGTTGTTGTCAATGTTGTGGCTAAGGCATATGAAGACCATGTTGTTAATAGCAAAATTTGTTGAGAATTGAGATCTCCGTACTAATATGAGAGTTACTATTATCGTTGAATTGAAATTGTGTGTAGCATGGTTTTGATCCCTTGAAGCCCTTATTTGTTTGAGTAGCTTGATTTAATTTTGGGGGCGAAATTTCCTTTGGTGGGGATGTTATGCTGGCCGGGTATATAACCTGTTGCGTCCTTCTTTGATTCATGTTGGTATTACACTTGTTGGAGTGTCGGGTTTAACTTGAGGCTTTGTCGACTGTTTGGGTTTATCGTTTTTTTTTTTGGGAAACTTTTTTGTTTCTTTTAAAATTCTCGTCCTTATATTTTTTTTATTATTATAGAGTCGAGTTTTGTTTGTTTCGGAAGGTGCAAGATTGGATCCGGGGTGTCACGTGTCAAGTTGGTAACATTTCTGGCAGGAGGAAGGACTGCACGTGCGGGAGGTGAGGCCGCACGTGTGAAGGGAAGGGGGTGTCGATGGTCCAACACTACTTTTATTACACGAGCGGAGATCAAGTGTGGAGAGATGAACCGCACGTGCGGGGGTAAGTGCCGCACATGTAGAATGACGTGCCGCACATGCGGGAATATGTGTTGCACGTTCGGAAGAAAGCTGAGTCTGAAAATCTGCCTTTTTGTTTCTTCATGGGCTGAGTGTATATCACTTTTTCATCATCCATCTCTCTCTAAAAACATATTTCCCTTCATTCTCTATACTTTTCCTACACTAAACATCACAAAATCATTGATTTCTCCAAACCCATTAATATTTTGACCCTAGTGCCTTTATCAAAGTTGGAGAACTCTTCGCGGGCTACGTTGTGTGCGGTGGAGATTAGGTTTCGACACTGTTGATTTTGGGGCTTTCTTCTCTTTTTCCTTCGAGAACTTGAGGTAAGGATTTTTCTTTGAGTCATATATATATTTTTACAAATTATGTTGTTATTGGGATTCTTTCTTATGGTGATTGAACTTGGGTTTTGACTCATGAGTTGTGAATGATTTTAAAAGTGGATTTCGATGATGTTTTCTAAAAAGCCTTGAGATTTTGAGTTATATTGTTGTAGAGAAGTGTTATCCTAAAATAACTTCTTTCAAAATGAGGAGGAAACCTAATTTATGGAAACCTTAGAAATTGGAGAATTTTGAGAAAATGTGGTGATGTTATGAAATTGATATTTGACCAATATTATGACAAATGTTGACATAAGGAACTCCATGGTATATAAGAATTAGTTGGTTTAGAAGTTGTTCAAAATGTTGATATAGTCATGAAATGAGAAAGTTGATAAAATGCATGAAATGTGAAAATGTTGTTTGTAACAACCCCCATACTGTTTACCGAAAAGTTACTGAATTACATACTGATTACTGCTAAACTGGACCGCTTATGACTGATAATTGAACCAACTGAAGTACTGAATGGACTGATTGAAAATTGAAACCGAATTAACTGAACATGTTTATTGTATTGCATTTTTATCTTTTCGATTATTTGATTATCTGTTCGTGTTTTTATGTTTAAACTGCAAATTGGAGGCCTTATCGGCGGCCGAACTGAGAACCGTTTAGTGTTTCACGATCAGTAGAATTTATCTGATTTTATGGTATATTTATTTAAAATGTGATTAGGAATGATTAAATTATATTAGAATTAAGCCAATTAAAGAGTTTGCCTTAATTACAACTTTGCCATTGAGTGGACCTTTGTTTAATCTTATTCTTTGAGCCTTATACATGTAGACTAAACAATTCATCAGCTCTATCCCCTTGGTTCCACCGAATTTAGAGAGGGAGAGAAGGAGAGAGTGCATTCATTTTGTTGAATTGGCTTGGATGTTGGTAGAATTGGAGCATAGTTGACAAATTAAGCTTCCTCACTTCTTATCCTACACCTAAGGTAGATCATTCATCTCCTTATTGTTGTCATTGAGCTAAGTCTTGCATGGTTTATGCTTCATTGTAAAATTAAGACTTGAATTAGTTCATACCTGTTGAATTAGAGCATAATTCATGCATGCATGTTTGAATTGATGAGTTTTGAATTGAATCCATGGTAAAATGTACATGCATGTTCATAAATAGACTTAAATCCATGAATTCATCATGTCCTTGAGGAAATGAGTCCATTTGGACAAGCTTTGAAGATTGAATTTGGTTTGAATCCATGCATGTTTGCATTTCTCCTTGTTCATGAAATTTGGGTTTGAAAAATGGTTTAATTGACTCACTCTTGGGCTTTGAATTCACAAATTGAGCTTTGGAACTTGTTGTATATTGAATCTAGAGGTGTTTTCCAGAATTTGGGCCCAAGAGGTCGAGTTTTGAGTGAAAGAATGCTTGGTTTGAGCTTAGGAGACAAATCTGGAAATTCCAGAATTTGGCTTCTTCGCTCGAGCGACCAACCTTTGTTCGAAGCTACGCTCGAGCGTAGGATTGGTGGCTCGAGCGTAAAATTTCAACATCCAGTACTTTTACTATTTCAGCAGCTCGCTCGAGCGAAGGATTTCTCGCTCGAGCGAAGCCTTTGATTTTGGAAGCTCGCTCGAGCGAAGGAAGACTCGCTCGAGCGAGGCTCCTATTTTCAGCAAACTTTGCAAAATGTTTTCTAAGTGTATTTTTGCATCCTCATCCCATTCTAGGCATTCTTAGGCCTAGTTTAAGACATCTTAATGAGGATATAGATGTAGAACACACCAAGGCAAATTAAGGATTAAATTATGATATCTCCCAACCATGTAGCTTAGTGTGTGTTCAACCTGTGAACTGTGTAGGGTTGGCGACCGGGGAGACGCGCTCTAGCATACTGTAGCCCAAACTCTGTGAGTAACAATTGTGTAAAGATATGTTCAACTAAGAACGCTTTCTGACTGTTTAACAGAACTGTTTTCTGAAATAATTATTGTTAATTGATTGAATGTATGTCCTATATTCTGAAATGTATTGCGGCATCCTTAGCAACTATTGTATACTGTTATTGTTACTGTTACAGAGATCTTTGTCGGTTCCCTCGAGGAACCACTACTGTTTACTGATTGATGGCCATCATTACTGTTCGGTCTTAAAGACCTACTGTTTACTGCTATGCTAATGGATGTACCACATAAGACATGAATAACTGTTCTGACTGAAAGACTGAAATACTGTTTAATGAACTGTTTTCTTTACTGTAAGGACATTACATTCTTAACCTCTTTATACATTATGTTATTCACTGGGCTTTAGCTCACTGCTCATATATATATGTAGGTGTACAGGCACCGGACCAGAGCTAGAAGCGTCGGAGTAAACTCCAGTTTTGTCAAGCCAGCCTAAGTGCCTCACTGCGAGGTTCCGAGCCTATCATGCTAAGGCTTAGGGGTGTTTTAGTATTTCCCCTTTTTGCACTGTCGTACTGTTTTGTAATAACCGAATGGATTGTATAGACCGAATGTTTACTGCGCTGTAATGGGGATTAAATCCCTGTTTCACTGAATGACATGTATGTATTTGTACTGTTCTGTAAATATGCATGAAAAATCTTTTTGGCATACAGACTGTCACAGCTCAATGGACATTATTTATTTACTGTATTGGCTTCCGCCAGGCCCTGAACTCTGTTTTACTGTACTACTGTTAAGCAGGCCTTCGGTAATCTCGGATTACTGGCCGGTTACGGTACTAAACCCATAGGGCCGGGTTTGGGTCGTGACATTGTTACTCCTCGATAAAGATTGATGAGTATATGTTTATCTTGTGATATTACATTGGAAAGAGAGATGAGAATTTTGATCACAATGGAGAAATTGTGTGGAAGAATATTATAATGCATTAATATATGTTGCATTGACATTTCAATTCATTTGGTTATTACGAGTTTTGAATTGAGAATTGGAAATTTTGCATTGAAAAGGAAAATGTTTGTGAAACAAGATTTCATTGAATTGTTTTGGGGTAAATACGTTGGTAAGTCAGGATAGAGGGTGTAGATGAAATTGATTAAATTGGCTTGAGTGTTCAGAGTGAAAGACCAAAAACACACGTGGGGGAGGTTTTTTGGGTGGGTACACACGTGGGGGAGGTACCACGCTCCTTCCAATTAGCTACCAGTAAAGTAGGGTTTTGATAGCGCTAGTTGTGCCTACTTTTAGACACTAATCTAAGGATTACCTAAATCGTACTTACCGCCCCTCGAACTTGATTTAAAATTTTTGAATTGTTGAATTTTCAAGATTTCATTGTGCATGATGGTTTTCAAAAAGATGAAGGTGCGGCCTTATTTTAAAAGCATGGCATGGCATGGCATATACATTTCATCTTATGAGAATTGTATAAAATATATATACTTTGTTAAGAATTTCTTCCTGGGCTTTATGCTCACCCTATGAGACTTTGCGTAGGAAAAGATGTGGTGATTCCGCCAAACTAAGGGCGTGGATGTGTATGTGAAGAGCACAAGGCTCTTGTTTTGTTGCGATTATATTTTTTGCAAGCCAATGGTTATAATTGTATGGGTTCGAGCAACCATTTGGTATAACCGGGCTTAAGCCTTGGACTTTGTAGTCCTTGAGGACATTTATTACGTTTGACTGAATGTTTTACATGTTATAGATTCATGTACTAAAATCGTTAAATGTATATTCGCATGTGGAATTATTTTGTAAATCTCTTATGTTTATGCATGCAAGTGTTGGAGATTTATTTCAGTTTATCATAAGCAGCGGTGGTTGGTATACTTTTATTGTGTATTTTCTTGGGGCGTTACATGAAGCAAGCATCCACACAAAATCCTCAAACTTATATTCTTTGAGTAGATTTAAGATATATTGATAATTTACCCTTCAAAATTGTGAATGTCAACCACAAACAAAAATCTCAAACCCCATTTCCCATAGTCTTTGAGTAGATTGAAACTATTGAATTTATGCTGTTTTGTGTTTTCCCACTTGGATGTTTTCTCTTCTATTATTCTTGGCTTGTTCTTGAAAATCTCCTTCAACATTAATTTGCTTTGAATTAATAAGAAAATTGTTTTTTCCAAGTGACAGCCAAGCTTTGAAATTTTTGCTCTTTTTGTTGACAAAAGTTTGAAGATTAGATGAGAGCACAATTTCCTTTACCTTGCTGTGAAGGATTCAAATAGAGAGCTCCCCCACATGTATGGAAATTCATTCATTAAAATTGCGAAAAAGTTGTACGGTTGGTTTATTCTGAGTCGGCACATATTTCTTTGACAATGTATCACACGGCATATAGGATGGTCTAGGTTAACATAGAGTGCAAGAATATGTATATTATATTGGGTTCAGTTTTTCTCAAGTTTGAATTTGAATATGAAAAAATTATCCGTGTCTATGGAATTTATCACAAATTTCATTTCGATGATCTAATATATTCATTTTATAGGACACTCTGTGTAGATTACTCATGAAAAAAATTAAGTTGATTCGATAATTTAACATTTTTATTTTGACAAATGTTAACAAGTATCCTATAGACATTGTTTAATATTGATAAGTATGTAAAAAGTCACTTGAAAATATGTAAAAATAAAATGACATGCAAACTCACTTTCTAGATCTATTTTCTAGACTCAATAATGTGTAAGTGATATGATTGATTGATGATTAGAGAAGATATAAAAGAAAATGTTGACTTTAATATCCTAATTAATTGGCACATCACTAGATTTAAAAATTGGATCTAATTTTTTGTCTTGAATATGTCTGTTTGGTTTTGATTTTCAAAATTCACTTTTTAGAAAATTCAACTTTTTTGTTTTTTGTTTTCTGTTTTTTTTTTTTTTTTTCTATTGATTTTTTTTTAAAAATATTTTAAGCATTTGTTTTTAAATTTTTAGACACATTTAACATAAATATACTTAAAAGTATACTATTTGTGAAAAAATCTTTAAAAAATTCACTAAATACCAAAAATACAAAATAAATAAATAAATAAAAATTCAGTACATTTTTTGTATTTTTGTATATTTATTAATTTTTTAAAATATTTTTTCACAAATATTTTACTTTTTAGATATATCTAAGTAAGGTGCATTTAACAAAATAAAACATTTGCTTAAAATTTTAAAAATATTAACTAAAAAAAAAAACGAAAAACAAAAAAACTCAATTTTAAAAAAATTGAAATTAAACACACTGAATGCTCTATTAAAATGTGTATTGATTTTAATAAAAATGTATTAAAATTAATAAAAAATATATTATGTTCTATAAATATTTTGGGTTTTACTTATGACGTAGGGACACTTGTTAGACAATGGCGTTGGTCCACATAAATGCAGTTCACATATACTTTTTTTATTTTAATTTTTATTTCACATTGTTTTTCTTTATGTGCAAATATTCTATATAATTAAATTTTCTCATGGAGAAGAAAGATATTTAGGTGGTCTAGAGGCACCACGTTCCGCTGCCACTCCCAATTATCATATGCCAAACCCCCGTTGTTGTTCCCCGTGCCTCAATGTGGAGAAGAAAGATTTTTAGGTGGTCTAGAGGCACCACGTGCCCCTGCCACTCCCAATTATCATATGCCAAGCCCCTGTTATTGTTCCCCATGCCTCAATGTAAAGTCGTTAGTCCCACTTCATTTACCAATCATAATATTCTGGAAATACTGTTTAACTATACTCCAAAACCACTGAATAACTTCTCTTTGGTAAAAAGCACATCTTAATGTATATGAAATAGTGTCTCAAAATAAATTATTAACTTTTGTTGGCATATACATTTGAATAATTTTATTATCATCTTAAATTTTTAATCATATTTTATCTCACATGAGATGTAAAATGCATTAAACCAATTATAGTGAATAATGTTATAATCATCATATCATTACTGAATATATTTTCTCTCTTTTTTTTCTTTCCCTTATTTATTTCTTTTTCCCATTTCATTTAAAAATAAGGACATTGTTTGCTCAAGTTTTCAAAACAATTTTTTTAAAAACAAATTCAATAACTAGTTTGGTGAAAAGAAATAAGAAATGAAAAATAAAAATTACTCATTATTTTCATATGATTTTCTACTTTTTGAGACAGAATAATTTTTAAAAATTCAAAAATATATTTTCTTGTATTTATTTTTGTCAAATTATTCTACAACAAATTAAGATTTTAGAGATAAAAATTTAGGAACGAAATTTTTTATTGCCAAAATTTTCATTATTATATTTTTAGGATTAATGATGAATTATTATTTTTTTAGGACCAAAGTTTTTATCTAAAAAGATAAATTTTTTTTAGACCAAATTATTTTATCTCGTAAAGTATAAGAAATTAGTCGTGGTTCGGGTTTTCCCTCGTGCGAAGTAGGAATTGTTGAAATGTTGTGCCCTTTTCCTGAGTCTCCTTTTGCGTATTGCTTAAAGCATTTATTAGCGATATTTTTAAAATTTTGTTAATAAATATATATATATTTTTTTGACTTTTTGGGACGGCTGCAACTATTCCCACGAGGACATAAATTAGTTCCCATATGTTTTTTATAATAAAAATTTTACTTTTGGAAACAAAAAAATTGATCTCTTAAACTCTTATATCTTGTATTAGTTTCAAAACTTTCAAAAAAAAAAAAAAAAATTCAAAAAACGTAAATGCTAGGTAGTCCTCAACGAAGGCTATTGCAACTTGCAAGACAAAACATTGCTCTCCAATTAATCAACATTTTATTTATTTAATCACATTCATGCATGCCCACGCACGAAAATGATGTTTAAAAAATGGCATTAAAAAAAAACATTTAGAAAAAGTCAATAAAATATTAAGTTGAAGAAGACTGGGATACTGATGACGCTGACGACGATTAAAGAAATACAAAATGTTGAAAATTAGATGGAAATGAACCACCGATCTGTTTTTAAAAAATAAAAAATTGAACAAAACAAACAAGACTTTATAAGAAGAGTGGACCGTATACCCTCGACCTAAGAAGTTGGTATTTAAAATGTAGAGTTAGGGGACAGATGAGAGAAGAACAGATACTTTTCACACAGATTTCGTTCCCATGATGTAAAGGTGGTACCGACGTGTTTGCCTCTCCCAATTTCAAAGTTATTTGCATTATTTTCAACACTTCTTAATTTAATTTAATTTGGTAAAACTATATGATTCTTATGTATTATCTCTATTAGAATAATAGCTGATCATTGTTTTTTATTTATTTAAATTTTCAGAGTTGAAATGGGTTTCTCTGAAGGTTGAAAGTCACTTTGGTGATCAATTTAATCAAAGTAAGATTCACAACTAGAGAAATAAAATAAAATAAAATAGAATAGAAGCAAGGTCCCCTAAAACCCTTTCTATGGTGTAGATCTCTACTGCCCCTTTTTTTACAGTCAGTATATATGCATAAAAAAATTGTTGCTATTTATAGTCCTTTTTTTGTACAAAAAAAATTTATTTCCTACATTATAGACATTTTTTTTTTTTTCAATCTCATCCTCAAATTTTTAATTGTACCTAGGGCATGATTGTTTGGACGAACTGAATAAGTGAGATTGTAATCTATGAGACTGTTATTCTTGAGATACATAGTCCCTAAACTATTTATTAGAAATAATATGCATCCCATATTTATTTCATGTGATTAAATGTCAGAAAATGACTTTTTTAAAAATTTATTCACTCTGTTTGGTTTGATTTCCAGAATTCACTTTTCAGAAATTTTACTTTTTTGTTTTCAATATTTTTTTGTTTTCACTGATATTTTTGCAATATTTTAAGTAATTTTTTTTAAAATTTTTAGACATACCTAATATAAATACACGTAAAAAGTATAATATTTATGAAAAAATATTTAAAAAATTCACTAAATACCAAAAATATGAAAATAATAATAATAATAATGAAAATTCATTACATTTTAAATATTTTTGTGTATTTATTAATTTGTTAATATATTTTTTCACAAATATTTTATTTTTTAGATACATCTAAGTAAAATGCATCTAAAAAAGTAAAAAATTACTTAAAATTTTAAAAATATTCCCTAAAAACAAGAAAAATAAAAAACTTAATTTCTAGAAAATTGAAACCAAACATACTAATTATTATTATTTTTCAATAAACTAATTTTTTATTTTATTTTTTAAAAAGATTAAAAATTAGTTTATGAAAACTAAACAAAACATTTCCTAAATATTTTGAGGAAAAACTTATCTTTTCACTAGCTAATCCATAAGATGGCTTGTCCAGTGACTGTGTATCCTACTCTTACCCAGTACATGATAATCTCATATATGGAGGATTAACAGGCCGGTTGGGCTATTATTCCAGTGTACAATTTTTTAACCAAACAACGAACTACTAGATATGATAGACATAAAGTCCAATCCACTCTTCCAACCCCTCCAAACAAACATGTAGTCCAATTCCAGATGTTTGGTTGTAAGGTAATGCTATGAAAATTATTTGAGATAATCTAAATAAGTGTATTTTTTTTTTTTACTTTTTATAAAAAGATGTGTAAAAAAGTAGAGAGGCGATGTGACCCAAAAAAGATAAAAAATATAAAAAGTGTGTTTATATAGCACACTCCAAATTTGTGATAAATATTATGTATTTTTGTAATATAAATTTAAGATAATTTGTGGATAAAAAATGAAGTTAAGCATTTTATGCCACAAAAATTTCATAAAATGCGTAATTTCACTTTTGAATTACAAATTGTCGTAACTCAATCAGAAAAAATACCTAAGATTTATTACAAAAATATATAACACATAACATGGTGTATATGGTACACACCTTTTGAAGAATGTATACCATAGAACCATATGAATCATTAAAAACTTTTGAGACTAAATAGATGATTGTTTAGGAATAAAATATAAAACAATGATGATAATTTAGCTTTCGTTTGAAATGTGAGTTGACTTTTTAGCTTTTTGGCTTTTTGATTATTTTTATGAGGCTAAAATGCCTCGTTCAGGATAGACTTTTTGACTTTTTAACTTTTTTAACTTTTGTGAGAGAAAAAATGAAATGATTATGATTTGGATATAATGTTCTGTCTTATTGAATTAAAAACTTATTTTATCTTTTTGTGACTATTTTAACCCAAACATTGCATACCAAACAAAGCCTTAAAATAAAAACAAAATACCCTTCATTATTTAAAAGAGGACTACTAGAAGTTCAGAAAGTGCCACGATAGTGAACATCAATCCATCTCAATCGGAGGGTTTGGGCTACTTCCCCAGACTACCTAAATAAGGCTTTAGTTTGATATATATATATTCAACAATTGATTAATGGGATCAGAATAAAGATGGAGTCCCATTTTTGTCTTTTACAAAACCCTCCAAAACTTTGATTAAAAAAAATGAGGAGGAACTTATTATTATTTTCTAGAACAAATACAAAAGATGGAGTGCTTTTGTATAAAAAGAAAAAAAGAAAAAAAGAAGAACAAAAAAAAAAAAAGAGTGCAAATAACATCAACCCTAAAGAAATAAAGAAATGAAAAGAAGGTAATCCCCATCAATCCTTGTCAAACATAACTGCAAACTTGTTCCACATTTTGTTCATGAAACTTGTTCCTACATATCAAGGGTTCGATCTTGAGTCATCATATACCAACCATGTGATGGGAAGTCCATGTCCACTATTGTGCAAGTAACTCTTTTAATTTATTTTTTTATATATTAAGTGTCATCATTTAATTTTCCCAAAAATTAAGTTTTTAAAAATAATGTTTACAATATATATTAATTACGCTAAAATTTTCTCTCACACATAACTTCATTTTACACGTGAAGGTTATATATTGCGTGTACAATGACAAGGATGACGAGTTGTTTTGTATAATTTGTTTTCTATATTTACAATATTGTTAACATAATTAGATCAATTACATGCAGCATATATATTTTGATTCCTATAGCATGATCTTGGATTTGCAGTTCAGCCATTTATTTATTTTTAAAATTTTTTATGGAGGATGAATGGTCAATGGAATGGTTAATGAGTCCACATTAATCATGATCTGTGAGATATAAATATACGTTGGCGATCCATTATTGTAGGCATTTTATTATAGGGGACCAATTTTTGATAATGTAAAGTACTTCAATTTTCAACAAATAATCAAATACAATTAAATCCATAAATTTCAGTTGTCAAGATTCGTCACCCATGTGTATATCACTTATTTCCAAAAAGATTTGCATCTCAGACGATGGTGCAAATTTAAACCCATTATAAAAATGAGGGTTGAAATGAGTTATTAAATTATTTTTTTTTCAATCAATTAGAAATTATTTGTGAATTACAATAGCATAATCATGATTTATGATCATAATTCAACAGTTATAAAAACACAAAAATCAATTTAAGAGCATTTTTTTCTTATCGGTGAGGCATTATAGTACTTGAGGTATTTTGCCTACCCTTATTACAGAATAGAGTATTTGAGGTTAAGAAAATCAATTTCAAAGGTAAGGTGTGTTGTAGGTAAAATGGTTAAGCCAAGATATCAAATATATATATATATATATATATTGGTCATAATAGGGTAAAATGAAATGTCACAGTAAAATCCAACAACCAACTCAATAAAGAGTTTTGTAATAAGAAAGAAGATAAAAATTGATTCACTCACCTCCCAAACAAGAATGTACAGTATTTGCTCAAGTGAATTAACTAAGTTGGTGAATTAAAAAGAAATATATATAAATGAAGGAAACAATATGGTACATACTCTTTATGCATCTTATAAGTTATAATTAAAGAAAAAAAATGACATAATTTTATATTTTTTGAGTCATAACTAAAAATAATATCATAACTAAATACAACATAAGATATAACTAAAGTATTCGTGAGTCATAGTTAAACTAATGTTATAATTAAAGAAAAAAAAATAGTTATAACTAAAATATATATATAATTAAGAGTGCATATAATACACAATTTTCAAGGGTGTTTTTAGAATTTCCCATAAGTGAATGCATATGCAATATGCACATTATTCTTGAAAGTTGAATCTCAATATTATATTATGTTAAATTAAAGTAAAATTTGGCTATAAATCCCTCCTAACTTCCTTTTCTTGTTAAAAGGATAAATATATATATATAATTAGTACTTTCAAAATCCCCTCATAATTATAAAATCCTATATGAATGACAAAATTTATTATTTGAATATTTTATTTAACTATTATACCCTCTCTTTCTTCTCTTTTTTTTTACAGCACTCTCTCTCTCTCTCTCTCTCTCTCCCTCACCAACTCGATATTGTTCATCGTCTCTACCATCTTTATTGTCTGTCGATGTCGCTTATCCTCACCGTTGGCCGGCAATCACTATTTTTACCATCAAATCACCACGATCTCAGATTTAATACCTACGACCTCATATTTGAAATCAATAACTTTAGATTTGAGATAAAAAAAACAAACTTAGATTTGACAGAAAAATGAGAAATCAAGATATTACAATGAAAAATCAATAGTTATTAATTTATTTGTTCATAAATCTAAAAGTTAAATTTGACTCTAGTCCGTTCATTTAGTATGTACCTTGTTTTTGTAACTGTAAAATTTTACTCTAGTTAACAATATGCTCAGGGATGTAAATTTGGTCCGATCTGGCCCGACTTGGCCTACCTGGGCCCAGGCTCCGATTGGCCTATGTCGGGTCTCACGGGCTCTTGCCAAAATTCGGGCCTTGGGCGGACTGGGCCTCGGGCTGGGCTTGGGCTAGGGCTTGGGCCGAGCCGGGCTTAAACATATATTTTTAATTTTTTTCTATTTTTTTGACCAAATTTTTTTTTCAACCAAAAATGACACTAGGCCTCCTGCCGGGCTTTAAGTGGGCCTTAAGCGGGCCAATGTGCCAGCTCGGGCTTCAAAATGACGGCCCAAGCCCAAGGTTCACCCTTGTGCTAGGCTCGGGCTTAGGCCTAAACGGGTCAGGCCCACCTCGGGCAGCGGGTGGGTTTTGGGCCGCCCACGGGCCATGGGCCATTTTTACACTCCTAAACATACCAATCTTCTTAACGACAGTAAAATTTTACTTTTTGTTATTATTTTTTTTATTACAAAGTAAAATTTTATTCTGAATCAGAATGAAGTTTACTATAATTCAAAGTAAAATTGTACTCTAAAACAAGTTGCGATAATGGCTTTATAAGAGAGTGTTGTATTATGAACTAAAGTAAAATTTTACTATTGGAAGAACAGAGCAACATGAGAAGAAGAAAGAGAGATAGATAGACAGAGTTCGAAAATAGAAGATTAAGAAAAGAAGAAGAAGAAGGAGAGAGAGAGAGAGAGAGAGAGAGAGAGAGAGAGAGAGAGAGAGAGAGAGATCATATTTGAGGTTTGTAAACCGTCGCAAATCATCATTTTTTAGCGACGATGACTGTGAATTAAATTTGAAGTTGTGGATGCAATAAGTGACGGTGGCAATGAAGACGGTAAAGAAAGAGTTCTATAGTGAATGACAATGGTGCTGGTAGAGAGCAACAGTGACGCTGATAAAGAGCAACAGTGATAAGAGCGAGACGAAGAGATGAGAGATTGAGATGAGAGAGAGTGATTGTAATATGATATACACACACACACACATATATATATATATGAGGGTATTATAATAAAAAAAATAAGTTTTAAAATATAGAGGATTTTAAAAGGATCTATACAATTCTTATTCTTTTGAAGGACAAATTAGACACTGAGATATCTATCAACAATTCCCCCACATTAAGGCCAAGTTTGGCATACATAAAATAATCCATCTTTTTATCTTTTTATTTTTTTTTCCATTACATCACCTTTCTATTTTTTTGCATATCTTTTTATAAAAAGATAAAAAATACGCTTATTTAGGTCATCCCAATGTATATAGGTTTCATATACCTACACTGAACTATAGGTCCAACTAAATTCCAGCTGCTGCAAGCTAGTTTCCCTCTCGTGATTGTGATATAAATAATAATTGAAGAAATATGGACCACTATCTAAAATAAAAGTAATTTTGTGTACTAGAAAATAGATTATTGATATATTACAAAAAATCATAAGTAAAACCAATAAGCTATTCAGACTGGCTTTTTACGGAATCATGCCACTTCTCTTATCCTCAGTTGCCTCTCTATCACACGTTGATTTTCTCTAGCATAATTATGTGAAAAAGAGGTTCTTCAGATAGAGAGATGTAAGAGATTCAAATAAAAAATTGACTAAAATTAATAAAATAATAGAAATTAAAAATTACATTTTTTTTTTTCAACTTTTTAATAATGAGCTTATTTAAATTATTTTTGTCTTTTAAATTAAAATCACCCAACATTTTGTCATAAATTTTTAAAAATTAATCTTCACCAAACAGGCATATACCATTTACATAAAATATGTGGTTACACGGACATGACATTTTAAAAAGTGGGGCCATTCTATTTGAACTTAAAAATTCTCGTAGTACGATTAATTTAAATTTTATAATTTTAATTTATATTGTATCTTAATATAAATTTATTAATAAAGAAAATACATATTAAAATTTACAATAAAATATTAAATTTTTTTTATGATACACCCTAATTAATTATACGTATTGTTCCTATTCAAAGTTTTTTCTCTTCTTCCAAAAGTTTTAATTATTTTATCTTCTTTTTTTTTTTTCACTTTAAAACTCCAATCCATCCTACCAAAACTCACAACTATCATCAATATTATTATTTTTTATTATATTATTACTTGTAAATAGAAAAAAATTTAAATAAAATCAAACAGTGAAAATTTTTACATTCATCTATGTATGTATGTATGTTTATATATATATATATATCTCGTTGCTCTCACCTTCTTTCTCGTCTCCAAATCCTCAGTATTAGCAGTCAACGACCTCTCTCTCTTTCTCGATATCTCGTAAGTTAATTCTCTCTCCCTTCCTATTTTGTAAAAATCTTCATTCTATTTTGTTTCAGAGAAAATGTTGAAAGCATTTTTCAAAAGTAATTTAAATTTTTAAATTTATTTTATTTGAGTGTATCTCAAAAGAGTAATTTGAAAAAAAAATATATAATATATTAAGAATAAATTATAACTCTAAATAATTTAATATGATACATTAAAAAATTAAACCCACTAAAATATTTTTTGAATTCAAATAGAATTTCTAAAAAAGTGAAATGCATAAAGTATGTACGTATATTTCAAGGCCCATCTTCAGTATTCTGGGCCCTAAGCTAATCCTATCATAGGGCCTTTTATGTATTCGCATATAATATATATATAGATATATATGAAAAATGTAAAAGTTGTTACATACTAAAATTCAATTACATATATAACAAAAACAAATTTACAATAAAGAAAAACATCAAAAAAATCTAAAAAATATAATACAAAATAATAATTAAATAAATTGTAGTAAAGTATCACATAAATATTACTCTTCTTATATTTTTAATTGTAAAATTACAAATTAAATTTGCATCATCTAAACTATCTATCATATTATTGTCAATGATAACATTACTAATCTATTCAACATTTTCTTATGAAATAGTTGACTTTAGACAAGATTTGTTCAATTTCAATTTTCAAAAACTTCCTTTAGCATAAACAAATTTAATCGATATAGTCATATTATTCTATGAGCAATTCATATATTTGAGAAATAAACACTCATTAATCCCTAACCCTAATCTCTCAATCCCTAACCCTAACCTCAAGTTTGGCCACCTCTGTTTGCCCCTCTACAACGTTGGTCGTTGCCAACCCTAACCCATTTCCATCCCTTTTTTACCCATTGGTGCCACCACTACAACTCGCACATTTATCAACCCTCTCCAACTTAACCCCTCGATCTCTGTCCCTCTCTTGCTCTTCCACTGCCCTCTTTAGTCACTCCACCATTCGTCGCTACTGTCGCAAAACCCATCTCTCCATTCTTTCTCTTCCTCTTCATCATTCATTCCTTTTTCTTCTTCTTCTTCACTACAATATATTTTTACAGATCATGATGTAGAGGAACAAGAAGAAGAAGAGGGGAGGAAGAGGGGTTGTTGCAGTGGTGGCAGTGAAAGGAAAAAAAAGAAAAGAAAAAAAATGAAGACACGGAGATGGTGAAGGAAGAAAAAGAAGAAGAAAAAGGAAAGAGGGGGCTAGGAGAGCGTCGCCAAAGGGGAAAGAGGGCTAGGAGAGCCGGAGGGGGAAGAGAGCTAGGAAGCTTGCCAAAGGTGGAAATGGGGGTTGTCAGAGTCAGTTGTCGTGGTGAGTGTCCAAGAGTAGAAACGGGATTATAATGGGTGCTTAAAGAAAAAGAAGAGAGGAAGACTTCCGAGGTGTGGGGCTCTAAAAAAAATGCAAGGTCTTGAGAATTAATTTAGATTTTTTTTTTATAAATTTCGATACCCAATCCCATATATCGAGTAATTCAGGAAATCAATTCCACCGTCTAATCCAATTAAAATTAATATAAAGTCCTGTATGTACTGGACTAATTGTAGTCCTATATTATGTGTGTATAAAAAAGACAAAAGTAGATTAAGAGTAAATTACATTTTACCCCCTTATTCTATTGTCCATTTTACCCTTTAAACTAAAAATTATTACACTTAACACCCTTCAATTATTAATTATTTTTTTTCAATTTAGACCTTAATGACGAAAATATCCTCTATCAGAGTAAATTACCCTTTATCCTCTTGAACTATTACTCAATATCACTCTACCCACACAACTAAAAAAACGTGTGATTTTTAATTTAAAATACAGTTTTTAAGTTTTTTTTAAAAAAAAAAAATAATAATAATCTTTGGTATTTTTTATTTTTAGTAATTTTTCTTTCCTATTTTAGTCAAAAAAATTTAAATTTGTGGATGCACCTAAAATTTAAATAATTGTGAAGATTTAAAGACAAAAAAATATAGAAATAAAAAAAAAATGGTATATTTTCATATTTCTTGTCATTTTTTAGATTTTTTCATAAATATTTTTGTTGTCTGGTTTTCAAATTTTTTTTTTTAAATTTTAGTAACAAACAAATAATAATAATTTAGTGATAAAATGAAAAAAAATATAAAAAAGATCCAAATTGATAGTGATATTAGGTGATAGTTTAAGGGGGCAAAGTGATATGAAGTGATACAATGGGATAAAGTGTAATTTATCCAATTGATGAAAGGATTTTTTACTCATGAAGGTCTAAATTGAAAAAAATTAATAGATGAAAGGGATTAATTGCTACAATTTTTAGTTGAAGGGGTAAAGTGATGGGGGACAATTGTTAAAAGGAGTAAAGTGTAATTTACCCGTAGATTAATATTGCATGCATGATAAGTGAGTTTAAGAAGTCGGTTTAAAATGTGGGTTTCCATATTAATTTTCAATGATCATCAGATAATGTTGCTGCTTTTGCCTTCTTTCCCTTTCGAGTTTCTAGTATGCATAACTGACCAACGGACCAATATAAATCTTAAAGTATATGACTATGCTAAATTGCTTATGTAGACGGTTTTTTTGGGATTTTTGGTGAAAAGCTCCTCTCATTGAGTCTTTTTTGTGTGAAGTTTATGGAATAAAACAATGGCTCCAAAAGTCTCTCATATTAAAAAATATGATGAAAAGACTGAAATACCCTTCCATATAAATAGGGAAATATGAAACAATTGCACTATTTCTCTCCCCGCACTCTGTTTCATCGCTTGGAAACCCTCTGCTGAAAAATGTCATTTGAAAACCCTAGCATCCGAGTCTCATTACTCTCTCTCTCTCTAGAGCTACTTTGTCTTTCTACCCATGTAATGTTACAGGTTCATCGCTTGCACTCGAATGTCAAACTCCGCATTGTGCTTTCTCTCTCTCTTGGACACACCTCGTGAGTCGTGATTTCTGTACTTCCACACATCTCCCACATTTTGCAGGTGATTTTTTTCCTTTTTTGTTCTATTTTTTCTGTGAATCTGTTGAATGTTAAACCTTTTTTTTTCTTTTTATCTTTTGATTATTCTTTGTACTGGAGAACTATTTCGGAACGGTGTATGCAGCTTTGCTTCAATTTCGTTGCTTCCATTTTTGTAGTGTTTTGGTCCTGCAATTTCGCTGCTTTCAATTTCACTTGCTTCATGAATTTTGGCTATAGTTAATTTTAACATTTATGCATTTATTGAAAATATATTTGAAATATGTATATATCTATATATTTGTTTATTTTCTAGTATATATTGTTCAGAGTAAAATTTTATTTCCAACCAGGATAAAATTTTACTTGTAATGAGAGTAAAGTTTTACTTCTAAACAGAGTAAAATTTTACTTTGAAACTTTGCTATTTCATTACAATGTTTTGTGCATTTTTATGCTTTCATCAATGCCTCTTGATTTCTTGCTATATGTGTTCTCCAGCCTTTGCTTATTGCATAAATGTGCATATCAATTTGTATATGAATATATATATCTATTTATGTATGTGAATGTGATTGTAGTTTCGTCATTTCTCTGATTTCGGTTTGAATGTTAATTGTACATGTTAATTTTAGAACTGCTTATAGTCAAAATTAAGACAAGGTTTTCTTGATTCTTAGTTTTAGAAATTTTGTAGGTGTTTTTTTGTTTATTTCCTAGGGTATATTGTTTAGAGTAAAATTTTACTTCCAATCAAAGTAAAATTTTACTTTCAGAGTAAAACTTTACTGTCTCGTTACAATGTTTGTGCATTTTCTTTAGTGCTTATTGTTTTGTCACTTTGTTATTTAAAGTAAAATGTTACATCGTTGATATAGGAAAACTCTTTAGTGTTCTAAAATTGTCGTTACTAGAAGCAAATTTGGAGATTATGATGATGGTGATTTTGAAGTTCCATCTACGGCTATACAAAAGAAGAAAGTCCCTGGAAAAAAAAAAAAAAGTAGTAAAAAAATCCATGAGCAACTTGGATAATGCATCTGATGATAATTTTGTGCTTCTATCAACGAGACTGAGGAAGGGCTCCACTAGTGATGATGAAGGCTCCAATGAAAGCAATCCAATGTCTTTAACAACAAAACCTTCGAAGTTGAATATTGTACATGGAGTATGGGAGGGGGAGAACTATGTAAAACAATATAGGTCAAATATTGTTTCATTGATAAACCTAATGCGAGACACTAGGTTAACTGAAAGATACATTGCTGCCCTCGAGAGAACACCTTTTGGGATGTTATTCAAATCTTTTTGGAAGAAAGAAGATGTGGTGTTGAAAAAGTTCAAAAAAGTTGACGATAATGTCATGGATGTGATCAAGTGTTATGACTTTCATGCAAAGGGATTCAAGCTTGGGGGGAAAACGTGTGACATACGGGACAGTGACGTTACTTTGATTTTTGGGATAAAATCGGGAACAAAAAAAGTAGAAGTCTCATATGGGAAGAAACAAGAATCACCTTTTGTGCAGAAAATGTTTCATAATATGTCAAGAATATCCGTAAAGATTTTGCGAGAGGCATTAGGGGATGCATTGGAAGGCACAACGACAGTTGATGTTGAGGATGTTGCACGAATAATATGTTTATTTGTTGTGGCAACTTTGCTATTACCAACAATTGGTCTAACAGCTGGATGGGCTTTTGTTGCCCTTATAGAAGATTTGGAAATGATGAATTCATATGTATGGTCGACTGTAGTTGCATCCACGTTGACTACTTCAATCCAGTTTTCATTAGGAAGTCCTAAAAATGTAACTGGATGTATATTTCTTCTTTTAGTAAGTAAATTAAACTACTTGAAATATTACGCAATCTATCTTTAGAGAATTAACTAATTTGGTTTTTTTATTTTGCAGTATTGGTTATGTGAGCACACTGCCCTCATTTAACCTGAAGGCAAAAATTTGTGTCCAAGGCTCCTTCGATGGGACTTATCAAAGTTGAGGAAAAAGCTGATGAAGTGGTCATTGCAAAACTAAAGCTCGAAGAGGTATCATTTTTTCAATCTCAGCCTTACTGGTTCACTTTGCTTAAAACTATACTTACATAATAAAATGTTACTCTTGAATAAAGTAAAAGTTTACTTAAAATCAGAGTAAAAGTTTATTTACAATCAGAGTAAACTTTTACTTTAAAACAGAGTAAAATTTTATTCTGGTGATTAAAGTTTGCTTCATTTTTGACTTCTTTTCTTTTTCTATTTTTCAAATGTAGGTGAATCACAATGAACTGAAGCCCATTTCCAAAGAAAAAATGAATCTCATTCGCAATCATGAGGAAGAAGATGCATTGGACATAGAGGAAAATTTGGAGACTGAAGAAAATGAAGATCATATAGCTGAAGCTTTAGAAGATGATCAACCTTTGAAAGACTTCATTGATCTTGGGAAATTAGAACGAGTTCAAAAAGAAAACAAGAGGCTGAAAAAGTGAGAATATGGCATTGGTTGAATAACTAAAGAAAATGAGGAAAACAATGCAAAATATACAAGAGGATCAAGAGGCAAAAACAAAAGAAATGATGGAAAATATGAGTAACACAGAGAAAGAAATGGAGAAACTAAGAAAGGAGTTTGAAGTACTCAAATCTGAAAATAAACAGTTAGTTAAACAAATTGAAGAAAATGCAATTCATGCGGCTACCCAAGCTTTTGCTTCTAAAGAAATGCCACATGCTAAAAAAGTAGAACAAGAGCAAAACTTTGGGATTCAGGCTACTTTGAAAGAAACACCTATAGTCATAAAGCCATTATAAACATCCATGGTCAAGAAAATCAAAATCAAGGCAAAGAATAAAAAAGAGACATATAATTTTGAATGTGAGACAAGAGAGGCAAAGAAAAAAAAAAAGACCACAAAACAAGCAATTGAAGTGATATCAAATGAAGTGATTTGTGTTGACAACTTGCCTCTAAGCCAACCAAAACCAGTTGAAAGGGTTTTGTTTCCAGATAAGGCTGCAATATGCAAATTGCTTGATGAGAATGATAAGCGTTTACTGAGCAAGATTTATAATTTGGAAACCACAGAGTAATACCATTTTAATTTTATCAAACAACAGATTTTTACTGTTATCAACTGCAACGTGTTAATCAACATTTTTTTTTACTTTATGACTAGTGCAATCATATGGTCCGACATAGGAAATGGAGTATATGTTACATTGCATGATGTGGATGTAATTCTGAGAGTTGGTGATACTGCAAATAATTTAAGTGGCCATACAATTTTCAAGGACTAGTGTTCACTTCAATAACTAAAACTAGTTCATTTTATTAACATATATTTAATTGATTTTTGTTTTTGTAGATCATTGACAGCTTTGTAGAAATGCTTCAGATTGAGCAATAAGCAAAGAAGCCATAAAAGAATAAGTCATTTTTTTTTCTCAAGCCTTTGTTGGGTAAGCCATCAATTTGTGTTTAGTTTGAATTGATAAAATTTTACTGTGGTTTAGTGTAACATTGTACTATATTTTAAAGTTAATTTTTACTTTTTGGTTTGCCAAAGATTGACAACTCATATAGTGTGTCACCAACACAACTTGACACATGACACTCTTATATGATTAAATGCAGTCACTAGTGAAATGAGGTTATGGAGATTTGAGAAATCATTTAATTGACGAAGTGTTTGAGCAAGGTTTGAGTGGATACATATTCTTTCACTTTTGCATGAACTCCAATGGAAAACAAGAAGGAAGAAAAACCCTATCACTGGACGTTGCTTGTATTGGACATTGAATTTGATAAGTGGATGTATTACAATTCTTTAAGGCCAAGAGACAACAAAGAAGATCCTTACCTTAAGAATGCAAAACAGATTGTAAGTGTTTTGCATCATATTACTACAAGAAATTGCATTTTTCGCAACGCAACAAAATATGTTGCTAAAAGGGAAAATTCGTTGGCAAAGAGTTTTGCCGACACACAAAGCTACGTTGGCAACCCGTAGGCAAAAGTGAGTTGGCAAAAGTTTTTGCCGACGAAATTATGATTGCGTTGGTAAAAGTAATGCTTTTAGCGACGAACATAGTCGTCGCTAAAAGCCTCCATCCATCGTCGGCAATTTACCTTGCGTTGGTAAAAGTCATTCAAATATGATGATTGTGTGGCACTTTTCGCGACACAAATTTGCATGGGCAAAAAATATACTTTTAGCAACATATGCGTCGGCAAAAGTAAACTTTTGGCGACACATTTACGTCGGTAAATGTTGCCATTTGCCGACGATTTGTTTGTCGCTAAAGCTTTACTTTTGGCAACGACAAATTGACATTGGCAAAAAATACACTTCTACCAACACAATATGAGTGGGGAAAAGTAACTTTTAACGACACATTTACATCGGTAAATGTTGCCATTTGCCAACGATTTGGTTGTTGATAAAGCTTTAGTTTTGGCAACGACAAATTGGCATTGGCAAAAAATACACTTTTAGCAACACAATATGAGTGGGCAAAAATAAACTTTTAACTACACATTTACCGACAAGTTATTTGTCGAGAAAGCTTCACTTTTTAACAAAGACAAATTTGCAACCGCAAAAATAATTGAAACTCATTTATAATTTTTTAAAAGATTTACAGATTTATAAGAAGCATCCCTCAGGCACCACTATAACAAACTAATAACAAGGATATGAAATCACACAAAATACCCCCTCCATACCCTTCCAGCCAAAACACCAGCAGTTGCCCGAACTTACACGTAATGACAACCCCCATTAATGAAAACCTGATCTATTACAGATTGGACAAAAAGTCCTGCACCCTTCCAAACATCAACACCACCAGCAATCATTCCAACAACAACACAGCAGCACCTCATCGTAACAAACACCATCACAGCAGCATCACCACAGCATCTCAGCAACAACAGCAACATCACAGCAGCACCAGAAGAATAGCAGATCAGCAAACTGATTCAACACAGATCATCACCAGTTCAGAAAACCATTTCAACTCGGCAACCCAAACAAAATCATATAACCAAATCAGAATTGACGCAGCAGTTTACCTCATTTACTAGAACAGTCAGAAAACAAATCAAACAAAACCAGCAACAAAACAACTCAACCAAATCAGAAATCAGAACAAACAGATCGCATCAATCAAAAGTTGCATCAGAGGCAGAGCACACAGAACAGAGCCAATCAGCACCAGATTCAACGCAACACAGCATCATGCCACAAAAGTATCCACCAAACAAGCTGCATCAATTGTTCAAACAGCCCTCAAAACTATACAATTCTTAGTAACTTTTAAGCCATCAGGTTAACAGAAGTTAAGTAAAAATTCAAACTAATTCACGGGCTGTCATGTTTACACTAGGAGAGTAAGTTATATAAAAACACTCAATTCAAGTACACCACAATGGATTAATTGCAATCGATTTGGTTGTGTGTTTGTGAAACTATTTCAATTTCTGAATTGTACTTCATTTTTCATTCATAATAAATGATGATCTGGTTGAAGCCACCCTATTTTTTTTTTCTTTTTTACTAAACTTATAAAAAAGGTTAAAAAAAAATAACTTATAGATTTGGGTAAATCTTATATGTTTTTACTAAACTTATAGATTGAAAACGATATATAGATTTGGGTAAATTTTACTAAACATAAGTTTTCTATTTATTCTATAACTGATATATATAGTTATCTGTAGTCAGGAAACAACTCCCACTTCTAAGAGAAAATGGACCAGCATAATCTAGAGATGCAATTTATTGATGAGCAATACAAGTCATATCCAGACTTCGGCAGCAAATTTTTAACATATCTGAAACAATTATCAAAGCAACAAGCAACTTATTACACTACATCTATAATAGATATACGACAATGGCATTATTACCTCAACTACAAAGAAATAAAAGACCACTAGTAGAATGCCTTTTAGTCAGCACAAACTTTAGGAGAGACAGCAGATGCTGTTCTGCAGTGTAATATATGATACCTAATTGACCATCTGATGCAGCAGACTTGGCTCGGAATGACATTTTATTAATATTTTTTTTGATAAATAAGTTTGTACCATATTGACAGCATTGGTAATGTTCACCCCATATACTTTCTCCCAAGCCATTGCAAGAACAAGTGTGTCTACTTAGCAAATGGCATGTTAATATTTACATAACCTCAAAGCAAGTAAAAAAGCCACATAATATAACTTTTATATAAAAGAAATTAGTTCATGAGAACAACCTTGATCAATGTGTCATCACCATCATTTCCATGACCATGAGAGGAGCCTGTGAAAGGACAATTGGAAAGTAACAAAGTGAGTATCAGGTTGCTCCAAAACATTAATAGCTGCCACCTACAGATTATGGTTGTGAGAAACTGTAAATCATGCAGATACATACCTGCTATTAGTTGTTGAAAAGCAACTGCCAGAAGTGGAAGAGGAAATGTACATGATTTGGCCATATCCAAAACAATACCCTTCAAGTTGGACAAAAACCCATCAGGCATAATTGACTCATCCAGCCCTTGATAGAGCGAAATAGAGGAAAATGATTCATGTAACTGACGCCACTTGATTGGGGACACAAGGCTTAGTTTGGTTTGGTTTGGTTTGGTTTTAGCTTTGCAGTTCAAAGAGATCTCTATTGAATAAGAGTTCAAAGATTTGAACAAGAATTTGTTTAGATTAGAATGACAAAGCTGTCCACTTAAGGTCTTTCCAATAAAGTGATTAAGCTGAATAGGATTTTAGCATTTAAGATAACCAGCTTATTTTTTTCTCACATTAGCACTTCTACACTTCAATGCCTAGCCAAATAAGTCTTTTCTATTTTCTACTTCATAAAAACATAAGTTTTCTTAATGTGAACTTTTTTCGTACATTACTTTATTTTATCAATAACGAGTTCTTAAAAAAATAAGTGGATAAGAGACCCATTTAAGAATGTGATTCTGAATTGAGGTCTACCTTACAGTATCAATATCTCAAAAATCATTATTGAAAGTCTCAATGTGTCCAAATTCATTGATGAAGAAATGATTACCGAGTGGTGTTCAAGTCTAAAATTTTAGTATGCATTTAGCAGATGGTCCTCAAGTAAATGTCCTAAATGCTAAATCCACCACAAGAAAGGAAGCATAATTTGAATGGAATTATAAAACTGCAGTTAGCATTTAATTCACCCAAAATCCCCATTGAACTTAACTTCAAAGTCAAGAAGAAAAGAAATTACTCATAATACACTTGAACAACACTAGAACTTACAACATGAGAAGACTTACCAAATTTTGAACAAAAGTATTCAGGAGATGTTTGGTTTGATTATCCCTTAGCAACTGGGGAACATGATTCTTGAAAACCCTGTAAAATTGAATCCAACGGAAGGATGTCTAGTAGCAAGGTAACACAGTATCTGCTTAAGAAAACGCTAGCAAATTCCAGGAATGTCATGAAAAAAAAAACTAACTACGGCATTTACGTATACCAACACCAACCACCAAAGCCTTGAATACCTATTGAGTTAGTATAAAAATGCACAGATCTTTGAAAGTAAACAGATGTTCCCATGTATGTGTATACATGTAAGCACATAACAAGAAGGGCTTTCAGTGTTCAATAAATTTTGCAGCTAATTTCTTTAAAGGCATGGGTTCTACAAAATCAGTTCATTGTCAGAAACAGAAAGTGCCAATCAGTGCCATGGTCTCAACTGGTGCCCATGGTGCAAATCAGATTATTAGCAGTCTCATCTATCAAGGTTGTGCCTGATCTAGAATTGGCAATTTCAGATCAGAATGCTTATAAGGAATGCTTCAGGACTAGAAATATTTAAATTTTAAACACACAACATAATCCTCAGTAAAGAATTGTGAACAATAATTTACCATGAATTTCCAGCAGCATTAGAAATAATGTCATAAATTATCCATGGATGAATACCAGCTTGGGCACCAAGAGAAATGGCCTCCACAGAAGAAACAAAATGAATGCCCTCAAGCAGCTCTATTACCATTTTAATTTTGCTGCAATTTAAAAAAGAAAAGTAGACATTAACAATAACATCATCTAATATGATATTAGAACACCTAACATAAATAAACAAAGAAAAAGGGCCATTCCCCTGTGCCAATCTTAAACACCTAGCACAAACAAATTTACTATCAAGTAGCACAACCAAGACACAATTAAATTATCATTTGAAAAGCATTGTTCAGAGATATGAAATTACTTAAATTTGTATTGGAATATTCAAGAATCATTTAGTTGTAAGTTTATAGTAAATTAGATTTGACTTGGTTTACACAATCACTAGTGTAATATTAGGTCAGGTGTTGTTTTCTGCGCAAAGCCATTTGTTTTTTTTTTTTAACCAAATTTTAATTCCACTTTTTGTTTCCAATATTTACATGTTATCAAAGCCATATCACTACTAAGAAGCAGCCTATCAGTTCTTGTATTCCTGTCAAGTAAAAAAAATCTCCTATGGTTTCCTAGTGCTGTCTTGTGAATTTTCTAGTCTCCAATGGTTCAATAGCTACATGCTGAATATTGTTATAATTTAGCAATAAAAAGAGACAAAATGCTATATATTAGCAATGTTGCTCCAATGATGACTTTGCTCCCTCCATTTATTCTCCCATTTCAACTATCATTTCAAAATAACAAGTACATGCTACTTAATCAAACTTTATTAACTTAATTTAGAGTTACATACTGCAAAATAAAATAACATAAGACATAATCATGGAAGAGGAAGAACATAATAATCTGAGTTGCTTGATCATGCCAAAATTTTTGTGCCTGATCGTTCATTTAGAGGTATCTCAAGTCAGCTCTTGTGAAATGGATCCTGTGCTCTACCCATGATCACTTAAAATTAAAAGCATTTAGTGATGCAAATTGGGTTGGTTCAGTCGATGATAGACAAAATGCAAACATATGTGTGTATAAGAAGAGAACATGTGCCTACTTTTGGTGTCTCTCATTAGCCTTTTCCTGTATTTCTCTCTCTTCTCTCTATCTCTCTCTCTCTTCTTGTCTTCATCTTTTACCCTAAATTTAATTGTCACCAATTTTATATGAAAATTTGTCTCAACAACACAATTCAAATTGTTCTAAAATCTAAACATGACAAAGAAATTGGTAAGATTGTGAAGAAAGCCCACCTTCCAGCACCAAGTGCCCCCTCAAAAACATAAAGTTTCTCACTCATAGCTGTTTGAAAAACACAATAGTTTGTCTTAGAGATGAAATAGAAAATTTAAAAGTAGTGATCAAAAAACTGAATCCTCATGCAAGTGTTGCAGAGTAGTGACATAAGAGTAGTGACATAAGTAGATTGTACCAGAGAGAATAGGGTGTGCCCTTGTAATGGCATCCGACTGTCCTGATGAAATAATCTGCGTATTATAGAAATATCAGCTTCAGCCAGTTATAAAATAGCAAAACAAAAGCAAAATGATCCTCTACTTATGTGAGGAAGAAATATGATATGAGATATATAATCTTACCATTATTTTGCCATTCAAAACCTCTGACATTCCCTTAGAGACATATATATCAACTACAAAAACTCTCTCCAAATCCTTTGCTAGAGTAGAAACAGATTAATGATTAGAGGAGTTAGAAAATGTTCAATGCAGATGTAAGTTTAGCACAAGCTGAGCAAACACCAAATTCTTTCTTTTGCTTTTCCATTAAGTTAGATGTAACCAGTAACCAGTAGACTTCTAAGGCATAAAATTGGTATAACAGTAAAGAACACATTATTATTGAATGTTCTACTCTCTTCTCTTTTCTTTTCTTTTTTTCTTTTTTGCTTTTTTCGATAAGTAAATAAAGTATAGATTCATAGAACACAAAGGGTCATCACCCCTGTACATTAGAGATTTGCAGACAGAAGAACAAAAAACAAAACAAAAAAAGAAAGATAGACATTAAACCTTCCCCAAAAGATAAACTACATTCTCTCCCTAAAACTTAATTCCCCTGAAAAAATCCACCAAAAAAAAGGAAAAGTCACAAGCCGTCTCCTTCATCTAAGTAAGGTTAGCATTAGCCTATGAGTAGCCATCTCTATACCCTCCAAGGCACATTGATTTCTTTCTCCAAACACACCAAATTAAGCACATAGAAACCACCATCCATATGCCTTCTCAATCATCCTCATATGACACCTGAGTTCAACAACCATAGAAGCTGTAACACAAAAGCAAGCATAACACAAATCACCTGAAAAATAGAAAATAAGAAACTCTATAAATCTCTCGTAGCGTAATATATCAAAAGATGATCAACAAACTTCTCAGCTTGCTTGCACATGCAACAGCAGCTAAACTAAAAAGTAGCCCCTCTGGTGCAAATTGTTTATATTAAGAATGGCATCAAAAGCCGCCATCCAAGCAAAAAAGACAACTTTGGTGGGAACTCCCAACTTCCAAATAGTCTTCCAAGTAAATATCCCAACCCCCAACCACAAATGAAAAAATAAAATGATTTAACTATGAACTTTCTCCCTTGTCCTTCCATTTCAACTCACCTCCCCTGCCCTCATTAACCTTCATATCAATAATGGAGGGCATGATCCACTAGGCAGAGTTAAAAAGTTGCTAAAGCTCTATAATCTCATTAATGGAAAAATAAAGATGAGAACAACTATGGCCGTCTATGATAAATCTTGAGTAAAAATGATGAAACAGAAAAAAAAGAAAAGAAAGAGTATCATAACACACTGTTGAGCTGCCGATAAATCTAAAACTAACTAGCACAAAACTACGACGACATCCACCAACAAACCAGACAGAACAGAAAAGTTAACCAAGAGTATAAAAGAAAATTCTATACAAATATTTTTTTTATCTAGAGAAAATAAATTGCCTGTGAGTCGCTTCTCGAGCTTCTGTATATGAGCAGGTAGTATGGTTGAATGGAGAATGATGACAGCATCTTTGCGTAACCCTGCAAAACCAGAAAATAGTATATTCTGAACATCAACCAAGCAGACTAATTATAAATTCAGAAAACATTAAGGATCTCCACAAAACCTTTTAAAGCACTCTCATGACCAAAAAGTAGGTCATTTATTT
This sequence comes from Camellia granthamiana, assembly GCA_036172215.1. NCBI lineage: Eukaryota > Viridiplantae > Streptophyta > Magnoliopsida > Ericales > Theaceae > Camellia > Camellia granthamiana. Next base: position 53,121,310 of record CM069907.1, on the reverse strand, counting down.
GATCTGCATGAGATATCAATACAACCAACGCTACAACATCTGCATGCAAAGAAATGAGAGAAGGAAGCATCAGAAAGTCAATTTTTAGCTCTTCAAAAAAAATAAGGTCACAATTTATAGAGAAAATAAAAGAAGAACGTATTCAGTCAACTATGATCCAAAAGTATATATATATCATTGTTTTTAGGTGTTTCTTTAGGTAGCTAAATGTACTGAGTTTTTGGTGCCTTCTAAGTTTTTGGTGTGTTAGAGAGTACTTTTGTCTTTTGGGGGGTTTATGTGCAAGTTTGGGTAATTGATACCACCAAAGAAATTGAATCTATCCAGCTCAAAATGAGAAAAATAAAATTAGAATTATGAAATAGCAACAAATTAAAATCAACATAATGTTTCACCTTTCCCAGCTTCTACGGGACTAGCGCATCTAATCCCACCTTGATTGGTAAACTCATCCAGCAAAGGACAGCATGTCTGCAGATAAGCACAATGCAATCCAACATTGAAATTATGACAAACAAAAAATAAGATCTCCAAGTCTTTCTAAACGACCAAATAAATAAAGGTTAACAAGATGCTCCTGCCAGTGTACAAACTTTTCATGAAATAGATAACATGCAAAACCAAAACATAAGCTAAGTAGAAAATCCAATATGCAAGTACGGGTAACATGAGATTGAATTATTAATAATGCCATACCTAAATCTTTTCTTGCCTGTTCTGTTTTCCCTTGTTCTTGCAGCCTCGTGTATCTTTCATGAGCTTTTTGTTTCTCTATCTCTTCTCTGTGAACAAACAAATAAAAAATAAAAAAAAATAGACACAAATCCAAAAAGTCAAAAGGTCATATACATGGTAGCCATGCAATCCAAAATTATTGTGCTATTTTGATGGGATATAGTAGTTTACTTTCATACTTTTGAGAATGAGTATAAAAGAAAAAGTTCAGAGGTCTAATAATTTAGGGTAAATTACACTCACCTCCCGTGAGATTTGAGAAAAATACAATTAGCCCCAAAATTTTGGCATAATTATATTGACCTCCCTCTTAGTAAACTTTCTACAGTCTCTTGCAGATGGATTTCGCGCATTGGGCTCACAACAACAACGGGATACAACACGAGCATCTTCTATAACTAGTTCTGCCCAAATTCATTGTGTATTGGGAGTGTGTAGTTGATGGGTGTGATAAAGAAACCACTAATACTACCCTAACCCAACACCACAAATGAACTTCAGTATTACAATATCACTTCTTCAAAGTAAACCACCTCACCTTACCTTCGGCAACTCATAATCATTTACAAACACTAAGATAACCACAACAGTCAACGAGATATGAAACCTTCAACCCCTCTCACAATTACTGCCATTGCAATTCTACCTGGCATAAAGATACCATTTTGGAACCAAGTTTTATACTTTTACGGGAATTGTAACTACATTTTATACCATATGATAGGTTCCAATGAAATCCAAAAATTATATGAGATAATGAGCATCAAGAACAAAGAGTTTAACTCCATTTGCATCCCAAAGATGACCAAGAGCAACTACGATTCCCAAAGTACAGATGGCACATTGAATTCCATGATAGTAAGTAAGAGAGAACACACATAATCAACCAGAATAACTTCAACCTAAAGGGAAAGCTCAAAAATCCACAATCAGAGTGTTGTGTAACATTTTTCAGATATGTTTAATTTTTCTCAACCAACACAGATCACAAAACAGAACAAAATTCAGTGTCGCCATTTAGAATTGAATTCAAATTCATTCAAGTTCGCCGCAACAAGAAAAAAATTAATGACAATACATTTGTAACGAAACGAAAATGTAATACAAGAATATAGCTTTCGCCTTAATTCAACCAAAATAATTGCATTATCATGGCAGGACGAAGACTGAAAAAAATAATCAAATTTTGGTTTTTTTGTTTCTGTTACTATTTTCATCGAAAACAAACAGCGGCGCGAATGAATTAAATCAATCACGAGTTTTCACAATAAAAATAGAGTTCCAAAATACTTTTGTTTAAATTGCCAACAATTTAATGCATTTTTACAAACATCATCAAAATTCAAAGTACATAATTAGATCTATAAATCTAATACCAAAACAATATGACATTTTTTACACCCTAGAAGCAAAAGTATGGCTCCAAAATACTACACTAATCAATGTAAAAAGCCCAATGCCTGAGAATATTCATGGATTATTTCATTACATGTCAACTGAAATATATAAAAAAAAAAAACAAAATAAAATAAAATTTTAGCAAGCCTCATTTCAAATGTAAAAATACCAAATCTGTAAGAGCCAAGAAAGATTGGAATCAGAATTCTGAGAGAACCCTACACAGAGAAAAGAGTGGAAAAATCAGAGAGAAGAGGATTTTACAAGAGGGGCGATTTCAGAGAGAAAAAAATAGGGTTTCAGGAGAGGGAGGGTTTCAAAAATAATCAATTGAGAGAGGAATACCTTCAGATTTTCTGATTGTTCTTCAAATTCTTCTTTGTTGGATTAGGGTTTAGGTAGAGTGAAATTTCCCACAGCCACTCTAATCACACCGCCAACTACACCGAATGCGAAAGTGAGAGCGAGAGCGAGAGAGAGCCGAAACAAGGGTTTTAGGAACAAGGAAGAGAAGAGAGATGAGGTGAGTGCCTTACCATCGAATTAGTCTTGCCGCCGAAAAGATGAGTGTACCATTTGCCTCTCACAGCAGATCCTCTCTCTGTTTTATGTAGGTCGACACAGCGTATGGCTTTGAAGAACCTCCAAAGGGCTTCGGGAGTACCGTGTTTGCCTCTCAATCTCCACCGATTCAATTGATAGTAGAACTTTGAAGAACAAGGGTTTGAAGAACCCTTTCCCCTTTCCAACCAATTCACTTTCTTCTCCCTCTGTTTCTTCTATGTTACTTATGATTAGAACCCACTATCAGTGTCCTGTAGGTCGTCGATGGCGTTTCGTAAAAAATCAATTTTATTATAGTGTATGACCTGAGAGATAAAATTATATAAAAATAATAAGTACATTTTTTATTTTTCCACCTAATTTTTTTTTTATTATAGTTTTTTAGGAAAAAAAAATTAAACTAGTTTATGAAAATAAAACTAAACATAAAACTACAATGAAAAGAATCTGAAAATAAAATTAAACGTATTAAAATTGATAATCTAACCACATTCTTTAGAAAAGTTTAAATTAACTCAAACAACAATGATTCATCCCCCTTTTCCCCCAATTAGCCATCTTAACTTAAGAGTATGTTTGGCCTTGATGGGTTCATTTTGTGATATAATTCAATGATCACTTTGATTTTACAATTCAATAACTAGAATATTTAAAACTCTTTCAAAAGGTATAATAAAAACACAAATCAATAAATCAACTGTTTCACTAGTAAAACTTTTACCAACGAATAGTGTTATCGTTGCTAAATGTTTAACTCTTTGCCCACGCCGACTTGTCGTCGCTAAAAGTAAGCACACTAATAGCAACGCTCATTGTGTTGGTAAAAAAAAAACCTCGTAGCTAAAACTTTTGAAATTTTGGCGCCAACAAATAATTTTGGCGCTTAAAGAATATTATGTTTTTTAGCGACGATAGTAAATTGCGTCGGTAAAGGTCTACTTTTACCAACGAAATTCATCACTGTGTCGCCAAAAATATACTTTTGGCTATGAAAAATTGACGTCGTCGCCAAAAGTTGTTGCCAAAAGTGCAATTTCTTGTAGTGTTAACAGTAAATCTTTACTGTGTTTTATTGTTGTATTTAATCGTGACCAAACAATTATGCAATGATATTAGATAACATATGTGGAGAACAAGTTGGCCAACAAAAGAAAGAGAGGTACAAAAAAGTTTGTAAACTTGGTTTCGATGAAAAATAGTCCACAATAACGCCCAACATCGTAAGTATTTCACGCTACTACTACATGCTTGAATTGGTAGTTTTCGAATTTGAGTAAATCCAACAAGATCTTGATTTTTATTAATAGTGTTGATTGCAGAATTATTGTATGTTATATCATGCGTCAAATCATAAGAGATGAGCCTATTGCAAATTCCATGAAAGATGATGAAATTAATAATTTTCGAGCATCAATAATGCATCAATTTTTGAATGATTATCCAAAAGCATGGAGTAAGGAACAATTCAGCCTCAAAAGAAAAATAGTCAAGAGATAATCCCTCGAGGACGACGATGTGGACAACTTTTGGGAACTACTGTGAATGATATATGTAATTTTGGTTTTTGTAAATGAAAAATGGTGAAAAAGTAATTGTAAGTGAAAGAATACTAAAAGAGTAATAGATAGTATATGCTATGTCTATTGTTCTAGTAAATTTTACTATGGTTTACTGATTAATACATTATTATAGCAGGATGTTGTTTTGACTATGAATGAACGTTGTTATAGATAGAATACAATGATACAGTTATACTTGTGTATCTTTGATGATATATGTCATTGTGTTGTTAGATTATTTTTGCACAAATATTGCATGATGAGCATCAAGGGAGTTTGTGTATTGTGGTAAGTTTTGGTCCAGGGTGGAAATGTTTTTCAATGGGTGTAGACACCCCATTTTGACAGACTCTAAGACTTGGGCGCTTTCTTTTGATTACTCGATGATGAAAATAAGAATATGTTATCTCACAAAATTCTCAGTAAAAAGATGGAATGCAAACTTTAATCCTATTCTTACACCTGTTTTTGCCAAATTATTTGACTCCTTCTCCATTTTCTTTCCCTTTATTATGTATTATATATATATTATGTTATATTATTATATAATATTTTATTAAATTTATTCGGTACCGTGATTTCACCCACGCACCATACTTTTGTATATATATAATATTATATTATATAAGGGTACTATTCCCCCTTTTAAAAAATAAAAATAAAAATAAAAATTCATTACACTCCCATCGTGTGTCTTTTTATTTTCTGTGCCTTTAGACCCGCTTTGGTCAAATTATGTTGCATATTTGGCTTACTAAAATATATTTTATTAGTGCATGTATTTTAATTTTACATATTTGTGTGTTTTTATATGTTTTTTTGGGTATTTGTACATATATTTATGCTAATAATCGCTTTTATATATTATTATATATAAAGTGCATAGTAATTTTACTGTGCAATGCACAGTAAAATCACTGTGCATCTTTTGAAATCAGTACCTCCCACCGTTTCTTCTTTCGTCTTTTTCTTACCATTATTTTCTATAAAATGGGGAAGGTCAGAGAAGGATAAAAAAATTCTTGGGCGGGGAGAGATCAGAAAAAAAAACTCTGAGAAAATTAGGAGAGAGAAATAAAAACAGAGAAGTAGCGCGAGAATTTTGAGAGAGAAAAAAAAAGAATCAGAAAGAGAAGTTGTAATTCCAACTTTTGGACTGAGAATTGAGAACACATTCCACAAATTTGAGGGTAATTAAAAGAAAGTTTGTGAATCAGAAAATTCATCATTTCCTCGAAAGGTGAGTTTTCGCAAACTTTCATTTAATTTCAAAATGTGATATAATTTGTTTAAGTACTTCATTTATTGTTTTTCATAACTTTTTTTTTTATCGCTTTAAATGGTCGGTCAAACCACCTAATTTTACTACTTTATCTGCTGTAATTTACTGTTGTATATAAACTGTTGTAATTCTGTTGTAATTTCATAAAATGCTGTAGTATACTATTTATAAATTGTTATAATTTTACCACTTTAAATGGTCGGTCAAACCACCTAATTTTACCACTTTATCTGCTGTAATTTACTGTTGTATATAAACTGTTGTAATTTACATAAAATGTTGTAGTTTACTAGTTAAATTGTTGTAATTTTACCACTTTAAATGGTTGGTCGAACCACCTAATTTATTAAAAGATGTGACCCCACTGGATGAATAGTGATCGGCGGTGAATAGTAACCTCCGGCGGTGAATAGTAACTTCCGGTGGTGAATAGTAACCCCGTCAATGAATAGTACCTCCGGCGATGAATAGTAACTACGGATGAAAAATGCCCGGTAAGATGAATAACGATCAAGAAAGATGAATAGTAATTGTCATGGTGAATAGTAACTTCCGGCAGTGAATAGTATCTCGGGATGAATAGTGTTCCTACAGAATAAGTTTCCCCGGACAGAATGGAGCGGTCTTCCTACGTCAAGCAGAATATTTTCCGGCGCATATGAAGTTTCTTTATTTTGTTTTATTTATTTTGAGAGTTTGTGAGGTTTTTTTTATTTTGTTGTAATATTCCCTTCTCTCTCTCTTATCTGGTTTGTAATAATTTATTCAAAGCGTTGTAATAATCCCCTCGCCCAAACTTCTTTCTATCCCATTCTTTTACTTGCTTTCCTTATTTGTACATAAACATCATATTTATTTTTCATCATATTCATGCTTTGCATCCATGTTTCATGCATCTTGATTCGGCGAAGTTTGCATTTGTGGATTTAATCAATTTCTATGTGATTATGTGCGCTACCTCATGTTCTTGAGATGATTCACATGTCATATCTTAGAAGCCGAATCTTTAGTGGCATCTCATGAGTGAATTGCATTAGGACTTTGTATATAAGATCATGCATATTTTACTAACTTTGTTTTGTAGCTTGTTCGTGGGTCGTCAAACATGTAAGTTTTTATGCTTTAGCATCCCGTTTGTGTGTGTTTTTCTTACTATGGTTAAGCATCTTACCATGTGGCTATTTGCTTATGTGATATAACTATATGAATGCCAGTGGATGGAGGTTGTGTCGCTTAATTTGGAATGATATTGATTTTCGTGTTTGTAAACTCAATTTATTTGGGTTATACATTTTCAAAACTCTTTCAAAACTACATGAAATCAAGTTATTCCAAAATGGGTGACATAGTCTATATTTGTATGTTTCACATAGTAAATTTTAGGATTTATTAAATAATCAGAACATGAACATATAAAGAAAATAAAAGTCATATCATGGTTTAGTAGAGGCCGATCTTTTGATCGGGTGAGCGGGGGGTGCTCAATTAATGACCTTCTCCCTTCATACCTAAGGTTCCGAGCCAAGCATCCTTGGTTACGACGAACAGTGGCCTTGGCACGAGTCATGGGTTTCCTAATTTTCCCAAAATAAATATTAGGTGGCGACTCTGAGATCTGATGACGCAGTCCATTTCTGGCAAAAGGTTTCGCAATAAAATGGTTTTTCTAAAAATTGCCAAATCTGGATTCTCATCTACGTTTTACATTGCACTCGTGAGACTAGATCAAAGAAATTTCGGGAGTCCAAACTGTTTAACGCGCACGGGTACCCCCCGGGCATGTTATTGTTTTTGGCGACTCTGCTGGGGATTTATGAAATCTTGACTCGAACTCCATGATATGACTTTTATTTTCAATTATATGTTTATTGCATTGCATGCATTGGTGCACTTAAAGTTCCTGTGTTGCCCAGATACTGGAGGGAGCACAGGCAAGCTTTTTGTGACACTACACCTATTTTTACGATACTTTAGAGGCCTTGTGTTGTAACCTTTTGAGATTTGTCAAAAGGGTAGCTTTGCTATCTAGCTCTGCTATCTAAGGTTCTCAGACTTCGAAGAGAGGCTATTTGACTCTTCTGATTTCCTGGGATCTTTATTGGTTATGACCCAAAGGACTCTTTAGTAACGTCATCTTGACTTCAACCCCTAGAGTAGAGCCAACCTTGTACATATAGTGTGCTATAATACCTTCCAAAATTAGGACCGGATGCTCTCCCATTTCTAGGATGTATGATGCCACTTGTTTGAATAGTGAAACCCTAGATCATTTCAAAGTTAGGACAGGATAATCCTACCCTCCTTAGGGGTGTTTGTTCTCTTTCCTGCTTTATGTGCAATGTATTGGATCTATACAGGGGTTCTCAAATTTGAATGAGTGGTTCAGGTTGTTCAGTTTAACACCATTACTTCAAAAACAAAAACAAAAAAAAACAAAAACATAAAATCAAAAAAAAAAAATTGTAAAAAATAAAAAATAAATAAATAAAAAATAAAAATAAAAAAATAAAATAAAATAAAAAATGCCAAAATCCCACAAAGTCGACCATCTCTGTGATTGGGGAGTGACCACCTGTTGATTGCACGAGCTTTATTTTGAATGTTGTGGCTGGCCCACACTTTGACTGGTAATTTGAGAATGGTTTTATTCTGAGTCCTGAATTGAGTATTAAGTCTAAGTTTGACTCCACCATGTTTGTAGAGTTAGAGTCAGGCTCAAGTCAGCCTAATGAGTCAGAGTCTGTTGATTTCGATAGTGCTAACCTAGACATTTCTGTCCTGTCTAGGTCCTCTTTGTCATTTTCTTTTGAGTATGTTGTCAAAAGTCTGTTGTCATTGCTGAGTCATGGTCTCTTTTCAATAAACAGAAAAACAAAAAAAACAACATGTCATAGAGTCTGTCTACTTCTCTGTGCCTTAATTCATCGCATTGACCAAAGTTTTTCAAAACTTTTTCCAAAACTCTGATAAAAACGAAGAGGAAGAATTTCCTCGGGATTTTCAAATTTTGATCAACTGAGAGGAAGAGAGGTGTGCTAAGCCTTTGATGAATAAAATCATTTTTGTTAATGTGGGTACTGAGAAGGATCCTGGCTTGGTCCAAATTGGTTCTATCTTATCTTCGTAAAAGTACGAGTGATTAGTCACTTTGTGAAAAGATTTCAAAAATTGTTTTTGCGTGGTCCTACGAAGACATGCCTGGAATTAGTTATACATCATAGGATCCCTCTTGACTCGTGGTCTGACCTCCTTAGCTCCTTAGCCTTCAAACCGTGATTTGAAGTATTTCATGATCAATCAAAGTGTAAAGTTTGCGTAGTCGAATCGAAAATAGCTCTTGAACTAGGGGCCATGATGTGATTCAAATGGAGGCAGCCCTTCAACTAGGGGCAATAAGGTCGAATGTGATTCAGATTTGAAACAGCCCTTGAACTAGGGGCAAAAGTGTGAGGCTTGCATAGCTAAAATGAAGGTAGCCTTTGAATTAGGGGCAATAAAGTATCACCCTTGAGAGGCTCGCTGGGCCGAAAACCCGGAAGGGCGACCCAGGCAAAAGTTAGAGCAAAAAAAAAAAAAAAAAGAAGGAAAAAAATAAAAAAATGAAAAGCTCGCAAGGTTGAAAACCCGAAAGGGCGGCTTTGGCAAAAGTTAGAGCGTAAAAAGAGAGTGTCAATACCCGAGTGAACCTTAGCCAGAACTATGTAGAGCCTGTGATTCAGATTGGAAACAACCCTTGAACTAGGGGCAAGAAGGTCAGATGTGATTTAGATTTGAAGGAGCCCTTGAACTAGGGGCAAAAGGTTAGATGTGATCAAAGAGTTAAAACTGAATCGTTTCTCAATGAAGACCGCCTAGAAAGGCAAAACCCAGAATTTGAGAGAATAAAGTTTATTATTGAAGGACAGTCGAGTTCCTATCCACTACACTAGGGGCAAATTCGGACCCAATTCAGTCTAGTCCCTACATCACCATATCTACTGGTCAAGTGTAGCAGTTGTTCTTATAGATGGCCTAGAGATTTCACACCCAATCAACATGGACAAGTTAAACTGAAAGTAACCCTTGAGGCTCGCTAGGCTGAAAACCCGGAAGGGCAACCTAGGCAAAAGTTAGAGTAGAAAAACAAAAAAAAAAATAGAAACTCAAAAGAAAAAAAATGAAATAAACAAAATGAAAAAAAATATATATATATAGAAAAAAAAAAAAAATCAAAAGCTCGCAAGGTTGAAAACCCAAAAGGGCGGCTTTGGCAAAAGTTAGAGCATAAAAGGAGAGTGTCAATACCCGAGTGAACCTTTGCCCGAACTACGATGGCCTGATTCCTATCTTTGGGATACGTAGGTAGCTTCATCTTGAAGTTCGGCCCTAATAATTTTTCAACTCATTCATTTTGTCCATGTTTGATTGGTGTATCTTTAGTCGACTTGGTTGTCCTATCCGTGTTTGATTGGTGTATCTTCGTTCTGCTCAATTCAGTTGGTTCAATTCAACTTGGTTCGGTTTGGTTCGGCGGTTCGGTTTGGTCCAGTTCTGCTCAGCTTCATTCGGTTCGGATTGGCTTAGTTCGGTTGGCTTGGTTCAGATATCACCTTTAATTATCTGGTTTGGGACTATGCACCCCAATGGTTGATTCCATGTTAGTTGAGTAGTGACCATTTGCAAAAATAGGTTTTGATTAATTTGAATGAAGCTGACTAATTTTTCTCGAAAATTGTTCCATTTTTGCAAAACTTGGACCATTCTTTGGATTTGAAAAGGGAAAATTTTCAGTGCTCACAGTTTAGCTTACATGATTTGAAACAGAAAATGGAATAAGTATGCTAATCTAACTCTCATGTTGATCAAAACATGTTTACAAAAAATCAAGAGACAAAAAAGGGTTAAGGCAATGAACTAGGGGCATAGTCGAGTTAGAGATTCTGTCTTTTCCACCGCTCGAGTCAACTATTTAGTGTATATAAGTGTGTATTCATACCAGTCAGTGTATATAACTGTGTATTTATACCAGTCAGTGTATTTATACCAATCAGGGTATTCATACCAGTCAGTGTATATAAGTGTGTTCCTTTTATACCAGTCAGTATATTTATATCAGTCGGTGTATTTATACTAGTCAGTGTATATAAGTGTGTTTGGATCGTTTTGCTTCGTTCTTGTTTCGTTAAGTCATTCTTTGATTCAGGTCAGTATAGAATCAATGTTTAACTCAGAGTTCAAAATTCAATCACTCTCAAATTCAATCAAACAAAAATGTTTTCAAGTTCAAAGTGATATGCCAGTCACGCCATTGATGAGCAAAAAAAGAAACTGATTTTATTGCAATCAGGGGAGGACATCTCCGATTACAGAGACTCAAAAAAAAAAAAAACAAAACAAAAACAAAAACAAAAACAAAATAAAAAAAACAAAGAGAGAGAGGGATCTTTTTCTTCTTTCTTCTGCGGCAGCAGCCCGGCGACGAAGATTACAACCGGCTTCATTTGCACACAGCTTCATTGCCTGACTTTACCATCAGCTGCCTCGCTTCATCTTTACTCCTTTGAAGCTTTTGAAGACTCTGCCTCGGCCTTGGCAGAGCTTCCAAAGGAGATTATTCTTCGTCGGCCATCAAGTTGGTTATGCGAAGGAACTCCGAATCGAGTCACGGAGGTCGTCAGTCGTTTCAGCTCTTTGTTTTGCTTTTTCAGCGCATTAATTTCTACCTGAGCGTCTTTGTACGTACGTTGGAGGAGGGAGAGTGTTGCATTTAACTGATGTACCTCACACATCCTGTTTTGCAGTCGACGGGACAAGTTGGAAACCGCAGTCACGGTCTCCACACAAGACCTCAGCGTATACGAGTTTGCTTCGATGTCAGACTGTGCCACCATGATTTGTTCAACTGACATCGCTGGAAAGTTGAAAACAGGGGAAGGAGGAGGAGCCCGTGGTTGAGGTTCATGGGAGTCAGAATTGGTCATCTCTATCGTGGACTCATTCAGGTCTGGAAAAAGATTGAGAGAACCATGTGAAGAAGCCATGGCAGAGGAGAGTAATGCAAAAGAAAGAGGTTGCAGAGTGGTGGCGGAGAAAGTTTGCAGGATTTTGCTCTACCTCTCTCTTTCGCAGGCCTCAATTTAAGAAGAGGATGAAGCCAAAGAAGAAGACAAAGAGGGAGGAAGGCTCGAGACGATCATTGACAATCGGGCAGGATTGGATAGCCTGTCGGTCAGGCGCCACGATTGTTGAAATCGCGCGACAGACACAACGCTCGAAGAAGATGAAGGAAGAGAGAGTAAGACAAAAAAACAGAGAGAGAGGCGGGAGAGTTGTATATGTATATATATATGTGTGTATATGTATTGTACATCTATGTATTATAGATATTTGTTTGAACATTTGGGTCACAGGTGTGGCTTGGGTTCAGTGGTTTGGCCCAGTGGTTGAAGAGTGAGAGGCTGAGCCTGAGGTAAGGGGTTCGAACCCCACGTTGAGTGTTTCTTTTGGTTTGTTTTGATTTTGTGTATATATGTCTCGTATATGTATATGTATTTGTTTGCATATCTTGTCACAAGGGTGGCGTGGTTCAGTGGTCGAGGACTTGAAGACCAGGCCGAAGGTCAGGGGTTCGAAACCCCATATCCCCACATCCATGCATTTTGTGTTTTTCTTTTCTTTTGGCATGTTTTGCGTACGTGTGCTGACGTCAGCAAACAGAATATGCCTTCTCAGTAACGGCATCTTCCCGCTGACGGTTGCAAACGGAATATTCCCCATCTGTGTATATATCCGTATATGTTTGTGTATAGGTCCGTATATGTCTGTGTCGTATATACCTGTATATTTACTGTACATGTCTGTGTATATATCTGTATATATCTGTCTGTATATTGTCTGTATATGCATATTTGTATACCATATGTACATATATGTGTGTATTTATATGTAAATATTTGTGTATTATCTTGGTTGTGTTTGCAATGAGTTCCTAGGAGACCAACTGCGACGGTGAAAACTAGAGTTCGAATGGCGATGCCTAGAACACAAAAGGTTCGGGATTTCCGAGACTAAAGTCTGGTTTAAATACCCAGGGGTGTATCCCCAGCTTGAAATCTGTATGGCAGCCCCATAGGTTAAGGTAGCGTGTATGCGCCTCAATTCTGGATACTGAACAAACCTAGTCTGTCACCCCGTTGGAGAATAGGGAAAGTTGTGAATATGATCAGGAAGTAAAACGGCATCCGTGGCCATTCAATCGGTTAAAAAACAGCAAGTGTGCTTGTTGTTCTTTTTCGGGTCTAGGAGACCTTAAATCCTCTGAAGGTGCAAGTCCTTTGGTGTTTGTCGTGCCCAAACGACTTTCATGGTCTAGGAGACCTTAAATCCTTTAGAGGTGCAATTCCTTTGGTGTTTGTCGTGCCCAAACGACTTCAATCAGTCTGGTATAGTCACCTGACTATGTTTGTAATGAGTTCCTAGGAGATCAATTTAGACGGTGGAAACTAGAGTTTGAATGGCGATGCCTAGAACGCAAAAGGTTCGGGATTTCTGAGACTAAAGTCTGGTTTAAATACCCAGGGGTGTATCCCCGGCTTGAAATCTATATGGCAGCCCCATAGGTTGAGATAGCTTGTATGCGCCTCAACTCTGGAAACTGAACCAACCTAGTCTGTCACCCTGTTGGAGAATAGGGAAAGTTGCAAACATAGCCAGGTAGAAATGTGGCTTGCTTCGTGTGTTTTACACAAAGCTTGCCATCCATGTTGCCATCTTCATAGCTTTATCATCACTCCATGACATTGCATTGCATTGCACAAATCATGAATTTTCAAACCGGCTTCGCGTAGCGTATAAGTCCAATTTTCAAACCGGCTTCGCGTAGCGTATAAGTCCAATCTTCAAACCGGCTTCGCGTAGCGTATAAGTCCAATTTTCAAACCGGCTTCGCGTAGCGTATAAGTCCAATTTTCAAATCGGCTTCGCGTAGCGTGTAAGTCCAATTATCAAACCGGCTTCGCGTAGTGTATAAGTCCAATCTTCAAACCGGCTTCGCGTAGCGTATAAGTCCAATTTTCAAACCGGCTTCGCGTAGCGTATAAGTCCAATTTTCAAACCGGCTTCGCGTAGCGTATAAGTCAAATTTTCAAACCGGCTTCGCGTAGCGTATAAGTCCAATCTTCAAACCGGCTTCGCGTAGCGTATAAGTCCAATCTTCAAACCGGCTTCGCGTAGCGTATAAGTCCAATTTTTAAACCGGCTTCGCGTAGCGTATAAGTCCAATTTTCAAACCGGCTTCGCGTAGCATATAAGTCCAAACCGGCTTCGCGTAGCGTATAAGTCCAATTTTCAAACCGGCTTCGCGTAGCGTATACGTCCAATCTTCAAACCGGCTTCGCGTAGCGTATAAGTCCAATTTTCAAACCGGCTTCGCGTAGCGTATAAGTCCAATCTTCAAATCGGCTTCGCGTAGCGTGTAAGTCCAATTATCAAACCGGCTTCGCTTAGCGTATAAGTCCAATCTTCAAACCGGCTTCGCGTAGCATATAAGTCCAATTTTCAAACCGGCTTCGCGTAGCGTATAAGTCCAATTTTCAAACCGGCTTCGCGTAGCGTATAAGTCCAATCTTCAAACCGGCTTCGCGTAAGCATATAAATCCAATCTTCAAACCGGCTTCGCGTAGCGTATAAGTCCAATCTTCAAACCGGCTTCGCATAAGCATATAAGTCCAATTTTCAAACCGGCTTCGCGTAGCGTATAAGTCCAATTTTCAAACCGGCTTCGCGTAGCATATAAGTCCAATCTTCAAACCGGCTTCGCGTAGCGTATAAGTCCAATTTTCAAACCGGCTTCGCGTAACGTATAAGCCCAATTTTCAAACTGGTTTCGCATAGCGTATAAGTCCAATTATCAAAATCGGTTAACAACAACAGGTGCGCCTGTCTGTTTACACCACCCCGGTTAAAATACAGTTAGGTGTGCCTGTCTGTTTACACCACCTCGGTTAAAATACAGCAGGTGCGCCTGTCTGTTTACATCATCCCTTCTCCTCTCGCGTGAGACGCGTTAGGATGTTGATTTCACTCGGTTAAAAACAGCAGGTGCGCCTGTCTGTTTACACCACCCTTCCTCCTCTCGCGTGAAACGCGTTTGGATTGCAAATCAGTTAAAAACAGCAGGCGCGCCTGATGTTTACACCATCCTTCCTCCTCTCGCGTGAAACGCATTTGGATTGCAAATCGGTTAAAAACAGTAGGTGCGCCTGTCTGTTTACACCACCCAAATCGGTTAAAAACGTCAGGTGCGCCTGATGTTTACACCATCCTTCCTCTTCTCGCGTGAAACGCGTTTGGATTGCAAATCGGTTAAAAACAGTCAGGTGCGCCTGTCTGTTTACACCGCCCTTCCTCCTCTCGCGTGAAACGCATTTGGATTGTAAATCGGTTAAAAATAGCAGGTGCACCTGTCTGTTTACACCACCCAAATCGATTAAAAAACAGCAGGTGCGCCTGTCTGTTTACACCAACCAAATCTGTTAAAAACATCAGGTGCGCCTGATGTTTACACTATCCTTCCTCCTTTCGCATGAGACGTGTTAGGTTGTTGATTCACTCGGTTAAAAACATCAGGTGCGCCTGTTGTTTACACCATCTTTCCTCCTTTCGCATGAGACGTGTTAGGATGTTGATTACTCTTAGTTGAGGTCATCCCTCTCTTGCATGATCATAAGTTTTTGAAAAACAACCGGCTTCACAAAGTGTGTAAGTCCAACTTTCAAACTACATTTTGAGCATATCATTTGCATTTTGCCCCTGAACTACGCTGGTTTGATTCCTTGCAAAGGGATACGTAGGCAACCTTCGGGTTCAACCACTTGCATTACATCTTGTTTGTTTGCCCAAATCTTACGGCCTTGTCAAAAGGGTCGTCTTTGGGCTTTGACATTCACTCACGTCATGAAATGACTTTGAGCTCTGTCAAAGAGGGGCAACTGTAGACACCCCATTTTGACAGGCCCTAAGACTTGGGCGCTTTCTTTTGATTACTCGATGATGAAAATAAGAATATGTTATCTCACAAAATTCTCAGTAAAAAGATGGAATGTAAACTTTAATCCTATTCTTACACCTGTTTTTGCCAAATTATTTGACTCCTTCTCCATTTTCTTTCCCTTTATTATGTATTATATATATTATGTTATATTATTATATAATATTTTATTAAATTTATTCGGTACCGTGATTTCACCCACGCACCATACTTTTGTATATATATAATATTATATTATATAAGGGTACTATTCCTCATTTTAAAAAAAAATAAAAATAAAAATTCATTACACTCCCATCGTGTGTCTTTTTATTTTCTGTGCCTTTAGACCCGCTTTGGTCAAATTATGTTGCATATTTGGCTTACTAAAATATATTTTATTAGTCCATGTATTTTAATTTTACATATTTGTGTGTTTTTATATGTTTTTTTTGGGTATTTGTACATATATTTATGCTAATAATCCCTTTTATATATTATTATATTATAAAGTGCATAGTAATTTTACTGTGCAATGCACAGTAAAATCACTGTGCATCTTTTGAAATCAGTACCTCCCACCGTTTCTTCTTTCGTCTTTTTCTTACCATTATTTTCTATAAAAGGGGGAAGGTCAGAGAAGGATAAAAAAATTCTTGGGCGGGGAGAGATCAGAAAAAAAAACTCTGAGAAAATTAAGAGAGAAACAAAAACAGAGAAGTAGCGCGAGAATTTTGAGAGAAAAAAAAAAAAGAATCAGAAAGAGAAGTTGTAATTCCAACTTTTGGACTGAGAATTGAGAACATATTCCACAAACTTGAGGGTAATTAAAAGAAAGTTTGTGAATCAGAAAATTCATCATTTCCCCGAAATGTGAGTTTTCGCAAACTTTCATTTAATTTCAAAATGTGATATAATTTGTTTAAGTACTTCATTTATTGTTTTTCATAACTTTTTTTTTTTATCGCTTTAAATGGTCGGTCAAACCACCTAATTTTACTACTTTATCTGCTGTAATTTACTGTTGTATATAAACTGTTGTAATTCTGTTGTAATTTCATAAAATGCTGTAGTATACTATTTATAAATTGTTATAATTTTACCACTTTAAATGGTCGGTCAAACCACCTAATTTTACCACTTTATCTGCTGTAATTTACTGTTATATATAAACTGTTGTAATTTACATAAAATGTTGTAGTTTACTAGTTAAATTGTTGTAATTTTACCACTTTAAATGGTTGGTCGAACCACCTAATTTATTAAAAGATGTGACCCCACTGGATGAATAGTGATCGGCGGTGAATAGTAACCTCCGGCGGTGAATAGTAACTTCCGGTGGTGAATAGTAACCCCGTCAATGAATAGTACCTCCGGCGATGAATAGTAACTACGGATGAAAAATGCCCGGTAAGATGAATAACGATCAAGAAAGGTGAATAGTAATTGTCATGGTGAATAGTAACTTCCGGCAGTGAATAGTATCTCGGGATGAATAGTGTTCCTGCAGAATAAGTTTCCCCGGACAGAATGGAGCGGTCTTCCTACGTCAAGCAGAATATTTTCCGGCGCATATGAAGTTTCTTTATTTTGTTTTATTTATTTTGAGAGTTTGTGAGGTTTTTTTTTATTTTGTTGTAATATTCCCTTCTCTCTCTCTTATCTGGTTTGTAATAATTTATTCAAAGCGTTGTAATAATCCCCCCGCCCCAACTTCTTTCTATCCCATTCTTTTACTTGCTTTCCTTATTTGCACATAAACATCATATTTATTTTTCATCATATTCATGCTTTGCATCCATGTTTCATGCATCTTGATTCGGCGAAGTTTGCATTTGTGGATTTAATCAATTTCTATGTGATTATGTGCGCTACCTCATGTTCTTGAGATGATTCACATGTCATATCTTAGAAGCCGAATCTTTAGTGGCATCTCATGAGTGAATTGCATTAGGACTTTGTATATAAGATCATGCATATTTTACTAACTTTGTTTTGTAGCTTGTTCGTGGGTCGTCAAACATGTAAGTTTTTATGCTTTAGCATCCCGTTTGTGTGTGTTTTTCTTACTACGTTTAAGCATCTTACCATGTGGCTATTTGCTTATGTGATATAACTATATGAATGCCAGTGGATGGAGGTTGTGTCGCTTAATTTGGAATGATATTGATTTTCGTGTTTGTAAACTCAATTTATTTGGGTTATACATTGTCAAAACTCTTTCAAAACTACATGAAATCAAGTTATTCCAAAATAGGTGACATAATCTATACTTGTATGTTTCACATAGTAAATTTTAGGATTTATTAAATAATCAGAACATGAACATATAAAGAAAATAAAAGTCATATAATGGTTTAGTAGAGGCCGATCTTTTGATCGGGTGAGCGGGGGGTGCTCAATTAATGACCTTCTCCCTTCATACCTAAGGTTCCGAGCCAAGCATCCTTGGTTACGACGAACAGTGGCCTTGGCACGAGTCATGGGTTTCCTAATTTTCCCAAAATAAATATTAGGTGGCGACTCTGAGATCTGATGACGCAGTCCATTTCTGGCAAAAGGTTTCGCAATAAAATGGTTTTTCTAAAAATTGCCAAATCTGGATTCTCATCTACGTTTCACATTGCACTCGTGAGACTAGATCAAAGAAATTTCGGGAGTCCGAACTGTTTAACGCGCACGGGTACCCCCCGGGCATGTTACAATGGGACTAACATACTGTTTGACAGTAAAATTTTACTTTGAAATAAGAGTAAAATTTTACTCTCTGAACCTAAAATTTTACTATGAAATAAAATAAAATTTTATTGTAAAACTACAGCTTCAACACAGCCACAGACTACCATTTAACAATATAGTAAAATTTTACTCTGAAATAAGGTAAAATTTTATTGTAAATGTAAAATTTTACTCTGAAATAAAATAATTTACTGTAAAACCACAGACTCAGCACAGCCATAGACAACCATTCAATAACATAGTAAAATTTTACTTTTATTTTGGAGTACATTTCTCTAAAAGATAGTAAAATTTTACTCTGAAAGGAAGTAAAGTTTTACTTTTATGTGAATGAAGGTAAAATTTTATTCTGGAAAAAGTAAAATTTTACTCTGCAATAAATTAAAGTTTACTCTGAAATACAGCAAAATTTTACTCTGAAAGCACATGCTAAACACATCCATTTCAAACCTTCACACCTACTGAACAAACTCCATTATAAGTTCATTTACATGAAACTGATTCAACCACATTAAAAAAATATATTAAAATGTCAAACTCAACCGCAAAGCAAATTAGAAACTTGGATAGACAACCATTAAAGAACATAGTAAAAATGTCTTTTATTGCAATGTCTCCTTACAAGTCTAGTCTAAAAGACTATACTATTATTGCTATGGACTATTTATTGTAAAAGAACTACATTATTTTCATACTTTTATTACAAAGCAATAATGTCTTTCATGGCAATATCTCCTTGCAAGTCTTTCTATTATGACTGTACTTCTCGCATCTACCACACTGTACTCATCTTATCTTCTCACCCCTAGATGGAATCCTATTCTTCCTTAGCCTACCAGGTGTCCTCTTCCAAATTGGAAGAAGGACAACAAGATTATCCATAGCTACAGGAGGTTTCTTAACAGTGGGTATTGATAAATGGACTCAGCATAGCAAGCTTTGAACTTGCTAGTGTAATAAAATGGTTCCACATGAGCATGCAAATCACCTCTGCCCTTTTGGATAGCGGTCGCCGCGTGAGCACAAAGAAATCCATTCAATTGCCATTGGTAACACGAGCAAGTTCTATTCAAGAGGTTAATGCTAACCGATGGCCGGGATTGAACCTCAAAAACATGATCACTTGAACGACTAACCAACCAAGTTCTTCCACTTTTAAGAGCATTTACTAATGTTGAATCCATTTCCAGACAAAGAAAAATATTCCATTTCTTAGCTTGTTCTCTCCTTCTTGACATCAAATCCATGATCTTCAACCAAATTGAATCAATCATCTTCATAGTAGGCAAATGCCGAGCTTAACGAATCCATGAATTGAAAGACTCCACCACATTCGAGTGCATTTCACTGTATTTTTGTCCTTTAAAATATGTATTAGTCCACTTGTCATAGGGCAAATTGGATAGAAACCTACAAACAATCCCTTTTCCCTCATCTTGTAATTCTTTCAAACACTGATTAAAACATCCCACTGTCAGGGCATAAGCACATGAAGAAAACAAAAAAATTATTCTACTCCTGAAAGTATTGTTGAAACTTGGACCGGAGAACCTATCCCTCAAATTGGCCTTCAATTGTTGGAGATAAAAATAGTGGTAAGTAGTAGGTAAAACCTTGGGTAAAGCCTCCAAAAGTCCAGCATTCCGATCAGATATGAAGGTAATTGGTCTTTCATCCAACAATATATTTGACAAATGCATAAAAAATCATTCCCAACTGTCTGTAGTCTTTGTATCGACAATTGCCATTCCAAGAGGCGAAAAAACTTGAAAAATAACATTTTACAATTAGTAAGTATATTAAACAAAAAAGAAAAAGCATAGTAAATTTTTACTCTAAATAACAGTAACATGTTATTCTGAAAATAAGTAGCATGTTACTTTGAGAATAAGTAACTTGTTACTTTTCAATAAGCTATAGTAATATCTACCTTGATCCCGATCCTTTGTTGTAGCTGTTAACAAGGTGCCCTTATATTTCCCATTCAGAAAAGTTCAATCGATAAACAATAGAGAATGGCAACGCCTAAACTCTTGAATGGAAGCATTAAATGCAATAAACAAACCTATTGAACTGTCCACTTTAATGGTTATAGTCAAGCTGCAAATAGCTACTAGGATTTGTGCTCATCACAATATCCATATACCATCGAATCTCATCATAAGACATAGAGAAATCCTCAAAAGTAATAGTCATAGCTTTCTCAACTCCCAACCAAGCATGATTGTATATAATGGTGAGCCCGTATTGATATGTAAATTGACGCACAACATCAATTGGACGAGTTTGGGGATTCCCACGAACTTCATTAATAATCAAACTTGCAACCAAATTTGAACTCATCCTTGAGTTTTTAGAAGTACGAACTGCAGCTCCACAACTATGCTCATCATGTAGAGTCCTAATGTAGAAAAAATTATTAACACTCTCTAGAGCTGCATGTACTCGCCATAAACAATCTTTGGACTCCTGCATTGAACACACAGCAGTGACCCCACACTTCTCATTCTTCACATACACAAACTCAAATCCTATCTTAATGGTATATTTACATAATGCAGTCCGGGAATCCTTTGCACCTCCAATAAATCTTTGACATACATGAGTAATTCCATTCACCCATCCACAAGACAACAAAGTCCTTTCTTCATGGCGACAAAACATAGAGAGTAAATCCATTTCATCATTAGTACCGTTGGATCCACTAGTGTCCCCCAATTCTCTAACTCCATGTTTTTCATTTGAAATGTCTATTTCAGTAATAGTCACATCAACCCAGTCAACACCAAGGGGATAAACAGGCGACAACATATTCTGAAAATCAGAATCATCATCAATCATGTATTGCGAATGTCCAGGTAAATAGTACGATAACAGTATGCCACCACTACTGTCAAACTTCTTCAATTTACAACTTAAGAAATTAGCTAAATCCTTCAACGTGCAGTTTGACACAACCTTAAACACAATGGTACGATCGCGATACTTGCATAACAACATAAAAGGTGGAACCATTTTTCAAATCTGCAATCAATTCACAGTAAAAATTTACTGTCAATCAAAGTAAAATTTTACTGTTACTATCAAAGTAAAATTTTACTGTTACTACAAGTCCAAAAACAAATAACAGAAGTATAGAATACCAAAGTATAATTTTATTATCATTTTATCAAAAAATAATAAAAAGTACAGATAACACCAGAGTAAAATTTTACTCTCATTTTATCAAGTAAAAAAAGAGCACATACCAGAGTAAAATTTTACTCTCATTCTATCAAACAAAAATAGAGCACATACCAGAATAAAATTTTACTCTCATTCTTTCAAACAAAAACATAGCACGTAGAACCAGAGTAAAATTTTACTCTCATTCTGTCAAACAAAATCAGATCAAACACAATAAAAATAAATCAAAATAAAAAACAAACAAACAAAAAAAATAATTAATCAACAAATCAACATGCCTGATTCAGAAGAAAAACTTCTAAAACTCAATCAACACTTACAAATCTCAATGAAACTCTCAAAATTTGATACAAATTTGTACATATTTGAAATGTAAACTCTCATTTAATTGAGAGTATTGATCGTCAGCGGCGAGATCGTCTATTGTTAACTAAAGGTGAGATCTTCGACTACGAGATCTTCAGATTTGGAGATCATCTTTGTTGATTATGATCCTGATTTTGCAAATTATCGCAGATTCGTATACTATATATCAGCTCAGATTTTTAAATATATGATACATATATAGCAGGGCAATATTGTCATAAAAAAAAAAAGACAAATTATAGAATGTCCTTATTAAGGCAAGCATCTCCTACTCAAGGCTTTTTGATAGAAAATTGATTGAGTTGTCCTTTATCCTAATAAAAAGTCCAAAAAGGGGGGTTTCACCAAAAAAACCCTTTATTTTGTTTAAAAATATCAGGTCATGAACATCAACATTCATCGGCTTTGTTTGGGAAGTTGGGTTGATTTTTTGGCATTTAAATTATTTTGATTTGTTTTAGAAAATAAGTTAAAAATTGGCTTTTTAGTTTTTTTTTTTTTATAAAAAAAAAATTGTAAAAAAATGGAGAGGCAATGTGATCCAAAATAAATTAAAAGCCAAAAATAACTTTTAGCCAACTTCCCAAAATAGCTCAGGCTAAAAGTTTGTTTGGATTGAGTTTTTTTGACTTTTTTGACTTTTATGAGAGAAAAAGAAAAATGATTATGGTTTAGATGTGTAAACGATTCTGGTTTAGACCGACCCGTTTATTATTTTGGATCCGAGATTCCTTGTCTTATTTGGTTATTCATATCCTTATTCATCTTCTTCTTGATTGAGTTTGGCTGTTTGGGTGTCCTTGTTACATTTGGAACAGGTTGAGAGTTGTTTTTCCATAGAATTGTTGCCTAGATTTTGGTCAGTTCGCTCGAGCAGTCTTTTGGTTGCTCGAGCGGTCTTTGAGACCTTTCAGTATATTTACAGGTCTGCAAAAGTACTGGGAGGGTATTTTTTTCCGCTTGAGTGGTGTTTCTTGCGCTGAAGCGGTCCTTCTTGCGCTCGAGCGGTGTTTTGAAACTCTTAGCACTTTTGCAAACTTGCAAAAGTACTGGAAAGTGGTATTCTTCGCTCGAGCGGTCTCACTTGTTGTTCTGGTAGCTCGAGCGGCCATTCCTGTGCTTGAGTGCTCTGCACGTATATCAGTTCTGAAAAGTCACTTTTTGAATCATTTTTTCACATCTCTCTCTCTCTAGAAACCATCTTTAAACTTCAAATACACTATTATCTATTGATTACTCAACCATTGCTCTTTGGCAAAAAGAGTAGAGCATACTGAGAGCTTTCATTTGATTGGAACAAAATTCGTTTTCGGTTTCGTCGAGTTTTAACTCTTGTTCTTTTTGGTGCTTGTCTTTGAGGTAGGGATTCTCCACACTTTAATATGATTTTTAATTTCGTTATTTGATTTTCTAAACAATATTGTAATTTGGGAATTTTGAACAAAATCTAGGGTTTTGATTTAAAAATCAAAAAAGAGGTTTTCAAAAGGGTTCTTGAATATAATTGTAGGTTTGTAAATGTGCTTAAGTTTTGATAAAAATGGTGGATTTTTATTCTCAGAATTGATTTATGAAGAAAATGGGATTTTGTCCTAAAATGTAAATGTTTGATTTTGTAAAGAGGAAATAGAAATGGTGTTGAGTTTTATAGAATTGGAATGATGTTGATGATGATGGTGGAGTTGGATATGTATTATCACTGGCATCTTAAAATTTTGGAAAGTTTATCTTTATTGGAGATTATGTATCTGTTTAGAGATATCTATTTTGGGCTATTGGTGAATGATAGTTATGATTGTTGTAGAAAGTGCATGAGAATTAGGAGAATTGAAACTAATTTCTCATCTATTTGCATTGAGCATTTGTTGCATACTTAACGCATTGAAAATGCATATTGTTTTGAAAGAAATGGTGAATACTGTAGACACCCCATTTTTGACCGACCTTAAGACTCAGACGTCACCGATTGAGCGCTTAGTGATGTTGCATGTCGTGCTCGTTCAGAAGGTTGCGGAGTCACGGCTGTGAGCCTTGCCTCTGGACTTCCGGACTATTTTGTGCTTTGCCTCGGTTTGCGAACCAGGCCCTGTTTTCTCTGTTTTCTCTTCCCGAATGGAGGGAGAGGTCTCGTAGACCATCTCTCAGTGGCCGTAGGCTACGTTTCGTGGTCGTACGCCATTTTTCCCATTTCGGAGCCCAGTTCTCGATTTTCTGAGCCATCGGCCGTGTGCCTCGGTTCGGGACCGCTTAACCACCTCCATTCGCTCCGGTTTTTGGCATACATCTTATTCCCCCCCTTTTGAGGGACACTGAGGCTCGAGAGACCAACTTCGTGGTCGAATGCCACCTCCAGTGCTTAACAGTCAGTTTTCGGGCCCCCAGGCTGCGCGTTTTGGTCCCCGAACCTTCATTTTGCATCGGTTTGGGCTCATTTTTGGTGGAGGCCTTATTTTCATTGTTAAGAAGGTTGTAGAAGGGTGGGAGGCCAGTAATTGTTCTGACAACCAGTTTTATTTCTTCATCGCCCTCCGCCGCCCGTTTTTCTCACTAGAAAGCCAATGTTGACCACCCTTAAGCCACTTTTTCTAGCCCTAAACCACATATTTGTGTTGTACACACCTGGGAGGCCACCAATATGATATGGCCGGCCAGTAATTGCTTCTGACCCTTTTGAACCCCTCTAAAAAATGGGCTTTTCTCTCTCCTGGTTCACTTTCTTCCAGTTTTTGACCACATGGTTGTGTTGTGCATACATGGGAGGCCACCAATATGAGATGGCCGGCCAACAATTCTTGATTGACCCTTTTGACCCTTGGCCGGCCGGCCATGGGGGAGGCCGGCCGGCCACCTAAACCCTAAATAACTGACCGGCCAGAATCCCCTCTCCAGGAACTTTACAAATACACCCTCATTTTCTCCACAGATTCTGTATCCGAGGGGGGAACTTTTTGGGGGGAAAACTTGAATTTGAATTTCCCCCCCCCTTTCCTCCACTCCTTTGCCTATATAACCAGCACCCCCAGCTGTGTTTAAGGGGTTAGAAATCTTGTTGAAGCCTCTTGCATTCAATCTCTCTCTCTCTCTCTCTATATCCCAAGCCTCAAAACCCCTTAAGTCTTGCACCATTTCTACACCAACTCCTAGCCTATCAGTCCACACTCCATTCCAGCAGCTTGGAGGCCATTTCCAGAGGCTAGGAGCACCATTTCTTGGACCAAGAGTTGTTGAAGACATAGGCTACAAGAGTGAGTCCCATTTTCCCTCTTTTGTGCATTTTTTTGGCCTATATCTTAGCTTCTTGTGCTTACTTTTTTGGGCTCCGACCCTAACTGGAAATAGTCTTATTTTGAGCTCTTTTTCATATTTGATTAAGGGCCTTTCCCTGTTTGAGGCTTCCTTCTTACCCTTTGTGTTTAAACTCCCTTTTAGGCCTATTTTTGCATAGTATTTTAGGTTTATTTGTGAACTGTTTTGGGCTTGGTCATAAACTGTAAAGTGGATTTTTTTGAGCCCCTCTTCAACATTGTTGAAGGGTTCTCCTCTGTTTGAGGCCAGCAGCTATCACTTGCTTCTTTATCCCTCTTTTGGCCTTTTTCTTGCATGCTAGTTTAGCCTTGCTTACGTTCATTTTCATGGCTTACTATAAACTGTGAAGTGCCTTGTTTTGAGCCCCTCTTCAACTTTGTTAAAGGGATCTTTGCCATTTGGGGCCGGCTGCTGCCCCTTGTCTCTATTCTCTCTTGTAGGGCCTTTTTTGCATGATAGTTTAGCCTTATTTGTGTTCATTTCTGAGACTTGTTGTAAACTAGAAAAAGGATTTTTTTAACATCATCTTCATGTTTTATTAAGGTTCTATTTTTTTTTGAGGTCATATGCTATCTTGTATGCTTGGTTGCCTCCCATTTAGACCCTTATATCCTAGCCCTTGTTGCATGCTTTGTTTGGCCTTCTAGCCACTGAAATCCAATGGATTTTCAATGGCTTGGCCACTGTTTTGAGCTTCCAAATCAGAGGGGGGTGACCTCCTCTCACCTTGACTTGTTTGGTGGTCATTTTGGCCTTCCAAAGAGGCCCTATCTTGCATGCCTCGTTGACTGATTTTAGGGCCAATTTGGTGAGTTTTGGGACTACCATATTTGATTTTCAGAGTTGGTTTGAGGCTGCCACATGTCTATTTTGTATGTGCTTAAGAGTCCCTTTGTATGCCCTCTAAAGGAACTCCTTATTTGTGCATGTATTGGCTGCATTTCCATGGTTATTGGGGCCTATTTTCACATGTTTTATTCACTGATTTTTGATGGTTTGGTGAAATTCCATGTGCATCATATACTTGTCATGTAAATCATGTTAGCCAGTCAAAGTTGCATGCTATTTTAAGTCATCTTGCTAGCATCTTTTGGCCATGCTTGGAACTAGAAATGTGCATGTTTTGGGACTGCCTTGGTTCTGTCTTTAGGTCTCATGATCAAATAATGCATGCTTTGTATAGCTATAAGCCATTCCATGTGCCTAGTTTTGAGTTTCGGGGTTCATCTCATGTATCGGGTGCCATGTTTGCATATTTCGGGGCTGTTTAGCATCATATTTTAGTGCTGAAATTCGCATGTTTGTATGCCATATTCTATGCATTGCCATGTCTTGTTAGAGTGGCATTCGTGCCTTAGGATCGGTCCTCGGTTTGCGTGCACGTGTGTACGCATCTCGAGTGTCTCATTTCCATCTTATGGCCTCCTATGTGAGTGTGGCTGAGGTCCACTTGTGTTGGTGTAAGTCCATTATGCATTGTGTATGCAATTTCATTTCATAGCATTGTGTATGCTAGGTTGTATGTTAGCGCATTGTGTATGCCATGTTACCTCGTGCATCGTGTATGCCATTTCATAGCATTGTGCATGTTAGGTTGTATCTTAGTTGCATTCATGCATGTCATGCATATTGCATTGTGCTTGGGATAGGAGTTAGCCTGAGCACAGGAAACGAGGGACGTTTCGTACTCCAAGTGACGAAACGTGTCTCAATTCCTAGTCACCGACACTCCGGATTATCCATGATGGAGTCTAGGCCTTGTTGTGTTTTCATGTGCATTCATTCCATATTGAGTTGTGCAATTTGACTCCTCGGCCATCATGCATCAATATGCGCGATTGGTGGCATGAGGATCGAGGCATGCATACATATGTGAAAATACATTGCTATGCCCATTTCTTGCTCTCTGTTGCAGCAAATCAGAAATCAGCAGCTTTCAAAAGCCTTGCACAGCATTCCGAGCATAAACTGTAAACAGAGGCTAATCGGGGCGTCGCAATGGATTTTCGTGCCAAGCAACTCAAACATGCATCATCCATCATCCAGAGCAGAGTCGAGGCAGTCCCTAGCTTGCATGCTAGTTTACAGCTTTCCTAGGTTAATTTGTTAATTAATTAGGGTTTTGTACTGTATTCGGACTGTATTATTTATTCGGGACTGTATTATTTATTTGGACCCTCCGAGCGAGGGCAATGTTGTAATAAGTGTGCGTGCGTGTGATGTATGTCTTTCAACCTCACGTATTTCTCCCTTTTATTTATCAGCTTCTGCTGGTTAGATTAGGGCATATTTCAATTAGCATACAGTATGATAGCATGTTTGCATTCATTCATCTGTTTTGCACGCACCGGGCTCAGCGCACCATACTAACTGCATCTGTATTTCAATTCCAAATTGAATACTTGTTAACTGTTGCATCTCATATGCCATGTTTAGAATAGCCGAGCCTGCTATATTTGCATTTTTGCATGTGTTGCATTAGGCATTTCTGTATAGTTAGGATCATGCATGGATTTCTAATTAGCTTCTTTCTTTGGCTTGGAGTACTCTGTAAGTTTTACGCTTTAGCATCCTTGCATGTGTGTGAGTGACTGCCATGATAGCATGCTTACCATGAGGCTATGTACTTATGTGATATAACTGCTTGAATGCCTGTGGGTGAAGGTTGGGTTATTTGGATTGGAACAACTCATCAACTGTGAGTTTTTAAGCCCACTAGATAGTGGCAAAAATATGTTTTTCTAAGCCCACCTGAGGGTAGCAAAATCTGCATTTTAAGCCTACTTGCGAGTAGCAAACCATCTTTCAAAAAACAAACATGAAGTGTTTTGTTCCAATTCAGGCGACCCAGTCTATACTTGTATGCTGTGCGCATCACATAGTAAATCTAGGCTAATAACCGGAATAAGAGCACATAATGTTTTCAAAACAAGATATCATGGTTAGTAGAGGCCGATCTTTGATCGGGCGAGCGGGGGTGCTCACGAAGTGACCTTCCCCAATCGTACCCAAGTTCCCGAGCCGAGGCAACTTTGGTGATGACGGACACGTGGCCTTAGGCAACGAGTCAGGGTTTCCTAAATTTCCCAAAATAAAATATTTAGGTGGCGACTCTG
The DNA here is from genome assembly GCA_036172215.1 of Camellia granthamiana. Lineage (NCBI taxonomy): Eukaryota > Viridiplantae > Streptophyta > Magnoliopsida > Ericales > Theaceae > Camellia > Camellia granthamiana. The sequence goes on along the minus strand of CM069907.1, from coordinate 53,093,053 downwards.
TATCTGGCAAACCAGTCCATGTTTGGCACTTCTTTCTAAAAATCTGTTTTCTCAAAACGATTTGCCGGATTTGGAGTCCGAACTGTAGCGAGGTCCCCCGCGGGCTTGTTACAAATACATTGGTGAATCTAGGTAGGGAATGTGGTTGTGGTATAATTTTTGGCCTATGTGTCCTTGGTGAAAGTCCAAAAACCCACGTGGTTAAGTGCCGAGTTTTTCGATTAGTACCGGTAAAAATGATAATTGGTAGTGCTTGTATAGCCAACTTGTAGACACATACCTAGAGATTCTCAGTGTTGTATCCACTGCTCTGTTTTCTGTTGTAATGGAAATGTTTTCATGAATTGTGATATAAAGCTGAAATTGTATGGTTTTGGAAGAGATATAAAATGTTTTGACACGAGTATTGTATATGCATTCACCTTATAACTTTGTTAAGATTCATATACTGTGTTAGAGTATCTCTACTGGGTTTTGGCTCACTCTATATGAAAAACTATTTTCAGGTGCTGATGATACGCCTAGAGATTCTCAGTGTTGTATCCACTGCTCTGTTTTCTGCTGTAATGGAAATGTTTTCATGAATTGTGATATAAAGCTGAAATTGTATGGTTTTGGAAGAGATATAAAATGTTTTGACACGAGCATTGCATATACATTCACCTGATAACTTTGTTAAGATTCATACACGGTGTTAGAATATCTCTACTGAGTTTTGGCTCACTCTATATGAAAAACTATTTTCAGGTATTGATGATACGCCTGGGAGGACTTGAAGCCAAGAGCTTTCTTTTTGTATTTTTTGTGATTATTTTTGTACAAGCCAAGGACTTAAACTGTATTGAGTTAAAACTCACTTTTGTTGTAACTAAGTATCGTTTTAGAAAGTTGTAGTTATTAGAGTATTTATATACCTGTTTAACTTTTATTTTATATCATTACCTTGTGGCACATGCTGTAAATTCAAGGTTAGAATTTAGAATGTATAACTGCATGTGTTACCTTTTGTAAAATGAAATCATACAAATGGAAGGGTACTTTATTCAAAAATGTATTCAATGTGTTTAGTTTTAGTTTTCTGAATTCAATTTTTTAAAAATTGAGTTTTTTTTTTTGTTTTTCGTATATATATATTTTTTAGTGAATATTTTTAAAATTTTAAGCAAATTTTTTTTTTTAAAAGATGCACATTACCTAGATGTATTTAAATAGTAAAATATTTGTGAAAAATATTTTAAAAAATTAATAAATACACAAAAATATGAAAAATGTACTGAATTTTCGTATTTTGTATTTTTTTGGTATTTAGTTTATTTTTTTAAAAAAAAATTCACAAATATTATACTTTTTTTAAGTGTATTTATGTTAGGTGTGTCTAAAAATAAAATAAAAAAACTTAAAATATTTAAAAAAATCATTAAAAACATTAAAATTCGGAAAATAAAAAAGTAGAATTTTCTGAAAGCTGTTTTCTGAAAACCAGAACCAAACAAGCTGATTGTTATTTAATAACTGTCAAGGGATGAATAATGGTTATTATTTCGGAGCGTTACAATGTGACATTTTTTCTTATTGATTTTTTAAACTATTTTGCTTTCCTGTGGCTATAAAAACCACCAACCTCAAAAAAGTCAAATGTCAAAGGAGCTCTAATCTACTAATCAATTCCCCTTTTTGATAATAATAATAATAAAAAAACTTGGGATTTGATTTATTACTGAGTACATACCCTTTAAAAAAATCATTGAAAACATTAAAATTCGGAAAATAAAAAAGTAGAATTTTTTGAAAACTATTTTCTAAAAACCAGAACCAAACAAGCTGATTGTTATTTAATAACTGTCAATGGATGAATAATGGTTATTATTTTGGGGCATTACAATATGACATTTTTTCTTATTGATTTTTTAATTTATTTTGCTTTTTTGTGGCTATAAAAACCACCAACCTCAAAAAAGTCAAATGCCAAACGTGCTCTAATCTACTAATCAATTCCCGTTTTTGATAATAATAATAATAATAAAACTTGGGATTTGATTTATTATTGAGTACATACCCATTCTGATGCAGTGCTGATCGAAACAATAGTAACAATCTTAAGATCCGTTGATTCACACAAGAATACCGGAAATAAGACTCCTCTTTAGACCCGTTGATTCTCAAGAATACCGAGTTTAAAGGCTCAACCAAAGTTGATTCACACAAAATTAACCAAAGTTGGAACAAAGAGTAATAAAACTCAAAATATATTAATCATCAAAAACTCTAGAGCCCTAAGGCTTTACACCCACTATTTATAAGAAAAAACAAAGGCGTAAACAAACAGTTTTGGAAATAAAATAAGGCAACACTAATAAAATATAAAAACAGAGGCCTAATCATAATCCACGAAGCAACAAATCAAATAAAGCAACTAATAAAATATAAGGCAAAATACTAAGGCAATTGCCAAAAGTGAATGAGGCAAATACTAAGGCAATTGCCAAAAGTGAACATAATAAAATAATGGCAACTAAAGCTTTGCTGTGTTGTGTTGTGCTGTGCTGTGCTGGCTGGCTATGTCTTGGCTACATTATCCTCCCCGGGTTGGAGAGAATTCGCCGTCGAATTCGCAGCTTTGTCGAGGGTGTTGTCATCGTGATAAGGAATGAGGTATCGTACGTTGAACACATCAGAAGTACGAATATGACTAGGCAACTGCAAACGGTAGCCATTTGAATTGATTTTCTCCAAAATTGCAAGGGGCCCAATTTTTCGTGCTGCCAACTTGTTATATTCACCGGCTGAAAACCTGTCTTTTGTAAGAACTGCCCACACTAAATCGCCAACTTCAAATTCGACCAATCGACGTTTCTTGTCGGCTGTTAACTTATACTTGGCGACTGATTGTTGTAAGTTGGACTGGGTTAATTTGTGCACCTCCTGAAGGTTGTGAATCAACTCTTCTGCCTTCCCATTTATGCGCTTTAAGTCTGGCACAGGTACTAAATCCAGAGGGGCCCGAGGTTGGTAGCCATAATTGACATAGAAAGGACTAAAACCCGAACTTCGATTGACAGAGCGATTGTAAGCAAACTCTGCTTGGTGTAATCTGTGATCCCATGATTTAAAATGATCCGTTACTAAACACCGTAACATGTTGCCCAAAGAACGATTGACAACTTCTGTCTGTCCATCGGTTTGAGGGTGATAGGCGCTACTGAAATCAAGCTTTGTGTTGGCCAAGCGCCACAGACATCTCCAAAAATGACTAAGAAATCGAGTGTCCCTGTTAGATACAATGGACTGAGGGAGCCCATGCAAACGATAGATTTCTCGAAAATATAATTGGGCCACATTTACAGCATCCGTCGTCTTTTTGCACGCAATGAAATGGGCCATTTTTGAGAACCTATCCACGACTACGTAGATGGAGTCACAACCTCGCTGAGTGCGCGGGAGTCCCAAAACAAAGTCCATACTAACGTCAATCCATGGCTGGTTGGACATGGGTAATGGCATGTATAAGCCTGCGTTGGTTGCGGATCCTTTGGATACTTGGCAGATGCGACACCCATCCACAAGCTTGAAAATTTCTTTCCTCATAGAAGGCCAAAAGTAAGAACCAGCCACAAGTTGCAGAGTCTTGTCACGCCCGACATGGCCTTCTTCATGTAACTCCTTGACAATTCTCAATCGAAGACTTGATGCAGGCACACACAATTGGTTGCCCTTGAAGAGGAATCCGTCATGGAAAAGAAAGTCCGACCTCTGACCTGATTTAACTTCCGCCACAATACAAGAGAAATAGGGATCAACAGACAATAGTTCTTGAAAGGAATCGAATCCAAGTACTGTATTTCTCATAGTAGTAAGTAGAAAAGAACGGCGGCTAAGTGCATCAGCCACTTTGTTCAAGGCGCCTGATTTATGTTTAATCACAAAGGTGAATTGCTGCAGATATGCTGCCCAATTGGCGTGCCTCGAAGAAAGTTTGTCTTCGCTGTTGATGTGCTTCAATGCATCATGGTCAGAAAATAAAATGAATTCACTTTGGGACAGATAAGGATACCAATGTTTCAGGGATTGGACAATGGAATAAAATTCCACATCATAAGTGCTGTAGTTGCCTTTGGATCCGCTAAGCTTCTCACTAAAATATGCAATTGGACGACCCTCTTGGCTCAAAACAGCCCCAATGCCCACTTTAGATGCGTCACAGTATAGCTCAAAGGTTTTAGCAAAATCTGGTAATATGAGGACTGGTGCTGAAGTCAATTTTTGTTTGAGTTGCTGGAATGCTTCTGTCGCTGCCTCTGTCCAATAGAATTGGCCAGCTTTCATGCAGTCCGTAATTGGTGCCATAATGCTACTGAAATGGGGAATGAACCTCCGATAGAATGAAGCCAACCCATGAAAGCTTCATACGTCGTGAATGTTTTTTGGTATTGGCCAGTCACGAACTGCATTAACCTTGCTTTCATCCACAGAGGGGCCATCTTCAGATACGACATAACCGAGGAACACAACAGTATCGGTTAAGAAGGAACACTTGTTGGTGCCAACATAAAATTTTGCTTCTTGCAGTACTGATAGAACCTGGCGCAAGTGCTGGAGGTGCAATTCATTATTAGTGCTATAAACCAAAATATCATCAAAATAAACAACAGCAAACTTCCCGATAAAAGGCCGAAATAGTTGGTTCATCACACGCATAAAAGTACTGGGAGCGTTTGATAAACCAAATGGCATGACTAGCCACTCGTAAAGCCCCTCTCGAGTTTTGAAGGCCGTCTTCCATTCATCAGTTTCTCGAATCCGAATCTGGTGGTAACCACTTTTTAGATCCAATTTGCTAAACACAGTTGCTCCACTCAACTGATCTAATAAGTCATCCAACCGAGGTATGGGGAACCTATAGCGGATAGTGATCTTATTAATTGCCCTGCTATCGACACACATGCGCCACGAACCATCTTTCTTGGGGGTTAGTAGTGCAAGCACGGCACATGGACTGAGGCTTTCTCGGATGTGTCCTTTGGCTAGCAATTCCTCCACTTGTCGTCGAAGTTCTTTATGCTCTTTTGGACTCATGCGGTAGTGGGGTCTATTTGGCAAATTCACTCCTGGAAGTAAGTCAATTTGATGTTGTATATCTCTCATGGGCGATAATACTGGGGGTAACTCCTTGGGAAATACGTCATGGAACTCTGCAATTAGACCCTTCACAGGTTCAGGGATCTTACTCTCTACAGCACTGTCTTTTCCTACTAGCATGAACATCATTCCTGTTTCAGCCACTTCCTCCAAGAATCGGTGCATAGACAATAAACTAGAACTTTTCTCAGTGGCTAGTTTTGGTGCTTCTTCTTTATGAGGCTCGAGAACAATACGGATTTTGTTAAATACAAAGGAGTAGGTGTTCCTTCGTCCATTGTGTAACACGTCGCGGTCAAATTGCCAAGGCCTTCCTAATAAAATATGACAAGCATCCATCTGAACCACATCACACCATATCTTGTCCCTGTAATTAGAACCAATAGAAAATGGGACTAAGCAACGCTTGAAGACCGTTACCTCTTTGCCTTTCTGAAGCCATGACAATTTGTATGGGTTGGGATGTTGGCTTGTACTTATTCCCAATTTTGCTACAGCGTCCTGAGCAATGACATTCTCACAACTTCCGGAGTCAATTACGAACTTGTACACCTTCCCATTAATGGTACACGTGGATTGGAAGATGTTGTTTCGTAACCACCCATTCCCTTCAATCTCTCGAGGTGTATAGCAAGCCCTGCGCACAACCAATAGAGGACCATCATCGCCGGCAACTCGTTCTTCCTTGTCATAAATACTAACTTCGGGATCGTTGGTAGTATCTTGCGGAACTTCATTAGTCCCATCTTCGACAATCTCTTCGCTGTCTATGAATAGGCCCTTGCCAATCCGATCACCTTTTCTACACTCTGCAGCACGATGACCAACTTCTCCGCACTTGAAGCAACACATCCCACCACTAGTACCAGGGTTCCTGTTCGACTGTCCTCCTGGTGGTTTACCAGCCGTATCAACTTGGGGTGGTGCCCACCTTGCCCCTGGTAGAGTCGTACTCGTATTTCGGTTTGTTGGGGGCAGATTACGGTTGCCACTAGTGTTTCCACTTGGCCACCCTGTAACTCCTGAGCGACGCTTTGACCTTTTCTCTAATTGTAGAGCCCTCTGGTGTGCTTCAGAAATAGAATAGGGATCAAATAAATTCAGGGTATCTTGATATTGTTCTTGCAATCCCCCGATGTACCTGGAAACAAGTTGGTCTTCGTTTTCAGTAAGGTCATTACGTGACACCAATTGATAAAATTCAGTGGTATATTCATCGATCGTCTTCGTCCCTTGCCGTAAATTCTGCAATTGTTGGTACATCATGCGTGTATAGTTATGAGGAAGGAACGCCATACGCATATGTTTCTTCATCTTTTCCCAAGAAGCAATCTTACTCTTTCCCTGTCTGGTTCGAGTTAACTTTATTTGTTGCCAGCAAGCCGCTGCTCTTCCCCTGAAGCGTGTGGCCACCAAGGAAACTCGTTTGTTCTCCGGAACCTCCTTGAAATCAAGAACCTCTTCAACAGCAAAAAGCCAATCCAAGAATTCTTCGGGTTGAACACTGCCGTGAAATTCAAGAATGTCAATTTTCAGGCCTGCTTCCCACTGTCGTGAATTTGCTTCCGTACCTTGTCGAACTCTTTCCCTTCGGAAATTTCCAGCAAAAGGGTTGTCGTCTATCTCCTCTATACTTTCTTCATCCTCCATAGACCGTGGGTTTGGATGTGGCTGACGTTGCTGCTGTTGTTGCAACGCTGCAAGTTGCTCGGTCAGGGCATCAATTTGTTGTTGCATCCTCGCCGCGTCAGCTTCATAAATGTCGTCCATGGGCCGCCTCCTCGGTGCCATCGTCGCCTATGCTCTGATACCAACTGATGCAGTGCTGATCGAAACAATAGTAACAATCTTAAGATCCGTTGATTCACACAAGAATACCGGAAATAAGACTCCTCTTTAGACCCGTTGATTCCCAAGAATACCGAGTTTAAAGGCTCAACCAAAGTTGATTCACATAGAATTAACCAAAGTTGGAACAAAGAGTAATAAAACTCAAAATATATTAATCATCAAAAACTCTAGAGCCCTAAGGCTTTACACCCACTATTTATAAGAAAAAACAAAGGCGTAAACAAACAGTTTTGGAAATAAAATAAGGCAACACTAATAAAATATAAAAACAGAGGCCTAATCATAATCCATGAAGCAACAAATCAAATAAAGCAACTAATAAAATATAAGGCAAAATACTAAGGCAATTGCCAAAAGTGAAGGAGGCAAATACTAAGGCAATTGCCAAAAGTGAACATAATAAAATAATGGCAACTAAAGCTTTGCTGTGCTGTGTTGGCTCACGGATTGCGTGTTGTGCTGGCTGGCTATGTCTTGGCTACATCACATTCCTTTCTGGATCTTTAGAAGATGGACATTTTATTTTATTTTTGGCCCTAGAACACCTCCAAGGCAGGACTCTTAGAATCCATCTTTATAAGTCAAATTGCGGGAAGTTAGCCAATCCACCTAAACCGTCGGACTTCTACTTAAGTAGTAGGGGATTCGAACACTGATCAGTAAGGAAATAAACAAACTCCCTTACCAACTAGAATGACCCGTGGTGGTTAGAAGATGGACTTAGTATAAAGCTTCAACTCTATTATTTAAATAGCTTCCCTTTTCTATTTTCTATTTTTATTTATTTTTTATTCTACATTACTTTTGTGAGAAAATTAATGAAATACCCCTCTCCAACTTTGTATAGTAGGGAGAGGTTCAAGATATATTTTTTATTAGCTAAGATCCCTCAATGAATTTCCTTTGTGATCATACCATCGAAATTTTGAAATTTCTCTGTGAAATCAGAGAAATGTTTTTGTAAAAATTAAAATTTCTCTGTGTCAGGGCCGAAATTTCTTTGAGTCAAACGAAATTTCTCTGTAAAAATGTTGAGAAATCTTAATTATTATGAAAATATTATTTATCCTTTATCTTATAAAATCTTAATTTCTAATATCTTAAAAAAAAAATTCTTATTTTTGTTTGGTACAACTTATGGATGCTTTTCATGTTTATTTATTTATTTTAAAATTTTTGTTGTGTTTGGTGAAAATTTAAGAGCCGTTTGGCAATTTCCAAAAAAAGTCATCTTTTGACTTAAAAAATCAAAAAGCCTGCAGATAAAAATAAATAAATAAATAAGCCATTAAACTAGTTTGTCATAAACTAAAAAAAAAAAAAAGTGACGATCACATGAAATTTTTTACTCACAAAAAAAAAAAAAGTTTTTTTTAGCAAATTTCCAAACACTTTTTTACACCTAAAAAAACCAAAATGCCAAAAAAAATTTAGTAAGTTTGGAATAAATTTTTTTTTTTGATTTTTTACGAAAAACGTATAAAAAGTAGAGAGAAAAAAAATCTTTGATTTTTTTGTATGATTCTTTAGCTTTTTAGTGGCTTTTTAACTTTTTGATTTTTTTAAAATGTTGCCAAACCAAGTCTTAATATGTAATAAAAAAAAAAAGAAAAAGAAAGAAAAACAGAAAAAATTGGAAGTTGGCACCTGCTTACTTGCTTGTCAAGCCATCCTAGCATATTCTCTCAGCTACATTAGTCAAAAACATAAAATAAAACCCTAATTAGAACTACTTTTGCTCTGGGAATCAGATTACTATCCACATTTGGTTTCAAGGCACTATTCCTTTCACACCGCAAGCAAATTTAACTACATGACTGAAACTTTGGTTGTCCTTAGAAGTTTAGTTGGCATTTTTCATTACCTAACTCCTTGTTAACTCTAAAGTCAGTTGTATTTTATTTTGCTTTCATATTATACTCAGGTCTAGCAAACAGCTGAAACATGTGAATCTCTCTCTCTCTCTCTCTCTCTCTCTTAAGTGACTTGCCGACTTCTTGTATGATAAAATTTTAAAGGTGTGGGACAATGGATTTGGATATGAATTAAAGGTTGGCTGGACCGAACTCTAAAAGTTGGTATGCAGTCCAAAGGTAAAAAGTCTGTTTGGACCATCTGCTTCTTTTAATCTAGACTCACTTTTTGGTCCATTTCCTCACATGTTCTTCTCTATAGGTTTTGCGGCTTTCCCCCCCTTCATATTAGGCTACATCAGAAGATACTATGATGTACACTCTTATAATATGCAACCTAAAGTGAAGATTACACTTTTAAGGTCAGAGTTACATGGTTGGATTAATACAATTTTTTTTATTGATTAATACATTATATAGGATCATGTTACTGTTATACCTAATATTTATTCAGTTTTTACTTACCTAAGCTGTAAATTTATTATGATAGGTTTTATAAAAGTTTATGTGGGTGTAACCTTAGAAAATATGAGACCTTGCTAAAGATTTTCCTTTTTTTTTTTTTTTTTTTAATTATTGATGTAAAAAAGAGTACTAGAAGGTCACCTTGCTAAAGTTTGGAAGCATATAGTAATTGAACTGGAGGCTTCAATTGAGGAGTTGTGAATTCACTGTAGGGCTATTACAATAATTTGAATCGTTTATCTTTTAAAACTTTCTAGTAGATCATTCATATAAAATATAAGAAAAATAGATGGTAAATATAATTAAAAAAATAAATTATCTATTTTTTAAGACAAATGTAATTTAATGATATAACTATTTATATAATTGAAATCAACTCAAAATGAACCCATAAGCCATTCAACTGGGCCCTCTAGTTGGACTGGCGAGGTGTCTTGCTTTTGCTGTCTTGGACCACTGTCATATACGTACCAGGACCATAAGAGTGAGCCACTTTCACGTGGGCACGACATTAGAAAGTACCAAATTGAGTTCAAGTTTCCCTCTCTTCCATTAACATCAATCAACCCTCTCTCTCTCTCTCTCTCTCTCTCTCTCTCTCTCTCTCTCTCTCTCTCTCTCTCTCATTTAATTTGATCATGACAAGAATTTTTTTTCAAGAAAAAGGTCTTGAGATAATGTACTTGTGGTGCATCAACTTGTATTTTATTAGTTAAATAGTAGGATATATCTCTTTTATATTGATAACTGATAGATAAGAGGATAAGTGTTACATAATGAATGGTGTGAAGTATTATTTTAAAATCATCAAATAATTTCTCATTTTTCAATTCTACAATTTTGCAAGGTATGGTAAATCCTCCCCATTACGTCATTCAAGAATTGTAAAATAATTATGTGAACTTATCATTGTTTTAAATTAAGAAAAAATCATTCTATTTATTGAGATGACTTTTTTCATAATCATTAAATGATGTAATGTGAATCTTTTATTACAATTTTGTAACTGAGAGGATTTCAAAACGAGTAGAAGCCACATGCTTCGATTTTATTTATTTATTTATATAATTTTAGTTTTAATTTTAATTTTTCTTTTTTCAATCAAAATTATATATATAGTATACTTCTAAGGATATAGATGAAAGATGAGCCATTAAGCAGTGGGAGGAGTTGCAACTGACAAAGTTAAAAACATATTATAGAGACAAAATTTGAATGCCCAAACCCTTATGGGACTAAAAGTTCTTATTGGTGCTTTCATATACTTATGTTTTATATACATGAGCTTATATTGGTTATTGAAAATATTCTAGCATCTAGAGATGAATAAATACAAGGCATTTTTTTCAAAATTTTTTTTATTTAAAAAAAAGGATAGTTTATAATGCTCATTTTATTGTAAACCAGTTGATCAACGTGAGCCTCTTTGATAGTACTCATAAAAACCATCATTTTCATTTCGGTAACAAAATAACTTTTAAAAATTCAAAAAATGTCTAAAAATTTCCTCCCATGTAAATTCCAAAAACAGCTTACCAAATTATGTTAACCAAAAAATTAAAACAAATGTCTCCATTCTGAACATAAAGTTGTTTACTATTATTCAGTCAAATTGAATTTCATCAAAATCTTCCCTTTATGTGTTTTTTAATTTAAAATAAAGATAGGTTGACTTGGTTATTTCACAACCATTGATTTTGTAATGGGTAATGCTATGGGATGTGTTTATTGAATGACAGCATACCTCTTATTCTTAAGAGCTAATTTTTTTGTAATCTCTATTATTATTAGTGACCAAACTATACAAATCCTCACTAGAATATATGTTGAGCAAATTGGTTGGGCTAGGCCCATCATATTATACAAGCCGTGTTGGGTCAGGCTTAAAGCTAGCATAATGTGCAAGCTGTAAGCAGTTTGGCACAGATTCCTAAAAAAAATTTAAAAATATGTAACCAGCTTAAATCCAAAATATGTATTTAATCTTATTCATTTTGGTTGCTTTGCTTTGCTTACCTTCACTAAATTCCATAAGGCCTACCTTTGCTGGCCTTGAAACAAAATATTTCAACCCAATACATTTGGGCCTTTTGAAATCTCATTAAAACAACCTTGGCCCAATCTCATTTTTAGTAGTTGTTGTCAATAAAAGAAGTGGTTATGTGTTCAGGTTGGTTGTCTTCTTCCATTAAAGGCAGCTTTCTCCTCCTTTTTATTTTTATTTTTATTATTTTTATTTTAAGTAAAACTTGAGTGTAACCATGATATGTTATCATTGACACATGAGATGTAAAACTATGCAAGAGTCAGAAGGTTCCCCTGGTTATTTTATGAGTATTTGTAAAAATGAAAAATAATCTCCAATTATTTCACATTTTTAGTTAAGAAAAATGCTTCAGACCCCCAGCTGGGGGTGCTGGGGTCTTCCCTCATTGGTCCAAAAAAAAAACAATTTTTTTTTTTTTTTGATTTCAACGAATGAGGGGGCGACACCTCACTGGGGGTTGTCAGTGGGGGTCGCCCCACTGGGGGTCGGAAGCGCGACTCTTTAGTTAATTGTGCAGACATAGAATTTACCCTGGCCATTAGTTCCTTGCGATAAAGTTTGTGGCTTTGTTAGGGGTATGTATGGTTCGGATTGAGGTAAAATCAAGATCAATTTGTTATTTACCGTTTTTGAGAAATTAGAATAAATCCAATCCGTTTAAATTATAGAACTAATCCGAACAAATCCATTTAAACATAGATTATATTGGTTTAGGACTACGGATTCATATAATTAAATAATAAAAAAAAATATAAAATATTTTAATTTTATAAAAACATAAACATATCATCATATTAGTTCCACAATAGCAACATGTCTTTCCATAATAGCGACATACTGTTCTAGAATTTAAGCTAAAAAAAAAAAAAAAAAAAAAAAACCATAAGAAAACTTGTTTCACCATAAATATTTAAACTATTAAAAATTAAAACTAAAAACTAACCAACAAAAGCAATAGAAGAAGATATTATACGGGTTTAGGTTTGGGTTTAGATTTTATATAAAATAAGAGAAGATACTATACCGGGAGGGTGTATCATATAAATATAGGCTATTTGTATACGGTTCGGATCGGTTTCAATCTGAAACCATGGGGTTCAATCTGAAACTGATCCGTGGGTTATGAATTTTTTATTCTTCAATCCGGAACCGAACCACGGATTCAAAAAATCAGTCCAAACCTACCGGATTGGGCTGGACCGGATCGAATTACGAATTTTAGGGATTCCTTGCTTAGCCCTACTTTGCAAATGATGTCGTATGACCTGAAAACACAACTTTAATGAGCTTACCCACGATTGTGTGCCAGAAAACTCTCTCAATTGCTTAAATAAGAACTCAAGATCAATATAAAAAAAAACTTTTTAGTAATTTTGATTACTTGGATTAAGTCAAACTCTCATTCTTATTAGAATCCTAATAGAGTCCTAATAGAACTCTATTAGGACTATGATTACTTGGACTTCAGAATCCTAATACAAGTCCAATTCCTCTTCGTAGAGTCCCATGGAATCGGTTTCCTAAGAATTACGTCCATCCTGTAACACATTGACTATTCAAGTCGTAGTGAAGCATTTCAACTTTTAGAATGGCAATCAGGTTGAACAACCCATCTACCTGGTTGCTTGGATTTAATGCAAGTACTTTAACTAAGTTCTGCTCATTCCAGCTAAGCTAACCGAGCAACCAAATTGCTAACGCCATGCCATGCTTGTCTTGTCGATGCTGTCACTAGGTCCACTCCACCGGTCAATGACCTAGTTAGACTGGTCAAACTCCTTGTTAGGCCGGCCGAAGTTCCTTCTCGGCTTATGCCAATTCCAATTCTGTCTGTCAAAGCCTTAAGCTAAATCCTGCCCGGTCAAAGACCTAACTAGGACGGTCAAAGCCCAAGACAGGCCGTTTTTGGGATCGAACATCATCTGTCCAGCCCAAACTTACAAGTTGATTAACCCATTTGCTCGGCCCAAGATTCGGGCCCATAATGATATTAGCCTGGCCCATTAGTTCAGTACAAACTACCTTTTCATTAATAATATCAATTTTATTAACTTCTTCTTCTTTCTTTCTTTTATTTATTTATTTATTTAAATTTAAAAAATCAAATGGTATGGATACTTTTATGAATCTTAAAACATTGCCCTTAAATTTATCTACAATGACGAGCCGTTAAAGTTACGATTTTTATAAGAAAAGTTACAAGTTTTTTGTGATAAAAGTTACAAATAGTGAAATTATGATGTGCACTTAAAAGTTATATATAACTAAGTAATACTTTTTGTGAGAAGTAAAAAATTATATATTTTTTTGAGAAATGAAAATTATACATTTTGTAACAAAATTTATGTTCTTAAATTTGCATGATGTGCATACCATATGTACCCCAAAAAGGATACACATGGGAGCCTTCCCCACCATTAGGTATAAATCTAATGTTATGTTTTAAGAGTCTTAAGTTTTTTTATTTTTTTATTTACTACATTATATCAACAATAAAACTACTTAAAACAATGATCTCACCAATTATAAATTGAAAATCTAATTAATAGTTCAAAAGAATTTTTTTTTTTAAATTTTTAAAAGCACTTATTATTATTTTTTCCTTCATCAAACACTACTATGACAACGTTTATATAAGAAATCATTTTCAATTAGCAATGTTCGAGGGTGTATATTTAAAAAAAAAAAAAAAAAAATTAGAATTAGTTTTAATGGAAGATGATTTATTATATAAGCTTAGTTTTAGTACATCACTAATCAAAGATAATTTATTATATAAGTGTTGTGAAAAAAGTATTTGACCTATAATGATTTGACATGATAGATATCAACTTTCGATGTTACACACTCAAGTATATAGATCTAACTCTTTTGTCACATCATTGTGGGTTTAATAGCATTTATCTATTACAAAAGAAAAATGTTCAAAGCTATAATCATATTTTTGTACTCAAATATGTTGACAAATAATATCTTATTAATAATAATATTATTAATTTTTTTTTTCTTTTGTGTTGGTAGAAATCAAATAATGCATTTCAAACTTCTACGAAATTTTTTTTGATAATGTTTTTCGCCCTCTAAAGTTAAAATCATGGATCCGTCGATGTTTATAGGAGTCTACACTATCGACATTGATACTTGACGTAGTGACTGGTTGTGATACCAAATAGTACAGATTACTTGGTAGTTAGTAAAACTAATGTTTCAAAATCAAAGCAAGTATTATAATACCTATCAAAACCATTTATATATAGGAAGAAACAAGACAAAAGGACAACTTTTTCATGGCACATGTTTGATTGAACCAATATATATTAACATACGTTGTTTAAAACATATTGGACTAATTATAAGAGATGGGACATGTTTGTAGTATGAAGAGGAGGTTGATCTTGTGTTTGCATTTAGTAGTTTATCAGTTGTTTCTACTTGTTTTCTTGCAGTCCTTTTGTTTTGTTTGTCTCATTGTTTCTACTTCATATTAAAATTTGTCCAGGTCACATGAACTTTGTCCAGGTTACATGAGCTTTGACCAGGTATTCATGTCTGTTTTCACTTTTTATTTATTATTATTTATTTATTTTTAGTTTAAATTTTGGTGGACAACACATTGAATTTCTTTTTCTTTTTCTTTTTTTCTAAATTTTTTATAGCATTACTACTTAAATTTAGACGTAGATCTAAGCTTTTTCTTTAGGAAGTGGGTTGGCTTTTTGACTTTTTGATTTTTTTGACTATTTTAACCTGAGCTAAAAAGCTTGGTTTAGGAAGTACTTTTTGGTTTTTTGACTTTTTGACTTTTTTTGTGAGAGAAGAGTGTAATGATTATGGATTAGGGCCATGTTTGTTTGGGCGGACTGGATTAGCATTCCCATGACTAATAGTCCTAGGACTACGAATTCGTTGGATTATATATCCTATCTTAACTAATAATCAAGTTTAAAATAATTAGTCCGTACTTTAATTGTTTAACCAAACATCGGATTAATAATTTTATTGGACTATTAGTCCAATCCCAAGCTCATGTCCACTCAAACAAACATGGCCTAGATGTGATGTTTTATTTTTTGTGACTAAAATAATCTATTTTGTCTTTTATGGCTAAAATAACCAAAAAAGCTTGGTTTAGCTCTTCCCAAACTGAGCTTTAATCACTCTATTTGGTTTAAAGTTATTAAAAACTGTTCATAAGTTTTCAATTCGTATTTTTTTAGTAATATTTTAATATTTTAATTAATTTTTATTTTATTTTATTTATTTATTTATTTATTTTTTAGTTTCTTGATCTGTTAAATCTAGATACACTTAAAATGAACCCAAAAAAAAAAATGTGCAAAAATCTTTCACAAATTTATTAAATACAAAAAAAAATACAAAAAAAAAATATATGACGGGGCTTCCACAATCATAGCAATATGTCGTCGTCATATTTGTTTGCCAAAAGACATGATAGTTTACTTTAAACTCATACTTCTTGTTTATGTAGTTATTTTGGTATACAAATATTATAAAAAGACGTATTTACAATTATTGAATTAATATGATTTTTTCATACACAATCTATGAACATAAATTTATAAAATTAATAGTTCAAATTATAAAAAAGATGTTGAAACAATTTTCAGTGTAAAAAAAATATATAAATGAAACAAATCAAACAAATAAAATAAATTACATACCGAATTTATTTTAACAAACTGAATAAATAATTAAAAGATCAAGTTGAGTGTGTGAAACTCTGTCCTTGAGACAGATTCACCTCACTACGGTACTTACGGAC
This sequence comes from Camellia granthamiana, assembly GCA_036172215.1. Taxonomy (NCBI): domain Eukaryota; kingdom Viridiplantae; phylum Streptophyta; class Magnoliopsida; order Ericales; family Theaceae; genus Camellia; species Camellia granthamiana. Next base: position 53,076,858 of record CM069907.1, on the reverse strand, counting down.
AAATGGCGTCTATCTCCCAAGATACAATGATCTTCACAAATTGTAGTAGCACTCCAAACAATTTGTACGACGAATCAAACCTATGTTCTATACTCTCAAAGTATTTTCTAAAATTTTAATATGAAGAATTATGTAAAGCATGAGCAAATGGACAACAAAATAAATTTTTTCAAACTGTTTATTGGATCCCCAAACTGCTGGAAAGTGCTGGTATATATAGGCAAATTTGGTGACTATTTGGACAGCCCGAACAGGTGCAAAATGAGGTCAGCAGGTGCCAAATTCAAAAGAACAGATCTGCAATAGTTTTTTCTTTTATATGTTGGCAGTTTTAAAATTGTCTAAAACTGCTGGGCAGTTTTTCAATCTGTCTAGAACATTTTAAACCTGTTGAACTTTGGTTTGAATCTGTTTAAATCTGTCTGGGCAGATTTAAATCTGTTTGAAAAAAAAAAAAAACAGAATCTGTCCAAGTGCAACAGATACTGTTTAGACAGTTAATCTGTTCGGAAAATTGGACTGGAGGATGTCACATTTGGACAGAAAATTAAATTCAATTTTGGCACAAATTAGAATTTAATTTCATTAAGAATTTCTAGAAAAATTCAAATAAATTTTTGTCCAAAAAATTAATATAAGAATCGATCCATCCTACAACTCACACCTGCTCCCGGTACGGCTTGGCTTTGCCGGACGGACGGACGGACGGACGGCGGCAGCGGCGGCGGCGTGCGCGCGTGTGGTGGTTTGGGCTAAGGTTCACTTTGTCTATAACTCCTCCCTTCTACAAACTTGGGGTGCCCCTTGGGGCTCAACTCAAGTATTATAATCTAGAGCTTATATATATACATAAGCTCTCTTAAAGTTTTAATATGGGACAACCCATTTCAAGAAAACCCACATTTAATTCTTTAAATGTTCATTCCACGTTCCCATTCACTCATAAATGGTTTTGATATACCGTCTCTACCGTGTGACTTGCCATGCAGCAAAAAACACGTCACCTCTTCGGAGTAACCCCAAACATCGTTTGGGACTCACTCAAAATTGGGCTCAAAGTTAGCCCAAAATAAGCCTATAAAAACCATTATTTCCAACAATCCCCTACACGAATGGAATTTGACGGAGAGAAAATGCAACAAAATGATCTAACTACAGATAGTACAGAAATTGGAAATATTTTGCAAAGGATAGATAGCTTTTGGCTTTGAATCTTCTCTTGTGAGACACTATCGGATTTACTAGCTAAACAATGAACATGATGTGTTGAACTGTTCAGCCATTTGTGTAAACCAAGACAATAGAACTCACACAGTATATTCCCAGACACAGTTTAGTTCTCACTATTGTGTTCATTTTGGACCTGAATAACCTGGTGTTTCATAAGTGCTCTAGAGAATTGTAGCCCTTCACAAATATCATAGAACCGGCCTAGTTTACACTCACATAGGTGATTCTTATGAAGAGTATCCTGCCATACTCCACTAGGTTTTCCTAGATATAAAAATAATTAAAAGTATTACTTAACCTAAACCGCTACAGAGATCACTATTTCATTATAGAAATGGGTAGGAGTTTGACTCCCCAGTGATCCTTCTAAGTCATCCATAACTCGGTTGTCCCTTTGAACCTACATCTTGGGATCTCCAGTCAACTAGGTTGGGTTGCTGTTGTGGTAACACTTATATAATAAGCTTAAGTCCCATTCTCCTCGATGAATTCTCAATTAACTCTCTTGCTAACCCTTTGGTTAGTGGATCCTCTATGTTGTCTTTAGACTTCACATATTCAATGGAAATAATTCCATTAGAGAGTAGTTGTGTCACAGTGTTATGTCGACAACGAATGTGCTACGACTTATCGTTATACATATGACTCTATGCTCTACCAATTGCTGATTGACTATCACAATGTATGCATATAGCAGACACCGATTTTGGCCACATTGGAATATCTTCAAGGAAGTGACGAAGCCATTCTACTTCTTCTCCAGCTTTATCTAAAACTATGAATTTTGATTCCATAGTAGACCTAACAATGTAAGTCTGTTTGGAAGATTTCCAAGATACAGCTGCCCCACTAAGAGTAAAGACATACCCACTTATGGATTTTGAGTCTCTAGTATCCGATAACCAGTTTGCATCACAGTACCCTTCAAGTACTATTGGATATCTAGTATAATTCAGCCAAATGTTACGAGTAAATCGAAGGTATCTTAGAACCCTTATAATTGCTTTCCGGTGTTCTAATCCTGGATTACTCGTATACCTACTTAATTTACTTACTGCATAAGCTATATCTGGGCGAGTGCAGTTCATCAAGTACATTAAGCTTCCAATAATTTGGGCATACTCTAATTGAGAAATATTTTTCTGTACATTCTTAGAAAAAAACAAATTAACATTCACAGGTGCTCTAGAAAGATGATCATCATCATTACTAAATTTGTCAAGTATATTCTCAATGTGAGATTGTGACAAAGCATAACCTTCTGATGTTTTGGTAATTTTCATACCAAGAATTACATCAGCAATCCCCATGTCTTTCATGTCAAAATGTTTATTCAACATTTTCTTGGTAGTTTTAATCATGTCATTATTACTACTTATGATGAGCATATCATCCACATAAAGACATACAATAACATAATCTTTGTCTGTGTTTTTAATATAAACACATTTGTCACACTCATTAATTTTGAATCCATTTGACATCATTGCTTTGTCAAATTTCTCATACCATTGCTTTGGTACTTGTTTTAAACCATATAATGATTTAACCAATTTACACACTTTCTTTTCTTGGAACAGAAATCTTTCTGATTGTTCCATGTAAATTTCTTCATCTAACTCACCATTTAAGAAAGCGATTTTTACATCCATTTGATGAATTTCTAAATTGTAAAAAGATGCAATAGCAATTAGCATTCTAATGGATGTTATTCTAGTAACCGGTGAGTATGTGTCAAAGTAATCAAAACCTTCTTTTTGTCTAAAACCTTTGATCACAAGTCTTGCCTTGTATTTGTTAATTGATCCATCCGCTTTTATTTTTCTTTTGAAAACCCAATTATATCCAAGAGGTTTACACCTTGGTAGTAAATCCACTAATTCCCAAGTGTGATTTTGTAGGATGGATTCAACTTCACTGTTTACGGCTTCTTTCCGTAAAGGAGCCTCAGGATTGGATATAGCTTTTTTAAAAGTTAAAGGCTCATTTTCTAACAAAAATGTTAGAAAATCTAGACCAAAGTTTTTGAGGTTGTAGCACATTTATTACACCTAGGTTCATTTTCCTCATTTTGATCTATCTCTTACTCTTGTTCTTGATCATAACTAGTAATAGCATCATAAGATCTTTTATTAGTACTAGTCTCTTGTCTAGGCTTATTTGAAAATACATGTTCAAAGAATGATGCATTCCGAGACTCAATAATAGTATTTACATGCATTTCGGTATGTTCTGATATATAAATCAAAAACCGATATGCACTACTTTTCTTGGCATAACTAATGAAAATGCAATCAACAGTTTTAGGACCTATCTTAGTCTTTTTAAGACTAGGAATAACCACTTTAGCCAAACACCCCCACACTTTTAAGTATTTGTAGAATGGTACTCTCCCATGCCACATTTCATAAAGTGTTTGATTCAGTTTCTTTCGAGGTACTTTATTAAGTATATAATTAGTAGAAAGTATTGCTTCCCCCCACAAGTTCTGAGATAATCCAGAACTTATTAACATGGCATTCATCATTTTTTTTAAAGTCATATTTTTCCTTTTAGTAATTCCATTTTGCTGAGATGAGTAAGGAGCAGGGATTTGATGAATTATTCCATGTTCTTTACAAAACTCACCAAAAGGTGATCCATATTCACCACCTCTATCACTTATAAGTTTCTTAATTTTCTTATCAAGTTGATTTTCAACTTCATTCTTATATTGAATGAAAGTTTCCAAAACTTCATCCTTGATTCGAATTAAATAAACATAACTATATTTAGTATAGTCATCTATAAAAGTGATAAAATACTTTTTCACATCTCTAGTTTGAATTGATTTAAAATCACATATGTCACTATGAACTAATTCAAGTGGTTCCGTACTTCTTTCAATTGAATGAAAATGAGTTTTGGATAATTTTGTCTCAACGCAAATTTCACATTTAAAATTTGAATCAATGTCAAATTTAGATAAACATTCCATATTAATTAATCTATGGAAAGATCCATAATTGACATGTCCAAATTTACCATGCCATAAATTTGAAGACTCGAGTAAGTAAGAAGAAGATGTATTTTTATTTATAACAGATGGTACAACAGTCGTTACATTTATTTTGGAAAGGCCATCAGACATGTAACATTTTCCTACATACATCCTATTTTTAGTAAGTATAAACTTGTCATTTTCAAAAACTAGCCTAAATCGATTTTTACTCAACAAAGATCCGGAAACAAGATTCTTGCCAATATCCAGTACATGCAACACATTGTTGAGAGTGAGTTCTTTTGTAGATGTCATCTTCAGAATAATCTTTCCTTATCTTTCAACTTTAAAAGTCAAGGAGTTGTCCATAAAAAAATTGTTCACCGTTATCCACTGTAGAATAAGATGTGAACATCTTTTTGTCGGCACAGAGATGGCGAGTAGCACCAGTGTCCACCCACCATTCTTTAGGATTTCTGATAATGTTTGCCTTGGAAACAACTGCAGAAAGATTTATGTCATCTACACCATTGGAAATATTGTCCACTTCGATCATATAGGCTTGAGAAGGTTTCTTACTTGTTCTTCTTTTGCTTTTGCCTTTGCTACAACAATCTTTTGCCCGATGTCCCTCTTTGTCATAGATGTAACACTTGCCATTAAACTCGTACTTTTTAATTTCCTCTCTTTTAGAGGCTTGTGAGGAACTTTCTCCAGAAAACTTTCATTTCTTGGCTTTTGGAGCATGTTCCACCACATTTGCCTTTGACTCCATTGGATGCTTACTAGCCCGCTTCTCTAAATTGCAGTTGTCCTCCTTAATCCTCAAATGTACAATCAATTCTTCTAAAGACATTTCTTTGCGTTTGTATTTGAGGTAGTTCTTAAATTCCTGCCAGCCTTGTGGTAATTTCTCAATTAAGGCGGCAAATTGGAAGGATTCACTGAGAGACATGCCTTCTGCGTGAATGTCATGCAGAATGAGTTGAAGATCTTGAACTTGGTTGATTACAGTCTTTGAATCAACCATCACAGAGTCTAGGAATTTGCCAACCACAAGTTTCTTTGTGCCAGCATCTTCTGTTTTGTACTTTTTTTCCAAAGATTCCCAAAGTTCCTTTGCTGTCTTGATAAGATTGTAGACGTTGTATAATTTGTTCTCAAGTCCGTCTAAGATGTAGTTTTGGAAAAGGAAATCAGCATGTTTCCGGGCATCGACCGCAACAACCACTTTCCAGTTAGTTTCATCCTCATTCAGAGTAGGAGCATTCTCACAGAGAAAACGAGCCAGGTTCAGAGTTGTAAGATAGAACAACATTTTCTATTGCCATCTTTTAAAATTAGTTCTTGAGAACTTTTTTGACGTCCCACCGTGATTGACAGGCACAGTCACAACAGGAGGGGTTGGAGCAATTGCAGCTGCCACACTAGTACTTGTTTGAGCATTAGTTTGATCAGTTTCAGTAGCCATGAATTCTAAATTATAAAATAAAATTATAATTAGAATTTTATACTACACAGAAAATTTAAACCAAGACCACAAAATTAAATTCTGTAAAATAAAATAAAATTTTATTTAACCAAATTAATTCCATACAGAAAATTAAATTTCCGTAACACTTCAATAATTAAAATACTGAAACAAAATTTTAATTAATGAACACTCAAAAATAATTTCTGAAAACTAAAATTAATTTCTGATAAAATTTCACAAATAAATATTTTGAATTGTTAATAACATCAGTATATTACTACTAGTTGTCAAAGAAAATATGCAATATATTATTACCATCTGTCAAACAGTATATTATTACTATTTGTTTTCCAATCAGGATATTATTTTGTAAAATCACAGAAAATAATTTCTGTAAGAAGAAGAAAGAGAAAAGGAAACAAATGAAAAATTTTGTAAACAGAATAATTCGAATCTGTCTTAAGATTGTTGGAATAATCTTCAGTGTAAAAAAAAAAAATATAAATTGAAACAAATCAAACAAATAAAATAAATTATGTATCGAATTTATTTTACCATACCGAATAAATAATTAAAAGATCAAGTCGAGTGTGTGACACTCTGTTCTTAAGACAAATTCGTCCCGCTACGGTGCTTACAGACAAATGGCGTCTATCTCCCAGGATATAATGATCATCATAAATTGTAGTAGCACTCTAAACAATTTGTACGGCGAACCAAACCTGTGTTCTATACTCTCAAAGCATTCCCTAAAATTTTAATATGAAGAATTATGCAAAGAAAGAGAAAATGGATAGCAAAATGAATTTTTTCAAACTATTTATCGGATCCCCAAACTGCTAGAAAGTGCTAGCACAGAACAGATCTGTAGCAGTTTTTTTTTTTAATCTGTTGGCAGTTTTAAAGCTGTCTAAAACTGTTGGGCAGTTATTCAATCTGTCTAGAATATTTTGAACCTGTTGAACTTTGGTTTGAATCTGTTCAAATCTGCCTGGGCAGATTTAAATTTGTTTTAAAAAAAAAAAAAAACAGAATCTGTCCGGGTGCACAGATACTATTTGGACAGTTAATCTGTTTGGAAAATTGGACTGGAGGATATCACATTTGGACAGAAAATTAAATTCAATTTTGGCACAAATTAGAATTTAATTTCATTAAGAATTTTTGGGAAAATTCAAATAAATTTTTATCCAAAAAATTAATATAAGAACTGACCCACAACCCACACCCACGCCCGGCACGACTCGGCTGGACGGCGGCGCCTTGGGTTAAAGTTCACTTTGTCCATAACTCCTCTCTTCTACAAACTTGGGGTGTCCCTTGGAGTCCAACCCAAGTGTTATAATCTAGAGCTTATATACATACACAAGCTCTCTTAAAGTTTCAATGTGGGACAATCCATTTCAAGAAAACCCACATTTAATTCTTTAAATGTTTATTCCACGAACCCGAAAACGACGTCAAGTTCTCATTCACTCATAAATTGTTTTGACATACCGTCTTTACCGTATAACTTGCCATACGATAAGGAATACGTCACCTCTTCAGATCCATCCCAAAAAATGTTTGAGACCCACTCAAAATTAGCCTAAAATAAATCTATAAAAACCATTATTTCTAACAAAAGAAGCACATGGTAAGTCCATTGAATTGGACTGCTAACGCAAGTCTATTTTAGAAACCAAATAGGCATTTCCTTGTTGGTCAAGAAAAAAGAAAATGACACATATTTTAATTTACTTTTTAGTTTTTATCAAATATCTTGCAGAAAATAAAGAGAGTGATATGATAATTTATAATGACTTTTTGACCACAAACCCATGTTGTCAAACGAAGCTAATGCCCAAACAAACATCAAAACCAAAAACAAAACATGTTTAAAAATAGTATTTTTTTATGACATAATTGCTCAAAATATAAACTTCTCTAAAACTGTAAAATTGCTAGTTTGAAAATCGGAACAAAGGAGTTTGTTTGAAAAAAGTCTTAGATCATTACAAAACAATGCATTCTTTCCCATAATCAGCCAATTAATATGGGAATGAAACTTTTATTTATCATTTCGCTATCATTTCGCCATTTAATAATTCAAATTTCCCCACCCACAAACACAATTATAGACCAAAATCAGCTGGTCAGCATCACTTGTTAATTATTGGCATTTTGATAGATGACAAAGATTATGAAACTCCACACGAAAAAGTCAGACATCTCTCTCAATTCGGATTGTACTGTATTATATAATATTGTATTGCCCATCCAAAACATCGCTCCTTATGTCATTTTTGTTATTCTTTTCGTATCAAAATATTAGTCTTTTATTTTATTTTTTGTTATTCTAAAATATTAGTAGCTTTTCAAAAATTAAAAATTAAAACGATATTAATTTCTTATTTTGTCATTCTTTTAAATTTGTTAATAACACAAAAAATATAATTATGACAATTAATATTTCTTAAAAAATATATAAAAGGGTAATTTTGAAAATTAATTTTTTTAAAAGTGTAATAATTGTACTATAAAAAAAGTTAAATTCTCCAAAAGAGATTATTATTTTGAGATGGAGCAAGTATGCTGTTTTGTTGAAAGAGATTTCGAGAATCAAGACTATACAGATCTATATCACAGTCTGGGAGGTGGTCGTTACCCTTATTAGTGCTAGCTTAAAATATTTATTATTAATAATAATGCTGGAATAATTATATTTATTTACTATATTTTGTTTACTATTTCATGTATCATTACTGAATTAATAATTGATATGAGTAGTAGAATTTATTAAGAGTTGTTTTGAAAAGTTGATTAAAAGTTAATTTTTTGACCTTTCTTTTTTTTTTTTTTATAAAAAAAAAACTGTGTAAAAAAAAGTAAATATGTGATGTGACTCAAAATAGATTAAAAGTCAATTTTTAGCTTTTAACCAAGTTCCTAAATTAGGCCAAAATAAATATATCACATAAGATATAATCGCAGTATAATATATAAATGTGATGATTATAATATTATTGTAATTGTTGAACTATGTATAGCATTGACGTTACAAGCAGCCCCAACTAATTCGAATGAGATTTTTTTTTTCTCAGTTTATTTTGTCTTTAGTGAGTTATTTTGTTCTTAACTTATGTCAAATTTTGTTACTTTTGAATCCATCTTGATTAGACCATTCTAAAATTTTAATTTTTTAAAGAAAAATTCCAAAAATACAAAAATAAGAAAAAAAAAAAATTATAAGTTGTTTTGATAAAATTTGGCTTATTTTGTCCTTAGAGAATTGTTTTTCAAAATTGACTCAATTTTTTTTTTTAAAATTTAATTTTTTTTTCTAATCAAGGCAAACTTAAAAATTTGACACAGCTTCAAAAAGTTCAGAAAAGACAAAAATAAATAAATAAACTGCCTTTTTAATTTCAACCAAATGAAAAAGAGTTAATTTTGGTAATTACTTGGAATCGAATACATTATTTTGGATCAGCACAAAGCTTTGTTGATGATAATCATGAAAGTGGTACAAGATATAAAAAGAGTAGGTGCAGAAAGTATCACAGTTTACCCAGAGATCTTAACTAGGTTGGCACCACCAAACTAATCAAATCATCTACTAGCACACCACAAGGATGGTGAGAAGCCATTCAGAAGGAAAACACAAAAAACAAAAGCCCAAGACAAACAGGATGGATAGCACGACAAACCCACAGCCAACTAAGGCCAAGTAAAACACCCACAACCAACTTACTATGAAGACAAGCTCTGATGTGCCTGAAATTGACAGAAAGTCATTGATTGTGAAGTGAAAATCTTTGAACTTCAAATTCAACCAGAATATATGCGATCATTGTATTAATTAACTTGGAATCGAAAACTTGAAAGGTAGATTGTTTTGATACACACGTTACACATTTTTAATTGTGGCATAAATAGAGTTAGGTTTTTATAGTTTATACTATAAAAATTTAAGGTATTTTTAGATTAGAAAAAAATAAAAACAATTAGACACTCAATATAAAGCAAAATTTTTTTCAAAACATATTTTTACAAACATTGTTACTCATATTTTATATTTTGTCATGTTAAAATTTCACTCACCTTAATTAGATTCTAGTTCATTACATTTTTTTTTTCTCCTAAGAAAATCTTAAAGAAATATATTGGAACAAATATTTGAAACTATTTTGCATTACCAAATTTATCGTTTTAAAACAAAAAGATACTATATTTCAGAATGTGATTTCCAAAACATAATTTGCCAGCTAGAGTACCAACATATTTCTGGTGACACTGTGCATTCCTCTTTGTTATACATAGACAAGCTAAACAAATCCAAGAAACGAAAAGCAGAACATAGATAGAAAGAGGGCAAACATAGATCTATTTGAGATTTTAAAATAAATAAATAAATAAATCGTGTTGAATGTGAATGTTGATTGCTAAGCACTGAGCATCTGAAATCCAATATGTAACAGGCGATATGGTAATATATAAGTCAATATATATCAGTGAAAATAGAAATGAATAGGTCTCGCTATTTATTTTTATTTATTTTTTTATTATAATGAGTCTTGCATATACATACGAATTTTATTGTATCAATTTACATATATAGAGGTGAAATAAATTGGATAACATTTCTATGAAAAGAATGATTCATAAACAATTATTTATTTATTTATTTTTTTTATGTACAAGACTCAACAAGAATGATATTATAATAAAATTCTTAAAATCAATCTATATGAATAATGATATCCTTACAAAATTTAAAACTAAAATAATGTGACACTAATATTTTAAAAATATAAGTTCCTTTAATGAGTCTTTTACTTTTTAAATGATAAAATTAAGATTCGATGCAATATTTTGAATTATTTATATATGTATATATATTATATTGGTATAGATTACCCGATCAATACTTTTTATTTTAGTTTTTTTTTTTTTTTTTTGAATATATTTTTTTTTATGTTAGGTTAAAAATTATAAAATGTCAAATCATCTTAATATAGATTATGAAGAAAAAAAATATATATGTCAGTTTCTTGTGCAGCTACCTGGGACATTGAATAATTTTTCATTTTCTTAATCAACTTCATGGCGGCGCTGCCTTACAAACCGTGGATATGCTTTCACCACGATATCAGTAAATTACAAGGATAATGCTATGGTTACAGACACTGTATATCATATGGAAGTTATATTATTTGTGAGATTGATTTAATATTGTAAGAATCATATGTTGTTCGCATTCCTCTCCCTTTATTGATATAATTTCATATGTATGTATGTCTTTTTTCATCAATAAAATTCTTTTTGCTAATAAAAAAAAAATCAAATATCACATGAGGTAAACAACTCTTGAATTCAAAGCTGTTAATACCATACTGGATTAGGTAATGTTTTTTTCATTGGTATGATACCTATCGGTACTGGTATGTTACTGGATACCGTTTCAAATTTATCGCAAAAAATATTATATTTGCATTCAAAATATTATTTAGTAATAAATAATTTAACAATACATATCATGACAATTTTATATGTAACAGTGGCTTTAAAACATATATGTCTTCTAAATAACACAAGTTAAGATACTTCAAATATAGTATGAAATACAAGTTTCTACCATTTTAATATTACGAATCACTACACACACAAAAAAAATGTCAGTATTTACCCGATATTATGTTTTTCATCCCGTATTTTAGGCAGAACGGAATTGGACTATGTAGGTACTGCTTTTCTTCCGAAACAATACGTATAGGCTAATACAGGCAGGTACACTATGAGATTGATAACATTGCGTAGATCATAACTAAAATAATATCATAACCAACATTATAATGTGCCATAATTAATAACATAGTAAGTCATAACCAAATGCACAAAAACTGTAGCCAAAGGTGTATATGGTACACATTACAAATTTAATAAATTAGAAGATGTGCCATGGGTGTGCTAGTTAAATTTAGATGGATGATTTTTTTTTTTTTTTAACATAATTTTTAAATAAAGTTATAAAAAATTGAGATATAAAATTTAAAAATTGAGAGAATTACATAAGTATAATGTAGAAATTAAAGAAAAAATGTAATAAAAATTGTTTCATACCAAGTAACATGTACACTTTACATAATACAAGCAACGGGTGGACATGCGATGCGTGCCTAAATAAATGTAGTTGAAAAATGAAGAATGAATAATTGAAATTTTGAATATATTAATTAATTTTTCATATGTTTTGAAACTGTCATGACAATTGTGTGATATTTATACCAAACTCTAGTATAAATCTTATATAAATGGATAGTATCGACAAGATGGTGTTTGAAATGGTAGATAACAAAATATATATATATATTTACAACAATATTTATTTTTTTATCAACAAAGAAAATCACTTTATATGAATCTCGAGAAAATACAAAAAAATACATCAATAAAACAAAATGGCAGTGCATAAAGCATCAGAGTAGAATCTACCCACTCAGTGGCGACTTCAAAATTTTTTTTAGGGTAGACCTTAAAAAAATTTGAACTTTATAACTTTACTAATTTATATTTTTCAAATCACACACAAAAAAAAAAAAAATAATAATAATAGTAATAAAAATAGAATGATAAATGAGACTTTTTTCTCGTAGAATCTAATTTCTCTATGGTTAATTTGTGCAGTTAGTCTGGTGGTATGGGCCAAAAAACAAACATCTGGCCAAATTCATTTGGGAAGAATTGCCAGAGTGTTATGGTCCCTCTGGTGTACAAGAAATGGGAAAATTTTTAACAGCACGGATCCCATCTGGTCTGATTCAGTGGAGTCCATAAAGATTAAAGTGGTTACATGGGTGAAACTGTCAACAGACCTCAAAAAAGTGTCCATGAACGACTTCCTATTTCACTTGGAAGGATTAAAGTCAATCAAGATCAAGACCAAGAGTTGAATGATGAGCATATGCAAGGGCGGAGCTATGCTTATAACAGTGGTGTCAACTGACACCACTGAGTTTCAAAAAAAATTTAGAGCACATGTAATGTTTATCCAAAATTGTTGCCTATTTACACAATGAACCTAGTGGGTCTATCAAAATAAAATAAAAAAAACCATTCTGAAAACTTTACATATTTACCCCACTCACTGGGCCCAAGAAAAAAAAAACCACTCTCACTATATATATACAAACAAAATCAAACTTTATTTAGAAAGTTTAGCACTCTACAAACAAACCCACCATTCACTACAAGAAAAAAACACATTTGGCGACTAAATTTTTAGTCGCCAAAAGTCGGTTTTTAAATTTTCCCGACTAAATTTTTTAGTCGCCGATTTGGTCGCTGGAAAACGGTCGGGAAAGGTATTGGCGACTAAAAAACTTTTAGTCGCCAAAAAGCAAGTATTTACCGACAAAAACTTTGGTCACCAATAGTTAATTATATTTTTCAAATTATACATTTGGCGACTAAATTTTTAGTCGCCAATAGTCAATTATATTAGAATTAATTATACATTTACCGACTAATGTTTTAGTCGCCAATACTCAAGGAATCGGCGACCAAACAGATTTAGTCGCCAAAAGCTCATTCCGAAAAAAAAAATTTACACCTTCACTACAAGAAATATCACTTTTGGCTACCAAAATATTGGTCGCCAAAAGTCACTTATTTAGTCGCCGAAACGATTTAGCGACCAAAATTTTTTGTCGCTAAGCTCGTCACCTTTACCCTGTCGGCGATAGTATTGGTGACTAAAATTTGTTTGGTCGCTGAAAGTGTACACATTTGGCTACTAATCTTAGTTTAGTCAGCAAAAGGTATGTTTTCGCCACTAAAGTATTAGTCGCCGAATAAGGCTTTTTGGCTACTAACTTGTTGTGGTCGGGGAAGGTATCACTGTTAGCTACTAAATAATTGGTCGCCGAAAGTACACATTTGACTACTAATCTTAGTTTAGTTGGCAAAAGGTATGTTTCCGCCACTAAAGTATTAGTCGCCAATAGTTTCTTTCTCTCATTCTCAAATCTTTTAGCTACTAATTATTTGATGGCAAAAACGTTTTGGGTTATGTTTTTGCTACTAAATTATTAGTAGCCAAAACTTTTGATTACCTATTTGGCTACCAAAACATTTGGTGGCCAAATAATTTTTTGTTTTTTTAAAAAAAAAAAAAAAAAAATTGTAAACAACCTGTATTCATTTATATTACAACCTGTACCCTGTATAAAACAATATAATCCATCAACACTAAAATATATTATCAACCATTAAAGCATTCAACAACGTGCACACATTTCAGTTCCAAGCATCCAAAAAAGTAATCTTCAACGTCCAATTCTATATATATTACAAATTCCATACAGTCCAAGTCTAATCCAACGTCAATAATTCAAATCCATAAATAATTTAAAATCTTGAAGCAAACATTTGAAGTGACTCAAAACATCCATATGGCAGCCTAAAGAATTCTACCACAAAGCACAACCACAACCAGACTTGAAACAATGGCTAAAGAATAACTAAAATGGTCTCTTCTCCGCGATACATTCACCTCTCATACACAAATCCTTCGATAGCGTTGAAATTTTTTTTTTAGAACTCATATAAACTAAAGGAGCACGAAAAATGATAGCAAAAAGCCAAAGCCATGAGCATTAGTCAAATGCATCGTCATCATCATCAGGAAGGGGCTGGCTAGCCGCTGCAGCAAGCTCAGCTTCGTGCCTGTAAAGAATACCAAAGGGATAAGAAACACCAAAAATTGATCATTAACAGCAACTCATAAATTTTCATTCCTGGACTCTAATTTTTTCTTATATGTTTAAATGCACCTAATCTAGATGCAACTAATGATATTATCACACTATTTTTTCATTACATCATGATGCAACTAATGATATTATCACACTATCTTTGGTGGATTTTTTATCACACTATTTTTTCATTTTTCTAATGATATTAATTCAAAAGGTTCCTTTGGAGAGTTCCCCTGCAAGGATAAAGATAATTATTTGTGATGGTTTGTTGCTTATCTTTATCTAATAGTCCCCTGCAACTAATTGCTTATCTTTATCTAACAGTCCACAACTCCACCAGTATAAATAAACAAAAAATAAAATAACAAACAATGTGCTATTCCATTACCCTGCAAGCTTCCTGGCAAGGTGCAAGAAAGGTTTTTCAAAGTTATAGTTACTCTTAGCAGAGATTTCATAGTTACTGCACATTGCCCATGAATGCTGTAAATAGAAACAGAAAATTCCAGAGCAAGTTAGAAATGATAATAAAGGTGGCCTCAAATGCCAAGTTATAAATCTTTTTTTGGGTGAATAAAAGTTATCTCTTGTTCTCACTTTCTTCCAGCCACTGTCTCATCACCATGGAAACTATAGTCCATTCTTCAGTTAAATTCTAGGGGTGTACACGGTCCGGATTGGTTCGGTTTTGAGTAAATCCAAGAACCGAACCGATCCTAACGGTTCTGTGATTTTGAGAACCAGACCAGACCGTTACACTTATAAAACCGAACCAGAACCAAACCGAAAAAACGGTTCGATTTCGGTTTGATTTACAGTTCCAAAAATTTCTATTTACAAAAATAAATTATTAATATTAGCAAAATAATTACTCAAACTAATTACATTTAACTCATGATAAAAACTAATAATATTAAGGCATTACTTAATATTACATATCTATATCATCCTAATATCATTAAAATTATAAAAAACCAATTAATAAAAATAAAACTTGATATTATATATATCTTTTAAAATTCGGTTCGGTTCGGTTCGGTTCGGTTCGAACCGCGGTTTTTTCATAAAATCCATTAACCGAACCGTTTTTACGGTTCTCATATTTCTTAATCCGAAACCAAACCAATTCTTAATAGAACTGAACCAAACCGTATGATTCGGTCTGGTTCGGTCCGGATTACCGGTTTGAACGGATTTTTTGAACAGCCCTATTAAATTCATAATAGCCTCCAAAGATGGATACACCCAAAAAGATTAGCATAGCTTCTATTAAACTAATAAACTAATGACCATTTGAATTTCAATTTTTGCAACATCATATCAAAATATCAAGTAAAATCCATAAGAACAACACTTTACCAAGCATGACCAACGTAATGTTCCTATGGTTATAGTGCCATTACGCTGTAGTATTCCTATCAAAGAAGGCATACTTCCTACATATACTCCCCAAAAAATACTAAATGTAATACTGAAATTGACATACCCATGAGTTCTTGGAAGCCGCCGATGCTGCGCCGTACTGCAAATCGACAACAACGACAGAGAGCATTCTTGCGATTGAGGCAAAATCAGATGTTCCGTGTTTATTGAATTAGTACGTTGTGCTTCATACAGCATATTAAAACACGACTTGGGCACCATAAAACGTAACAATAGAATCAAATAAAATATAAATAAGGATGTCTATTAATCGCCTAACCTGCCTTGATTGTTAGAAACACGTATCAAACTAGTTAAAATGCTATGATAAACAAGACTCATTTAAACTTAAACCTAGAATAAAAAATAATGGTTCAATTTCCAAGAGAAATGAAAATCCTCACTCAATACAAATCAATTTAATAAATAACTTCAAATGCATTCAATATAAAATAATAATAATAATAATAAAATTATAAATGAATCTTGGCTGAGGAATTTCATATGAAATCATACAAAGCCATGGAGGATGGTAAAAGTTTCCATTCCAGTTAGTTCAAAGAAGAGGACAAGAGGACAATTTACAAGAAGGCGCATCATTTTGTTATTATGATACAATGACAAAGGGAAGGAATCTGTACTCAACTAACGTGAATAGCAGACACAAACAAGTGAGCAAATACTTCAGCTAAATTAATGTTGAACCGAGCATTCCCATAGGGGTTTCAGATCATATTTTATGAGACAAGAATAAACAGATAATATATTCACCATTTTCCAATGCAGTTGTGGCTCCACTTAACTTTTTCAAAAGAAATAGCACAATAGAAGAACTTTGCATAACATCGGCATCATGAGATTCAAAAAAAAGAAAAATGTTCCCACCTGGATGCTCTAGTTAAAATGTCCCCTGTTCTGCAGTCACGAACAAGCCAATCACACGCATACCATTCTTTCCGGATGCAGCTACCCAGGTGTCTACTTGCACTACATCACCCCTGAAAGAAATAAAGAAGCTCAAACCATGAATTGGTAGTAATCAATTACAAATATTATAAGCAACTTTAGTACTAATAAATTACATTATCTCAAGGGCATCACGTCACGTCCCATAAAGTAAATACTTCCCTTCATCAGCTAAAAAGTGGTATTATTAATCTAATACCATATCAAAATCCCTAAATTTAAAACCCTAAAAATTGGGGATAAACACTCACAAATTGAGCTATAGTTATAGCGAAGACACGTTCGACACCGGACTTGAGCCTGGTGAGAGTGGCCTTCTTGTGGGCGACGATAAAAGGGGCATCCGAGCTCGCCAGTGTCAAGAACAGGAGCAGCTATCAGAGAGAGAGAGAGAGAGAGAGAGAGAGAGAGAGAGAGAGAGCTGGAAGAGGGCAGAGGCGTGATGGCGGTGATGCTCCCGTACCCGACGCCGACGGAGACAAAGGCAAGAGAGAGAGCTGGAGGAGGGTAGAGGCGTGAGAGAGAGAGAGAGAGAGAGAGAGCTGGAAGAGGGCAGAGGCGTGATGGCGGTGATGCTCCCGTACCCGACGCCGACGGAGACAAAGGCAAGAGAGAGAGCTGGAGGAGGGTAGAGGCGTGAGAGAGAGAGAGAGAGAGAGAGAGAGAGCTGGAAGAGGGCAGAGGCGTGATGGCGGTGATGCTCCCGTACCCGACGCCGACGGAGACAAAGGCAAGAGAGAGAGCTGGAGGAGGGTAGAGGCGTGAGAGAGAGAGAGAGAGAGAGAGAGAGAGAGAGAGAGAGAGAGAGAGTTAGGGAGTGAGAGACAGAAAAACGAAATCTGAAATCTAAAGCCAATGAAATTTGAAATCTGAAATCTTAAACCTTTCTTTCCCGACCAATTTTTGTAGTCGCCAATGAAATTTCCCTTCGAAGTTTCCCTCCGAAGTCTGAAGCACATTTTTTAAATTTTGTAATTATAATCGCCGACTATAATTTAGTCGGTAAAAAATATATTAAAAAAATATATTAAAAGTAACAAAAAAAATTCATTATTTAAAAAAATTTAAATAAAAGTAACAAATATATTAAAATTATATTTAAATAAAAATATAAGTAATAAAATTATAAATTATAAATATTAAATTCTCTTAAATATTTGTCCTAATATTTTTTTTACTGAAAAATATTATAATATATTTTAAAATTTTACATTCTTATATTCTTATATTCTTATATTTTCTTATATTCTTATATATATATATATAATAAGAAAGAAAAGAAAGAAAGAAAATTTTAAAAAAAAGAAGGAAAATTTTTTTAAAAAAAAATTCTGAGCCAGCTCAACCCGTGTTTTTTTAGTCGCCAATTACTTTTATAAATCCCTCAAATTTAAATTAGAAATGTCTCCCTCCAAATTTAAATTAACAATAGTGTTTGATTATTGTTAACCGTGTATAACGTAAAAATAATTTACAAAAGTTGAAAAAATTAATTATTAAAAAATTAAGAAAAATTTTAAAATTTGAAATAATATCAATAAGTTTTACAAATTAGATTTATTTACTCATAAGTCATGAGTGAATTTTTTTTACACACTTAGCCCTCGTTTTAATAATGAAAGTTTTTTAAAACTTTTTAAATATATGTTTTGTATCTGTGAAATGATTATTTCATTAGTACTGGTAATAATATTGAAAAATTTATTAAAATGATAAATAATTGGGATATTTTGTCTTTTATTTGTGAATTTTGATTTATTCTTAATTTATTAGTGTTATTGAAATATGATGATGTAAAAAATTTAAATAGTTTAATTGTACTTTTTAAAAATAATAAATTTATTATTAAAAATTAAATTCATCAGACTGACCTGTAACCATGCCTTTAAATTTTTGCAATGTAAAACTATCGACAAACAGACAATAACAAGTTGCCCATTTTAGAATTTAATTTCTTTTTATAATACAATTATTATATTTTAAAAATATTAATTTATCAAAATTACTTTTGATAGTATATTTTTTAGAAATATCAATTGTCATAATTATACTTTTTGTATTATTAATGGATTTTAAAAAAGGACAAAATAAGAAATTCATATTATTTTAATATTTAATTTTTTTAAAAAATTAATATTTTGAGATAATAAAAAATAAAATAAGATATTAATATTTTTGGATGGTGGGTGTACAACCTCTTCATAAAAATAAAAATAAAAATAAAATAAAATAACTATTTTGTTTAGTCAAATTTTCAAGTGGAGACTAATGGTATTGTTGTTAATAAAATAAAATAACTATTTTGTTAATTTTTTTATTTTCATTCGGCTACCAAAAAATTTAGTAGCCAAAAGTAGGTCTACAGCGACTAAAAGGAATTTTGTCGCCGAAACTTAACATTTGGCGACCAAAATTTTGGTCGGCAAAGATTAAAAATTAATTTTTTTATTTTCATTCGGCTACCAAAAGATTTAGTAGCCAAAAGTAGGTCTACAGCGACTAAAAGGAATTTTGTTGCCGAAACTTAACATTTGGCAACCAAAATTTTGGTCGGCAAAGATTAAAAATTAATTTTTTTATTTTCATTCGGCTACCAAACAATTTAGTAGCTAAAGGTACCTCTACGGCTACTAAATTTTCTTTTAGTCGCCAATTATGATATGTTTAGCTACTAAAAGTTTTTTTAGTCGCCAATTGTAATATTTTTAGCTACTAAATTTTTTTTAGTTGCCAATAATCAACATTCCCCTACTAAAATAAATTAGTAGCTAAAAAGTTGACTTTTGCCGACTAATCAGTGCCAATAGTTGGGATCGGGTGATCTTGTTATGATGCAGTCCCACATTTACCTTTTTTTTTTTTTTTTATCGACAAAAGAGAAACTTTATTGAACTAAGAAAGTATTACATCAATAAAGAAAATGGATGAGTGCAAAAGTATCATAACAAAACAAATAATATTGATGTAATTCTTGCTTTATGCTAATATTCCATCAATAAATTTTCTTTTGCTGATAAAAAAATAAAATAAAATTTGAACAGTAAGTTAAAACATAAGTGTTTGAGGCACACAATTTGAGGCAAGAAATAAAATACATTGATATAAAATTTAAGAAAAGAAATAAAATACATAGATATGACTTCATCCACTTAATAAAATTTAAGGCTTAACTTATATTTAACCCAAATTACTACCTTAGTCTTCATCCTTTCAGCCAAATCCTCCAATGAATAATTTTAACATACAAATGTTACCAATTTATTAAACAAATTTTATTTTTAGGCTATTCAATTGCATACCCTACCTATAAAGTAGAGAGACCCGTGTAATGTACCCATCCCAACTAGGTTAGAAAGTTTATATAATAAAAAGAAAAGATTATAAAGTTGTAGGAAAAATAAGAAATAATACACAGCGGAAATAAACGAATTCGGATATACCTTTTATGTTCAAACTGAATCTATAGATCATGTGGGTGAATCATGTACCTCCATTCATGTCTTCAAATAATTCTTAACAGTGGAGTAGAACTACTAGAGAACTACCCACACTCTTCACAGCACAAATACTATTATTTGTTTCTATGGAGAGAGAAGGAAAAATAGAGAAGACTGCAAGAGACTGATCTGATAGGTTAAAATTAACTCTCACCATATAATACGTTTATTATATGAGAGTGTTATAATCACTCACAACTCTATCTCCTCAACAGATGAGATAGTGGATTAATCACACTTATTCCTAAGATAAGTTAATCCAAGTCCACTTTGACTGGGTCTTTCCTTATGGGTCTTGAATCATGCCACCATGGGTGACCCAATCAGGTATAGGTTCTAAACCATACCTAATTTCTAACATCTCCCACTCGAACGTGCACTGGCATGACACCGCACTTCCTTTATCTCGATCTATTCATCAAACACGATCATACTAGCCAATGGACTATGCGACCGCTGAGAACACCTGCATGTGGGAGCTCCACACTAAAAACTCAAAAAGCGACAGTATAGAGACATCAACCCGAAAAATAAAAGACCTATCTAATTATACCGGTCCAAAAAACATATATAATCCCTCAAAAGAGCATGTTTGACCCTCTCAATTATTGCCATATATTCGCTCAATCCGCCTATTATACAGAGCGATGTGAGTTGCTGGCAGTGAATATACAACAGTGGTGTAATACTAGTTGATCTTCCCTTCGCCTTTATGCCATTTAGTTTATGATTGACTGTTTTTCCAATGATGTCCCTTAAGGCCGAATCATACATGACCGCAGGCAACATACCAAAGTAGCAGAATATCTACCCCTTACCTTATGACATATTCAAAGGTCATAAAAGGGTATATAAGTGAAAGTTATATCAATAATGACACGTAAGAGTCATATGGTAAGGAAACAGTGATCCATTCTCTCACCTCATTACTTGGTCGCCAAGCATATATAGCATGAATACATGCTACGGTGGCGTAACTCTTTCAAAGAGTGACGTCATACTCAATACACCTTATAGATCTTAGTCTAGTCGTTTTCTAGCACCTAACCCGAATTCTCTATTTGCTCGCATTCCAAATGCCAAATAATATCTCGCATCTGGCTAATCATAACAGGCACAACATAAAAAAAGGGTATCAACATCCATGTTTGGTCTTTAACACAATCTCATATTGGTTGCAACCAAGGTGATATATAGTGGATTATTTAAGCCTCTCTTGGCTCAAATAAAATAAACCACTGGTTTCATTCTTACTCACTCCCAAGCACCAAGGCGATTGCTCGTGTGAGTGAGACAATCTTGCCTGCTGACATCATCATCTACTAATCATTATGACATAAACCATAATAGCATCAATATCCCATAATCTTGTAAAAATAAGTGATCGATTGAAAAAATACAATCACAGTTTGCCTAATTCTAGATTCCAAACATAAGCCCTATCAGCACCTCTTGCGATAAACAAATACAACGAAATCCACCATGTGCGCCTAATATGAAGTGGTTCAAGATCACTATCTCATGCACAATTACATATCTAAAGATATTTTGGTGACCAATTTACATTTATTCAAGATGCGCCCAACTAGTGCATTGAATCTTATAGGGGTAAATTTATACACTACTAGTAAAGCATCCTATCTACTATCTAATGAGTAAGGTCAATGTCTAAACTACTCAGTTGAATATTTACAAAAGATAACACTTATTATGCTGAATATGTCCACATGGCATACTTCAGGCTCCCACAACAAAATATCAAGGAATATAGGTCATCTGTTTCTCCCAAAGACAATCTGAGGATTTACTCAATAACTGAGGCTCTAGCTTTTACCGATAGGCAAGTCAATGGGTTTTCAATTTCGCATCTAGAATCATTCTAGGATATTCCTTATGTAAGTCATCAAAGACAAATCGAGAAGTCTCCCAGAACAATCCCTAAGGATCGTATATCTGAGCATATAAATTACATCACCCATGTCCATCATGTCTAAAACAAGGTGCTACTAACCCTAGGTGGCAACAACCTTATAAATTCCTGGCTCATAATGGCTAAGTAAGGAAAAACATCTTTTGGACCATTGATCATGCCTCAGTGGTCTTCATCGATCATCATTGGCCCATCGTGGCTCGATGAAATCTAAGAACCACTATTTGGATAACTGTTTTAGGCCGTAAAAGATTTATTAGAACTAGCAAATTTTTTGCACTCCTAACTTTTCACCATAAAAGCATAAGTAAATCCCTACAGATCTACTTATCTAATTTTCCAACGAGAAGTTAGATCATAACGTCCACAAAATAAAGTTCCGAACTCATGTCAATCATAGCCTAAGTCGAAGTAACCTCATTCTGTAAGAGAAAGTCTTCTCATGGTCTACACTTTCCTCAATGGTGAGACTTTTCAGTATCTAGCTAGCCTTATGCCTAAAAAAATGACTATCCAAATCGTGCATAACTTTCGAACAGTTTCGCGTCATAGTGGAAAGTTAACCAAATCTTAGAAATGGTTAATCCTCAAAGACTTTGTCTTAAAACGTGCAACATTAATCCACTTTCTAAAAACAAGGAACTAGAGCCTTTGGCATTATCCTAGGCTCTTTATTATCTTGCAGACCAATCATGAATGTTTCCCTCTCAATCACCTAGTGATGACGTAAAAAAATTTCACATTCACAACCACATGACTAAGAATGTAAAGTATTCTTCTCTAATGGAGTAATCCATTAATAGGCATGTCGCTCTCACTGTCCCTAGGATATTGGAATTTTTTCCCCCCATTATCAACTAGGCTACATAAAGAGCCATACTTAGAATTCTCTATCTTATGGAGTTCCAAAACTCTATTCACGTCACCTTTACTAAGAAAACTTTATGTGACCTAGTTACACTCTCACAAAGCTGCTCATCTATAAACACATGACCCAGAGGGTTTACATGACAGCATAGACTAATGCGCCACATGACCTTAAGTGTTTATAAGACAACATACAATAATGAGCCATAGAACTTTAGGTTTTAACTTCGCAACCTTATGAGAAGTAAAATAAAGATAAGCTGCTTAATGGTTATAGATCGCCCACAAATGGCTCTCTGCTAACCCAATACTCAAATGGAGTGTAAAATATGATATGGAGGGCACTGAGTTAGGGACATAAGCAACAAACTAAAGTGCAATTCCCAATTGGGAAACATATTGCGCCATCATCCACCTAAACAATACTTAATTCCTTATCTCTATTACACCATTGTGTTGCTGAGTACTAGGAATAGTCAATTTTCTAAGCATCCCTTTCTCTTCACAGAGCTTTCTAAACAATAACTCAAATAGATACTCGTCACTTCGGTCAAAACTAAAAGCATGAAAGCTCTTATCTAATTGATCTCGATCTCATATGTGCAATGTCAAAAATCATTTCAAAACTTTTAACTGATGGGAGATTAAATTGTCTTGACTAAGATGCATATCATAATCTATAAATGTGTCGAGATTGAGACTAACTATATACCCGTACATATATCTAGTCACAAATATCATAATGGATTAAATGCACTAATACAAATGCCCTTTTGTGGCTTTCCTACTTACTTGTGCTCAATCATTACGAATAAAGTTACACATTCACATAAGAACAAGATGCCACAAGCGAGTGGGCCTGAGAGGGTCTACTCAAACCATCTATGTCATCTTCTCATTAATGTGATTAAGTACAACAAGCCACCGATTTATGACCAATGTCATAAATTAATTCCAATCATCCTAATGTGTGAGTTCTCGAAGACAAGTGTAAAGGCTTAGGTCCAACTAGGCAATGACTCATGACTAACTCATGTTCACTAGATCATAACAGGATGCCATGGAGATATCTAGTACGCTTAAGTCGCAAATTTAATTAGTAAGTGCTAATTCCCTGCACCTTCAAGTCATACACTTTATTGCATCTAGTTAAAACATAACGATACACCTCTTGCCATCTCTGTTTCTCACTTCATAGTTAGTTGCAATTAATTCTACTATCCACAAGAAGAAGACAATAAGCTATCAATCTATGACAGCTCCTGAAGCAACTTAAGTGTGAATTAGGCTAAAAAGCTTAATTCAACACAATGCTCTCATGAGCGATGCATCAAATTCTTAAAGTCATAACAATCTTGTCAGTCTTGACCTTTTCATTACTATGCTGCAACTTTTACGCTTAGAGGTAAACGCTATTCAAAATCGTTAGCCTAGCTAAGGAATCATACAAAGAAACACATTCTCATATCTCACACTCAAGTGTGGAAACAGTAAGTGTCCAGACTTAGACAAGTTGGCAGTGCTAATAGATTTTGCAGTCACTAGGCGCTAATTTTCTCACTTAGTATTAATAGATTTTGCAGCTTCTAAGCACTAATCTTTTAACTTCAAGTGATACTTCAACGCACACTATTATAGTGTGTGAAATTTTGTTCCATCCACTCCTATCAGTTGGGTAGAGAGCAAAACACTACTGATACTGGCTACTCGTCTTACACTTAATGGCTAACTCATTTAAGCTCGCATATCTTGGATGATGTAACTCTTGGATATTGCTTCATCCAATGATGCAACATTATTAAAAGTCAAATTAAAAGTCAATCCACGCAGCTCAATAGTCAAGATCACATCTAGATCTATTAAGGGTTTACAAATCCCATAACTCTAAATTTGCCAAACAAAACTGCTTAGCATGCCGCTAATCATAGTACACACATCACTTTTTATTGCGACAAATAAACAAACAAAATAACAAAACCACGGTGACGGTGAATCATGTTTTCTTACTTTGGCTCAATTAAGGTCTGATATAAAGTCTCTAAGACTTTTTTTGCTCATCTAAAGAATGGGATTGCATTGTTCACATTTGAACATCTTTACTAAGTTTAGGTCAACCAAACTAACTTCTATAAGCTAAGTTATTTAGAGAAAAAATGTGCATTGGGATTAATTTGATTAGCATATCACAATATAATTTTGTCCCAAAAATCTAAATTAAATGGTGACAATATTATACAAGTCGCAAGATCGAAAATCCGCTATGCTCGTAACTATCTCTTGCGCCACAAGTGACAATTATTTGTAATTTAATTGAATGTATGCACAAAATATTAGTTTTCGGGAGTAAATCTATAAAGATTTCTCTCAACCAAACAACCTCCCACTAACTATAGCATGTCTAAAGTATGATAAAATATTTAACTCCACATGATAACATCTCAATGTAATTCATAAAAGAAAACATGCTAGAATATTTAATCATATAATTAAAATTCACCAATATAAATAAATCAGGTTATTTAAAATAACAATATACTACAAGTTCTAATCATTTAAAAGAACTTAACATGCTTTATACAATATTTAAATAATCCCATAACATATTTCTAATAATTTCTGCAATTTCATGAAATTTTTTCAGAATTATACGTAATTAATAATTATGCAGAAAATCAAAAAGAAATATTACAGAATCTTTAAAAATGAAAAAAACATACCAGTAAATAATATTACAAAGTAGTAGTATACTGTATAAATTTCAAGTCCAGAATCCAAGTCATGCTCCTCTAAGAGCAATTTAATATAAAAATATTGAGTTATTCATTAATGAAAAATATTTTATTTTTCAAAAAAAATTAAACATTTAATATATTGTAGAAAAATGAATTATGAGTCCAACGGTATAATCCATGATTCAATAAGAATTATAATGAATAATATAAAAGCAATTAACGTAATTTTTAAATTAAAAGAAAACAAACAGAGCCTTAATAACGCCTGCTTCAACACTTACCTAAGTAGATGACATCATCGCTTGCATTAGCACCTCAGTTAGTGCCTTAACGCACATGTCAGCACATGGAAGCGCGTGGGGACCACGCGTCACTTCCTAGACTTCGTTTCGACTCGATTTTGGTAGTATCTGACTTGATTTTTCGAAAGGAGTTCAATGATGGTCTTGGTTTTTTATTTTGATAAATCTGAAATAGGGAGTGTAATCCACTCTCTCTCTGATGAGAGTGGGAGTGCAAATTCTCTGCAATCCATCTTCCACAATAAACCACAAAAAATTTAAAAACGAACCCAAATTAGGGTTTATGATTTCTCTCAATCCCTAAGTCAGAATCAGACCCATAATATACCGTTTTGAAGGTCTAGGTACCACAACATGAAAACAAATTATGGTTTACGATTTCAAATATTTAAATATCACAACATGAAAACAAATCATGTAAAACCAACATGCAGTCAAAGTTAAAAAAATTAAATATACAGTCTGCTTTTTTCAAAACTTTACAAATATGCTCTATATTATATGGACTACAACATAAAAAAAAATTTAGGATGATCAGAGATCATTACAGCAAAAAAGGGTTGATGGCACCAAATACACGCCATGGAAACGATTCTATGATGCGCGATGTAAAGCCATGTTATGACCAGTCATGTAAAGTCATTCACTTTAACGACATTCTATAGTATGACGTTAAAAACCCTTTAATAGCGGATTTTGTACGTCGTGTTTGATTTTTCTTCAACTACTTTTGCATGCCGTTAAAAACCCTTTAACAGCGGAACTTGTGCGTCGTGTTTGAGTTTTCTACAACTATTTTTGCATGTCATTAATTCTTGAGAAAAACCACAACTCTCATTGCATGTCGTAAACGACCTATTATGCCTGCCGTAGAATATGCAATATTTTTTTTTTATATTTAATTCAGCATGTTCTATTTGACCTGTTTTGTACAATCTAACAAACATTACAAACAAGTTTCACAAAACATCCATCAACCACCAAAATATTGTTTCAAGTGTCAAAAAGTAAAATAATTTTATTCCATTTCAAAATGCAAGATTACATTTGGGGACAACTCATTTGAGGGCTCACAGGGATCTTGGAATAGTACAATTATGATGGGCCACTTAAAACAGAGACATAAACTACAATTACAAATATACTTTTGGTAACCTAGCAATAAGGGTAATGAATGTGTGGCAGCATAGCTTAGGCAACATGCACTAACATACCCAAACAATGGGCTATTAGGTTCTACAATAACAACTCCATGAGCAGGTAGACAGATTATATAATTAATATATCATATTGGCCTGAGAGTGAAGAATGCAAACCATCACAATAGCTCAGTAATTATATAAATTGAAACCATGTTACTTACACTCTCCTCTGTCTTTGTCTCTCTCTCTCTCTCTCTCCTCTACTTCTAGTCTTTCTTTCTTTATAGCTTTTTTTCCCAAATAAAATAATCCAAATTCCAATTATACTAGCCTAAAATTGGTAGTTGAAGACAACAACAAAATCGTGCAAGCTTACCTGCGTTTCTCCATGAAAATGTTTCTTGCCATTTGCCCCTTTGCCCTTTTGCTTATCTCCTACAAATTTTAATTAATTTTTTTTAAAAACTTTGTGAAATATTGTTGTATCTAAAAGCTAGCTATATATCAAGACAAAACAACATAGTACAAAAGCTTAAAAAAAGCAAAAGCATCACATGTATGTATGAAAGAGATTGATTTCTTGAAATCTTGTTAAATTCCTATGCACTCAACACATATCAACACAAATTTTTTATTTTAAAACTAAACTGACATAAAAGCTTTTTTCAAAAAAAGACTTTCTCTCAAATGATTCAAGGCAAGTTTACCTAGGATTCTCCACGAGAATATTTCCTACCCGTTGCATCTTTGCTTAGTTCTTACAAGTTTTATTTGAAAAGGTTTAAAAACTAATATGAAACATCATTTATTGTCGCATGCATTCTTAATCTTTTTATCTCATTTTGCCTCTTTCCTTTTTAAAATTTCAGCTCTCATATCCTGGAGTTCTTGTTGTTAGAGCAGCATTTGTTGATTTTGTTTTGTCACATTTTGATTTTGGTACACTTGTGCATCAACTTTCGATGGCAATGCTCCAAATCCAAGCCCCGTACACTACCATGGCATTCTAGACCAAACGCATGAACAATTGCATCATTTTTTTATAGACATTGGGCCTTCTTCTGAAAAAGGCTTATGAAGCTCTTCAATCTTTTTCTACAATATATAACATTTATTAACAAATTAAATTATAATGCAATGTATACATTTTTTGATCAAAAAGTGGTGCTATCCAAAACTAATGCAATGCTATGTTATATCAACAATGGCAACAAATAAGCAACTACAAAGATATTGAATATGATATATTCCAAAAACATAGATGAACAACCCAATAAAACAATGATTTTTGGCCTATTAACAGGACCACAAAAGCATCTTTTTTTTTTTTAGGTACTTAGGAAAGTTGGACCACAAAAGCATCAAAGCAATAAAATCGATAACAAAAAGATTCTGCTACAGATAAATCCAATTCTAAAAAAAATAGATTGGAATTGACGATTCTGCCCCCTCAAAACCTCAGATTATACTGCTTTTAGCCATAGAAAGATGTAAAAATTCATAAAGATCGGTATGATATTCGTTCAAATCTAACTACAGCAACAAAATTGAGAGAGACCCATATGTGCGGTCCACAAAATGTGCAAACCCAAAAAGTAGTTGTAAAGAACACACAGAACAAACAACAAAACAAGAATACCCACCCACACTCACACTCACACTCACACTCACACTCACACTCACATAATCTATTCAAATCAGCTACTGCAACAAAATTGAGAGATAACCCATATATTTGGAGAATTCTATTATACACAACCCATACCATTTCCATTCTTAGTTATACTATTTTTTCTTTAATGTAGTTACGACATTATTTTGAGATATTTGGTTATAACTTTTTGTGTTTGATTATGGATTTTTTTTTTCTTTTAAAAAGAAAAATTATCAAGCACCTTAAAAAGCATAACTAGAATTTAGCTACAATCCACAATAACCTAGTATGCAATTTTGCCATATATCTTAGGTCACATGGAATCCAATACATTAAATATAAGACATGAAGTTGAGACAATGAACCCAGATAGGAGTGTAAAAATGGCTTGTGGCCTGTGGGCAGCCCAAAGCTTGCCTGCGGCCCGGGGTGGGCCCAGCTCGTTTAGGCCCGTTTGGACCCGGGCCTGAGCTTAGCCCGAGCCCCTAGGCTTGGGACTAGCCATCATTTTGAAGCTCGGCCCATCGGCCCGCTTAAGGCCCACTCAAGGCCCGACCCGAAACTCGCCCCGCCTGAGGCCCAGTGTATTTTCCCAAGGCCCGAATACCCCTGAGCTTGGGCCTAGGCCTAATTTTTGGCCTGGCTCGGCCCAAATTTTGGCGGGAGCCCGCAAGACCCAACATGGGCTGAGTCGAGCCTGAGCCCAGGTGGGGCCACTCGGGCTTGGGCTAGGCAGGGCCAGATTTATACCCCTAAACCCAGACAGAGTTAGTATAAGAGAGTCAAACCTCAACTCACATGCAACCAAAGAATGGAATTTCAAGAGTTATAATTCCTCACTGAGCCCAATTTTAAATGCTTTCAGTAAGTTTGTGTTTCTATGGAGATAATGTTATTGCTTTCTAATGGTCTTATATGGTGTTTTTGGTTAACTGAAACAGTAGGTTGTGGTACCTAGAATCTCAAACTTATATAGATTGGGCATTTTCCTGTGTTCTCTTTTTCTTATCCATAACCTCATAAATAAAAATGTTTCTTTGGGATATAGTTTTTATTTAAAGTCAAAAGCACTTTTAATAACTCTGTAATTTAAAGATTTTGTGACACCCTAAGTGTTTAATTAAATACCACATAAATATTTATAGCTATATATAAATATAACTATGGTTATCTATGATAATATATTATTAAATAAATAAATAAATAAATAATAATAATAATAACAATAATAATAAAATAAATATATGGAATAAGAATAATAATGATAATAATAGTAGGAAATAGTAATAGTAATAATAATAATAACAACAACAACAACAACAACAACAACAACAACAACAACAATAATAATAATAATAATAAGCATAAGCATACTAGTATGATAAGGCCAAACAACAATTACTTGGCAATTAATTAAGTATATTGTAATCTCTCCAGGAGAGAAGGATATGTGCCACCTGTGCCATCTAGCCTTAGGAGGAGTGAGTCACCATTTTTAGGCATCATGGGCTTGTGTATATATAAAAGGGTGGGGGGGGGCTGCAAAAGAAGTAAAAGGAACGAGAGGAAAAGAAGAGAGAAAAATAAAGAGAGACAAAAAGGAGGAAGGAAATAGTCTTACGAAGCTAGTGTAAATAGGAGGGAAATAGTAGAAATTAATATTAAGGTGAGTTATATTATACCTTGAGTCACCATAATACATTTTACGTATGTTTTGACTTACCATAATTTATTTTATACAAGTTATGTTTTATAAATTATATTAATATTTCAATTACGTTGATTATTTTCTGAACTGTATTTATTTAAAATGGAACCCATGGAAATGTTTGTTTAAAATGAAACCCATGGAAATGTTTGTTTAAATTTTAGAAAATATTTGACAATAATCTTATAAACAATTATGTTTTGTAGGTACCACCACAAGAGTCTCACGCCTTGGGGGACTTAAATAACCATTGGCCTCTGTTTGGCCACTTTGTGGTCTTTTGTTTGTCATGGATCCATTGACCTCTGTTCTAATTGTCATTCATGTGACCTCTGTTTTGTTCTGTATCGTAGTTATGGTTATTTATTTACATAATTTTCGTATTTCAGTTTGTACCACTTTGAATAATTTGTTTATTCAAATTAAGTTATGTAAATGTTTGAGCTTAACTAACTATCCATGGTTATTTTGTATTCTTTATACTCTTGGCATAATATTTCTCACTCCACTATGTGCTTATAGCTATTATCCTTTCAGGTGACGAGATATAAGGAAGACCTGTAATCTCATGTAGTGGAACCTGAACAAGAATTGATGCTGATCCATTATTATTTTTTTTTTCCCTTTCTTCTTTTTATTTTATTTTATTTTTTTTACTGAAGGCCGGTTACTGCATAATAAAACATAAATAAATAAAAGCCATATAGATGTATTTTCTCTTATTAAAATAGTAGAATGAAGTAAATTTTCTGTTTAATTATTTTTATTTGCCTCTACTTGCGCCATTTAATTTGCTACTAATAAATTAATAAGATGCGATTTCAGCCCTAAGCCCTTGGGGTTGGGTCGTGACAAAGGTGGTATCAGAGTAATGGTTCATTCAAAAAAAAAAACAAAAAAACAAAAAAAAAAAACAAAACCTATTTTAATTTGATCAGAAAGTTTGAAAAGTTATAAATAAAACTATATAGCTAGATGCATATAATAAAATAAAATGTCTACATAATAAAATAAATATTTACTTGCGACGTTAGTCCTTTTATGTAAAATCTCACGTTTCTTCTAGTGATGTAGGAATGCCCGAGATTAACCTTGATGAGGCATTTTGGGAGAAGCTCGGGGTCATTAATTTCGATGATATTTTAGCGGAGCACCCCGCCCCTGCCTCACCTGATGGATGGGGAGATTCAGAGGATACAATTATGAGACTGCATCCAGGCCTTGCTCAATTGATGGGTCGACAAATCTAAGACATGGGTAGAGGATTAGAAGAATGTTTAGTAGGAA
The DNA here is from genome assembly GCA_036172215.1 of Camellia granthamiana. Taxonomy (NCBI): domain Eukaryota; kingdom Viridiplantae; phylum Streptophyta; class Magnoliopsida; order Ericales; family Theaceae; genus Camellia; species Camellia granthamiana. The sequence continues at coordinate 53,044,929 of CM069907.1, read as the reverse complement.
GCAATAACAAATATATATAGCAATAGTAATATTTATAATCACAGTATTGAGGATTATAGACCCTTTAAGGTAAGCATTGAAGATAGGATATAAAGCCCGTCATCGTTTAACTATTGCAAACTTATAGAAATTCAAAGATAGAATATACCACTCATAATTGAAGCGGTTTTGAAAAAAAGCACCAGTAATAATTTCACTTAGTATTGTGTTAAACCTAAATCTCATTAGGTGACTCGATTAAAAATCACAACCCATTGTCTCATATTCATTTGATGTTCCTTTCATCTACTGTTAGCTAGAAAAGAATAGAACTTTTACAGATTGTTTGTTAATTCCAATAACTGTCATCAACCTTTACTGAGTGAACTGGGTTCCTTTCATCTACTGAGCGAACTATCATCAACCCAGTTCACTCAGTTTATAGATTGTTTGTCAATTCTAGTAACCAAGTTGAATTAGTTCAATCCTCATCAACCCAGTTCACTCAGTAAGGAATGCAATACAAAATCAAACAACACTGAAAACAAAATCAAAAACAAAAATAAAAATATACAAAGAAGATGCCTAACTAGTATGAATCAATATAAGATGAACTAAATTCAATGAAACTTGAAATGTTTTTGGCCGAACCCAAGTAATGAATCGATCAAAATCTCACGATAAATTCATTCAACTGAAACAGCTAAAATTTACAATTAAAACGATCAAAAACTGAAAAAGGGAGTGAAAAACTAATCAATTGATCAAAATCCCAGGAACTCATAAATTTATTTAACTGAAACAAACAGCAAAAATTTGCAGTAAAAAAGCCCACAAAGTTGAACAAATGGAGTTGTAGTTTAAATATTGATACAAAAAATTAACTTGATTAACTTCTTCTTCTTTTTTTTTAAAAAATTTTTTTTACATATTATTTCGTAAAAAATTAAAATATTACTAAAATCAATTCACAAACCAACCCTTAATTGTGTTTTTTTAAAAAAAAAAAAAAAAACCCTTAATTATGCAAACATTTGATTGAGATTTTTCTTTTCCCATCCTTTCTTTTTTTTTTTTTCTCCCTAAAAACTATCAATCCAAACAGAGTGTAACCCAATCTAGGATTTTTCTTTGCTAAAACCTCTGATGGGATGTTAAAGGAACCGACTCATCCACGGCCATTTACACAGGCTTGGGATTCGTCCGAAAGGTATATATATTGATTTGTAACCATTAATTTCATTTTCATGCAGGTTTGATTAGGCTCTATTACAGCATTTGAAACAGTTGATGAACCAGAGTTTTAATTTACACACCCAAACAAACCCAACACTCAAATAATCCAACAACACATAACATTATTCCTATCGATCAAAATTCTGAAAAACCCATAATCGAAATTGCAGTTAAAACCACCAAATAATCAAACAAATATGGATTGAATGTGTGTGAGTGTGTGTGTGTGTGTGTGAGAGAGAGAGAGAGAGAGAGAGAGAGAGAGAGAGAGAGAGAGAGAGAGGAGGGTGGAATCCGAACATACCTCAAGGATCAAACTAATATTTTTCAAATCGAAGAGAATAGCACAAAACCCATTCCCTTCGAATCGTCGATCGCCGCCGCCGTCGCCGCCGCCACCCAAGCAATCTCACCGCCGAAGAAAGCACCATTTCCAGGTTGAAATCTCGTTGCTGTCGAAGTCTCCCTTTCGACTTATACAATTTTCAACGAAGTCAGAGAGTTTGTATTTGATTAAAAAAAAAAAAAAAATTCTAGTGATTGGTGCTGGAATATATTTTATTTTGGCATTTTTTTTTGATCATACCATTAACGGCATAAATTGTGTGTCATGAAAAGTAAAATATATTTAATGGCTGGCATACATGTGCCGTGTATAGTTGATTTATTAACGACATACCATATGCATGTCATAGAAAATTATATTATACATGGCTAACATTGCAAGCCGTAAAAAAATTACCATTATTAGCATTAGCAGCCTTCACAATAGATATGTCGTGGTTATGATATTATTTAAGACATGCAAAAAAAGAAAGTCGTAAAAGTCAAAAACTACGGTTGCACTGCTTGTATGTTGTTGATCTACCCTTTTTTCTTTTTCTTTTTTCGATCGTACCTTTCATGACAACAATTGCGTGTCGCAAAAAGAGTAATATTTTAAACGGCTGGCTTTTTGTTCGTCGTGGAAAGTGAAAATTTTAACGGCTGGCTTTTTGTGCATCGTGGAATGTTCACTATTTTTAACGGTTGGTATACGTGTGTCGTGTATAGTTAATGTATTAATGGCATGTCATAAAAAGTTTTATAATTTACGACTAACATGGCAAGCCGTACAAAAATCGTCGTTATTAGCATTTACGACCTATGCAATAGACGCGTCGTGGTTGAGAAATTATTTACGACATGTAAAAAAACTAATTGTAAAAGTGAGAAACCATGGCCTGTATGTACTATATATCGTTGATGTGAAGCCGTAAAAACCTAGTTTTTTTTTGTAGTGCGATGATTCAAAAAACATCAATTTTTATGTACAAATCATATCTATACATATATTCATACATAAATAACATGAAAACACCCAACAATGGCTGTGATACTAATGTAGAAAAAATTAGAAATAATATACAGCGGAAATAAACAGATTCTTTTACGTTCAAATCGAATCCAGAGATCATGTGGGTGAATCACGTGCCTCCATTGATGTCTTCGAACAATTCCCAACAATGGAGTAGAATTACTAGAGAACTACCACTACAAGAATTAACACTTTTAGCAACAAAAAAATTGGTCGCTAAAAGTCTATTTTTGGTTGGCAAAAGTTATCCGCGACCAATTTTTTTGGTCGCTAGTTTGGTCGCCAATTGAGGGTCGCGGAAAGTAATTCACGACCAAAATTTTCATTGGTCGGGAAAAGTTGCATTTGCCGACTAAATTTTTGGTCGCTAAATATTTGTTTACTGCGACTAATCCATTTTGTCGCTAAAACACTTTGGTCGCAAAAAGTCGCCTTTTGCCGACCAAATTTCTTAGTCGCCAATTGTCACATTCCACGACCAAAATTTGGTCGCCAATTGTGACATTTCGCGACCAAAAATTTTGGTCGCCAATTGTGACATTCTGCGACCAAAATTAGTTTGGTCGCCAATTGTGACATTCTGCGACGAAATTTAGTTTTGTCGCCAATTGTGACATTTCGCGACCAAAAAATTTGGTCGCCATTTGTTACTTTTCGCGACCAAAACTTTTGGTCGGCAAAAGTGAGATTCCATGACCAAGAGCTGTTTTGGTCGGCAATAGATGTATTTTTTGCGACCAAAACTCTTGGTCGGCAATTGTCATTTTTTGCGAAAAAAAATTATTTATTTGTGGCGACTAATAAATTGGTCGCCAAAGCAAGAAAACAATACACCTGTAATATTTAGCGAATTCATAATCAAAACAGGACGAATTCATAATCAAAACAGGTCTTATTATAAAATTTTCTATATCCAAGTTTCAACACATAACTCAGCAGCAACAACATTGATTCCAAAAATAAGGAACAATTCACAAAACCCTATTCTAAACCCCAAAAAACAAAAAACAATTCATTCCAACAAAAATTTAACATAATCAGCATCAATTTCAAAAAAAAGAACATCTGGTGTTAACAAGGTTGAGTATTGTTGTTCTTTTTTATGTAGGGCATCCAGCTCCTTTTTGGCCTCTGCAAATCTCTCTTTGTCGTACGCGTCAACAAGGTAAACTACAGAATCCACCTGCATGATGATCAAACATTAAATACTATTTGTGCATAAAATTCAATAAGCACTGTCAACAAGGTAAGTTGTTTCCAGTTCTGTATGAAATCAGGTATTGCTCCATTGAAGTTGTTATCATTTATCCTACTAGCTCATGTGCAAGAAACTGGTGCTGAACCGACACCATCATTGAAATAATATAGGAAATCATATAAGATATTGTAGAAGCTTACAAATCAGTCAAATTTATTAGCCCAGCAAATGAAGGTGGCAGATTTCCACTCAATCGATTCGAGGACAATACCCTAAAGTTGCAACAACATGTAGCCAAACAAATGAGTTGGATATTCTTTCATCCTTGTCAAATTTGATTCAAGGAGTAAGTGTAAGTAAACAAGGAATGACATGTCTTACAAAGTTTTCAAGTTACTTAGTTTCCCGAGTTCAGGAGGAACACTGCCAGAAAATTGATTTGCTTCAAGACTCCTGGATCAAAATATCCATTGCGATTGGTAAAAGAAAAAAATTTATAATAAATAAATAAAATCACTACTACAGTTTCTTAAAAATGCGTGAGCAAAAATGATGCCACTATTGTTGGGATGTAAATATATACCATGTTGTTGAGATTAAGAAAAATAAAAACACATAAAATGAGATAAAAGGCATGCTTGGTCCAGTTTCAGTTCTCAATGGTTTCAAACTTCAATTATCACATTACTCTTCAGAAAGAAAATTGATAAGCAAAAATTGGAAAACATACAAGTATGTGAGAGTGGAAATATTTCCCAGTCCCATAGGAATTTCCCCTGATAAGCGGTTTACAAGAACAGAGCTGTATAAAAATTCCACGTTTAATTTTGTGTTGATTATATGGTAATCATCCTCAACTTTGGCTATTCGATTCATTGTTGCGTTGATTATATGCCCAAGAAGCAATGCAATTACGAGGATACCAATTGAAATCATCATCGCAAACCATGGGCATGGTGGTTTTTGTTTGAATCTGCTTCAAGAACAAACTTAGTTGTAAGTCCATTTTATCACTTTGAATCTTAATCTAAGAACTCGCATTGACCCCTCTAAAATACTCAGTAACAGATAATTCAGCTGTTTTGCCAACTGTGATGTCAACTGTTAGATGTCAACTGTTTTGCCAAAGTCCAGCGCAGTAATTTAATTAGAGGCAATGTTAGAAATGTAGAAAACTAAACATAGACTTTCTGCTTTTGTGAGACATTGTAAATTTGTCGAGATATTTTTGTGTTTATTATGTGTTTGATTCTCTATGTATTTAGAAAACTAACCATAGTCTTTCTGCTTTCTTATTCTATACTAAAAGTTGATCATCTATAACCAGAATTTAAATTCCTGATAATCAGTTTTTCTAACTTATTTTAGCTATTTTACTGCATAAGTTGTAAACAGAAACTACATCGCATGGTCTAATACAAAATCCTCAAAAAAAAACACGAGCATTCCCATTTAAGCTACAGCAATAAGCACCATCTCTCCAAAACCTTTTGCTTTACTGGTTTCTCTCCCACACAATCCGAAACAGACAAAACAGTTGTTGAACTAATGAAAACACCCCGCAATACCAAACCTTTTGCCTCATTTAAACATCTATAAGAATGTCACAGTTCACCAAAATTCCATACCAAACAGCATTTGCTGCAAACTATAATCATGAATTGTGGAGCAAACTACAGTTCAGTTAATAATGGACACCAATTCACCATTTTAACGAAATTTGTGAGGAGCATGTGATGCTTGGCTTTGAACATGTATTGCTCTTTGTAAATGTGTGTACAAGGAAAAAGAATCAAAAGAGTGCTAGTTTTTTTCAACAAATCTACATAATCTTACAAAGAATTGACACCTAGTAAGGTTTCTATCTGATGAAAACAACACACCAGAAGAACTAATGCCCCATATTTCTCACTAATTATAAGAAATCCAAAAGAGAATATGAACTAGCCACCAGAAGAGTAACACGAACATTTTGTTGGTTACACAGTATGTTTCACTGTGATTCACCAATCATAAGGAATCCAAAAGAGAATATGAGCTAGCCACAGGAATATGTAACATGAACATTTTGTTATGCATTATGTACTCAAACCAATCCAAGCAACTCAAGTTCAATGTTTGCAATGACTTATCAACAAAAAAAATAGTTCAATGTTTACAATGAAGCTCCAAACATGTAATAGTTCATTCCTACACTACACGAAGATGTTAAGAGACATATAGTATAGGTACTGAATTGAATGTTGCAGAACTAAGTCTCAAGTAAGCTTATTTTTCAGCTTCAAACATCAACCACGACCACTTGCTCACCACAATAGTACACATGACTGCTTACTATCTTGACCAAGAAATCACATGCACAAAATATCATCATGCTTAGATGATTATAGGGGGCATCAAATATAAACAAAAATAATAAAACAAAAAAAAAATGACAATCTGATCGTCTTACTTAAGAAGAAGAAGAGTGGGGAAAGCAAAGAATCTCATTAAGCAGATATCACAACTGAAGATACAGCATACTATTGAATAGAGGAACGACAGTAACAAGAAGCTTGGGCATGGTCTGTGGATATATGCTAGCTTACCTGCAGATCCTTAACAGCTTGATCTCTTGAAACTTCTTTCTTCTGGCGCTGACGTTTGATAAGGCCAATGCATAAAATTCCTTGAATTTCATATTGAAATACATATTAGACATAATCAATGATTAACTCTACAGGGATCCAAATCATAGCTCAAACCAAAAGATAGTGTGCTTAGCCAACACAAAGGACAAATTCTTCATCAGTTCTTCAATATCATTCATGATACGAGCAAAACAGGAAATCACAAAGATCATAAGAATCGAGTGAAAAGGAAACATGTTGGGAGCTTTTTTCTTAAGTACAGTGTTGGAATACGACTTCTGAAGGAATAGCAAAGCTATTATTCAATTTTTCAAACCAACACTTTATTTAAACTCTGTTTTATTCCATGAAAAAGCCAACTTCAGTTCAGCAAATGAGTGACAACTGAACCATGGCAGGGCAAGTTTCTATATCGTAGATTCATATTGAAATAATTGACCTACCGAGATAAGATAAACAGCACCACAAGCAAGAAGCATGTAGCTTGCTATGTTTTGGAAAAGAATGAGCTCTTTCCGTTCCCCAGAGTCCTCAGGGTAAGCTCAACTCCATGAGAACATAACTACTTCAATCTTAGTCATTTTTAGAATCACTCTATTTTGGTCATTATTTAAGTTCAACTCCATGAGAACATGCTCATCATCTGACAAACGTATTTACAATTAAATAAGAGTTTCAACCAAAACGCTTTGAACGTTATGTTGAATCGGAGATTGAATCAGAAATTGAGTGAATGCTCAATTCAAATTGTGATTCACTACAATTCATTGTGATTCAGTTCTGTTTTTGTTTTTGTTTGGATAATGCATGAAACAATGTTGTTTTCACCTAGAGAGAGAGAGCAACTAGTTATATTAATATAAGTGGATATATATATACATATATTTTAGTTATACTAACATTTATTTCATTTTATATACTATGCCTGTAATGTACATTCATATACACACATATATGAAATTATATATTATATTAAGTATGATTTGCGACTAGATATGATTTACTATTCTCTATTTTAGCAAATTGATTCACAATTCCATTCATGAAAGAATACTATGAGTATTTACTAATTAGGCTGAAGATGGTGCTCCCTAAGATTTCAAGTTAACAGGTTTTTTCCAAAAAAATCCTGCAGCCCTTGCTAGATGTACTCTGACACCATCAAGTTAACCTTCTCTTTGACACCATCAAGGCTAACCCACATATACTTTTCCTCTTGTTTCAATTCTCTTCTCTCAAGGCCTTCTTCTCCTGCATGAACAACAACTCTCAGATTGATAAATTTTAAAAGTACGTAAATATCACTCAAAATATTTTCTGAATGAATCAGGCAATTACAGACAAATCACTGCACAAGTACAAATAATAGTTATCCTGTGAAACTGTTGGATCAGAAACTGAATCTACCTCAAAGCAGTGGTAGATTAGGGAGTAAGTATTGCCACAGATGTCATTATATTATATTGAGCAAAACTCAGAGCAAATAAATATTTTGAGAGTAAAATCAGATTGGATCTTGAAAATAAGGATTAGATTAATAGGATCTTTGAAGTAGTTATCTTTATTTTATAGTGTAGATGACCTTAGAGAATTTTCTTCTTTATGGTAGATGACCTATGCTTAAATGCTAATTTATTACTCAAATTGTGTCAAAACACTTGAGGATGCACTTAAACCCTCTTTAGTGGTAGACTATTAGTCCAGGTTGTCTCTGAACAGTCAATTTCATCCCTCCGTTATTGTTCTAGCAACATTTTGGGTGTAATTTTGGGTCAGACGATTGTAACTTTTGGTTAAAGAACATTAATGGAATTAGAGGCTATATAGAGATTTGGCTATTATTTGTTTCTGTGGAGAGAGAAGGACAAATAGAGAAGATTGCAGGAAACTAACCTGATACGGTTAAAATCAACTCTCACCATATAATACATATATTATATGAGAGTGTTATAACTACCCACAATTCTATCTCCTCAACAGATGAGATAGTGGGTTAATCATAACTTAATTTCTAGGATAAGTTAATCCAAATTCACTTTGACTGGGTCTCTTTATGGATCTTGGGTCATGCCACCATGAGCAAACCCAATCGGATATAAGTTCTAAACTTGACCCAATTTCCAACAAAAGCTCTTAGGGGTGTGTTTGTTTAGAGGGACTGGATAAGGGAGGATTGTAATCCATCGGACTGTTAGTCCTGGGATATATTGTCTTCGGACTATTTGATTGGACTGGATTATAGCCTATATTTGTTTAGCCATGAGATTAGATGTCTGGTTTGAACTATTTTTAGTGAATCTAATGTTTGATTGGACGGACTGGATAAATATAAATGTTCAAAAGACTATTTTACCCCTTGTAATTTATAATTTTTATTTAATATATAATTTATAATTTTATAATTTAACAACACTAAAAAATTTTAATTTATAAGGCCATAATTTTTAGATTTATTATTTTCAATTAAATTAAATTTATAATTTTTATTTTTTTATTTATATATAATTTTAAATTAACAACACTAAAAAAAATAATTTTTATTTAATATATAAATTTAATTTTTTAACAAACACAAAAAAAATTTAATTATAAGGCCATAATTTTTAATTAAATTTAATTTATAATTTCTATTTTTATTTAATATATAATTTAAATTAACAACACTAAAAAAAATAATTTTATTTAATATATAAATTGAATTTTTTAACAACACTAAAAAATTATAAGGCCATAATTTTAATTTATTATTTTTAATTAAATTAAATTTATAATTTATATTTTTATTTAGTATATAATTTTAAATTAACAACACTAAAAAAAATTAATTTATAAATGTTTAAAAATACTATTTTACCGTTTTCAATTGTTTATTAAGTAATAACATGAGGATAAAATGGACATTTCACACATTAGTCCCATGAGAAAATAATCCCATGAAAATAATCCCACCCTTCTCCCCTAGGATACAATAAATCCCTCATATGAGAGACTAATAGTCCGGAGGGACTATTAATCCGGAGCAAAAAATTGAACCAAATAATAGACTATTAGTCCGAATAGACTAATAGTCCCAATCCCATGAAATAATCCTCAAAACAAAACACACCCTTACACTCATCCGGACTAATAATCCAATCTCATGAAATAATCCCTCAAAACAAACACATCCTTACACTTTATGCATCAAAGTTATCACATAAATCCCCTATAAATAACCATAACCAGAAGATCACAAACACACTCAATTACAAACAAAACCAGTCCTCTTGGAAGGTAAGTACACCTCCTATACCTCTTCAAAATTGGCCAAACCTATCTCTCTACCTCTCTATGAAAGAATCAGTCGTAGAAACAACATACCAAGGGCTGTTGAACTCATCATCCTTTTCCTCCTCTTCTCTATCTCCTACTCTATCGTTTACTCTCTCTCAAAGATCATGGGTTCATTTGGATCTTAGCCTTTTTGTGCGAGTCATGTTTTTCTTTCACTTGGGTTCTCATTCTCAGCAGCAAATGGGAACCAAGTTGATTACAAAACTGTTGGCTACATATTTTGTACAAGCCAATTACAATTCGACGTGTGGCGAAATAAGGGTAATATAGGAAAGACTATTCAGGTCCTCGATCCTGGTCGTACACGTGGTAGTTGGTATTGGTTATTAAGAGATCTGAGTAGCAGCAGATCAACAAAGAGATACAAAGTGACGTGGCTTCAACGGTTACTTGCATTTCATATTCAAATTTAGGAGGGAAGCTTAACTGCAAGTAATGGCGTAATGGAGCTAATACTGGGCAACATGATCGACGATCATGGAGGAGCAGTTCGACGGTTGGAAGTACAATTCGATGGTCAATCCTTGAGCAGTATAAATAGTAAAGAAGGCCCCAGAAAAAAACCCCAGACTCAGATCCAAAAACCAGTCCTTTATACTTATTTTCCTTTCCAGCTTTACATTTACAGTTTTTTACATTTATAGTTCTTTACATTACTGTACTTTAAAATTCCTACACATTCACTTCGTTTGGATAGGAGTAGTTCCAAGTAAATTTACTGTAAAACCTCTAACGAGGCTGAGTTTGGATCATTGTAAGTCTTTTCATCTTAATGAAATACTTCGACTGTTTCTTCAATTCATTATTATCTGTTTAATTCTTCTAAGTCAAGCCACCAGTAAAAGTCCCTTCATTGAGGCTGAAAGAACTAAAACACAATCGTCTGATAATTGGTTGGCAATTAATTTTCTGTAAGGACTAATTGATCCTTGCTGGTACACTCGCAATTACAACAATAACCTTCGAAAGCCCAAAAAGCCAAACATATATTTTTGGCACACCCTGTGGGACTACATTTAAAATGGCTAGACGTAGAAGACAAGGAGAAAATGAACGCTTGGAAGAAGGCGTGAAAGGAGAGGTAGAGATACCTAATCCAGAGATAATGTGATAACACGTCCTGTGGAAACTCCTATTTTATCAGAACCTATGGTCGAATAGACCAGCACTTCAGAACAAGTACCATATGCTCATAATATTGGACGAGACCAAGGAATTGAACCATCCACTGTTCCATCTACTCAGCCAGTAAATCCATGGGGTGGCCTACGTAGATGCTATGGGACAGCAATTAATGAACACGATGGAAATGTGGGCAACATCCTTTTTGGATCGAATGAATAACCACAAACCAACAAGTGTAAGACACTTCGAGGAAATTTTGAATGTCCCTCAGCAAAGATTGGCTAGAGATAAACAGCCTATGCAAGTTAATGGACATTCTAACGGTTAAACTAGTAATCAGAACTATGAGAGACCATCACCTCAATCTTGGTACGAACCTATTCCGAGGCCTATAGCAGGTCAAAATGCCTCAGTACTTAACAGTGAAGCCATGCAATTTGGTGGATTTGGCCCAGTACAAGAAAATGGCATAAGAATGGTACCAAATCCTATGTTCGAAGCCATACCTGGCACAAGGGGGTTCACTAATCCCTTATTCGAATTTATACCTGGGGGGTTGGAAGGTTTTCCTACAAATGGAAGAGATACAACACCAGTTCCAATACCTTTCGCAGGTCCTTTCGCAGGACAGGCTCAAAAGGGTTACCCACACCCCCAGTAGCAACCTGTACCATACGGACAACTAATCCCAAATGTACCACCTTATAGACCAAGAGGACCACTGGCACAAGTTTGCCCACCAAATCCTGTGTTTGCCCCCCTAGTAGTAGTTCAGCAGGCACAAAATATGGTCTCTAGGGACCAAATTGCTGACATTGTTAGAGAGATGTGTGGACCAATGGGTCGGGGGGTCCAGACTCCAGTGTATAGGAAACCGTATCCAGAATGGGTAGACAGGGTACATGAATACCTAAGAGGTTTCAGGATACCAGACTTTGCCCTTTTTTATGGGAATGGAAACCAATCAACAGTAGAGCATATTGCTAGGTTTGCTGCTCAATGCGGCGAATTTACTAATAATGATTATATGAAGTTAAGTTTATTCCCAAATTCCCTAACTGGGGGAGCATTTATATGGTATATTAACCTTACACCTGGCTCTATCCAGACTTGGCAACAAATGGAAGAGGCATTTCATGCCCAATTCTTCCAATCAGAACCAGAGGTCTCCATGGCAGATTTGGCAAGATTGAGTCAAAGGCCCGATGAGAAGGCCACTCAGTTCATTACCAGATTTAAAGGGGCTCGAAATAAATGTAGAGTCATCTTACCAGAGCCAGAATTCGTGAGATTGGCTCAAAATGGTCTAGAGTTTAGGCTTTGAAAGAAGTTTGACTCGACTGAGTTCAGAGACTTAGTAGAACTCACCTATAAGGTGTCTAGATATGAAGCATTATTAGAGGAAGAACAAGATCGAAGTAATGCATCGTATAAGACATATTATAGAGATCCTAATTATGAGATCGATGCAGCAGAGATTGTGGGGAAAGAACCTGTAACCTGTGAAGCATTAATTCATAAAGATACAACAATTGACCAACAGTTTAAAAAGAAAGACCTTCACAGGAAATACTCTTTCGATTTAACTAAGGCAGATGACATTTTTGATCATTTGCTTGCAGCCAATTTCCTTAAGTTACCAAAAGGAGTCAAAATTCCACCTCCTGATGAACTTAAAGGAAAAGTATATTGTAAATGACATAACTCTTGGTCTCACTCAACTAAGAACTGTATTGTTTTTCGAGACAGGATCCAAGAACAAATTCGGAAGGGAAGTTTGAAATTCCCAGCCAAAGCAGAAAAGGCCATGGGAATCGACAGTAATCCATTCCCAGAAATTGGGGAGGCAGCAGCCAATGTCGTTGTGCCAGACCTTCAGAACTTGTCTTTGAAAGAATTGGAAGAAGTCAATGTGCAGATGCATGTGGCCAACCAGACAGCTACCAAGAGAGACACTGGAAATCTACCAGCTATTGGACAAGATTTCTCACACCAGGGGGAGGATTCTGATAAGGAAGCACTGGATGACGATTCCTTAGAAGCAGCTGTAATGCAAAGGATGTGTCCCAGGTGCAGACTAAGTTACAAGTGGTTGAAGGGGCTTCCAATTGATGGGAAGTAGTACTACAAGGATGTACAAAGACGTCCTAAACCAACCAATGCTTACAATAAAAGGGCATATCCATCTGGTGTTAAGCAGTAGCCATTGATGGTTGAACCAACGGCCGATAGAAGGCATTTTTAAAGGCAAGAGGCCTTTTTATGAATCCAGATCACCTAATTATTACAGGATGGAGAGCAGTCATTCTGAAAGGAGACTGGAGAAGGGTTCAGTTTATAGGATCGAAGCTAGGGATTGGCCCCATAGATCAATTTCACGCAGGACAGAAAGTGGACACCTTCATCGAAGGCCTGAATTAGGTCCAAAGCATGAAGTCAGGGCCAAGTAGTGGCCTTCACAGACAGCTTCAAAGGTAGCTTCGAAGGAGGAAAGAAGCAGTTCAACAGTTGGGTCAGTAAGTTCGTGGGTACCTGGGGTTCCAGATTGGTTTGTGATGCAAAACAAACCTAGGGAAGTGTTTACTCAAAGAGAGGTAATTGGAAACCAAGGCAGGATGGTCAAACCTCCTTTGGTGGCTCCCAACAATTGGGTGTTGCTTAAGCACCCAAAAACAAAGGAACCAGACAAGGTCCCTATAATTTCTAGATCACAAAGGAGGAAAATTCAGCGCAGGTACACTCAGTACCAGCAAGACTTGAAAGAGAGTGGAGAGAGCTCTTCATTGGTCCATACAAAAGGAAAGAAGAATCCAAACTCAGACCATATTCCAAAACTAAATCCACAAAGCAAAATGGGTTGTAGTTGGGTAGTAGTAGAGAACAGTTGGCCAAAGTTCACTCTGAACTAAAAGCCAGAGAGAAATCCAGTCTAGTAGAATTGGAAAAGGTATTGATGGAAAGTGATAGCGAGGCAAAGAAAGAAGTTGGCTTAGGCCAAAAGAAAGAAATGATTGAAGAAGAAATGTTCGAAGCCTTCATGGCTGAACAAACATTTGTGGTTGAAAAGCCAGCCGGAAAAGACCATTCGAAAGAATCTGTTAGGAATGAAGTGCCAGAACACAACATGGAGGATGCTTCTGAAGTGGCTGAACAAGGTAGCCAAGAGGAGAAACAGACATAGCCAGCCATCCAATTTGGCTCGTTTCCTCCAGTATCAGTAAATATGGTGCACATACTACCGCATGAATTTCAAACTGGAGATGAGAACCAAGAAGGGCAAGAAATTGACCCAATTCCAGTCTCTAGTGAAGACTCACAAGTGAGTATGGGGCAAGATAATTGTAGAATGGCTACTCCAATAGAAACTGAATACGAGAGTGAAGAAAAAGTGAGCATTAACCTTTCGTATCCTTTTGAGTATCCCTTAAACTCTATGACACAGCATGTCAAGCCTTTGTATATCAAGGCTTTCTTCGATGGGATACAATTAAATCGAGTCTTGATAGATAATGGGGCAGCGGTGAACTTACTACCGAAATCTTCCTTGAAGAAACTAGGGAAAAGGAATCCCAGGTTAATCCCAACCAGCAACTGGAGACAAGCAGATGGCTCAGGGAATTCTGCCCATCAACCTGAGTGTGGGAACCAGAGATTGCATGACAGCATTCTTCATCATCGACAGTAATGCTAAGTACAATGCTTTGCTTGGTAGAGATTGGATCCACACTAACAAATGTGTGCCTTCCTCTTTGCATCAGAAAATAATGATGGCCTTGGGCAATGGGAAGACAAAGGAAATTGATGCAGATCCTCAACCCTTCATAGCCTGTGCAGACTTTGCAGAGGCCAAACTATATATTGAGGGAGTGACACCACTCAGTATACTAAGGAAACCTGATGGCTCAGCCGAAGTAACGGCTGATGAGGAAGTGACACACCTGAAGCACTTAGTCCAGGAGAGTGCTGATGAGGAGGTTGTCGTTAAGGATGACAATGATACCTGGTTGTAGGCAAAGAAATGAAGTCCAAGAAGCCAAGTCTTTGGCTCTAATCAAGTTCTCAATATTGGATGTAAAGTCGATAGTCCAGAGAGTACAAGAGCAAGAGCAAGAGAAAGAAGCCATGAGGATTGGCTGCAAGCAGGAGCAGCAACAGGCCAGAGTTTTGGCCCTTGACAAATACTGTGCATTGGACATTGAAACAAAAGTCCAGGAGATACAGGAGGAAGAGGCCTTATGGACAGATTTTGTCTATGAGGAGGAGGGTAAGGATGTTGAATTAAAGAATCTAGGAGCAGAACACAGTAAGAAAATTGCTTTGAAGCCAGAGGGGATCAAAGAAGAAACTTCAGTAAGTTATCAGACTCTAGACCCCTTAGAAGAAGTAAATTTAGGGGAAAGTCTTATACAACAACCCACCTATTTGAATGCTTGTTTGAATGATCTGGACAGGGACCCGTTGTTGGTTGTTTTGAAGAAATATAAAGATTGCTTTGCATGGTCTTATAATGAACTACCAGGATTGAAGAGATCATTAGTGGAACATAATCTCCCTATGAGGCCTAATTTCAAGCCATACAAGCAAAAGCCAAGAAGAATGAGTCCAGAAGTGATTCAGAAAGTTAAGGAAGAAATTCTTAGGCTACTCAAGGCAGGCTTTATTAGGACGGCCAGGTATGTTGAGTGGCTATCCAATATTGTGCATGTGGTAAAAAAGAATGGTAAAATGAGGGTATGCATTGATTTCAGAAACTTGAATCTAGCAACCCCAAAAGATGAGTATCCTATGCCTATAGTAGACTTGTTGGTAGACAATTCAGCAGGGCATCAAATTTTATCAATGATGGATGGACAGTCTGGTTATAACCAAATCTGCATTACAGAGGAGGATGTTCACAAGACAGCATTCAGATGTCCTGGGAATATTGGAACCTTCGAATGGGTTAAAATGCCATTTGGCCTAAAGAATGCTGGGGCTACATATCAGAGGGCTATGAACACTATCTTTCATGACCTTATTGAAGGGTATTTAGAGTGTTATATTGATGACATTGTAGTTAAATCCCAATCCATGGAGGAGCATCTGTTTCACTTAAAAGCAGCCTTTGAAAGAATGAGAAAGTTCAAATTGAAGCTCAATCCTCTTAAGTGTGCTTTTGGCGTGTCATCTGGATACTTCTTGGGCTATGTAGTACAGAAGAAAGGAATACAGATTGACCAGAATAAAGCCAAAGCCATCATTGAAGCCAGACCTCCATCAAGTAAGAAAGAATTACAAAAGTTCCTTAGATAGGTTAATTTTCTTCGAAGATTCATTTCTAACACTACAGGGAAAACTAAAGTTTTTTCTTCCTTATTAAGGCTGAAAGATGAAGAGGAATTTGTGTGGACAGCAGAGCATCAAATTGCTTTCGAAGGTATCAAAGCCTACTTGGCTAACCCTCCAGTGCTGATGCCACCAAAGGGTGACAAGCCCTTGAAGTTGTACATAGCTGCAGCAGAAGATTCATTGGGAGCTTTCATAGCCCAAGACAATGAAGAAGGTAAGGAGCAAGCTATTTATTACCTTAGTAGGTTTTTAAATTCTTCTGAATGTAAATATTCATCTGTAGAAAAGCTGTGCCTTGCATTGTATTTTGCTGCAATGAAATTAAGATACTATCTTTTGCCTACAACTGTCCTGGTAATTGCAACCACAGATTTGGTTAAGTATATGTTATCTAGACCTATGTTGAGGAGAAGAATTGACAAATGGATATTAGCCTTATTAGAATTTCATTTAGAATATGTTCCGCAAAGGGCAGTGAAAGGACAAGTTTTAGCCAATTTTTTGGCAGATCATCCATCTCAAACAGAAAGCCAAGAAATAATGGAACTCGGTATGGCTAGTGTTAAGCCATGGCAAATGTGGTTCGATGGATCGAAAGCCAATGGCCTAACTGGAATTGGTGTAGTGATTAAGTCACCACAAGGAATAGAAACCACACATGGTTTTAGAGTGGATGAAAGTACTTGTTCTAACAATCAAGCTGAATATGAGGCCTTAATAGTGGGATTAGAAATTTTGATTGGACTACAAGTTCATATAGTTGACATATTTGGAGATTCTCAATTGGTGGTTAACCAAGTGAAAGGAATTTTCAAATGTCAGAGTATAAGCATGTTGCCATACTATGTTATTGCATTACATCTACTTTCTCAATTTCAAATAGCAAATGTAACTTATGTCCCAAGATTCTTGAATAATAGAGCTAATGATGTGGCTCAGAAAGTTTCGAATTTCAAGAGGAGAGATAATACTCAAAGGGACATAAACCAAGCAACATACCAGAAATCTATACCACCCTTAAATAAAAGGAATGTAATCCTGGAAGTCAATCACAATGATTTACAGGAACAAGATTGGAGGCATCCAATAATGTAGTACTTGGCTGGTCCATCTTCGAAGGCCAGCAAGAAAATTAAATTGCAATCCATGCAATACATCATATACGGCAATGCTCTCTACAAAAGAGAGGGAGATGGTTTATTGTTGGAATGTTTGTGCCCAAAAGAAGCATTAACAGCTATGGCTGAGGTTCATGAAGGCATCTGTGGTGCTCACCAACCTGGTGTGAAAATGAGGTGGTTGCTTCGAAGGCATTTCTACTATTGGCCAACTATCCTTAAAGATTGCATAGAGTATGCAAAAGGTTGCCAGGCATGTCAAAAGCATGGCACAATAAGGCATGTGCCCATAACTGAACTGCATGCAGTGGTAAAACCTTGGCCATTCAGAGGGTGGGCCATGGATATGATGGGGAAAATACACCCACCCTCTTCGAAGCATCATTGTTTCATTTTAGTAGCCACCGATTATTTCACTAAGTGGGTCGAAGCTAAGCCATACAAGGCTGTAGACCAGACTGAGGTCATTAGGTTCATCAAGGATTTAATCCATAGATTTGGCATCCCACAAACTATAAATGTTGATAATGGGACTGTGTTCGATGGGAAAATGGTGAAATCCTTTGTGGCAGAGTTTGAAATTAGCCTTGTTAATTCTACCCCTTATTATGCACAAGCCAATGGTCAAGCTGAATCATCCAATAAGTCCTTGAAGAAAGGAATACAAAAGGTCGTGGAAGACAATCTTAGGGATTGGCATAACTTATTATTGGATGTATTGTGGGCTTATAGAACTTCCCCAAGGTCAACCACAGGAGTTACTCCTTATGCCTTGGTGTATGGGCATGATGCAGTGTTACCTGTGGAAATTAATGTTAAATCATTGAGGGTCAGATGCCAAGACCAGCTAAATCCTGAGCAATACCATCAGAGTATGTGCTTGGAATTAGAAGGCATAGATGAAACCAGAATTTTGGCATTAAATAGTATTCTCTTTCAAAAGAAGAAAGCAGCCAGAAATTACAATAAGAAAGTCAAATACATTGGCTTTGATGAAGGTGATTTGGTATGGAAGACAATACTCCCAATAGGAATTAAAAGCCATAAGTTTGGTAAATGGTCTCCTAATTGGGAAGGACCATATCAAATTCATAGAGTCCTGCCTTTTGGGGCATACCATTTAAGAAATTTGAATGGATACATACATCCCAAAAAGATCAATGGCAGATATTTGAAGTCTTATTTCCCAACTATTTGGGAAACACAAGGAGTAGAATAAATGTCAAGCAAAAGAACACAAGAGCACTCAAATGATAAATCAGAATTTGTTTTTCTTCATAAAGAGTTAAATACATTCTGCCATAAATTGGCCCAAAAATCATTACAATGCCTTAGTTGTTCTTTTACAACAGACTTCCTATTCTTAAATGAGGGAACCAACTGAATGGCTGTGGTCATTTCTTGCTTTCGATCGGCCAATTCTTGGTTGATGATTTGCAGTTTGGTGTCAGTTCGAATTAAGGCTTGATTCACTGCAGACAGCTCCTCTTCAAGTTGAGCTTTCCTCTCCAGTAGTTGTGTTCGAAAATGGGAGGCAGAGGAATGTTGTTCCTTTAGCACTGAGACTTCAGAATGTACTGTCGAAACAAAGCTCTGATCTCTCACTAATTCCTCCTCTGCAGCTGAGAGGGAAAATAATGATCTGGTACCGTGCCGGACATATTTGGCCGGACAGAGTTACGCCGGGCAAGATTCGGTCCGAGCAGGTAATGGGCCGAGAAGGTGCTCGGTCAAGGCACCGATTGGGTGAACCGAGCTGCGTGCTTTGGGCGGAAGCAAGCCCAACAGTAAATTATCCGGCGCCCGGAAAGGCGTCAACGGCCGAGGTGTTTGGCTGTTCGGCAGGGAGGCCGACCGGTCAAGCAGATGACCGGCGCCAGGAAAGGTGTAGTCAACCGAGCTATGAGTTTGTTCGGCAGTAAGGCCGACACAGGAGAATGCGAGATATCCCGGTCGCGGTCCAGCCGGGATGCTGCCTAGCCCGGTTCTCTCAAGCTTAGCCAGTGGCGTGCTTGGGCAAGGAGCACAGCCCGGCTATGGATAGGGCAGCTCAGCTGCCGGGCTCCAGTAGAGAAGGCAGGCAGTTGGGATTAGGTGATGTTCAGCATGGTGTGAGCTGACAGAGGCATGGTGTGTGTGTTAACAGATGGGATAGCAGAAGCCACGTGTTGAGAGATCACTGGGAGTGGATATGAGGCGCAGAGAGGTATATAAACAAGTCTGCGCCACCCCTTACGGGGATGGACAATTTTTGTAAGTAAGACTTACACTCAAACACAGTCCCTTCTCTCTAGTTGTCTTTCCAGGTGTGTGAGGTTCTAACTTGAGCGTCGGAGGTGTTTTCCGGCCACACACCGCCGGGTAGCTCACCGCCTTTGTGTTTTCAGGTGATCGGACAGCTGAGGAGCTTGGAAGAAAGGAAGTGCGGGTTGTCGGAATATTTCCTCCCCGTACAATTGGCGCCGTCTGTGGGAAGCTTGCAGATAAAACCTGGTCTTCTGGGTTCATCTGATCGCCGTTCATGGCGCACAACGAGGAGTTTCCGTTGTCCGCCGTCGATGGAGCCACCCCGGAGTTTGTCCGGCAGAGAGAAGGACTCCCAGCCATCCTTCCGATGGCGAACTTGGAAACAGCCACCGGAGGACAGGCGGGAGACGCGCGGGACAAGCGCGGAAGAAGTCATGGCCGTTCTCGGAGTCCAGACGGTCACCGGCGGCGGAGAGAGTCACACTCCAGACGTCTGGAACTCAAGTTGAGAGACCAAGACGCCGTCATCCGGCGAATGGCGGCAGAGATGGAGGAGCTTAAGCGGCATTACAAAGGGAAGGGTGTAGCTGGAGTGGGTGACCACAGTGAGCGCACCCCATCCCGCCGTTCAGCCCCCTCCCGCCGTTCAGCCAGCCAGAGTTAGAGGCACACTCCGGCAATCTCTATTACCAGGAGCTACAGAGATGGTGATTCCGACTTGCGCGCAGAGAAGTCCAGCGCGCAAGACAGCACTTACAGACCCTCACGTCCGGAGACGACGTCGAGGTATTCATACTCCGCCTGTACAGAGGATTTGCGGGCAGTTTTGAAGGAACGGGCTCGCCGGCGGGAAGCTCAGAGGGTGCCGGCGCTCCAGCGGCTATCCTACGGAGCCCATGCCTGCGAAGAGGTCGGAATGCCTCCCCCGCGTCAAGCGGCGCCATTCCTTCTAGATACGGATTTGGCCAGGCTGAGCGCCACTCCTTTTTCACTGGAGATAGAAACAGCGCCGCTTCCGGCGGGATTCCACCAGCCAAAGTTTACCCTTTACGATGGAAAGACCGACCCGTACATGCATGTAAGTCATTTCCGACAGGTTATGGCCGGACACCGGCGGGATGATGCTCTTATGTGCCTTATCTTTCCGTCGAGTTTGGGCGAGTTGGGATTGAAGTGGTTCGGAAGGCTACCGGAGGGAAGTATTGAAAGGTGGCAACAGCTGGCTGAAGCCTTCGTAACGCGCTTCACGACTAACACCAAAACTCCAAAGGAAGTTGATCATCTCCTGAGTGTCAAGATGGAACCGAGCGACACTCTCAAGGCGTACAACTCCAAGTATTGGGAGACTTTCAATGAAATACTAGACTGCCCGGTCAACCTTGCTATCGTTCAGTACAAGCGTGGGCTCCCGGTCGGACATAGACTGCGAGACTCACTTACCATGCAACAACCTACGACCATGGGTCAGCTTATGCAGCGCATCAATGAGCATATCCGTGTAGAGGATGATGCCTCGGCCTCGACCGCGAAGGAAGCCCCGGTCGTAACAGATAAGAGGTCGGCAGGAAAAGTGCATGCAGTCGGACAAGAGTCCAGCAGGCCCAATGACCGAGCAGAGGAGTCGGATCGCGGTTCAAACCGCAAGAACCGGGGTAGGGGCGGCGTAATGACAGGAATGATTACTCCCGGGATGACTACCCCCGAGATGATGTGGCCGATGCAGGCAGAAGGTTGAAAGCAAGAACGGGCATCACCACGGTCTTCAAAATTCCAATCTATCGCATACTTAGTGAAATCCGCGACGAGGAGTACGTCCGGTTTCCAGCTAAGTTAGGCGACGGACAGAAAGGTTTTAATCCGAGATACCGTTGCACCTTTCACCGGGAGCGTGGACACCGGACAGAGGATTGTCTGCCTTTGAGGCAACACTTAGAAGAGCTAGTTGCAGCTGGGCACCTAGACCTCTACATTGATGGGGGTGTTAAGGCGAATCAGGTTCCAGTTGATCCCCGTGGACCGGATGACCGGGATGCACCTCCTCAGGGGGTTGTGAATGTCATCCACGGTATAGTGGAACCGGCGCATGTCTGCGAGCTCCGGGGCATGATCAAGAAGGCAGAACACATGAGGGAAGTTTTGTCCGTTCAGCCTGCGCTCAAGAGGGGGAAGACCGAAGCAAAAGATGTGATCAGTTTCTCCTCAAGGGATTTGGAGCGCATTCAGACACCGCACAACGACGCCTTGGTAGTAACACTCCGCGTCAATGATTTTGAAGTTAAAAGGATGTTGATCGATCAGGGAAGCTCGGTCGAGATCATGTATTACGACGCTTTCAAACAGCTCAAGCTCCGAGATACAGATTTGGCCCCAGCAACTTCACCGTTGGTCGGTTTCAACTCACAACCAGAGTGGCCTTTGGGAAAGATTATTCTTCCGATTAAAGCGGGATCTGTGGTCAAACAGGTTGAATTCTGGGTGTTGCAGGTGCCATCCACTTACAATTTGATCCTTGGAAGAGGCTGGCTTCATGCTATGCAAGCCGTGGCATCAACCTTCCACCAAGTGATGAGATTCCCCTCGGCTATGGGGGCAATCGAAGAGATTTGGGGCGATCAGGTCATGTCAAAACAATGCTTTGTGGCGGTCAACGGAAGCCGGGCTGCCAAGGGATTTGTTCAAATGATTGAGGGACCGGAGGACCAGGTAGTCCTAGATGATGTGGGCACCAAGGCAGAAGACAAAGCCGTGGAAGGATTGGTGGAGGTACGAATTGATACCGAGCAGCCAGACAAGTTCTTCTTGCTCGGCTCATCCCTCACCGCACAAGAAAGGACCGAGATGGTAGAATTTCTTATGGCCAACATCGAAGTTTTTGCATGGTCGGCTTACGACATGCCCGGCCTAGATCCAAGTTTTATCTGCCATCATCTCAATGTCTTCCCCGGTGCCAAGCCGGTCATCCAGAGAACAAGGAGGTCAGCGTTGCATCACGCCGAGGTAGTGGCGGAGGAAGTTAAAAATTTGCTTGAGGCACGAGCGATACAAGAAGTGCACTATCCTCGGTGGATCTCAAATACAGTCGTGGTACCTAAGAAGAATGGGAAATGGCGGGTTTGTGTTGATTACAAGACCGTCAACCGTGCTTGTCCAAAAGATAGCTTCCCTCTGCCTAGGATTGACCAACTTGTGGATTTGATGGCTGGCCATGACAGGCTAAGTTTCTTAGATGCTTACCGCGGCTACCATCAGATCGCCATGCACGGTCCAGACAGAGAAATCACTTCATTTACTACGCCAAGGGGACTCTTCTGCTACCGAGTTATGCCTTTTGGTTTAAAGAACGCCGGGGCGACTTTTCAGAGGATGGTGACCAAGATGTTTGCTCCTTTGCTCGGCTGGACAATGGAAGCTTACATTGATGACATGGTGGTGAAGAGCAGGCATCAAGCAAATCATTTGTCCGACCTGGCCGAGATGTTTGCCATTCTCAAAAAACACAAGCTACGCCTGAATGCGTCTAAGTGTGCCTTCGGTGTGGGATCCGGGAAGTTTTTGGGATTCTTAGTCACAAACCGAGGTATTGAGGCAGACCCTACACAAATTCGAGCCGTGCAAGAGTTAAAGCAGCCTAGCTCGGTGAAAGACGTGCAGCATCTGGCCGGGATGGCCGCCGCGCTTAACCGATTCATAAGCCGGTCATCAGATCGCTGCCGTCCTTTCTTTCAGTCCTTGAAATCAAAGTTCTCGTGGGATGAAGAGTGCGACCGAGCTTTGGCCGAGCTCAAGGAATATCTGTCTTCAGCGCCACTGTTGGTCACGCCGGAGCCTGGAGAAGAACTCTATCTTTATCTAGCCGTATCACAGCATGCAGTCAGTGCGGTGCTTGTTCGGGCTGAAGGAATCAAGCACCTCCCCATCTTTTATGTCAGCAAGACCTTGCTACCGGCAGAGACTAGGTACCTGCCTCTTGAAAAACTTGCTTTGGCATTAATGATGGCTTCAAGAAAGTTGGCGCACTACTTCCATGCACATACTATCATCGTCTTGACCGAGTTCCCCCTCAAAGCTTTATTTGAACGGGCGGATTTTTCCGGCCGAGTTCTTAAGTGGGCGGTCGAGTTGGGACAGTTTAATGTGAAGTTTCAGCCGCGCACTGCCATCAAAGCCCAGAGTTTGGCTGACTTCGTCGCCGAATTCTCACCTGGAACTCATCGGGTATGCCCGGTCGATATTACCGCGGCAGATGATGAGGTGCACGCAAGTTCATTTGAGGTACTACCACTTGGCGGGGTTAGCGGCGCGGACTTTGCGCGCACCACCGCAGTGACCTACGCTTGTACAATGCCAACAACCGGTGATGCGTTGGCAGAGTTGGGTGTTGTTATTCCACCAACTCTGCCTGGTACAGCATCACCAATGGGGGAAGTAATGGAACTACTCAGCACCGAGCCTGCGGCAGGCATAATACCGCAGCCTGGTGATTCGCCTACGGACTTAGGCATGGCAGACCGACTTGCTGAGTCCGGTGCCGAATCACCAAGGGGGGCTGGAGTGGGACCAGTAAACGCAGAATTTGAAACCGGACAAACCGGAGAGCCGAGCAACCTTGATCCCGCCACCCCTCGCAACTCTCAAGACCCATCAGACTGCTGGAAGCTTTTTGTGGGGGAAATGTGGAAGCTTTTTGTTGACGGGGCGTCCAACCGTCACGGTGCAGGGCTAGGTATTGTTCTTATCTCCCCAGCTGGTTTAACCATTGAACATTCTATCACCCTTGGCTTCCCAGCATCTAACAACGAGGCTGAGTATGAGGCCCTTCTGGCCGGGCTCAAGAGCGCAATTCAGATGAAAGCTGCCGAGCTAATGGTGTACAGTGACTCCCAACTTGTGGTTAACCAAGTCTCTGGGATTTACGAAGCAAAGGATGACCGCATGGCGAGGTACCAAGCTCTGGTCAGGGAACACATCAAGCAGTTTCAGGCAATCAGAGTCCAAAAGATCGGCCGAGAAGAAAACAACCGAGCTGATGAGCTGGCCGGCCTGGCATCGATGGTAGATAGTATGTCTCCAAATCCCTTGTTAATTGACTTTCTTCCACGACCGAGCATTGAAGATACCGGGCAGACAGAAGTACTCTGCGCCGAGCTGGGTCCGTCGTGGATGGATCAAATCATCTTGTTCCTCAGAGACCGGATTCTACCAGCCGAGAAGAAGGAAGCACATAAATGCCGGGTGAAGTCAGAGCGGTTTTGGCTCTCTCCATCTGGCGCGTTGTATAAAAAGTCTTTCAGTGGTCCTTACTTAAAATGTGTGCACCCGAGCAGCGTGGAGGCCTTCCTGTAGGAAATTCACGAAGGCATTTGTGGCAGTCACATTGGGGGCAGGTCCTTGGCCTACCGAGCTATTTCACAAGGCTATTGGTGGCCGTACATGCAAGCTGACGCACAAAAATATGTCCGGAAATGTGAGAAGTGCCAGAAATTTGCACACCAGATCCACCAGCCGGCCAGAGAGCTTCTCCCCCTCACCAGCCCTTGGCCTTTTGCAATGTGGGGACTAGATATAGTGGGACCGCTCCCAACAGCACCGGGCAACCGCAAGTTCTTTATCGCGGCGACGGACTACTTCACCAAATGGGTTGAAGCCGAGCCTTTGGCAACTATCAAGGAGAAAGACGTGAAGAGGTTTGTGTGGCAGAATGTGGTAACGCGGTTTGGCGTCCCCAAGATTTTGATCTCTGACAACGGCACCCAGTTTGACGGTCGCCTATTCAGAGGCTTTTGCGAAGATTTAAAGATTGAATTCTACAACTCCACTCTGGCTTACCCACAGTCCAACGGTTAAGCCGAGGCATCGAACAAGACTATATTGGATGGGTTAAAGAAACGGCTGGAGAAGGCAAAGGGAAAGTGGGCCGAGGAACTTCCCAGCGTCCTCTGGGCATACCGGACTACCCCGCGGCGTTCTACCGGGGAAACTCCATTTGCTCTGGCTTATGGCATGGAGGCGGTCATCCCTTTGGAAGTTGGCATGCCCACCCTCAGAAGCGAAAACTTTGAGCCTGAGCTGAACACCGAGATCATTGCTCTGGAATTGGATCTGGCGGAGGAACGCCGGGAAAAGGCTCTTATCCGTGTGGCCGCCTATCAACAAGAGCTTTCCAGGAAGTACAACAAGACAGTGCACCCCAGACCGTTTAAGGTGGGTGATTGGGTCTTAAGAAAAGTTATGGGAAATACCTTGGTGCCAGGAGAGGGCAAGCTAGGGGCAAACTGGGAGGGACCATACAAGATAACCGGTCTAGCGGGCAAGGGGGCATACCACCTGGAAGACTTGGATGGTAGAGCAATACCTCGACCGTGGAATGTGGCCAATCTGAAACTGTACTATTTCTAGCTTTTTCGCAAAGGAGCTTTTTGCATTACACTTCAGAATGTAATTCTTTTTGTCAATATATACAAGTGTCTTCTTTGCCTTCACATTTTGATGTTTTGTTCAAATTAAACATTCCCAACCGAGATGTTTTGCTTCGGTTGGAAAAATTGGTGTTTTGCCCAACTTTGGATTCCCAACCGAGATGTTTTGCTCCGGTTGGAAAAGTTGGTGTTTTGCCCAACTTTGGATTCCCAACCGAGATGTTTTGCTCCGGTTGGAAGAGTTGGTGTTTTGCCCAACTTTGGATTCCCAACCGAGATGTTTTGCTCCGGTTGGAAGAGTTGGTGTTTTGTCCAACTTTGGATTCCCAACCGAGATGATTTTATCCGGTTGGAAGAGTTGGTGTTCTGTCCAACTTGGGATTCCCAACCGAGATGTTTTGCTCCGGTTGGAAGAGTTGGTGTTTTGCCCAACTTCGGATTCCCAACCGAGATGTTTTGCTCCGGTTGGAAGAGTTGGTGTGTGCCCAACTTCGGATTCCCAACCGAGATGTTTTGCTCCGGTTGGAAGAGTTGGTGTTTTGCCCAACTTCGGATTCCCAACCGAGATGTTTTGCTCCGGTTAGAAGAGTTGGTGTTTTGCCCAACTTCGGATTCCCAACCGAGATGTTTTGCTCCGGTTGGAAGAGTTGGTGTTTTGCCCAACTTCGGATTCCCAACCGAGATGTTTTTACCCGGTTGGAAGAGTTGGTGTTTTGTCCAACTTTGGATTCCCAACCGAGATGATTTTACCCGGTTGGAAGAGTTGGTGTTTTGTCCGACTTTGGATTCCCAACCAAGATGTTTTGTCCGGTTGGATGGGTTAATGTTTGTGCAAGTTAGATATTTCCTGCCGAGATGAATTACCTCGGTTGGAGGTGGTATGATTTGGTCTCTCAACAACCGAGGTGATGTATCCCGGTTCAGTGAGTTGATGTTTTAATGAAGTTCAAGCAAAACCGTGCAAACACTTCATGAAAGTAAAACTTTTTCATTAATTCGAAATGAGTACAAAGGTGGGGTACTTAGCCCGGTTACAAAATGTGGGACTTAGCCCGGTTACATTAAAAACAAACAAAAGCAAGTTCAAAGAGAAACTAAGCAAGGGGGGAGAGGTTGTCAAATTCATCTTCAATGTTGACCGGTGGAGTCCTCTCTTGATCACCGGGCTCATTCTGGACATTCTGCTCGGGGCTGCTTCCTTCACCGGCGTCTGCAGCAGTCTCTTTAGCAAGCTCTTCCTCGGCCTCTGCCTGCAACGCAGTGAAGACGTCGTTGGCATAAGGCACAAGGTAGACCGGCAGAAAGGCTTTTGGTGTGGAGGCAAACACATCGGTTTCTGGGCCCTGACCGAGCTGAGAGCAAGCTTCCTTCCAGCCGGCCTTGAAGTATATGTCCTGGGTTGCAAAGACCTGCTTTTTGTAGTTATCTTCTGCTTCTTGGAAGCCGGCATTGTTGGCAGCCTCACAGTCTTTGTCCCTGGACTCCCTCAGTGCATTTAGCTCGGCCTGAAGTTCGTCTCGCTTCTTCTCGGCCGCTTCCAGTTGCCCGAGCAGTCGGTTGTTCTCGGTGCTGGCTCTGTCAAATGATGCTTTTGCCCGGCCTAACTCGGTTTGGAGGCTTTCGACTTGGCTGGCAGTGTCAGATGCCTTTTGCCGAAGCCGGTGAATGCGCTCCATTACCAAGTGCTGTTTCTGGATGGCCTGCAAGTAGCAAATATGATCAGTAAGGAAACCGGGCAAACACTTGTGAAATTTTGGAAGTAAATTAAGTCAGTTACCCTGGTCATTGATTTCACGGCCGATTTGACCAGCCGGGTGTCTGGAACGTGGTCACTTCCAACCACGTCGGTCGGCAGTAAGAGTGCCTTTGACAGGTCAAAAGCCAGCAGATGTTCCTTGTCTCCCTTGACCGAGGCGTTGGCCGGGATGTCAGCTCCCCGGTGTTTCAACTGCGGGCGCCAGGCCGGTACGGTGTTCGCCCTCGCTGGAGGTTGCTCGGTTTCGAGCTCAGCCACCAGCTCGGCTGTGGGATCTGTCCGAGTTCTTTTTCCTCCCCGGCGCTGCGCAGGTTCCCGACGTGGTTGGCCGGCTGCAGGAGTGGCGAGGCCAATCACGGGGCCGCTGGATTGACCGACCGCGGATGAGGGAGTTGTGACGCCCGGTAGCTCGGCTGAAGTGGCAGTTAGCAAATTTCGAATTCGGCTCTGTTTGGCCATTTCCTGTTCCTCGGTCAACCGGATTAAAGGGATGTCTGGTAAAGTTGGATCTGGAGGAGGAGTTGGTGCGCGTAGGAAGTCAGTGATTCTACCCCGGCGGGGAGCAGAGTATCTGTAAGTAGCTTGATAACCGAGCAGTTCGTCACAATCCCGGTGCCTGTATCGGAGCACGGTTCGGATTGACTCGGAGTTTGGGAACTGGTAATTTGCCTGTAGAGCCTGGATTGCTGCAAAGGAAACAAAAAAATGGTTAAGTCAAGAACAATCAGTAAAGGGGATTGACCGAACAAGAAAGCGCGGCTTACATGAAGAACCGAAGTCCTTGCTGATAAACCAGCCCGGTACCTCGGCCGTTTCATAGTTGCCTGACACCCAGAAGAAGTCGTCATCGTGCAAGTCTTTATCTGGGGTGCCGGTCACTATTTTTTCCTTGCCCGGTCTTATTTTCAGGTAGTAGGCAAGACCGTCCCCGGTGTGGCCCATGGTGTATTGCCTTAAGATCTCGGCTAAGCCTAGTTGAGTGCCAAGCCGGTTATTTAATTCGTGAACGCCATTGATAATCCGGTATGTATTTGTTGACACTTGGGTTGGTGCCAGCCCGGTGCGGCGTAAGAATTCTGTGATCAGGGGATTGAGTGGAAATCGAAGGCCACCCTCAACTATTGAGAGCACGGTGAAGGGGCATTGCTCGGCTCTTTCCCAGGGTGTTGTTTTCTCGGCCGCAAGCTCGAGGTGGACATCGGCCGGGATGCCGTACTCCTCCCTGAACGCATCTAAGGCGGCCGGGGTGTCTACCATATAGCGGTACTTCCCCATGTTTGGCTCCTAATGTAGCTCGGTTGTGGTTTGGCACTGAATGTTGCTCGGTCTTGAGAGCCTCAGAAGTGGACAGTGGTCCCCTTGGACTCTGCAGGAAAAGGATGGCAATGGTAAGTGTGAGCGCGGTAGCTCGAACCGAGCTTGACTTTAGCTCGGTCCTCCAGAGTGCCAAATCACCCCGGTTCTTCGTGGTTGCCAGGGAGCTCGGTCGCCCAAGCGGTCCAGATTTTAGCCCGGTTGGACGACCAAGTACTACTATCTCGGTTTTTGTTGCGTTTGTTAAGAACAAGTTGTTTGCACGGTTCTTAGAGTATTTTGGATCAAAAGAAGACCAAGAGCCCGGTCCGCCCCAGTTCTTCAGGAAAGATGAAAAACACCTCAAGTGTTCGAGGGTTTTGGGAGGTTTTTGGTACCCAAATCCTAAAAGCTACGTTTTTCTACCCTAATATGCGAAATAGAAATGAAAGAAGCAGTAAGAGGGAATTAGAAGCACTTACGAGGCTGTTGGCAGTGGTTCCTCCCCTTCAAGCTTGAATATCAGCAGCGGCGAGAAGACTAGAGCTCTGGAAGTTCTAATGGCAGGGGTTCAGTAAGGGAGAGAGGCGTAGAGCAGGGGGCATATATATAGACACAACCGCCAAAATTTGAATTCCATACGACGGCGGTTGGCCGCTCGAGGACGAATGGCGGGGCGCCACCTGTCACCATTAATGGCTCTATCAGAGTTGAAGAGGCTGGGGGGCAGCAGATGCGTCAGCCGGGGAAAATAAGAAGCCACCGAGGTCAGATGTAGCATCGACCGGGGGGACAGCCGGGCAAAATGGAAGGTAAAACCGGGCAATTTCGAAGACAAAGGGTCATCTAGCCTGGTTACCAATTGATGAGCCGGGGACCGAGGAAATGATACCCCGGTTGGAGAAAGTAATCCCTGTCACGCTGGAGCGGACGGAATTAAGGGGCAATTGAGAGGGAAAATAATGATCTGGTACCGTGCCGGACATATTTGGCCGGACAGAGTTACGCCGGGCAAGATTCGGTCCGAGCAGGTAATGGGCCGAGAAGGTGCTCGGTCAAGGCACCGATTGGGTGAACCGAGCTGCGTGCTTTGGGCGGAAGCAAGCCCAACAGTAAATTATCCGGCGCCCGAAAAGGCGTCAACGGCCGAGGTGTTTGGCTGTTCGGCAGGGAGGCCGACCGGTCAAGCAGATGACCGGCGCCAGGAAAGGCGTAGTCAATCGAGCTATGAGTTTGTTCGGCAGTAAGGCCGACACAGGAGAATGCGAGATATCCCGGTCGCGGTCCAGCCGGGATGCTGCCTAGCCCGGTTCTCTCAAGCTTAGCCAGTGGCGTGCTTGGGCAAGGAGCACAGCCCGGCTATGGATAGGGCAGCTCGGCTGCCGGGCTCCAGTAGAGAAGGCAGGTAGTTGGGATTAAGTGATGTTCAGCATGGTGTGAGCTGACAGAGGCATTGTGTGTGTGTTGACAGATGGGATAGCAGAAGCCACGTGTTGAGAGATCACTGGGAGTGGATATGAGGCGCAGAGAGGTATATAAACAAGTCTGCGCCACCCCTTACGGGGATGGACAATTTTTGTAAGTAAGACTTACACTCAAACACAGTCCCTTCTCTCTAGTTGTCTTTCCAGGTGTGTGAGGTTCTAACTTGAGCGTCGGAGGTGTTTTCCGGCCACACACCGCCGGGTAGCTCACCGCCTTTGTGTTTTCAGGTGATCGGACAGCTGAGGAGCTTGGAAGAAAGGAAGTGCGGGTTGTCGGAATATTTCCTCCCCGTACAGCAGCCTTGGCAGTATGGCAAATGTTGATATAGAAGTCGATAGTAGCTGCTGCCTGAGATAGGTGACTTGAGACAGTTATATTGTATTGCTCGACAACTTTGCAGCACTGCAGGAAGCCATTTCTTATTATAGGCCTTTGTAAAGCCTCAAAAAGAATCCTTGAAAAAGATATCAGCAATTCCAGACAACTGTCTAAATCCATTAGAGGTGCAGAAGGCTTCTTACTGGAGGAAGAGGAGCTCTCAAGAATTTCTAACAAAGAGTCAGCCAAAACTAACGGCTCGGCCTCATCATTAGTTATTGGAGAGGTAGAGGGTATGTCGAAGAGACTGGCTAGCCTTGCTTCGAAGATATCTATTTCCTCCATGGACATAAGGGGTGCAGAAAGAGTGGTGGTGGGGGACACAGAGGACTGCATAGGGATAGGAGAAATGGATGGAGCATCCTCAGCAGTCTCTATGGTCCTAGCCACCAATACGTCAAGGGAAGAAGGGCTGGAAGTAGGTAAAGGTAATAAACCATGGGTTGGGGAGCTACTAGCACCCTCTTTAGGGGAATCAGCTATCATCAAAGATGGAGCAACAGTTGGAACTTCCTTAGGGGGTGGGGAAAGAGCAAGGCTCAGAAAAGAATTGAATAGAGGTAAATCAAAAGATAAGAAAGGAAGATATGGATTTAATCCAAAGGGAAAAGGTGCAGGAATGTTTGGCCTCAAAGGGTGTACATGGAATGTAGGCCTGGGAAGTGGGAGTATTATCTGAATGGCCTTCACATTTTGCATTTGGTCAACCTCAATTGAAACTGAGGGAGTCCTCATTGGACGAATAAGCTCAAAAGTTGTTGCTGCAAAAGAAGAGAATGACAAAGTAATGTCAAGGCTCAATACCCAAAAATTCAACAAGGGAAAACAGTAGAGGCTTTAAAGAAGTTACTTGTTTCAGGAGTGACAGCAGCAATATGAGAGCTTCAAAGAGAGTAGTGCTCAGCAATGTGTTGCCTCCTTGCAGTATCCCTTTGAATTGCATCAGCAGCTGCAGCTTCATCTCTTAGGAATTGCTGCTGCCGTTTCTTCTCAGCTCTCTCAAAGACAATTATGGCCTTGGAGTGCTCTTGTTCCACTACCTTAGCAGCTGCCTCATGTACAGGGTCCTTGGCAAAATCAGAAGGAGAGACAGTTATCTTCCTTCTCTTTTTTCTTTGTATTGGCATTGAATGTTCTTCCTCAATTTCTTTTTCTCTAATTTGGGACTCAGATTCTTTAGAAGTGAGCTCCTCTACTTTGACAGTTGTCTCATGTGTGAGATCTTGGACTAAGTCAGAAGAAGAGACGGTCACTCTTTTCCTTCTTTTCAGGGGAGACTCTTGCTCTTGAGCTAATTCTTCTTCTTCTTCTTCTTCTTCTTCTTCTTCTGCTTGCACCTCAAAAACTTCCTTTTCAGGCTCAAGTAAAAGTCTCATTTTCTTTTGTTGCCGTTTGCTTTTGAGGAGATTTAGAGCCTGAGTCTTTTGAGGAGAGTCTCCCTGTGAGGCACCTGCACCACCTTCACAAAAGGAGAATTAGAGATAAGACTAAAAGCATTATAAATAAGGTAAAAAGAGAAGAGATGAGGGTATATACCTTTCTTCAAGGTGGCCCGAGTAATTCTAGGAAGAGTTGAAGCAGCAGGAGCAGACTGTGTAGAGGCAGGCACAGGAACTGAGGTGGTCAGAATAGTGGAAGAAGTAGCAACTCCAGCTCCTTTGGGCTTGGGCACATCCAACACTGTCAGTAGGTCTTGTGGGGAAATGGCCAAGTACACTTCCATATTGGTCACCCACCAGTTTTGATACCTCTTCAAAATGTTACCTTGAGGAAGGAAGGGGGTATACTCAAAATCGATTAAGTCCTGTATAAATTTGGAAGTTGTCTCTTCCAGTCTGGACCTTCGAACTTTCACATCCCTTGTGGTAAGACTGAGATTGGTATTACTACAAAGGGGTATTGGGACCCCCTGAGAGAAGCCAAATTGTCTAGCAAATTGTGCAGGACAATAGGGCTTAGCAATGCATTTGTAAGCTCTGGGGTTCATGGTCCCAATGAACAATTCTCTGGGTATTAAAATGGAAGCCCATATATCTTTGTGAGCAGGTGAGGCACAGAGCCTATCATTTAGGAAATTCTTCAACCAAAATGGGCCAATAGTAGGGGGTTCGAAGGGACGGAAGCAGTAGGAAGGAGAAGAAGCTGGAAGTTGGTGGAAGAAAGAGAAGTAAAAAGCAAAAGTAGAAGGATAAAGTGAAGCATTGGCTAGCCTCATGCCATGAGTAGGAGGGTCTGGCTCAAAAAATTTAAGGCATTTGGATTGCAACTCAGGGAAATAAGCAAAAAGCCAAAGCTAAAGAATCTAAATCGGCCCCCCTTGATTGGTATCTAAGGGCTTCTCACAGAAAAGAGAGCATGCTCTATATACGTGGCCTAGAACGTATGGGGCCAAAGCCACCCTCTTCTGTAAAACAAGGACTTTGGCAAGAAGGGCAAATTCAGGCATAATTCTTTGAGAGGAGGTGCAGAAAAGGAACTTACAAAGCCAATATAATAAGAAAGAGAAAAACTCCCTATCGGTCACAGAACCCTCCCTTCTATTCTCAGCCTTGACAAAATCACTATAGGATGAGTTAAGAGAGGGAAGGGAAAAAGGGACTGCTAGGTCAGGATAATTTGGTCCAATGGGAGTTCCAATGGGAGATAATCCTAAAAGATGACAAATGTCAAGAACAGTAGGGGCCATCATCCCATATCTAAATTGGAAGAAATTAAAAGCAGAATTCCAAAAGCACAGACCAGCAGGAATTAAGAAGGGGTCCTCTGAGATGGTTAACCTGGATAGTTGGAGGGCGTCGAGGAGGCAGAGTTCTTGAAGGTCCAGGGTCCTACTAGGGACAACTCGATCATACCACTCTTGCCACTCCGGTCTCACCGTGGGCCAGCATCGGTGGGGGCGGTTCGTCTTCCAGTTCCTCCAGTCAAGGCCACCTTCGTAAAGGAGATAATGGTCTTCCAGACGAGGATATAGAGCTGGAAGCTCAATCGGAACCTCCTAGAATATGGGGCCAAGCACATAGTCTTGCTGCACATGACGACGAGGGATAAAGATGCGTCCATCGATGGCACTTTTCTCCCCAACCTTGTACTTTTCACATTCCGCATCAATAAGCCTTTTCAGGGCTACAGATAGACTCACACGCTCTACAACTGGCACTTTCAATGAAGAGGAAGCCATTGATAGAACGCTCTCTCAAAGGACGAAGCTGGGAAAGGGAGTAGAAAGAAGTAGGAGATGAATAAAGATAAAGGATTTGTATGTTGAGCGAGCAAGAGATTTTAGAATGCGAAATAAAAAGGGTTTCAAAAGCCTTTATATCTGAAAGATACATCGCGTAAATTCGTTAAGTACTAAAAGTACGAATACGAAGAATTTCCTTCAATATTGATACTCTTGGAGGGAAAAAACATCCCAGATGTTGATCCAGCTTCGAAGTATAATATTTGGCTTCGAAGCCAGATTTTGGCGCCAAAAGTCAAATAACAAATGGCTTCGAAACTAACAAGCCAGCTTCGAAGCACATTTCATGCTTAGAGATGTAAGAATACTCAAGTATTCATGTACTTCGAAGGGGATTAATAACCTGTTTTAGGTTTCTTAATGAAAGTAATGTCCTTCGAAGTGGAACTTGAGACCCTGTGAGGGTGGAAATTGGTATTCAAAACATAACACACCAGATTTTGGCACCAAAAGTCCAAAAACAACGGCTTCGAAACCAAGAAGCCGGCTTCGAAGCATATTCCGTACCCAATGGATGCAAGAATGTTCAAGTATTCGTTTACTTCAAAAGGATTAAAAACCTGTTTTAGGTTTCTCCATGAAAGTGATGTCCTTTGAAGCAAAACTAGAAATCCCTTAAGAATGGAAATTGGCATTCGAAACATCAAAACCAATAATTGGTTTACATATATATTCAGAAAAAGTTGTCTTTTCAAGCCAAAAACAGTGCAACCCTCAAAAGGAACTTCTATATTTTCGAAAGTATGGACTATTGTTCAAGACAAAAAGATCAATTTGAAACTGATTGATCATACTAAGTCATTGACCATATGTTGGTTATTATTGAAACAAGTTTTGAAGAGTAAGGTTGTTAAATTCGAAGCATGGATCCTGAATGGAAAAACATCAAAAACTATAAACTACATTCCATAAATTGAAAAAGTTCATGGTCGTTTTGGTTAATATTCATTTAAAACGATTGAATCCAAGTTCGAAGGAAAAGATTGTTCAGTTCGAAGCTCTGAAATTGCTTTTAAAGACAAATGGAGACAAGATCAAACCATATCAAACAAAGAAAAGTCTTAGTGGTGTTAAAAGCAAAAGCAGTTACATCGAATGGCCCTATTTGGGTACAAACTCAAGCTCATAAAAATAGGGAATGGAATAAATAACAAGATCATGAAATTTAGTCCAACTATGATCAATGAATTTTTGTTCTTTCTTTATTCTATCCTCTATTTCTTCTAACATTGGCTGCATGAGTTGATGTGCTCTCACTTCGTAAAAGAGCTCTTCAGCCTTTATTTTGAAAGCTGTTTCTCTCAATCCTTGTTCCAATTCGTCTATATCCAAGTCATCCCAGTACGTATAATCTTTATTTTTGAAATCATCGAATTCTTCAATAAAGTTTTCTGCTTCGTACTGGGAATGAATTCGAAGGGACGAAAGTTGGTCTAAAGATTGGGTGGTGGTCATAGAGGTCTGATGCCAGTGGAGAAGCAATGGAAGTTGGTCCAAAAACATGTGAAGCTCCGCTTGGGCGAGGGGGCTGAGGACGTGACCCCAAGTCAAAATATCACAAGCCCATCGAAGGTTCTTAAGAGGGACTTCGTCCTCAAGAACATTGAAGGGCAAGTGGGAGAAAGCCGCGAGCAGAAGTTGAGCTTGTTTCCGCTCAGCCGGAGTAGGGGAAGGTGGAGGTTTGTAAGGTGGAAAGACCTTATCCGTGGAGAGGGCAAGCCTCAGTTTCTCTATCCAGCAAGGATTTGGCGGAAGAGAATGTGTGGATGCTTCTATCTCAAGAGGTGGAGCAAGGGCAGAAGGAACAAGGGCATTGATGTAATCGAGCCAGTCAGAGGAACAAATCTTCGCCTTCTGGGCTAAGAATGATGGATTGTACCCTTGTGCCTCTTCTTGACGTCGGGCGACATGCACTGTCTTTGTAGGCATGGAAGATGTATACCATGCCACAAGCAGATTCTCCTCCAAACTACGTCGGTGGTCAATGGGCACGTAAGGATAGACCACCGAGCTTCGCGCATAGGAAGAGAATTCTAAAGGGTCAGTGAACTCGACAAAGTGCTGATTGATTCACTCCCTTAAATCACAGTCCTCAGGTTTTGACCAGTTTGTCCAGTCAGAAGCCCCAGAAGAGGAAGAAGTTGCAGCCTTATCCCATGCAGAGGGTTGTGAAGGAAAACTTCCCATATCCATATTTGCAACTTTCTGAATTAAAGGATTGAGAGCAGTTTGTTCGTAGTCTGAAGATGAGTCAGAAAAAGACCTTCCCATGTCCATATTTGTAAGTTTCTGAATCGAAGGATTAAAGGCAATATGTTCGAAGTCCAAGGGTTGATAATCTGCAAAGACATCCATGACCTGGATATAGAAGGGTGGGTAAAGGTGGCTAATTAATGCATGGAGGTTCTTTCGAGGAGGAACAACATCATCATATGACTCTTCGTGTGCTCGATCAATGAAGGGGATAATTGATTTGGCCATAAAAAGTGTACCAGTCTGTTCGAATACTAAGGTGGTGGAGGTGTTCAAAAGATTGAAGGTAAGTTTAATGCAGATGATAAATGACAGTTGCATTTCTGGAAACCATGCACGTTCTAAGACGTGGGAAAAGACTTTGATCTACTAATATCACCAAGTATTGGGTATATTAGTGCGGAGGTAATGTTGGCTACATATTTTGTACAAGCCAATTACAATTCGACGCGTGGCGAAATAAGGGTAATATAGGAAGACTATTCAGGTCCTCGATCCTGGTCGTACACGTGCAGTTGGTATTGGTTATTAAGAGATCTGAGTAGCAACGGATCAATAAAGAGATACAAAGTGACGTGGCTTCAACGGTTACTTGCATTTCAGATTCAAATTTATGAGGGAAGCTTAACTGCAAGTAATGGCGTAATGAAGCTAATATTGGGGCAACATAATCGACGATCATGGAGGAGCAGTTCGACGGTTGGAAGTACAATTCGATGGTCATCCTTGAGCAGTATAAATAGTAAAGAAGGCCCCAGAAAAAGCCCTCAGACTCAGATCTAAAAACCAGTCCTTTATACTTATTTTCCTTTCCATCTTTACATTTACAGTTTTTTACATTTACAGTTCTTTACATTACAGTACTTTAAAATTCCTGCACTGCACTTCGTTTCATAGGAGTAGTTCTAAGTAGATTTGCTGTAAAACCTCTACGAGGCTGAGTTTGAATCATTGTAAGTCTTTTCATCTTAATGAAATACTTCGACTATTCTTTAATTCATTATTATCTGTTTAATTCTCCTAAGTCAAGCCACCAGTAAAAGTCCCCTTCATTGAGGCTGAAAGAACTAAAACATAATCGTTTGATAATTGGTTGGTAATTAATTTTCTGTAAGGACTAATTGATCCTTGCTGACACGCTCGCAATTACAACAATAACCTTCGAAAGCCAAAAAGCCAACAAAAACATACCCAGAACGTCTCTTGCAACGGTACATCTATAGCTTACCAACATATTTCTTATCTTATGTGGTGCACTATTATTTGTATTCCCCCGCCCAGTTTGTAGCAATTTTTTAATCGATTTATTTATTTTTATAAATTCACCTATGCTTAAAAAAAGAGCCAAGAAACATATAAATCGATTACAAAACTGAACAAGTCTCACATTTTTATGGGTTCAACAGACATTTGAAAAAATTGTATCTGATTCTACGATTATTTTATGTGTTTGTAAATGAACTGACTATGATATGTAGTAAGAAAAAAATATCTGATAATCTAGTGCCTGGTTGATTCACTTTTCAACAATGCCTCATATATCTATAATTATATATTTTTATTTAATAATCTATATAAGTAGACTTAAACAAATTAGGATTGAAATTTTCAAAGTAGATATCGTAACGAGTTCGGTGCTTGAATGAACTTATTTCTATAAGAAAAAATAAAAATAAAAAATTAGAGCACCATGTTTAAATTTACACCATATATTCAATTTTTTTCTTCATATGTTTTTCCTTGGTACATAATATTTATATGTACTAAAATAATTTAATGTGAAGTCTTTCATTTTTTTTGTTTATTTATTTATTTATTTGTTTTTTGGGTTAAACAGGAAGCTTGACCTCCCTCCAGTAGACATGTTTGTTACAACAGCAGACCCTGTCCTAGAACCCCCTATCCTTTCAGTAAATACTGTACTATCTCTGTTAGCAGTTGATTATCCATTGAATAAGTTAGCTTGCTATGTGTCCGATGCCGGTGCTTCTCCTCTCACCTTCTATTCTCTTGTTGAAGCTTCCAAATTTGCTAAGATTTGGGTTCCATTTTGTAAGAAGTACAACATTCAAATCAGAGCCCCATTTAGATACTTCACTAATGAGTCCACATCACCTCGAGATGTTTCGCTGGAGTTCAAACAAGAATGGAAAAGGATGAAGGTAATTCGATGTCACTTGTCAAAACAATAAGGGAAACACACGTATAGATCCTAATAGGTAAATTTATTATCCAATAAACACTACTAGAAAAAGGACCTTTTGCTACTATATAATTGCGACCACTTGATTAGCCGTCGCAAATAACCAATTCATTCCTCTTTTACCCGTTTTCCTTCCTTATATTTGCCCTAGTTTTAGAAAAATTAAAACACGGATTGTTCTCTCTCGCTCTCGCATTACAGACATGCATAGCTCTGCTCTCTCGCTTTTCCGCTCGCCATTGTCGTCTGAAGATCTCCATCGGTATGAATCGCTCTTTTAATCTCGCTCTCTTTCTCTGTCTCTCAATCTCCCTCCCAATCTCTATCTCTCAATCTCTCTGTCTCGCTGTCTCTCTCTCTCTCTCTCTCTCTCTCTCTCTCTCTCTCTCTCTCTCGTTTTCTTGAGTTCTCAAGCTTGTAATATACTTGTCAATTCGTTGAATTTTTAGGTGATTTCATTGCAAATTAGGTGATTTCATCGGTGTCTTGTGAGAAAGTAAATTTGCAATCCTCAACCTCCTCTATCGCCTCTGCTTCTCTCTATCTGACTTAGGAAATTTAGGTTTTCAATTATTTGCAATTCTTTCTTTTCTCATCTGAAATGTTTCTATCCATTTTCAATCTCTACCTTGATCTGAGAACTTGTTTAGCTCCTTATGTGATCAGATTGATCATAAACGTTTGTTTTGCCTCAAGTGAGACTTGAATCTCAGTTTGTTTATTGTGAAAATGTTATAAAACGAGAGCAGGAGATGTTATGGAGTTACAGATCATTTGTTTATTTTCAATCTCTATCATTTGTTTCTCAGTTTCGGCGAAGAAGTCAGGAGATGTTACCGAGTTAAAGATCGGTGTAAAGGTAAATTCCCCTATTTTCTGTTTCCTCGTTCTGATTTGCTATAACTTTTAGATTCTAATCGTATGCTGTTTTATTTGACTGGTTTTATTGTGATTCAACTTAGTTTAGCCTCAATAGGATTATGTTAGATTTTCCCCTATTTTCTGTTTTATTGTGGAAAACTCCTGCAAGGCAGAAGGGGTTGAGTTCTTTTGAAATTTATGAGGATTTCACACACACTTGATTGGAAATTAGAAAGGGAATTGAGGATTGTGTTCCTGCATAGTGTTAAACCACTTAGATTATGTTTGCTTCATTGGAATCAAGTGAAATAGAATGATCATATTGTCCATTCTCAGTCGCGATTGGTTCACTAAAAAAATTGATAAAGAATATATTGTAAATAGAATCATCATTGACTTTCATTCTAGTGAACCAAACACGACCTAGAGATATGGCCATGGATTGGGTCTGTGATGTATTTACATTGGCCTATTGCCTTTGTCAATCTCAAGGGAATTCTGTAGATGTTCATATCCTGCCCATAAAATTTATCCATATTATATATATATTAAAAAAAAAAATTATGAATCATGTGCATTCCACTATGATGAGATCGTCCTCTTTTAATTTGGACTTTGGTGGATTGAACATTCAACGTTTGACTTACGCGCCACTCTAGCATATTAATCAATTATTCTCTCTAGCCTTTCTCCTTGTACACTGAGTGTTTTACCACTGGCCCTTGGTTATATTGGTAACAAATATTTGGTGTTAAATTTTGTGGTAAAATAATTTGATACTGGGTTGTTACTGATACACTTGGCATGCCATGTCTGATGTAGATTCTTGGACTTGCTGAAATCATCCAGAAGCTTTTGGCTCAGGGAAAAACAAAAGAGAGGTAAATAACTTTTAATTCTCGTCTTTCGCTTACAATTTTGTGGTTTCCATATTATGTGATTATATGGTCAGGGATCATTGGATCATTTCAGAAATCAGCATTAGCTTAGAACTGTGACGGTGAGCTAAGCTAAAATACTGCTTAGATGTTTTTAACAGATAAATTTGGTAGATGAAAATTTGAACAGTTGCCACTTCTACCACTCTAGCGCCAAGTGTCTAAGAATTGGGTGTAGTTTTTTTGGAGAAGTTACTTTTGATTATATTTCTTTCGTTTTTATTTATTAAACTGAAAACATTTAGAATTAGATTAGTTTGCATTTGGTGGTTTTCTTTTCTTTTCTTTTCTTTTTTTTTTCTTTTTTACCCTTCTCTTGCTTATGGTACTCAATTTGGCATGCTCATTGGTGATAATAGTATATATATATATGTGTGTGTGTGTGTGTGTGTGTGATGACAGGCTATTTTTCTCATGTTTAAGTTTTATGTTTTTCATTGTTTACATTCGCATTAGTTGCTTCACCTTGCAGCACTCCTGTGCTGGTAACCCTGCTTGGATACATAGCTGCATCCAAGGTACTTTTAAATGTTTATTGATATCAATTTCCATCTGAATTATTACCTTTTCGGACTGCTTTATACTAATCGTTCTGGCCTATAATGATGGCTTAGCACTCTTATAGGAAGCAAAAAGTCTGCCCAAGAGAAATTGAGACCCAGGAGGGGCCATGGCCCCCTTCATCCAAACATAGGCCCACCCTTAGATCCATCTTTTAAGGTGATAGTTTGCATAATGCTGTTCTGATATTTTGTTTTGAGTATGGCATTTCTATTACATATGTGGTTTTAAGATAAAATGTCCAACTTGCATTCTTGGCATTATTTGAGCATGTTTGACCCAATTTTAATTGAGCTTGGTCTGATCCAATTTTGGA
This sequence comes from Camellia granthamiana, assembly GCA_036172215.1. Classification (NCBI taxonomy): domain Eukaryota; kingdom Viridiplantae; phylum Streptophyta; class Magnoliopsida; order Ericales; family Theaceae; genus Camellia; species Camellia granthamiana. The sequence continues at coordinate 53,003,677 of CM069907.1, read as the reverse complement.
GTTTTTATGGCAGCATGAACTGCATGGCACGGAGTGGTGCTTGCTTGAGTCACTTTTTTGGCAAATGGACAGTATCATTTCTCAATTACCACTTAGCTTGCTTTCATATATTAGATTATAACTTCTGTTTTTCAATTACATTTGGAACAGGGAATATATGGTTATCCAATTGAGATCCAGGCCCTCTTCTTTTTTGCGCTGAGGTGTGCACAACAAATGTTAAAACCAGAGGGTGGTGGCAAGGAATTGATTGAGCGGATTGACAAGAGGATTACAGCCTTGAGCTTCCACATACAAAATTACTACTGGCTCGATTTCACTCAACTGAATAACATCTATCGCTACCATACTGAGGAGTACTCCCACACTGCTGTCAATAAATTCAATGTCATTCCTGAATCTATACCAGATTGGGTGTTTGATTTCATGCCCTTGCAAGGAGGGTATTTCATTGGCAATGTCAGCCCAGCTCGCATGGACTTTCATTGGTTCATAGTTGGGAACTGCATCACCATCTTGAGCTCTCTAGCCACACCTGCTCCAGCTACAGCTATCATGGATCTAATTGAGGAGCGCTGAGAGGACTTGATTGGGGAAATGCCTCTGAAAATCACTTACCCGGCACTGGAAGGACACTAGTGGAGGATCACCGGTATGAATCTCTCTATCCCTCTTGATCTCAATCGATTGATCTCTCTGTCTCTCTATCTCGATCTCTCAATCTCTGTCTCTCTCTCTCTCTCTCTCTCTCACACACACACACACACTATCTTGCTCTCTTTGTATCTGCGTAAGCCAGTCCAGATGCCCCAATCACTGCCTCTAGGTAAGTTATAGAGTTCGGTGTTGTTTGGTCCAATTTATTATAGTTGTTTATAGTTTTTGAAAGCTTAGGTAAAATTATAAATAAATACAAAAATTAATTATTTGAAAGCAGTGAGAGAAGTGTTTTTAACTTTTAACTTTTAACTTTTCTATTGTCAACTTTCAGTTTAAGGAAAGTTATACAAAATAGCCTTTTCCAGCTTATAGGTTGTTGACACTGCGATTTTGGAGCATCATTGTAGAGCATTTTAAATCAATTCTTTTTGGGTGTATGTATGGTCTCAACATGTTGATTTATTGGCTGCATTCGATGATGCTATTAGAGATGGGATTCATATTTTGTCTCTGTCTCTGGGTCCTGACTCTCCTCAGGGAGATTATTTCAGCGATGCCATATCAGTGGGGTCGTTCCATGCTGCTAGCCATGGAATTGTGGTGGTTTCCTCGGTTGGAAATGAGGGAAACCGGGGTTCTGCAACAAACGTTGCTCCGTGGATGATCACTGTTGGTGCTAGCTCAACAGACCGTGACTTTGCATCCAATATCATGCTTGGAGATGCCATTAACATCACGGTAATGCCATTTATTTCTGGACTTTTAGTATCATTACACTGATTCTGAGACTGTTTTTGTTTGGTGATTGAGTAGGGTGAAAGTCTCAGTCTACTTCAAATGAGCACCTCCACAAGGATCATCTCTGCTTCGGAAGCCTATGCTGGGTACTTCACTCCTTATCAATCCAGGTGAATCAAAAGGTAAAGTAGTTGAAGCAGCCGGTGGAGTGGGGATGATTCTTGTAGACAAAACAGATAAAGATGTTGCTATTCCCTTTGTAATCCCAGCAGCTATTGTTGGAAAAAAGAAAGGAAACATGATCCTGACTTACATTAAGCATACACGGTTGGTTTTGTACTTAACCATGACATAGATTCATCAGTATTCATTTTTCTTATTTTTTCTCTTTATGCTAAGCTATTCTTTCATCATGAACAGCAAGGCAATGGCTAGGATTTTCTCTGCGAAGACTGTCTTAGGATCTCAACCTGCTCCTCAAATTGCAGCATTTTCTTCAAAAGGCCCAAATGCCTTAACCCCAGAAATTCTGAAGGTGAATTTTGGTTCTAGCAATCCGTGTTACATTCCTTTTTTTTTTTCCATTTCTTATCATGCTTTGTTTCTGATTGTTCTTCCTTATAGCCCGATGTCGCAGCTCCTGGATTAAATATCCTAGCAGCCTGGTCGCCAGCAATTGGAAAATTGCAGTCTAATATTCAGTCTGGCACGTCCATGGCTTGCCCACACATAACAGGAATCGCAGCCTTGATCAAAGCTGTGCATTCTTTGTGGTCTCCATCTGCTATCAAATCTGCAATCATGACAACTGGTAAATTTCGCGTGTTTCAAAACAAGCTCAATTTTTTTTATATACACGCATATATATGTATCTTATTTAATGTGATCAAGTTTCTCTTAAGAAAGCTTTACAGCTTTGAAAGTTGTTTAAGTCTGATCTTTTTCATCACTATCAAGTATGATTATTATGTGCGTGTCATGTCAGTGTTGAATCTCAGAATTGATTCTGTTTAGCATTGGGCCAGTTTTGTAGCATTCTCCATTGGTGTAGTATTTTTTGTGCTATTTTAGCACATCAAAGGCACACTTCATACGGATTTACTACATGCTTCTCTATTGGCGTAATATATAATAGCACTGTGTTATCTGCTGTTGGCATAGGATATAGCACAGTGCTATTGCATATACTACACTGTTGGAATGAGTGTTTTATGTTATGTTGTGCTATTTTAGCATTGTTACACCTAAATACTACACCAGAGTTGCTATTAGGACTATCAATTATGTCAACTAGCTTTTTCTCAAAATTCTGAGATTGCAAAATGCAGCTACCACCTTAGACAAGCATCACAGACCGATCTTTCATATATTTAGTGCAACCAAATTTTGAATGCCATATGATGGATCACTAATGCATTAATTTAATGGATCCCATCTTTCATGTCTCACACAAATGAATTGGTGACATTTTAAATGGTATTGAAAAATTTGATACCCAATTTTGGTTACTGTGTAGCATCACTAGTCCTTGTATGATCAAATCGGTTAATTAATCTAAACACTAGACTCAGAGTCAGAACAGTACAAGTGGTTGGCATGCCTTCTACAGGAGGGTTGTGAAGCTAATCTTAGGTGCCAACAGTATTTATAGTTAACATTTCACTGCTTGAAATTTGATTCTTTGTTTGGTTTTCCTTTAAGAAATTTTGAATGAAAATTATGTTTTATTTTATTTTCAAAGTAAGGAGTCCACGGGGTTCTTGTTTTTAACTGACAAGAAGAAAATTTTCTTTGTTGGTAATGTAGATTGGCTTATCCCAAAAGCAGGCCGTTTGAGGTTGAAGTGGCGCGTTTTCCTCTCCAGGTGCCGGACTACATTTTCATAGCTTAACATTGTCTCTATTTTGCTCATAATCATATTGCTCGTGTTGCTTTGTATGCTTGGGCTTGCGAATTTGGACTGTTTAGCACCTAACTATCATCTGTCAGAATTTAAAATGAATTTATAGATATTATATAGATCATTGTTGCTATTTTAAAGCATTCTTGAGCTCCATTGTTTCCCAGGTTAATACTTGAGCTACTTTGCTCTCTCTCTCTCTCTCTCTCTTAAAGCAGATGACAAAATTAGAAGATGTTTGTAATCTCAAGAGTTGCTGCTCTTCTTCCGACTCTGTAACAAGACTGTGAAGAATTCTTAGAATTAGAACTACTGTAACCTCAAATGTTCTTTGTAATTGCAAGAGATGAAAAATCTTTGTAAGATTCTTTAAGGAACTCCTTGTTATTGTTGCATACTCTTTTTTTTTTTTTTTTTTTTGTTGAAGAAAGAGAATTTTATTAAGGGAAGAAATGGAAAATAATGCTTGAATGTTGAGATTTTTACAAATATGTCTTTATGTTTATTTTATATAATATTTGAATTTATATATGATATAGGTTTTTTTTTTTTTTTTTTAAATATTTTTTGCGACGGTAAGAAGATGGTCGCTAATACATTGTAGGCCTTTTTTAAACTTTTTTGCGACGGCAAAATATCAGTCGCTATAAGCAGGTTAGGCGGTCGCAAATAGTTTGCGACTATTATTTTGCGGTCGCAAAAAGTATTTGCCACCCCCACATTTGCGACCCTCATTTGCCGTCGCATGGGCCGTCGCAAAAAGTCTTTTACGACTGTTTTTTTATTATTTGTGACGGCTTGTAGCGGTCGCAAAAAGTACTTTTTTTAGTAGTGAAATTAGGTGAGAATTAATGGCATTTTTCATCAAATACTATTAAAAATCCTCACTAATTATCAATTTGAAAATTTTGTTACAAAAATAGTCAGTAATTATAAGTTTTAGCGACAATTAAAAAAAAATTATCACAAAAAAATGTTACTAAGTTTCAACTTTCAGTGACAATTTAAAAAATTCATCGTAAAAGAGTCACTAATGGTAAGTTTTAGCGACATTTTATAAAAATCGTGACAAAAAAAAAATACTAATTGTCAATTTTTAGCAACATATGTAAAAAATCATCACAAAAAATTATTTTTACTGACCATTTTACTAAGACTTGTTTTCAATAGAACTTGATAGAAATTAAATCCAACTATTAGAACCTATTAGTAATTTACCCTGATAAGGGTAAATGACACTTATATCTCAGTTTCTTTTAAGTTCTAATAATTCTCATAACATTTTTAATCACTTTTTGTCAATAATTTGTCAGTTGAAAAAAATAATATTCTCATATGTTTTACACTGAAATATATATATATATTATTTATCGTTGTGTTTTAACATCAGTTGCATTAGTTTCAATTATTTTAGCTTTATTAAACCGGAGGTTAATGTAATTATGTTAAAAGGGTTAAATTCATTTTTCCCTATTGTTCAAATACAGTCAGAAAGCCCCTACGTGATTTTGGAATAAAGTGTTACCATTGGTTTTTCTATCCAAAATAATGGAAGATATATTACACACACTATTTTTTAGAGCGAGTTTTGTTTTTTGAAAATTTAGAATGAAATTAATAGAATAAAAGGACAATTTAAACCCCATTGTTTTAAACCAAAAATTAGATTAATATTCTAATTAAAATAAATGAAAATATAATTAAGAATTGATGTAAAATTTAAATTATAATTAAATAAAATATAAAGTAAATGATAATAAAGAATTGATATAAAATGTAATTAAATTAAAATTAGATTAAAAATTTAGTAATCACATCAAATAGTCAAATATTTAGAATTAATTGTGATCTAAAATATAAATAATAAAAATTACAATAAAAATTTAAGAATTACAAAAAAATAATTAAGAATTTGTAATTAATTGTGATTTAATTGAATTAATATTAAACATTATAAATTATGTGAATGAGAAATGAGAGAGAACGAAAATAACAAAAAAAAAATATAGGATTTAAGGGTATTATAGTCATTTCACATATATAGTTAGCGATGTTAATAATTACATTTTAGTCCAAAACCAGGGGGCATATGGCTATTTTTAAAAGAGACAAAAAAAAAAGTGCTACCAAGTCATATAACAAGGAGATAAAATAGATTTTATCCATGTTTAAATTGTAAAATTTACTGTAAGTTTATGTAATTTATCTATATATAATATATATAAGCCAAATAGAAGAGCGCACTATGGGCCTATTTTGGGAAGGTGGTAAAAATCAATTTTTTTGCTTTTAATCAAGATTTTTTAGAGTGATTTGGGAAATTGGTAAAAAGTTACTTTTTTTTTATCTAGATTAATATTTGTTTATGGTGTCACATCACACTAAAATGACTAAAATACCCTCACCCAACTTAAAAAATTACATTTTACCTATCTATACAAAATATAAACATTGAGGGTAATTTCATAATTTTATAACCTGCGTTTTTGCCTTCCCAAATGAGCCAAAAAAAGCAGCTTCGGAGTTTGGGACAAAACGCAACCCTGCGTTTTTCTTCCTTCCCAAAAGCAGCCTAATGTAGGCAATGTAAAATAAGTTTTTAACATTCTTTTGCATGTGAAGACGACAGACAAATAAATAAAACGAGAGAAATAGACTCTAAGCCGAATACCTAATTTTAACTTAAGAGATAAGACAAAATACCTAATTTTAACACCATGTTAGAATTTTGCAAAACATCGGAAGACTGGTTTTAACGTAATAGTAATGACATTTTTTAACGTAAAAGTAATGAATATGAAGTAATGATAAAGAGAGTGAAGCAAAACAAGTTGAAGATTGTTTTATTATTTTTTTTTTTGGATAACTGGGTGTCTGGATCAATTTACACGTATCTCGATTAATTCTAAGATCTTAAAGTTGATGACTGGACAAACCTCTAATGACTAAATTTGAGATGTTTGACTTTTATACGATTCAAATATGTGACTTCTTGGGCCTTCTCCTCCTACAATGTCAAATCCCTTGAGTTGAAGTTGAAGACTAAATACTTTATCAAAGAAAAAAAAAAAAACCTCAATAATGTTTATAAAATTGACGATATAATTATAAAATAAGCTCAATCTATGTCTTCATATCTCTTGTCTCTTTTGTAGGATGAATATGAAATGCTTAGCAAAAAAATTGAAGAAGCAGCCCAAAGGTCCATACCTTGTGAACTTGCAGGTGATTTTGCAGATTTCTCAAATATACAACGCAAACACCACCCCACTATAATTAAGGTATTTCATGAATCCAATAATTTATTTGTATTTTAGGCAGCCCCCAAGTAAATATTACTTGTTTGTTATGTGGAATTAATTAGCTTATATTCTTGTTACTTAGGTGTCGTTTGGAAAGTGGATTGACTTTTTGACTTTTTGGTTTTTTTGGTTATTTTAGCCTAGGGCTAAAAAGCCTTGTTTGAGAAGGACTTTTGGGCTATATAGCGGAATCAATAAGTTAAACCAAACACATCAAAATAGCTTAAATTTAATAACATAAGACAAATAAAGAAAGGGAAGAGAGAGAGAGAGAGAGAGAGAGAGGAGGGGGGGGGGGGGGACCACCATATTTGTTTGCTCAAAATCCACCATTAGTCCCAAACTTAAAAGCAGCTCTCTTCTTCCATTGTTCTTTCACCAACATAATTTTTTCAACCTATCACATAAAGAGGGAAAGAGAGAGATCATATAAACCCAAAATGGAGAGAATCAATATTTAATTTTGATCAGTCTTTTTTTCACTCTCACTATGAAAGTTTTGTATACCCATCAAGCTTTGTTATTTCTGCTATGAATCTAAAATAAAAAAAATCACACCCAGTATTTCTCTTCACATAAAGTTGTATATCCATCAAGTTTTGTTCTTTGTGCTATGAATTTAAAAAAAAAATCATATATATATATTTTTTTTATCCTTTGAATTCAAATCCAAACCCAAGCCCCCTTTGTCTTCTTCTCCTCTCTTGCACTTATCATTCATACATATAAATAGCTATATATATAGATATAGAGAGAGAAGATGAGAGGCAAATTTGCAAGGGAGAAATATCATACAAATCCAAATGTATTTGCAAATCTTCACCAAACCCAGAGACGGAAGAGATGAGGGCTTCGGCGGCTTCGACGTCGGAGAGGAAGCTACCAGTTTGTGGGCTTCAACGGCTCCAGTGTCGATTTGATAAAAACGAAGCTGTTTGAGAGAGAGAGAGAGTTTTGAGGCAGTGTCTACCTTTCAGAGGAGATCGATTTTAGGGATTTGGGTCTAATAGAGAGAGATGGAAATAGAGAGGAGAGACAAAATGGAAAGAGAGGGTGCCAACACATTCGGGCCATTCGGGGGTACAATTTTGAGCTACAAATCATTTTTCTTAAATTATTGGTCTGATTTGTATATTGTTATTTATGCAAATAATTTTACAATGATGGAACAGACAAGAGTATCAGGAGTAATGACAAATGCTCCATTCATGCTTAATGTGGATTGTGACATGTACGCAAATAATCCACGAATTGTTTTTCACGCAATGTGTTTTTTTCTTGGTGGATTCAACAATCAAAGGGATGACTTGGCATTTGTTCAGTCTCCTCAAGTCTTCTATGATGGATTAAAAGACGACCCTTTTGGCAACCAATTGGTAGTTTTCTACAAAGTAAGTCTATTTCTTACCAAGTATATGTTATATCCGATCGAATGAGATTTGGGTTGAGAAAATTCTATTGAACCATCTATCATTTTGAAATTGATTGAACGGATTAGAGATTGACAGGTGGATATGGATGGGATTGATAGATTGAACAAATTCTAATTTTACAAAAAAAAAAAAAAAAAAAAAAAAAAATGAACAATAAGAAAATACAGTTGTGCTAGGGACCCCCAGTGGCGGACACCCCCAGCACCCCAAATTTTTTTCATTGGCCAGCTTTTTTTTTTTTTTTCATCAATCACCCACAGCCACGTGGAGGTCACTGGGGTCACTGGGGGTGGGGGTCTATGGCATTTTTTAAGAAAATAAAGGTTCTATTGTGAAAACCATCACTTTCAAGGTTTAATACTTTGTTTATTGAACAAAAAATTACTATAATACATCAATAATATGTAAATATATTCACTAGATTTGGTTTTAATTTTCTAAAAATTGAGTTTTTTATTTTTTATTTTTATTTTTATTTTTAGTGAATATTTTTAAAATTTTAAGTAATTTTTTTTACCTTTTTAGATACACCTTATTTAGATGTATCTAAAAAATAAAATATTTGCTAAAAAAATATTTTAAAAAATGAATAAATACATAAGAATATGAAAATATACTAAATTTTTATATTTTTATATTTTTTATATTTTGGGATACCCTAAATAAGTGTACTTTTTGAATTTTTGGACTAAAAAGTTGAGGAAAAAAATATGATTGTTTTGGTTAACTTTTTGACTTTTTATGAAAAAATGTGTATTAAAAAATTGTATAAATTAGTGTGTAGAGGAAAATTAGGATTGAGAGTTGTGCAGCTGTACTTTTTGACTTTTGATGAATAGTGATAACTTTTTAACTTTTTGAGTAATTTTTTGGCTTTTTGGCTTTTTTTCAACTTGCCAAACTTGGCCTTAGTGAATTTTTTAAAGATTATTTTTTACAAATATTATACTTTTTAAGTGTATTTATGTTAGATGAATCTTAAAAAAAAAAAATAAAAAAAATAAAAAAAAAAAAACTTAAAATATTAAAAAATTCAGTAAAATAAATAAATAAAAACATCAAAAATAAAAAATTTCAATTTTTTAAACTAAATTCTGAAAAACCAAACCAAATAAGTTTATTAGAATTCTTAATTTCATGAGGTCAATTGGATTTCACGTATTAAAACATGTGTGTTAGTTACCCGATCAAAACTCGATTGTCTGAATTGTTAGGCCAACATTAATTCGTTTGTGTTGGGCAGATTGGATGGGTCAGCTTGATGTTTGTCCAACACTGTTTCTTACCATATATACAGGTCCAATTTTGATTTTTTGTAAGTCCAATTTTGATTTTTTGTGGGCTCAAGTTGAACTTTAAAAATGGAGCATTTATACATATTTAAAAATAAAAATAAAATTGTTGGTAAGATAATAGATGAGGGGATAAAGTGATATTTTTTAATATTTGAGGGAGTCTTTTACAACCCTGTCAAATTATTGTAATTACACAATTTCATCATAATTGTTTTTTAAAAAACTAACCATAATTTTAAATAGAGGTTGTTTATTTATTTATTTTTTAAAAAAATATATAATAAAATCATATGAAAATTGTCAATAGATTGATAATATTTTATTAAAAAAATTAGAAACAAAAACATATAGATTATCACCAATTACCAGCGTATAACACTAAGAGTAAATTATCAATACCTCCTAATAGTTGGATAATTTTAAAGAATATTTTGAATCTATTCAACTTATTTATTCATACTCAACTATTACACTTTATACAGAAGTTTGTTACAACAGTTAACTCAACCTCAGTTAACCTAACTAAGAGAGGTTACATTACTAACTTCTTTAACAATAATCAGTTAGAAGTTAGTTATGATAGCTGAGGCTTGATCTTGTTTGTTGAGGCTTGATGTAGTGCTGCACAACTGACTTCATCTTCTTCTTGCACTAGCTGAGCTGTATTCTTATCAAATTTCTATCAAGTCCTATTAAAAATAAGTTCTAATATAATTGTTGCTAAAAATAATTTTTTGCAACCATTTTTTACATATGTCACTAAAAATTAAGAATTAGTGACTTTTTTTTATCACAATTTTTATAAATTGTCGCTAAAACTTTCAATTAGTAATGTTTTTCTGTGATAAAATTTTCACTCTATCGCTGAAACTTAAATATTAGTAACTTTTTTGTGATGATTTTTTAAAATTGTCACTAAAACTTATAATTAGTAACATTTTTTGTAACAAAATTTTAAAATTATTGCTGAAAGTTAACAATTAGTGACACTTTTTAATATTGTATGATGAAAATTACAATTAATTATCATAGGACGTATTACACAATAAATTCACTTAATATAACTTACACGTAAATCCCTAACACTAAAGTATTCCCACCATTATTAAATAACAATAGGTTCAAGACAGAACTCATGTCAAATGATTATTAATTAAGAATATGGTGTGGACCAAACGTGCTATAAATCTTATCCATACAATATGCTTTCTATACGCATACTGTATTTTATTTTTGTGTATTAACAAGTTATTGTTTAATGTCTGAAACAGTACTTAGTGGGTGGAATAGTCGGGATTCAAGGACCCTTCTATGGACGAACAAGATGTTTTCATAAGCGTAAAGTAATCTACGGTTTATCACTTGATGACAATGAAATTACTAGTAAGTCCCCCAACTTTTTCTTATTTATAAATTACAATACATTCTAGTATTTTTCTTCTTTTTATGTGCCTATTTAACAAATAAATTTGATTTCTTACTATTAGGGAAATTAAGCAATGAGGCTTTGCTCAAGACTTTCGGAAGATCAATGGAATTCACCAAATCAGCTGCTAAGATATTATCAGGCATGAAGAAAAGTAGTATTAGTTGGATTTATGGATCTACAACAGAAGATGTCCTCACTGGACTTACTATCCATTGGAGGGGTTGGAGATCAGCCTATTGTTCACCTGACCCACCTGCATTTCTAGCGTGTGCACCCCTCGGTGGGCCTGGATCAATGACCCAGTAGAAGAGATGGTCTACTGGGCTCCTTGAAATCTGGTTCTCAATTAAAAACTCACTTATTCCTACCCTCCAAGACAAGCTCCAAATGTACCAATGTATGGCCTACATGTGGCTTATACTATGGGGCCTACGATCCATTCCAGAGCTGTGTTATGCTATTTTGCCAGCCTATTGTATCATCACCAACTCACATGTTGGGACAATTTTAAAAACGCCGCAAAAAGCCTGAAAAACGCCGCAAAAAGCCTGAAAAACGCTGTAATATCTTATAGTGACGTGTAAAATTTTCGCCGCTGATAGGGCCGCCGCAATAGCTACACAACGTTTGAAAAACGTCGCTAAAAACATTATACGGCGTTTCTTAAAACGCCGCAAAATCTTTGACGACCGTCTCGCCTTCCATCCCCAGTTAACATGTGACGTGAGAATGACATCATGTAGTGGCCTTTTTTTTTGAAAACGCCACTATTTTATATTTTTTTTATTCCTACACAAATTAAATGTGTGACATCACAATGACGTCATTTTGTGGCGTTTTTTCAGAAAACGCCACTTTTTTTTTTTGGGGGGGGGGGGGATTGGTGGGTTCCCTGCTGGTGGTGGAAACTGAATTCACAATTTGGCTCATGTTTTATGTTTGCTCTATGCAACCAAACTGCTAGATTTAAAACCAATCCTCAATACATGCCATATAATATAATCTCACCAGAATCATCATTTCAAGTGAAAATTTCACATCTAGTGTCATATACATGCATATTGTCAACTAAGACATCTAAGCAACCATGAGTCTGTAACACATAAAATAAGACATCAACCCCTAAGCAATCAAAAGAAAAAAAAAAATTTTTGCAGCAACATAGAAGAACCAGGTCAACATGAAAATACAAAACCATCACAAACTTTTTTTTCCCCAATATTGCAAATTGGTACTCTCTGAACTCAGTCTCAGCTTGCTTCACAGGTCTTGCACACTCAAACCTGCAAAATTATGACCAAATAAGTAAGGAGGCTAAATTAATTGAACTGCAGTCCATAGACAAAAAAGAGATAATATATGATAGGCACAAAGCTCACAGTTACAAGAAAACTATGAGATAATTAGAGAAACATGGAGAATCCAAAAAACCTCTTTGTTACTTTGGGTTTGAAGCATGTACAATCTTTCTTATATGCGTTGTCATTCAAGCAATTTCATACTTGTGATCAACTCTTCAGTTTTTATTTCAATTGTTTATGATAGATAAGCACTTGTGGTTATGGGCAGCAATTTAGATGAGTTTCACACTGTTCAAATAATAGTTTTAACATTATCTGAAACATCAATCCAGTCCTAGCTAGGGCCACTTTCCCTGAATGTTTTTATATAGTTTGATAATGACACTTTTAGATGTTAACTAAACATCTACTTCTTATGCGAGGAACCACAAAAACCCATACAGACATTCTATAAAATAAGTTAGTTTTGTAATTATAATGATACATGTAACCATAATAATAATGCGGAATTAAACTTAACAGGATCTTGAATTCAATACAACTCAAGAATAAAACGAACATACCTTTGTCAGCCATTGAATTAGAAAAGTTGAGAAAATACCCCTTAGAATTGAACCTTTCATACTGAGCTCACCTTCCTCTCTCTGTCTCTCTTAATTAGGATGACTATAAAACTTAAAGTGATGGAAAATACTTATGATATGAAAGGGGAGTCACCCATCCTTATATAGAGGAGAGAAGAGGGCCAGATAAACTCTATCAGAAGAATTCCTAATCCATCAAGGTTTCCTTCTTATCTTAGAAGAGTGATTATATTAAAATTCTAATTACTGAACTTGATCTCAAATATTGGCTTTATCTATTTGTGGAGTCCAAATAAATTAAAACATGTAGAAAATATGTAGGCTGTTGGGCCACACTAGAAAATAAATCCAACATTCTCCCACTTGGCCCATTAAGCCGATTATGATGCAATTATGAGTTTTTTTTTTTTCCCAAAAATATGCAAATTATAAAAATTTTGACTCATTGGATTCCACACTAAAAACTTTGACACGTGATCACGAATTTTAAAAAATAGCCAATAAGTTCACATATATTAGAAACTATAATACTGTGATTACTTCAGATCACCAATGTGAGTCATAGCGGTTATATAACATTTATGTCATATTTCCTTCTATGCACTACACCATTGATAACCTTCACCAATCCAGTCCTTTATCGGAATATATAATTATTTGCCTGAAAGGCCCCTGTAATTTGTCTTGTTAAGACATTTCCTGTTTATCAATATTCTATTTAATGTGTACACACACTTTTATAAACAGGAAAAACAGAAACAAAATTATTATTGCGCAAATAGTGTCAAATAAAAATAAGCACTCAAAATTAACCATACACATCAAGGGTTGCTTAAAAGACCCATCCTGATAACATGCTCTTTTTATGTCTTTGGTGGCAATCCCTTTGTGAATAGATCAGCAATCATAAGAGAGGTGCTTAAGTTTTTTTTAATTAACACTTGTTGTTTCTGGACTCTTTCTCTAACGACTAAGTACTTTACTTCCATGTGTTTGGAACCACTAGAGTACTTTCCATTCTTAGAGAAGAAAACTGTTGCGGTATTGTCACAATATATCTTCAGCGACCTGGCAATTGAGTCAACAACACCAAGTCCTGAGATGAAATTTCGCAACCATAAAGCATGATTTGTAGCCTCAAAGCATATGGAATGTCCTTCATTTGTTTTTTCTTTTCAAGTCATTCCTTGGACACTGTTTTTCACTTAATTTATCACCCTTCATGATGGGTGCATCACCGGCTGAACAAAACTGCATATTGAATCTCTCCAAAACACAATCAATATATCCTTTCTGAGATAGTCCTAGCAATCCTCGAAATCGATCCCTAAAGATCTCTATGCCAATAACATAGTTTGCCTCACCTATATCGACCATTTTAATGTTCTTGGAGAGATATTCCTTGGTTTCATGCAATAAGCCAAGGTCATTATTAGCTTAAAAAAATGTCATCCACATATAGCACCAAAATAATGAACTTGCTCCCACTAACCTTCAGATATATGCACTAATCAACTGCATTTTTCTTAAATCCGAAAGAGGTAATTGTGTCATTGAACCTTAAATATCATTGCCTAGAAGCTTGTTTAAGGCCATATATGGATTTCTTTAATTTGCAAGCTAAATGTTCTTTACCTTTCTTTGCAAATCTTTCGGGTTGCTCCATATAAATTTCTTTATCCAAATTCCCATTTAAAAAAGTAATTTTCACATCCATTTGTTGCAACTCTAAGTCATAATGAGCTACCAATGCTAGGATGATTCTAAGTGAGTCCTTTTTAGATACTGGAGAGAAGGTCTCTGTATAGTCTATGCCTTCTTTTTGAGTAAAACCCTTGGTAACAAGTTTGGCTTTAAATCGTTCGATATTGCCTTTTGTGTCACACTTGGTCTTGAAGACCCATTTATACCCGACCTTTTGGCAGTTATTAGGCAATTCGACGAGATCCCAAACACTATTCTGTTCCATGGATTTTAACTCTTCATTTATAGCATTGACCCATTTAGAAGAATCATCACTATTCATGGCTTGTGAAAATAAGACTGGATCTTTGTTAATCCCAATATCAAAATCAGATTCCTGTAGATACACCATGTAATCATCTAGAATGGCAGGCTTTCCTTCCCTCTGAGATCTTCTCAGAACTGCCGATTGTGGTGGTTCTACAATATTTTCAATGGTGGTATCTTCATGAAGTGGTGAAACATGAGGTGGTGAAGGATTTTCATTATGTTGTTCGTTTCCCTCAGCCTATGGAAAAGTCTGAGGTACAACAATTTTTTGATAAGGGTCAAATGTTGGGACATCCACCCTAATTTTCTCGAAATTCACCACTCGTATTTTCTCACTCCCACTAATTTCACCATTCTCTAGGAATCTAGCATTACCAGTCTCCACTATCCTCGTACTGTGATTAGGACAATAAAATTTGTACCCTTTAGACTTGTTTGGATAACCAATGAAATATCCATATAGTTCTTGAGTCCAACTTTTTCTCTTGTGGGTTGAAGATTCTTGCCTCTGCTGGACAACCCCAAATATGTAACTGTCTCAAACTAGGTTTCTTACCAGTCCACAACTTAAAAGAAGTTGTTGGGACCGCCTTACTAGGAACCCTATTTAAGATATACATTGCAGTCTTTAAAGCTTCACCCCACATTGAAATAGGTACAATTGAGTAACTTAACATACTCCTAACCATATCTTTAAGTGTACGATTACGCCTTTCAGTAACTCCATTTTGCTGTGGCGTACCAGGCATTGTATACTGAGCACGAATGCCTTTCTTTTCTAAGAATTTGGCAAATGGGCCAGGATTTTGGCCTGACTCATCATATTTATCATAATACTCACCACCCTTGTCTGATCTCACTATTTTAACCTTTCTATCTAATTGTCTCTCGACTTCAGTTATGTACACTTCAAGGATGTCAACAGCCTGAGACTTTTCATGAATTAGATACTCATATCCATAACGTGAGAAGTCATCTATAAATGTGATAAAATATTTTTCACCACTAATGCAAGAGATGTTGAGTGGCCTGTAAGTATCTGTATGATTTATCTCAAGAAGCTCATTACTTCTTGTGGCACCTTTCTTGGTGTGTTTGGTTTGCTTTTCTTTAATGCAATCCACACATATCTGAAAATCAATGAAGTCTAGGTTTTCCAAAATCCCATTCCTCACCAATGTTTCAATTCTATTTCTAGAGATACGCCCCAACCGTCTATGCCACAAGATTGAGGATTTTTCATTAATTAGACCACGTTTTAAACCAATATTCAAATGCAGAGTTACTAATGATTGTGCAAACTCATGATTTAAGGTAATTTTATATAAACCATCACATAAATTACCAGAACCAAAAACATTAAATTGAGTTTTCCACAATTAAATAAAACTGAATATCCAACACGATCTAATTTGGATAACGAAACTAAATTCTTAGAAATTGAAGGAACATAAAAAGTGTCTTCTAGATCCATCTGATGACCCGTCTCTAAGATCAGTCGATAGGTTCCTACAACTACGACTTCAGCTTTGAGACGGTTCCCCATATAGACAAATCTTTCACTTTCCTTTAGTTTCCTGATTGAGAGGTATCCCTGCATGTCATGGGTCGTGGCCCCAGAGTCAATCCACCACATATTAGAAGGTACTTCAGCAAGATTTGATTCATAACAAACAAAAGAAAATTTCTTATATTTCTTTTCGAACCAAGCCTTTCGCTTGCTGCAGTCTTTCTTCACATGTCCCTTCTTACCACAAAAGTAGCACTTGACAGTGAAACCATCTTGAGCCTGATTTTCTTCCCCAGGTTCATTCCTTCTCTTTGGTGGATTTTTTCTTTGATTTTATAAACTTACCCATCTTTTTCTTTATAGCTCCATGAGTTACAGCCAATGCAGTTTGACGTCCTTCCTCCCTTAACCTCACTTCCTCCTGAACACACATATTAGTTAGCTTATTCAAACTCCACTTATCTTTATTGGTGTTATAGTGAATTTTTGAATGCACCGAACTGTGATGGAAGTGAGTTGAGAATAAATTGCACGAGGAAAGTTTCATCAACCTGCATCCCTAAAGTTTTAAGCTTTGCAACCTTGTCGCCATATTGAGGATGTGATCCTAAACTCCTCGGTGGCCATTATATTTCATTGTTGTCAATTCAGCCATAATAGTGCCAGCAAGTGGCTTGTCGATCTTCAACAGCCTTTAACCAAATTTTACTTTAAGCGTTAGGGTAATGTCACTAAAGAGTCCTTTGGTCAATAACCAAGTAAGATCCCAGGAAGGTCGGAGGAGTCAATATAGCCTCCCTTCTAAGTCCAACCACCTTAGATAGCAAGTATCTTTTTGACAGATCTTAAAAGGTATTAACACAAGATCTCATAAGTAACACGGAAAAAGGCATAAACAATATACATATTAAAGCTTTGAGAATTATGATGAACTATTGATATCACATAAGTCTTTCCTTTGGGCAAAAATTAGGTATATCTATTGTCCACTCATCAAGAATCACTTATGTAGGTCTAAAGTAATTTATGCAATTTTCCAGCTAGTCATGTTACCTTTGGGTATTCAATTCTAATCTGTCAAATTACATGAGTTACATTATCCTACCCAGTTTATAATTATTTGAAAGTGACTCTCCTTTGGGCTAGTCTCAATCTCCTAATTATAACTGCAATTGAGAATATTATCGACCTTAATGTTACCTTTTTTAACAATTCTTTTATGTAATTTTATATTCATAAGTTTTACAAATCTAGGCCACTTTGGCAGCTACTAAATTAGTAAACCTTATGAATACGAAACTAACCAATAATATTCTCTATTCAATAATTTGAGTTATTTAATTATCATTAATTCAATCACAATTTTCATGAAATCACTATTTATGATTTTTCAAAATTTCTTTTATGTGATTGCAATTACCAATATAATAATAATAACTCTGGACGAACATGAATATATATATATGCAATATGACAATCATGAATATCATATAAAATGGTTGACAAGAATTACACCTAAATAAATTAACCACTTTAATATTTTAATATTCAATGTCATAAAATTATATCATGATATCAAATTTAAATCATGAAAATATAAATATCAACAATAATAGACAATAAGTGCATATAATCACATAACGTAAAATCATAATTCTTTAATAGACCGAATGATTCAACAAATTGTAAAATTGCTTTTAATCTATGTACTTTATCATAGCGACAAGCAATACATGCAATTTAATATCATATTATGATGATTATAAAAAATATTATCACTAAAATTGATAATAAATCAAAACATGCATATGAACAACATATAGAATTATATAAAAGTTTGCACCTGACATATCACAAAACAAAGTGAGTGGACTGTGCTCTTATTTAGGTTAGGACCTAATAGATCTTATTGTCTTGTGAGTGAGGGAGTCCATGATGTGCATACTTAGATACGATTTAGAAATCAGGAATAAAATCTTCTTTCACACAACCTTTGACTTTTAACAACACAAAAAGAGTTTCTTTGATGCATAATGAATATGAAAGAGATTAGATGTACCATTCAAACACTGCCTAATAAATATGACATGCAGCTTACAAGGTTGAACATACATCGCATATTCAAGATAACTAACACATGCCGACATGAACAAAAATATGTTGTTATGAATAATTATAATTATAATATAATAACAATATTCATAAATATATTATTATTCCAATGTGTATTGATTCACAAACTAAAACATATGTTGTTATGAATAATTATAATTATAATATAATAACAATATTCATAAATATATTATTATTCCAAGGTGTATTGATTCACAAACTAAAGCTCTGATACCACATGTAATTATAATGATACATGTAACCATAATAATAATGCGGAAATAAACTTAACAGGATCTTGAATTCAATATAACTCAAGAATAAAACGAACATACCTTTGTCAGCCATTGAATTAGAGAAGTTGAGAAAATACCCCTTAGAATTGAACCTTTAATACTGAGCTCACCTTCTTCTCTCTGTCTCTCTTAATTAGGATGACTATAAAACTTAAAGTGATGGAAAATACTTATGATATGAAAGGGGAGTCACCCATCCTTATATAGAGGAGAGAAGAGGGCCAGATAAACTCTATCAGAAGAATTCCTAATCCATCAAGGTTTCCTTCTTATCTTAGAAGAGTGATTATATTAAAATTCTAATTACTGAACTTGATCTCAAATATTGGCTTTATCTATTTGTGGAGTCCAAATAAATTAAAACATGTAGAAAATATGTAGGCTATTGGGCCACACTAGAAAATAAATCCAACAAGTTTGCCTACCATTGATCCTCAACTTTAGTAATCCCAATTTCCATACCAGGTGATGAAGACAATTTCAGGTTTAAAAGCAAGCTATTGTGCCTAAGAGATCAATAATGGATGATATTATTGTCTTTTACCTGATAAACTATCCATGTAATCTTCATCAATATAGTTGTCCATGATATTATTGTCTTATACAAGATAAAAGATTTTATTGAAAAAATAGATCATCATGACTGAAAACAAGGATGAAGAGGCCTAAGAACAGTGAAAAAAGAATTCCACTCCAAATCAAAACAAGACTACACCAAAGATCCCTGGTTCACCATTGTCCACAATTCTGCATTTCCTATATAGACAAAATGGTTCAAAAAGTATGTGAAAGAGACTATTTGTGCCTACCAACATAGTTTTAGTCAATAAGATACGTGGAAGAATGATACTCTGTAAAAAAGTTTTGAACACTTTCAGTGACGCTGATCCCGGATGAGACGGGGATACGTCTTACTAATATAGTAAACTGATGTGGCTGAGGTTTGGATGCATAGAAATAGGCAATCCTTTTTGATGAAATATAGTTAAACTCCTGCAGATTATATCATATTCCAGATGCGATTAGAACTCCATTGATGTTTTTTCTCCCTCCAATAAACCAGCAATAAAAATGGTACACAAAATATTACTTACAAAATAAAGAAGATAGCAGACAAATGCCGTGAAAACATAAACAGCACAAAAGTGATCCATAACCTTAGGAAAAGCCAAAAAAACAAAGTCAGGTTTTCTGCATCAGACTTAACAAATTACATACTAGAAGGCAATACAATTAAAATAAATTGTGATTCCATCAATGACTCCATTCAGAACTTCTTACACATTTATATATTTTAATATATTTTTTTAAACTTCCAAACTGATATACCCAATTAAACAGAACTGGACTAACTTTCTTATTTAAAAAAGAGGATTTTACACAGATTTACTTATTTTCCCTTTCTGTCACAATGTATAAAATAAGAAACAAAGTTAAAATGATTTTTTTTTTTGGAATTTTAGGGTAATAAAATATATCAATAAGTGCATAACCAAATCCTCAGATGAGAAGCAATAATTAACAATGCACATCATAGAACTCAACTAACTAGACTGAATCTGAAGCCAATCAACAAATAAGTGAGAAGGAGGAAGGAAATCCAACTATAATGGTTTAGAATGAACTTGAGTTTGTCATATCTACTTCTTCTTCTTCTTTTCTTTCTTTGATATGTGAACCTGCATTTGATAAGAACAAATAACATGAATAAAATGTCATATGAAAATTTCATAATTAACTATTACTCACTTCCTCGGACGAACGATGACAATTAAACGATGAGGTGTATGCATGGGATTGTTGTTGTGAATGCACATGTGTAGCAGCTGGTGCAACAGGCCCACCCATGGCCTGTTGAGACTCCAATTGCTCTATTCGCGCTTGTTGAGCTTGAATTGTGCTTTGCATCTCCATTTGTACTTTCTGTTGATTAAGCATAGCATCCATCATCTCCTTTATTTGCATCTCCATTTGTGCTTTATATTGGTTAAGTTGCTCTTGGACTTGCGTTTGGATGATACGAGTTTGTTCTTGCGATTGCCTATATCCGCCTCCAAAGACATCTGTCGGGGAAGGACCCAATCCATATGTTCGAACACGACCAGGTCGCTCAGGCCCTAGAACCTGTGTGATAATTTCTTCATCTGTAGCATTGGATTGCGCCCCAAGGTCCTTCATTTGTGTCTACAATTGTTAATTAGTAATTAGCCACTAATAAAATTGTTCATAACTAGTGCCGTTAAATGTAACCTGCTTCCATTGGGCCATATGAATTCAATAACATCATCAATCCAGATTCAAAATTGTTTCAATGACACTTCCACTTCATATGCTCAAATTCAGAATTCATAAAAATACAGTCCTTGACTTGTAGATTTGGCAACAAAAAAAGGTAAATGGAATCAAACAAGAAGCTTTCACTAAATTATAGATTTAATGTTATTATAGATTTATAATTTATAAATTAGACCTAAGCTGCTTGTGATCAAACTTGATTTTTGCAGTGGAGTATGGGAATCAGTACCCTAAGCTGCTTGTGATCTAATTGCTCATATGCTTACAAGGGATGTTTCAGCAAGGTTCAATGCTGACGAAGTACTAAGTAAGCCTCAATATACTTCTCTTGCTTTCATTAGGCTGCATTTTGGTAATCAGATAACTAGGCACATGAAGGGTTAACTTCTCTTATTACTACCATTTTGGTTGTCTAAAATGAAGGAAATGACTAATTTTGTTGGAAGTTGCATACCAATCTGTTTTAAATCTCCATTCATCTCATTTTTTTCATTTTTTTTCACTAGAAACATGTGCAAGGATGAATCAGATGGGTAAGTGTTCTGTCTCATTCACCCCCAGTTTCGTAGCATTCTTTTACTTTTGGCTTTGTTAAAGCCAAATGAAACCGTTGTCTCATCCCTTTGTACATTAATGATCCAATTTATATTTTTCCAGATCATCCGTGGATTTTGGCCCATACAGAATCCACATTGAAGACACTGGCTTCCAAGCCAAAAATGGATAACCATGTAAGATTGACTTCACGAAAACTGACTGCCAGACATGCAGTGGAGTCGGAGAGAAACAAGGTAGTAACTAGCAGCTCTCTCAGTGATGACTCTATATTAGCTTTCTCATCCAATAACTCTATGTCCACTAAACCAATCTATGTTAACTCTTAATCAGATTATAGAAAATTCATCTCTCAATGATGACTCTGTGTTAGCTTTCTCATCCAATAAAAGATGCATGTGTTTGGTGTGTCGGTTAGCCATGGAAATTTCGTTGTGCAATGAACAAACCGTTTTAAGTTGGCCTGTTCTTAGAGTCTATTCCAACATCAGACCTTAGCATCAACTAAACCAATCTATAGTGACCATTCAATCTACTAACCTTGAACACATTCTCAATGGACTAACCACATCCAAATCAAGTCAAAGGGCATATAACAAGTGTACAGATTCCGTAAACCAATGCCATCCAGCACAAAGACAATTATTACAAAAATAAAATTTCAAACTTCAGAACTACACCCTTGTGCTCTGTGTACTCCATAATACTTCAAAATTCTAGTGTGGGCAGCTTCAGTGGATCAACTAAAACCAAAAGAGTCTAAGCTTGCAGTTAAACACATCCGTACTTAATTCACCAGCAAGAAAGTTCCTACATTTGATCACGCGTTAATTGAACATAAACTCCACGTAATGACACGACTTAGCAATCAAAATGCACAACACAATCAAATTCCACATAATTTCATATTCATTGCCTCACAAAGCAACCCTAAACTGTTAAATTATAGAAAATTAAATTATGAATACTAACATTAAATTATAGATTTCACGATTAGGTCTAAATTATAAATTATAGATGTAATGTTATAAATCTGAGTTATGGTTTCTCCTTTTTCCCCAGTAATTTCATAACATTTCTTTAAAAAATAAATAAAGAAACAAATATGAGACAAGTATCTAATACATTCCATACATGCAAAGTATATAATTTTGGTGCTACATACCATGACCTCAACAACTTTATCATTACTTCGTTTGTTATCCTTAGTGTACCCAGCCATCCACATTTCTAAGCGAGTTGCAGGAACTCCATTCTTCTTATTAGTTTCCTACAATTACACTTAAATTAAGTAACAAAATCAAAATATACAATTTCAATTTGAAATATAAAGAAACTATATACCTCTACTCGAACAACTGAGAATGGTTTTCTGCCAGTTATGTGATTTAATGTCTTCTTCTTCCGAATTTCTTTGTTTTTTGTACTTTTTTTCTGTTACATATGAACACAAACACAAGATAATTTATTAATTAACAAACTCATCTTATGAGATTACGATAGAGTTCAATAAACAATTTAAATGATACCTGTGCCTTCCAAGTGCCCCAATAATAGACTAAGCTTCGCCATTGATGCTCATGTACTCTTTCGGGTCGATGAGTTAACCTATCAGCATCGTTGTCGAATGGCGTATACCCCAATTGTTTAACTCTAGTCTTCCACTCTCTCCATTTTTTTTCCAACAGATGCCAAAACAAATTTCTTCATTGACTTGTCGGCATCTGTATTGATCTGCAAATAATTGGCAACTTTATGACTATTTCATACACACAGCAGCAACAACATACACGCAGCAGTATACACACAGCAACAAGCCCACAGCAGTAGCTAATTTCACAAATCAAGATAATAACAAATTAAGATTAAAATTGGTATGTAAAATGAAATAATTCTTTTACCTTTACTTCTCTCCAAATTCTCTCTTTGTTTTCCTTCGATACATGGCTCCAAGTTCTATAAGTGAGGGGCATAAGGTTCCCATCTCGAGCTAAAACACCCAAACGAGAAGCCAAGGGTGTATACCCGTCAACCACTTGGTTCAACTCATTAGGCACAATATGTAAAATGCCACCATATGTAAAATGCCACCACTTGGGTTCCAATCACTACCATGCATGAGTGTTGGGCCTCTCGAACTATGACCTACTCATCCAAATATCAATATCAAGTTAGAAGATACTAGAAAGAATGATAATACAAGAATTGAGCAGTCAATGGAGCAAATGGAGTAGTGTCACTTAGTTTAAAAAAAAGAAATATAAACATCAAAAGAAAAAAGAACATCAACAGAGAAATCTAATGGAGTAATTCAATTGAATAAAATAATTCATACCAGCAGTAGTGTCATGTGTCGAACCAGTACTCGATGATGTACTAGGCAAGCTACCTGGAGGATACCATGACATGGGTGGATCAGGTATGATGCGTGTACTCTCCTCTAAACTCTCATCTGAACTCCCACTATAAGAACTCTCATCTGCACTCCCACTGTAAGAACTCTCAGAATTTGCAGAGGCTAAATGTTGCCTCTGCCTAGAGCATCGTCGATCTGTCATTCTAGTTTACAAAAGACCACAAGCATACGTGTAGAATTTTATGGGTTAGCAATGAATATAAAGTCCAAAATATTAAAAAATTTCTCTACAAATTTAAATTTTAAACACAATCTTAATATAACAGATATGATCCTTCTCAAGGACATAAAAGGTTGTCTCAAGGACAATCACGTTGAAAAGCAAACAAATGACGCATTTTAAAAGCAAAGGTTTCATTAACATGAATATCCATGCTAAAAGCACAAATGTAACAATGAATATGAAACAAAATTACAATATCATATCATTTCTTCATCATCTTCAGATTGTGTCTGTGTCGATATCCCAAGAGGTCCAATAGTTTCATCAATAGTTATTCCAACTTCACCTTGCCTAACCCAATTTATGTCCTCTTCACAAGCAAACGAAGTTGCATCTAACTCTTGGTCGCCAAATCCTTCCACTTCATTGTGATGTTCTCCATCAATAATTGGTTGTTCTCCACACACCTCATACAAGTCTCTAGGTTTCATCTTGACTACAACATCCCAATCAGCTTCAACGGGATCATTAACATAGAAAACTTGTTGTGCCTGAGACACGAGGATGAATGGCTCATCACTATTTTGTTTCTTTGTATATAACAAATGATTGAAATTAACAAGTGTGAAACTAAACCCATCCTGCTTCAGTCCTTTGTTGTTGTCAATCCAGTCGCACATGAATAGCACATATCTATGGTCGTATGAGTAATACAATTCAATAATATCTGTCACATATCCATAGTATGCTACTTCACCTACCACAGGATTCATGTCTCTGGTACTTGCATAGCTACAAGTCTTTGCTTTCACCATAACCCCACTATTTTGAGTTTTTCTTCTCCACTCACGACTCCTCGTATGATACCTAGTACCATTAATTATATACCCATTGAATCTCGTGGCCTTTTTACTAGTTCCCAATGCCAAAGTTTTAATCTCATCTAACAACACAGCATTTTCAATAGCTAAAAGCTCTTCAACCTATTTTTACAAAGTCAACAAAATTAAACATCAACTAACAGAGAATTAAAAATTGAAAACATGAGAATTGAAAATTAAAAACATGTAAGTTATTAGTACTTGCATGAGAATTAAACCATCTGGGAAACTTTAAGACGACGATGTGACCGCTTAATAAAATCACGATGCTCCCTATACATTTAAAGTACTTATAAAATGCAAGATACTTATTAATGGTATCAATAAAATTTTGGAACAAAGATTGTATCTTACTCTCGATATGGGACAACCGCAGCAGTGTTAAATAACACATACCGATGAGCTTGTACCCATGATGTGTTATCAAGTGCAAACCCTTTTCCTTTTCCTAAAGCATGACCCAGTAATATCCCAGGATTGTCGCTAACATCGTAATTCCTTATTGGTCGATTCAATTTTGACTCGACATCATCCAAGTACCTTGAGCAAAAGGTCATACACTCTTCAACTAAGTATCCCTCTGCAATTGAACCTTCTGGATGACTTCGATTACGCATATATGACTTAAGTGTCATAAGATACCTATAAACAAACAAATGCACACATGACTTTCAATTATAAACAAACAAATGACTACAACCTTAAATTGGAGTAGAATTGCACACCTTTCTATGAAGTACATCCAGCGATATTGCACTGGACCAGCAATCTTGGCCTCCTCTGCTAGGTGAATAGGCAAGTGCTCCATTATATCGAAAAAGGATGGAGGAAAAATTCTCTCAAGATGACAAAGTGTAAGAGCAATTTGGGATTGAAAATGATCTAACCCATCTGGCTCTAGAGTTTTGGAGCACAACTGCATGAAGAAATTGCTTAACTCAATCAATGGTTCAACAACTTTTTTCGGTAACAAATTTCTCACTGCTATTGGAAGTATTTGTTGCATCAATATATGGTTGTCATGACTTTTCAATCCAGATATGCTATGTTGTTTGAGGTTAACACGACGAGAAACATTGGATGCATACCCATCTGGAACTTTGATATTCTTTAAGAGTGTACAAAACAAGCCTCTCTCTCTATTGTTCATAGCAAAACATGCAGGCGGCAAATAATACCTGTTCCCAACCCCTTTTTTAGGATGTAATGCCTTTCGAATTCTCATATCTTGCAAGTCTCGACGAGCATTTAAATTATCCTTTCCTTTCTGATGGGTCGTTGAACACACCAAAATATAATCACTAAACTATACCAAATTCTATTAGAATAATGGCAAGTCCAGGTATCGATCCACAGGGACTATTGTGAAATTAAACTAATTTAATCGTTAAATTCCTAAATTAATTTTGATAAAAAGATTGAATGATCATAACCTAATTTAATAACGAATAAATTAAACTAAGGAATTAAATTATTAATAATAAATGAAATTGGTTTACTGAATTGGGGGAAAAACTAGGGCAAAGAATCCACTACTATCCACGTAACTAGGGTTTCCAATTGAAATCAATTATCCTAGGGTTTGAACAGATTAATACTTTGTAACTACAAGTTCAAAGCATTTAACAAGAAAATCATCACATTCAATGTACGGGCACGAACCATCTCAAGTAGTACGAACCGTTCACTCTAAACTAGGGTAGTGACACGACTCGTCCCTCGTAGTATGGTTCGTCTCATACCTTGAATGTAAAAGAATAGAAAACTCATGTATGGATAACATTCAACAATCACAGAAAGTCAAATATTTGAAAAGATAATGAAAATTATATATAAAGAATTTCTAAAACACCATACAATGGTTCAAACCTTTACATAATTGAGAATCAAAAGGAAAACAAAATAGTTACATGGCTAGGGTTTCATAAAAACCCTAGAAAAGACGACTAGCCACTCATGGAGGAGTGGAAGGAGGAAGATGGAGAAGAAACCACCATGGAAGACATCTTGGAGCTTTTGCTTTCCTCCTCCTTTCCAAACCCTAGCCTCCCTCTTTAGGTTAAAACAGTTTCAGAACCCTAGAAAAGCCTTTTCCTTTTCTATTTATACTTCTACTCACTTCCAAACAAGTTTAAAACATCAGTTTGACTTCTTCAGAAAAAGTCAACTCTCTCTAAATTTTGTCTTTTTGCCCATTTTATGCTCCAATGATGTACAACCTGATTGACATTCAACACACATAAAATACACGGTTTGACCAGCAAGTGAAGTTAAGAGATTCTAATTAACGGCCTCAATGATGTACATTTCGGCCTTAATCACATCCCCCAACTTACTACTTGCTAGTCCTCAAGCAAGTAAAATAAAATAAAATAAAACAAAATCTATCTATTTCCTCTTTCGTGGGAAAACGGTTGCATTTAGCATATGCTACAAGCCTTTAAACCACAAGGTTACCCCAAGTGGACGAGTAAAGTCTCGTGAGGGTTTCCAGAAATGATACCCACAAACATTAACATATTCATATATACTCAACAACAAATGACCACACTACTCCACCTAACAATCAACTTATGTGCCACTACAGTGTGATATTGAGACATAATGAGTCATTAAAGACACAGTGGACAAGCATGAAGGAACCTATTGAGTCAAAACCACAATTCAGTTAATACAAAAGTAAAGTTCCCTATACTTGTGCATGCTAGTAGACAAGTCATGAGTACCCTCAGTGTAAAGTGCAATCTCCATATTAGTTAACTATCCACTATAATAGCCCAGTGTAACTCATAATAACACCCAACATATACAGAAAAACTAACCTGTTGCAGCCAAGATTTTCAAAAGTTTTTTTTTTTTTTTTTAAATGACTGTGCAATGTCCTGATCCATTAAGCTTTCTATTCAACCCATGTAACAAGCATTGGGCCAATGACTCCCAAACCAGACGGTTTTAGGGCGCTAGGTGTGAAGACACCCCTACGGGCTTAATAACTTGAGTTGAAAAGGCTACGAATCCGAACAAGTCATTCTTCTTATTTTTCCTTAACTATGCAATGTCCAAGTCCCTTAAGCTTTCTAATTAACCCATGTAACAAGTTTTGGGCCAATGACTCCCAAACCAGACGGTTTTAGGGCATTAGGTGTAAAGACACCCCTACGGGCTTAATAACTCGAGTTAAAAAGGCTACGAACCCAAACAAGTCAAGTGTTTTTTTTAGAATCTTGGCTCCTCATTTATTTTTTTCTGTAACTCTAGCTATTATCAATGATGTATACCAGGGATTATAATAAAAAGATCACCGCTATGATAGTGTGTTCATGTGAATTAAGGCATACTCATGACAAGTGTACTAAAATCACAAACACAGACAACTCTCCTCGTGCAAACATCACATGCAAGTATCTACCCAATAAATCCTTTTCATGCAAGTCTACTATGCTCTCCAATTAACATATGCAAATATCATCACCCTACTAGCAAAAAGTCACATCAAGTAAAGTAATGCAATCAAGTGAAACAAGTATAAGCATGAATTATGAGCCAAATAGAAATGCACAAAAGAAAATATAACCCTCATCCCCCAACTTGAATATAACATTGTCCTCAATGGAAAAGTAAAGAGAAATGAGAGAATATTACCAGAATTGTAGGTGCACATCCAGGTAGGCAGAGAGTAACATATACACACTATACACATTTTTTTTTTTTTAAATTTTTTTGAAGAAAAGAAAGAATTAAATAAATGAATAAAAATGACATGAAATTAAATTAATTAAACTATAAAATAAACTAAACTAAACTAAACTAAGCTAAACTATAAAATAACTAAACTACAAAAGAGACTAAAGTATAGAATAAAATAGCCTAAACGAACCGAATTTCTTTTTCTATTTTTTATTTTTTATTTTTTTATTTTATTTTTTATTATTATTTTTTTTTGAAAAATAAAAGAGAAGAAAATTTAAAAAATAAAATAAAATAAAATAAAAACTAAACTACTTATTAATTAAATGAACAATTACAGTATAGAAGAAAAATAAAAATAACATCACTAACTACACAAGTATAATAAAAATAAAAATAAAACCAAAATCTACTAACTAATTAAACTAACCAGAATCACTAAAAAGTAATTTAAACTAAACAAATATAGCAAATTAAAAAAAACTAAATTAAGATTATTGTTAGCACCATACTTTCGGAGTTTTTTTTTTTTTTTTACGAAAATAGAAAATAGAAAAATAAAAAAAATAAAAAATAAAAATAAATAAATAAAAGTCGAATTTTTTTTATATAAAAAATTATAAATAAAATAATTGTATATTTATTTATTTATGTTTAAAATTTATTTATGTATTTATTTACTTAAATAAATTAAAAGTGAAAATAAAAATAAAATAAAATAAAATAATAATAAAAATAAGACTAAAACAAATGTCCACCTGGTTCAAATTTTGAGGAATCGGTGCACTTGACCGCACTTGGCCACGCTCATGCTTTTAAAGCAGAGTGATAGCTGTCATATTGCTTTTATTCCGCACCTGCGGGATCAGCCGCACCTGCGGCGATTTGCCCCTCCCGCGTGCAATTTTTTTTTTTTTTTTTTGCCAAACGTCGTCCCGCACGTGCGGGGCCCAAGCCGCACGTGCGAAGGTCAACGCACGCACCGTCGCGCACCTGCTTATTTAGCAGAGTGCGCCTTCAATTTGGTTCAAGTTTTCCGCACGTGCGGGGCCCAGGCCGCACGTGCGGCGATTTCAACCCTTTTTTTTTTTTTTTTTAACAACAAGAACAACACAAATTTTTTTTTTCTCTAATATAAAATGAACAAGTATAAACCTTTTTTTTTTATTTTTTTATTTATTTTTTTATTTTTAACACAGAAAATAAACATGAAAGCATACTTTTAAACACAGAAAATAAACATTTCTACCTTCAATTGACATCCGGAATAAATATAGCACAAAAGAACATACGGAAATGCCCACTAAAGGTATGATCTTCACGCGAAAACCACGGGTACTACTTTTCTCCCTAACTGTGTTTGTAACTTTCCCTATTCTCCAACAGGGTGACAGACTAGGTTGATTCGGTATCCAGAATCGAAGCGCATAAAGCTACCTCAACCTATGGGGCTACCATACAGAGTTCAAGCCGAGGTAGTTTTGAAGCAATCTCCACACCCCTGGGTATTTAAACCAGACTCTAGTCTCGGAAATCTCAAACCTTTGTGTTCTAGGCTTTGCCATTCGAACTCTAGTTTCCACCGTCTCAGTTGGTCTCCTAGGAACTCACTACAAACACGGTTAGGTGGCTATACCAGACCGTCAGATGCCGTTCGGGCACGGCAAACACCAAAGGAATTACACCTTTAGAGGATTTAAAGTCTCCTAGACGCTAATAAAACACGACGAGAATAAAGAAAAACAGAATAACATAGAAGGGAAAGAAAATAAAAAATAAAAAAAAATAAGGAATCAATCTATCAAGCATAATAAAATGGGTCCATCAAACCCCTGGGTAAAGGAAAATGATCCTTCCTAGTCGAGGAATTTAGTCTCCTATAATCAATGCACACTCGCCACCCAGTAGTGGTTCGTGTGGGGACTAACTCTCCTCCCTCATTCTCAACAACGGTGATGCCCGATTTCTTGGGCACCACTTGTGTGGGACTCACCCACTTGCTATCCGAGATGGGGTATATAATACCCGCGTCCGACAATTTTAATACCTCCTCAACTGACCCATCAATATCAAAATTTTCAATCTCAAAATGAGCTAGACAAGCCTCTAAAGGGCCTTCTACAAGAATGGAGGGCAAAGCCTCCTCCACAATCTCATCCACAACATCCACTAATAAGCACTCCTCTCTCTCATGAGGTTGTTGGGATGCTTGGAAAATATTAAGTTTCACTTGCATGTTGCCAAATGAAACTTCCATAATCCCGGTCCGACAATTGATGCATGCATTGGCCGTAGCCAAGAAAGGTCGACCTAAGATCACCGGGATTTGTTTCTTAGAACTGGCTACCGGTTCCATATCTAACACCAAAAAGTCAACAGGGAAGTAGAACCTATCAACCTTAACTAGCACATCCTCAATCATGCCACGTGGCACTCTGAGGAACCGGTCAGCCAATTGAAGAGTGACAGTAGTGGGCTTCAACTCGCCAAGCCCAAATTTCTCGTACACAGAGTACGGCAACAAATTGACACTCGCCCCTAAATCTAATAAGGCCCTATCAATGAAATGGTCCCCTATAATGCATGCAATGGTTGGGGCACCCGGGTCCTTAAGCTTAGGAGGTGTGTCATTCAACAAGATGGAGCTTACTTGCTCCGTGAGTAGGACCTTTTGGGACACATGTGTCCTAGATTTACGCTTTTGCGTACAAAGGTCCTTCAGAAATTTGGCATATGATGGTACTTGCTTAATCGCCTCCAACAGGGGGAGGTTGATTTTTACTTGTTTAAAGACATCCATCATTGCCTCTATAGATGCCGCCTTCTTATTAAAAGGGGACGGTGTATCAAGGCACTGGGGAAAGGGTGCCTTAGGCACATATGGTGCCTTGGGCTCAAGTGAAGTACTAGGGACTAAGTCATCCCTCTTAAGTGTTGCCCCCTCACCCTTGCTCTCACTGGGTGAACCACCGTGGTCACCCCTCCTAACTCTAGTTGCATCAGACGCAACTGATTGAGGCTCTAACTCCCTACCACTTCTCAAAGCAACCACCACCTGCACTTGCTCATGTTGCTTTCCATTCCCACCAGAACTCTCTGCCCCGTATTGTCCCTTAGGGTTGGCCACAGTTTGACTTGGTAATTTTCCCTCCTCTCTCCGATTCATGTTGTTAGCCGTTTGACCCAATTGGGTCTCTATCTTGGCAATAGAGTGAGTGTGGGAGTGAACTATCGGTGCTAACCCCTTAAGTTCTGAGAGAACTTCTAACACCTGAGTCTCAAAGGCAGAGTTGCCCTGAGGAACAGGCGGGGGTTGTGGTTGTGGTTGCCGGTATGGTTGTGGGGGTCTATAAGGTTGCGGTGGTCGGTAAAATGATTGGTTGGCAAAATTATTGAAATTCTGCCTTGGTGGTGGAGGATTGTAAGAAGTTCCTTGTGAAGGGGGTCTCCATGAGAAATTAGGGTGATTTCTCCATCCCGGATTGTATGTGTTGGAGTATGGGTTATTACCCGGGTTGGAGAATTCTTGAGCCGCATTCACATGCTCTTGGACTAACTCCGGAAATTGTGATGTCGAAGGGCACTCACTCAAGTCATGAGCAGGGCTCGCACAAATAACACATGCCTCGTGAAATTGAGGCTGATCTTGCTGGGTAGGGGCATGTCCTATAGCTAATAATTGGTCCATCTTGCGGGACAATGCCTCTACTTGTTGGGCTAACTCTAGGTTTTGCCCGACCTCATAAATGCCCCCTCTTTTTGGGGCTCCAACTACGCGTTGCCGGACTTGCCGGGCTGCGGAGGCATGGTGAAGGGAATTATCACTTAAGTTCTCAAACAATTGCCATGCCTCGGCATCATTTTTAGACATAAATGTCCCACCACAGGACGAATCCACCATTTGGCGGTGTGGCTCAGTTAAGCCATAATAGAATGTTTGAACAAGTTGCCAATCAGGCACTTGGTGGTGGGGACACTGCTGGAGAAGGTCTCTAAGTCTTTCCCAAGTCTCATGGAATTGCTCGCCATCCATTTGAGCAAAGTTTGTGATGGCTCGCCTAAGTTGGTTGGTTTTACCTATGGGAAAGTACTTCTCCAAGAACCGTTGCTGTAATTGGTCCCAAGTTGTGATTGAATTAGCAGGTAAAGAATTTAGCCAGTGTTTGGCTTTATCCTTTAACGAGAATGGAAACAATCGCAACATTAAGGCTTCATTTGTGAAATTCTGGATCTTCACTGTCGAGCAAATTTCCAGAAATTCATTCAAATGCTTATAAGGGTCATCATGAGTTAGTCCATGGAATGATGGAAGCATTTGTATCGTGCTGGACTTAATCTCATAATGAGCAGCAGTGGTGTTGGGCAATTGGATGCATGATGGTGATGTATATGCAGTGGGTGTAAAATAATCCTTAAGGGTCCGGTTAGGCACATTCGAGACATTAGGATCTGCCATCTCTAATGGCTCAATATATGGATATGAATACTCAAGCCTAGGAACACGGGCAGAAGCCCTAAGTCTCCTAAGGGTCCTTTCTAGTTCAAGGTCCAAACTCCACAATTCAGGGCGACAAGAATGACGCCCGTGCATACACTACCCACACACACACAATAAGTTCGACTCTGTGCACTAAGTATGAAAGCAAAAAACCAAAGAAAGAAATACTCACAGCGGTTTAACGAAAACGCTTTACTCATCTTGCGGATGCTTGACGTGTAGACGTTGTCTCCAATCCCCAATTGAGCTTTGACTTTCGTCTTAGCACTTTGGTGCTTTGCTTGTGAGTGTTTGCTTCTGTTTACTCACTTTAGTGCTGCGTTTTTTTTTTTTTTTTTTTTTTTAAGCTCGGCTGCGCTCCGCTTGCACTTCAATGATAACTCCAATTTCAAACGCTCTGCACACTTAGCAACACCAAAAGCATAAAATCCTAAACTAAAAATTAAAATAAGAATAAAACTTTAAATTAAGTAATTTCGCCAGAAGTCCCCGGCAACGGCGCCAAAATTTGATGGGTCGTTGAACACACCAAAATATAATCACTAAACTATACCAAATTCTATTAGAATAATGGCAAGTCCAGGTATCGATCCACAGGGACTATTGTGAAATTAAACTAATTTAATCGTTAAATTCCTAAATTAATTTTGATAAAAAGATTGAATGATCATAACCTAATTTAATAACGAATAAATTAAACTAAGGAATTAAATTATTAATAATAAATGAAATTGGTTTACTGAATTGGGGGAAAAACTAGGGCAAAGAATCCACTACTAGCCACGTAACTAGGGTTTCCAATTGAAATCAATTATCCTAGGGTTTGAACAGATTAATACTTTGCAACTACAAGTTCAAAGCATTTAACAAGAAAATCATCACATTCAATGTACGGGCACGAACCATCTCAAGTAGTACGAACCGTTCACTCTAAACTAGGGTAGTGACACGACTCGTCCCTCGTAGTATGGTTCGTCTCATACCTTGAATGTAAAAGAATAGAAAACTCATGTATGGATAACATTCAACAATCACAGAAAGTCAAATATTTGAAAAGATAATGAAAATTATATATAAAGAATTTCTAAAACATCATACAATGGTTCAAACCTTTACATAATTGGGAATCAAAAGGAAAACAAAATAGTTACATGGCTAGGGTTTCATCAAAACCCTAGAAAAGACGACTAGCCACTCATGGAGGAGTGGAAGGAGGAAGATGGAGAAGAAACCACCATGGAAGACATCTTGGAGCTTTTGCTTTCCTCCTCCTTTCCAAACCCTAGCCTCCCTCTTTAGGTTAAAACAGTTTCAGAACCCTAGAAAAGCCTTTTCCTTTTCTATTTATACTTCTACTCACTTCCAAACAAGTTTAAAACATCAGTTTGACTTCTTCAGAAAAAGTCAACTCTCTCTAAATTTTGTCTTTTTGCCCATTTTATGCTCCAATGATGTACAACCTGATTGACATTCAACACACATAAAATACACGGTTTGACCAGCAAGTGAAGTTAAGAGATTCTAATTAACGGCCTCAATGATGTACATTTCGGCCTTAATCACTTTCCCATCAACACTTAATATCGTCCACAATACATTATCACACACGTTCTTCTCAATGTGCATTACATCAAGATTGTGGCGAATCAAATTATGCTCCCTGAAAATCCTAAGTGATTCGTGATTAGCTAAAGATAAAAAAATATTCCAAATCCCAAAAATTCCAAAACACTCAAACTAAAATCAACAAGCACTTACGAGAGTGATTTTAGTTTGTTTGTTTTTAGGAATAAATAATAAATCGACACAAACGATTTTTTACGTGGAAAAACCACAATTGAAGAACCTTCAATTGTAATCAAAAACCACGGGCGAACCGCCACTAATCAATCCACTACTGAAGGACTACAAGGTTACAAAGAAACCATACAAATTACCCAACCTAGTCAATTTGTCTCTGAATCTTCTGTAACTCTTTCACCACGCCTTCGCCACGGAACTGATTCTGAAGTTGGTTCCACTCCTCAACTTCACTTGTCGAATTAACGACTACGTAAAGAAACAAACACCTTTTGAAACTTTACGTAAAGATCTTCGGATCTCACCGAAGAGAATACTCTTGAATATTAAGTATCAACCTCTTTGATGTATGAATATCAACTCATGAGTTTTAGAACTCTCTCAAGAACATCAAAGAAAACTCATCAAACTCTCAGAAGAAAACTTCAAACAGAACACTAGAATTGTTGAATCTGATCTAGCAAAAGTTAGATTGGTTTTAGGAGAGAACCATCTACTTATAGAAAACCAAAAAGAGTCCCAATCCTGAAAGAACCCAAATACTTGAAATTTCCCGGATTCTGAGGCTCGCTCGAGCGAGGCTCCTCTCGCTCGAGCGAGGAGTGTAAATTGCGTGATTTCTACTAGTGACCTCGCTCGAGCCACGAGCCCTTCGCTCGAGCGAGGAAAACATCCTTGCAGGTTCAGTAGAGACACAATGCTTAGCTCGATCCACCATGCTCTTCGCTCGAGCGCACAATCATAGCCTTCAGGTTTTGCCCATACGCAGTCCTTCGCTCGAGCGAAGACTGCCTGGCTCGAGCGAGGAAGGCAAAAAAACACAGAAAAATTACAACTCAGAAACTAAGTTTTGTGCGCGGGATTTTGACAAGATAGGTCCTAACAATCTCCCCCTTTGTCAATACCCGGACAAAACTTTCTAAACAATAGTCCTGACCAAAAGAACTAACTAAAACAATTACAACTCCTCGAGCGAGGAAGGCAAAAAAACACAGAAAAATTACAACTCAGAAACTAAGTTTTGTGCGCGGGATTTTGACAAGATAGGTCCTAACAATCTCCCCCTTTGTCAATACCCGGACAAAACTTTCTAAACAATAGTCCTGACCAAAAGAACTAACTAAAACAATTACAACTCAAAAGAATTAGCCAAACAAACAACTCATCTAATGACCTAATAAATTACAACTCGATGAAAAGAAAGCAATGAATCCAAACTCGAGAACCATCCAATCATTGAGCTGTAAAAAACCAACAACCATGGAGCTGTAAATAAACCAACAATCCTGCAGAATAAAACCATCAGATACAGCCAGACATATATATCAAAAGCAAACCAATATATCCATCATATATATCCAAATCAAACAAAGATATCCAACATATACATCCATCATCTATAGCCAAAACAAACATAATATATCCAAATCAAATAACCAAACCACCAAACCAGAGAAACCATCTCCCCCTTTTTGTCCGGGAAAAAACAAAAGTAAAGAGGAACAAACCATAAACCAACCACTAGGAAGATGGTGGAGGATGCTGTAGCTGAAGAAGAGATAAAATCTGGGACAACATAGC
Source organism: Camellia granthamiana (assembly GCA_036172215.1). Taxonomy (NCBI): domain Eukaryota; kingdom Viridiplantae; phylum Streptophyta; class Magnoliopsida; order Ericales; family Theaceae; genus Camellia; species Camellia granthamiana. The sequence goes on along the minus strand of CM069907.1, from coordinate 52,967,228 downwards.
ACTGTGCTCATCAAGGCGAGCATCGATATGGTCAAGACGACGTGCAAGAGCTGGATCCAAATCATGAGTATCCGCCGCCGGGCCTGCATGGGCAGCCTCAACCTCCTCCTCCTCGGCAAGAGGATCATCATCATCACCTGCATGAGAACCCCCAACCCCTGACCCACTCCCCCGAACATGGGCCTGACTCTGTGAGACAGTGAGTTTAGTAATGGGTTTGACAGGAGAAGCAAACTCATCATCCTCAAAAACAGGGACACCAAGTGAAGTGAGAAACCGGTGAAGAAAACACCCATAAGGAAGCCCCAAAGATTTTCTGCCCTCAAAGACGCCAATCATTTTGGAGATAATCATCTCTGGAAGATCAATGGGAAGGCGATGATGGATACAATATAAAACATAACCCTGGTCCTGAGTGATATGAGAAGAATGGGTGGTGACAAAAATATTGGCGCACACAATGATGTTAAGAAGACGGAACCGAGGAAGCATCTCATTCTGCTGAATGAGAGCCCCGGCGATCCAAGTCCTAGAAACACCACACAATTCGGAAGCAACCATATCAAAATTAACACCAGCCCGGGTAAGAAAAGGGAAATGACAATCAGTAATCTCAGGAAGACCAAGAAACTCACGAAACACATCATCAGTGATAACAAAGAGATGTTTCCTAACCCAAGTTTGAAAAGTACAAGCCTCGCGATTAATAGAATGCATATTACAATAAAACTCGCGGATGAGACTAAGGTTTTGGGGACCGGAAAAGTGTAACACTTGGTCACCACCTAAGGGATCAAACAAGGACCGAATAGGTATGACCTCAAATGCATTAGGTAAAACATTTCGTTCCAAATGAACTTTCCGTGACACATAAGACTCCCTAAACAATTTGGCCTTTTCTTTTGACTCAAACTTGGAGGTATTGAAGGAAGGTCGGGAAACAGCCTTCTTGCGACGCTTGGAAGGTTCTGCCATTACTAAACATACCACAGAGACACAACAGAGACAGATGGAAGACAGAACAAGGCACAACAGGAAACAAACCACGCCATATCCCCAATGCCAAACCAAGAAACACAGACAAAGCAACATGAGTGTATTAGTCCAACAAAAACCATTAGTGCAACATATAGAAAAAAAAACAGAGAAGCACAGAGTGAAACCATATATCAAAAGCCAACATCATAAACCATACATGAGGTGAACATAAGTCAATCACAGAATATGGAGCAAATCCCTGGACTAAAAACATGAATCAATCTCACAGACACATTCGGATAAATAATGTAACAACAAGAAAATCCCAGTATGAGAGCTAAAATAAAAACCTTAAAAACCCCCAATATTGAAAAAACATAACCCTCACAAATAAACCCTCGAAGAGAAGCAAAACACCAAATGCGACAAATTAACCATCCTAAATGCAAGAATGAGACTCGAAAAGAGGATGAAAACAACCAGAAACCAAAAATAAAAAACCAGAAAAGAGAACTGAGATAGAAAACAGAGCATGGGCCACACGACGAATAAAAGAGACAAAGAATGCTTACCAAAGATGAGGAATGTGAAGGAGGAAACGGAGACACTCCAAAACCAAGAGGAAACCCTCAAATAAGTCCAGCAATGGAGGGACACAAAAGCCCTAGTGAGAGAGGGAAGAGAAGAATATGAAGAGAGTAAACAAAAACTGAAGAGACCCCTGTTTAAAAAAAACGGAATCGCGACAGTTCGCTCGAGCCACGACACGGTCGCTCGAGCCAAGAAAACAAGCTCTCAGGTTCAAAGCAGAAGCAAACGCACGCTCGAGCGAGGTCCCAACATTTGGGCACAACAACTCCCTGCAGCAATGTATTCAGCCTCAGCAGTAGACAGAGAAATAGCATTTTGCTTTTTACTATGCCAAGAAACCAGATTATTCCAAGGTAAAAACACCCCCCGGATGTACTTTTCCTATCATCAGCACACCCTGCCCAGTCGGCATCAGAAAAACCAGTAATTTCAGCTGTAGTATCAGTGGAAAACCAAACCCCATACCCCAAGGTCCCATTAACATACTTGATGATGCGTTTTACCGCAAGAAGGTGAGACTCTTTAGGATTGGCTTGGTAACGGGCACACACACCGACACTGAAAGAAATATCAGGACGACTGGCTGTAAGATACAAAAGACTCCCTATCATACTCCTATAAAGGGTAGGATCAACATCAATACCTGAGGAATCTTTAGACAGGTGAAGACTGGTGCTCATGGGAGTGCGTGCATGTTTGGCAGACTCAAGACCAAATTTAGACACAAGATTTTTAGCATACTTAGACTGAGAAACAAATATACCCGAAGGAGACTGTTTAATTTGGAGACCCAAAAAATAAGACAACTCTCCCATCATGCTCATCTCAAACTCATGTGTCATGCAGTCCGAAAAATATTTCACAAGATGATCAGCAGTGGAACCAAACACAATATCATCAACAGTTAAAAAAATGTATCTTTTACCTCCAATGCTTTCAGTGCGTGTAGGACCCATTAAATCCATGTGAACTAATTCAAGAGGACGTTTGGTTGTAAAGCTGTTCACCTTTTTATGAGGAGCACGGGTTTGCTTGCCAAGCTGACATGGTCCACACACATGGCTCAAATTCTTACCTAGTTTAGGTACTCCTCTCACAAGTTCCTTGTTGGCTATCTTAGTTAGGTCTTTGAAATTCATGTGACCTAATCTTTGATGCCACAGATCAATGTTACTTAAGATGGCAGAATGACAAGTGAGATCATTAGTTGTAAGAATCCCATAGCAGTTATCAGATGTGCGAACCCCATGTAAGACAGTATTTCCTTTTTTATCCAAAATTTCACATTTATCTTTTGAAAACAATACTTCATGATGGGAATCACACATTTGACTAATGCTCAAAAGATTTGCTTTAAGGCCATCAACAAAGTAATGCATTATCTAGCTTGGGAAGACCAGCAACACTTATAGAGCCCTTACCAATGACTCTAGAAGTGCCGCCATCTCCAAAGGTAACAATTCCTCCTTCATATTTTTCAAGGGAGGTGAAGTAGGATTTGTTACCGGACATATGACGAGAGCACCCACTATCAAGATACCACATGTGTGAGTCACGTGCTTTTAGAGCAGTGTGAGCAACAAAACAAGTCAAATCATCTTTTCTAACCCAAATCTTTTTAGTCTTGGTGTTCCGCTTAGACATGGAAGGTTGTCTCCTAACCCAAAAAGTATTAGAATTTCTACCCTTTTGAGACACCTTACCAAACAGTTCAAAACAATAAGGACGAATGTGGCCATACCTACCACAGTGATGACAAATAAAAACAGGTTTTACCTCCCCTTTTGTTGGTCTTGCCTGCTTTTGCTTGATGAAGAAAAGAGTCATCTTGATCTACCTTCAATTTCCCTTTGCCTGAGTCTTCAAGTTATGTGAGGTAGAGGCCTGTCCTTTGTGAGCTGTCGCACCATAGCCTAGCCCGCTTTTGTCCGAACCCATTTGTTGAGATCCGAGTATGTCTTCTAGAGATCTGGAACCTTTGTTCCACATGGCAATTGTTGCTCTAGCAATACGGAGCTCTTCATCTTTCTGACTGACTTTTTCTTCCAATGCGGTTTGTGATAACTCAAGACTTTCAAGCTTTTCTTCATATGTGGAATACAACCTCAGAAGTTCATTCCTTTCAGTTTCACAGGACAGAAGTTTTCCACATAAGGTCTTGCCTTTCACTTGAGATCTTGATGACATTCTGCTTTGCTGTCAAGAGTTCTCCTTTGAGCCGGACATTCTCACTCTCGCATGTTTTGAGCTTGAGAGAGAGTTTGTCGTTGGTTTTAGACAAATTCAGAGATTCCTCATACAGCTTCTCGTAAGCTTGTTGTAGTTCTTCACCATTGATCTCATCAATGTCTTCAGATAGTTCATCATCCTCTCTTTGCTTCTCATTCTCCTTAACCTCATCCAATCTGGCAATCAAGGAAGACAAGTTGTTGGATGGAGGTGGAGGTGAATCTCCTCTTTCATGGAATTGGCTCAGAATTTCCCATGCATCTTTAGCCTTTGTGCACGTGAGCGACCCGTTGCTGTTCTTCATTAGAAATTGCTTCACGAATGACGATTAGGGCTCTCTGATTGCCCGGATTCTCTGCACTTTCCGTATCTCCTTCAATGGTTTGCCAACCTTCTGGTTCAAAGGCTCTCAGAAAAGCCCTCATTCTGATTTTCCAATACAGGTAGTTGGTCCCATCAAAGGTGGGAGCACGATGCAAGTTCTGACCACGGGCTGATTCCGAAGGCTTTGGAAGAGGTTGAGAAACCGTGGCCCAAAATGCCATGAAAGCACTATCCCCATCTTCACCAGATTCAGGTTCTTCGGGTTCTTGCTCCGACCCGCTTTCGTCATCCCAAGTTACGGTGTAGACTTTCTTCCGATTCTTTTTCGTAGGGCATTCAAGAGATATATGGCCAAACCCCTGACATTCAAAGCACTTGACCCCTAGCCCCCCTAACAGCCTTCTTTTCAGTAGTTTGAGCTAATTTTGGTGGAAAAGTTTTGGGTTTGTCATTACTCTTCTCTTTTGAAATAGGGGGCTCTGAAATTAGGCTTCTTTTTTAAAAAAATTTTAAACTGTTTTGTAAGCATAGCCGTCATCTCAGACTCTAAATCAAATTCAGTCTCCGGAGGTTTTGCAGTCTCATGAGTACTAGTGAAAGCCATACTTTCTTTTTGCTTTTTCTTAGAAATTTGGTGTGCCTCATAAGTCTGCAAATTTCCAACCAATTGATCGAGCTTGAGGGTATCAACATTCTGAGCCTCCTCAATGGCTGTCACCTTTGATTGGAACCTCTCGGGAAGGGACCTCAAAATTTTTCCCACAACTTTAGCTTCCGGGATTTTTTCACCGAGAGTGAAACAGGAATTCACGATATCACTGAGTTTTGCATAGAAATCATCAAACGTCTCATCGTCGCGCATAAAAAGGGTTTCAAAAGCAGATGTGAGACGTTGAAGTTTTGACCTTTTGACAGAGGTAGTTCCTTCGTGAATTGTTTCAAGAATGTCCCACGCCTCTTTTGCTATTTCACACGTGCAAATTCGACGGAATTCTTCAGGTGTGACAGAGCAAAAGAGGGAGTTGAGAGCCTTGCTGTTCCAACTCGAGTTCTGGTAATCAGTTGTGTCCCATTTATCAAGGGGTTTAGGAATATCAATGCCATCTATAGTGACAGTAGGTTCACTCCACCCAAAGACTACGCAGTGCCAAACTTTCTCATCGATGGATTTTAAAAATGCTCTCATACGAGCTTTCCAATAAGAATAGTTTGTACCGTCTAGTAAAGGGGGTCTATGAGTCGAGTTACCTTCACGAATAGAATCCATAATGCTAGTCACACAAAATCACACTCCTATAGTTTTGAAAAAACAAAGAGTGACCTGCTCTGATACCAATTGAAAATCCTAAGTGATTCGTGATTAGCTAAAGATAAAAAAATATTCCAAATCCCAAAAATTCCAAAACACTCAAACTAAAATCAACAAGCACTTACGAGAGTGATTTTAGTTTGTTTGTTTTTAGGAATAAATAATAAATCGACACAAACGATTTTTTACGTGGAAAAACCACAATTGAAGAACCTTCAATTGTAATCAAAAACCACGGGCGAACCGCCACTAATCAATCCACTACTGAAGGACTACAAGGTTACAAAGAAACCATACAAATTACCCAACCTAGTCAATTTGTCTCTGAATCTTCTGTAACTCTTTCACCACGCCTTCGCCACGGAACTGATTCTGAAGTTGGTTCCACTCCTCAACTTCACTTGTCGAATTAACGACTACGTAAAGAAACAAACACCTTTTGAAACTTTACGTAAAGATCTTCGGATCTCACCGAAGAGAATACTCTTGAATATTAAGTATCAACCTCTTTGATGTATGAATATCAACTCGTGAGTTTTAGAACTCTCTCAAGAACATCAAAGAAAACTCATCAAACTCTCAGAAGAAAACTTCAAACAGAACACTAGAATTGTTGAATCTGATCTAGCAAAAGTTAGATTGGTTTTAGGAGAGAACCATCTACTTATAGAAAACCAAAAAGAGTCCCAATCCTGAAAGAACCCAAATACTTGAAATTTCCCGGATTCTGAGGCTCGCTCGAGCGAGGCTCCTCTCGCTCGAGCGAGGAGTGTAAATTGCGTGATTTCTACTAGTGACCTCGCTCGAGCCACGAGCCCTTCGCTCGAGCGAGGAAAACATCCTTGCAGGTTCAGTAGAGACACAATGCTTAGCTCGATCCACCATGCTCTTCGCTCGAGCGCACAATCATAGCCTTCAGGTTTTGCCCATACGCAGTCCTTCGCTCGAGCGAAGACTGCCTGGCTCGAGCGAGGAAGGCAAAAAAACACAGAAAAATTACAACTCAGAAACTAAGTTTTGTGCGCGGGATTTTGACAAGATAGGTCCTAACACTCCCAATATGGAAGCTCAAAGAAAATACTCCTCTTCCTCCAATTATGATCCTCCTCGATGTCCTCTTTTTCCTTTCCTTTCCTAGTTCTTTTTTGTCTGTTAGTTGGTTGATGCTTAGGCCCTAGCTGTCGTAACACATTAGCCCCCGATAACCGAGTTGGACATGGTTCAAATTCAGAAGTTCCATCAAAAGACGCACCATCTTTTCAAAATTTGTGACTCGCATTCAACCAGCGGCGATGCCCCATGTAACATCGTGAAAGACTTGTCGCTCCATCCACTAAGGCACTTGATATGCAATAATCGAACAACAAATGACAGCGTTGAAAACTTGTGACACTCTGGATACAACTCTCTTTCGGCCTCCTTCAATAAACTGAAAAATCTTTCAGTTTTCTTATCCGGGCCTAGTTCAATATTAGAACTTCCTGTCTCATTACTAGCAAGATGAACCAAGCTTGGTGGAGGAAGTCCGAACCCCTCATATATCATTTCATTGACTTCATCGCCATCATTCGAATCACTGACATTCTCATTCAATGGCACAAACGCCGGTAAATCTTCCCTGTGAAAAATCCATCTGGTGTAGCTTGGAAGAAACCCATTGACCATTAAATGTTCCCCCAAAAGGTCTTTCTTTACTAGTTTGACATTCCGACACCGTTTACATGGACATGTGACTTCATTTGATAGAGGATTATTTTGGCATGCAAGTTTAACAAATTCCTTAACCCCTTCTATATATTCTGGATGCAACCTATGCTGATTTATCCAACTTTTATCCATCTGACTTCGTCTTACACTACAAATGTCATTGCCAAATCAACAAGGTTCAAAATTATCATTTCATTTTAATTATTCTTAACCTCAATTACATTACAATGCATGCGACATGACACCATTCACCGCTAACTCTTCTCTAATAGGTTGGTTCATCCTACTTTCCCATTCAGGAATGCACAGTCTATATTGTAAAAAGTAGCTCATACTGCTCTATCCATCTCTAACGAAATTTCGGCAGCATCTCCCCATGATTCTCCAAGTACACGACATAGACTAGGTGTACTGCTACACCTTGTCTAGTATGCACTCAGAGAACATGAGAAGCTACTACACGAAATCTCTACGAGATGGACTACATCTAAGTGGTAGAACTACTAATTACAACATAGACTTGTGCTCCTGAACTGTCCCAATTGGACAATCCAAGAAGAGCTTCATCAAAGATGACTAGGTATCTCTAATGAAGATTCTTGGACGGGTCTAAGGCTATTTATGTATGCATGGATAATTACTTGCTAAATTAACAACTGTCATGATTATTGCATCCCGGTGGTGCAACCTGAATCAAAACTATCAAGCATACTAGAAGCATTTCTAGCATGAAACATATTAACGAAGAAACTAAAAGTTTCTACAATGCTCTTGATAAATTATGATATAGAGATTCATAAAAAATGACTAGGTATCTCTATTTATCAAAAAAAAAAGAGACTAGGTATCTCTAATGAAGATTCTACAAGAACAACCAGATTATCACAAGTAAGCAACAAGTTCTCACTACTACATGAACACCCACACATACCAATATATCTTAGTAGTGTTCTATTTCATTTCTATAACACCATTTTTGTTATGTCATGAACACCCACACATGCTTGGCATCAATCAATAATGTTGAATAGTGTTATGTCATCCTATTGTGATCTATTATAAATTGTATATGCACAAACACAAGAAAATATCACAATTACTGTTAATCAGCTTTTAAAATGTTCTTCTGTTGCAGTTCCATAGATTGTCCTCTTTTAAGTTTCAAGGGCATCTTTCCTTTTGGGTGGAACAAGAGAAAAGAATAGCAAATGCTTATCGTCCTACCATAACAAGTTAACAAATTCATGAGATTGTCTGTCAAAAGGAGAAATTTATTGTTCCATAATTTTCTAGCAGAAAATTTGTCATAAAAAAATTCATCATAGCCAAAAGGGAAGGCAAGAAAAGAAAGTGGAAATTATTGAAATTATATTTCAGACTTCCACCATTATCACACTAAAATAGGCCTAACATTTCGAGGAATATGCCTCTTGAAAATTAAATGACCACCGGAGAGGTGTCCATGCTTCATATGATCTAGCTATCCAAGTCACATTCCCTAGAAACTCTTAAGAACTTAACAAAGACTAATATACCTCTCTTGAAAATTAAAATGAAATTTTCAAGAGAATGAAAAGAGAGAGAGAGAGAGAGAGAGAGAGAGAGAGAGAGAGAGAGAGTAAATAAGTTGGTATTGTTTATAGATTTTATTAGTGATAATTAACATGTTGCTTCTTACATTTTGTGCATGCATACCTCTAAGCATGTGACTATATATATGATTAATTTTCTTCCATGGAATGCAGGACCTCTGGTGCTTTTCATCTGAAAAATGGCACCAGATCATGATTATGTCATTTAATGATCTAAGTTTCATAGTTCATGAGATAAATGATCTTGAAAAGAAAACTAATAAATCATGATCATTATGATGAGTACAGATGGGAAGTAGTACTTTCTAATAATTTTTTTTTAATCCAGATGGCTACTTTTCAGATAATAGCACAAGTAGACAACAAAATGTAGCTGCAACTTGTTAATTACGAGTTGATTATTAGTTAATCGCACTAAAATCTGATTTAGGCCAATTGGATGCCATACTACCATTATCTTACCCACCACTAACAAAAATGTAACTCAACTCAAATAAGCTTTAATACCAAGTAAATAATTAAATTCTACTGAAAGTATGTTCATAAAGATGCAACTAAATGTTTTATTAATGCAGCACACCTCCTTTCTTTAGTCTTTGCCCAGTAGTGTGATTTGAATAAACCAAAGTACATTAAAATTGAATGACAGAAGAAGCTACTTTGGATGATAATGATATGGCAATCTTCATTATTCAAGTTACAAGAAAATCAGAGAGAATCATTCACATTTTAAATGCATATAACTAAACAGTTGTTTGGATTGTACTCACAGCTACAGCCTCAAGGCCTCCTTTTTGAGATGTAGGGCGATATCTCGGGTAACAGAAACAATGTAGTGTCCTTGTAGGAGATCAATTGCATCCTTCACACACATGTCCCAACAGAGTAAAATTTGTCAGGATTGAATTTGAAAAATAATAAAATAAATAAAACAAGATGAAAGGTAGAAAGATTAGTAGGACATAATTGTTAAATGCATAATTGACTGACAAAAGAAACTGATGATTCTAAAATTCAGCAGACTAAAAATTATCATTTTTCAGATAGAATGATACAAAACAAACATCCCAAAAATAACTTTTAGGCTGATGAAGATTTTGCAAGAAATAAAATTAGTTGCTTAACAAATCATTGCATACATAACACACAAAAAGCAGGGTATGGGAAAGAAATTATTATTCAATTAGAGCAGTACTTGCAGCAGTGGATTTTGTTTATAAGGTCAATACAACTGATTTCAAAATAGGATACTTCCACCACAATAACATATAGATTTACTAAAAGCAAAAAATCGGGAAAAATAAAATCATGAAACAAATCCTTTATAAACAATAAACTATAAGAATTAACTTAATAAGACTACTATGTTTTCCCAACAATATCAGTTACTAATTATAAAGTATAATATTAGCCCATTCACTAGACGGCAATAATACAAGCAGCCCTAATTTAACAGATGAAACATAAAGTAATTTAAAAGTAACACAGTTTAGGTTACTTCAATAGGATGAATATCACCAAGTGTCCAAACATAAATTTAGAAGAAAATATTTAAACCACATTTTCTTCTAAATATTAACACAGTTTAGGTTACTTCAATAATACAAGCAGCCTTAATATCACCAAGTGTCCAAACATAAATTTAGAAGAAAATATTTATGGTCCACGAGTAAATGCTAGCATTGCTTCCCCTCACAGGCTTGACCGCCATTGATTTGTTATATACACTGTTTGAATCAGTATTAAGAAAACTCATCACATACAAAATACTTAAACCAGATTTCACCACTCAAAGCATTGATAAAAATAAAAATAAAAAGAACAGTAACAATTGGAAAGAAGATAATAACAAACTTCATCAGCTAAGTTAACTGAACATTCAATAATCAACATTGTCACCAGAAAAACTTCTTATCTCTTTGTAATTTATCATACAAAAACTTGATTCGCTTTACACCATATCAGTGTTTACATTATCAAATTTAGTAAGCACACTAATTCTCATACAAGTCAAACTGAAGGATTGAGCTATGTCATTACAGAGATGAAAACAAATGCATATATAATAAAAACTTACAGATCTGAGTTCTGCAACAAAAAAAACAGACCGATTGAGCGAGATCTGTAACAAAACAGAGCAACAACAAACTTACAGATCTTCAAAAAAAGAAGGAGGGGGCCGAAACGAGAGGAGAACCAAAGGACCGAAATCGAAACTCACAAAATCCAAAGAGAGGAGAACCAAAATCGAAAGATAAGCGCAAATCTGGAGACCTTCAAATCTGCGACAGGTTCTAAAATCGACAGATCTGAAATCGATCGAGATTGTTTGAAATCGAGCGAGAGTGAGCGTTTCAAATCAGTGAGAGTGGGGGTTTTTGAGTTTCAAATCGAAAGGGTTTCTGAGCTTTGAAAGTGAGACTGAGAGTGAGACTGAGGGAGAGACGTTTTGAAAGGGACGGAGTATTGAACGGTGTTAGCAAGTTGACCCAAACGGCGCCGTTTTACTGAGATCAGATACAACGTTTTTAGAAACGTTGTATTTAAATAATCTATAATGGCGTTTTTCATAAACGCCATAAAAGAAGCGTCGCAATAGCCATCTTTTCCTGTAGTGACATTTCATGCCCAAGGTGAGAACTAATCACCACCTTCCGATTTTACATGATTAATCAATTCTATTAACTAGGCATAGGGGTGAGTAAGCAAATTGAAAAATCAATAATTTGAACTAATTTGATCTTTATGAGTTTGGTTGGTCTAATTTTTGAATTGACCCAAAATAGTTAATTCAACTCGTTTAGGAACAGGCTTTTTTAGTAATTTTTTTGGCTTTTTAGCTAAAATGTGATGTAAAAAAAACTTTTATGTTTGGGATGATTTTTTGACTTTTTACGAAAAGATGTGCAAAAAATAGAAAGAAAAAATAATCTTTGACTTTTTGGTATGGGTTGTTGACTTTTTAATTTTTTTAGTAGCTTTTTGGCTTTTTGACTAAAAAAATTACTTGTCAAACGAGACCTAAGTAGTTGCAGTTCTCAGGTCAATCCAATTGCCCCTATTGCACCCTTTTTTTTTTTGCCCTTTTTCCTTGTAGGCATTGGATTTCAAACTCTACCATCAACTTCATCAAACATTCCATCTATTTTGACAAAAAATATTTTTCAAAAACATATCTTTCATGGATAATGATTCAAATCCATTTGTTGATGAATGCATTAACTTGATGTAACCAAAGACTTCAATTTATTTTCACAAAAATATATTTTACAAAAAGTATTGTATGCATTTTTTGGCAATTGTTACCGTACATCAACAAATAAAAGCTAATGTGGGACTAAAGTCTAAGCAGAGCCACCATACCACCACCACCTCCACCACCTACACCATCACACTATCACAACCACCTGCTATATCCACTGACACATTAATTTTAAGGTAACAATCAAATATATATATATAAAAAAAAAAGAAGCACTTTTTTTACTTAAAAATGTTACTATAACAACTTAATATTTGTCTATGAAGGTGAGACAACCAACCATATTGATATCTGTAGCCATTTTTGTAATCTACAACCTGTACACCTTCTCTGAGTATCTTCGCAGTGGCCTATCAACTCGTGCATGGTGGAACAACCAAAGAATATGGAGGCTAAACACCAGGACTGCATGGTTTTTTGGATTTTTAAGTGTTGTACTAAAGCTATTAGGAATATCAAACACAGTGTTTGAAGTAACACAAAAAGACACATCAACTAATGTTGATGACAATGATGCTAATTCTAGAAGATTCACATTCGATGAGTCCCCATTTTCATCCTCGGCACCACTATTCTGCTAGTGAACCTGACCGCATTGGCCATCGGACTATTAGGGTTTTGATCAAAGAGTGGTGATGGAAATGGGTCAGGCATAGGAGAGTTCATATGTAGTGTGTGGGTGGTGTTATTGTTTTGGGATTTTTTTAAAGGGCTGTTTGGGAAAGGGAAGTATGGGATTCCCTTTTCTACCCTATACAATCTTTCCATTAATTGTGTTGAGAATGATACATCCACCGGTATGTTACCCCTTAAAAGAAAAAGGGATGTTAATCAAACTTACATGTGGCACTTGAAACTCGGTCATATCAATTTAGAACGTCTAAATAGATTGTTCAAGGATGGGCCTTTAAATTTTTTGAAAATTGAGCCTTATCCAATTTGTGAGCCCTGCTTGCAAGGAAAAATGTCTAAAATTCCATTTCTGGGAAAAGGAATTAGAGCCACAGAAGTTTTGGAATTAATACACACAGATGTTTGTGGTCCAATAAATCACTAGCAAGAGGTGGTTTTTACCATTTCATTACATTCACCAATGATTATTCTAGGTATGATTATTTGTACCTAATGAAACATAAGTCTGAATCCTTTGAAAAGTTCAAGGAATTTCGTAGCAACTTGGAAAAAGTATCAAAGCTCTTCGATCAAATAGTGGGGAGAATACCTTTTAGATAATTTTTGAAATTATTTAAAAGAGAATGGTATTAAATACATGTGTAATTGGTTTTGAGTGCAAGTGGGAGAATGCTAGCATTTGTGCCCTCAAAAACCAATTTATTGACTTTATTAATTGATTATATAAATTGCTTGGCATTTTATATTTTGCATTTTGTATGTTATTATGGGTAATGTTATATTTAATGTTACATATGATGTGAACATAAGGTCCCTTAGGTAACATTGTAGAAAAACATGTTAATGGTTAATGAACCAAAAGCTGGGAGTTATGATTTTTTGGTGCCTTGTAGACCCAATTAATGTTCTAGGTTATGGGTGTTGATTGGGCGTCACACTACTATGGCCTACACCTGTTTTGCTGCTATATGATAGAATGATTAACTCCATCATTAAGGTAGTGACCTTAGGCAAATAGTTGGGTGTTATGCAATAAGTACATGCACTGAACATGATCGGTTTTGAGAACGCCTATGGAATGATCACTGTCAGTTTAAAAGGTAGTTCTATTACAATACACTTATTTTCCCTTGACCTGAGAGGCTTGTATAAATTAATTAACTATTCATTTAACTTTGACATTGTCAATCGGTGACATCGAATCAAAGGCTATACACGAACATGTTGTGTTATGTGAGTGATAATTGATTTATATAGGTGCTTAACATGGAATCCACCATTCTCAAAGTGAGAAAGTATATTCAAGCAATTTTTCCTATTAACATTAGACCAAAAGAAAACCGGGCTGTTACTTTTTCGTAAAAATATTTTATACATATATAATTGTAAAAAATACTATTTTTGGAAAATGCTTTTAGGGTCCAATTAGAAGAAGAAAAATTTAGAATTCAGTTACATGAGTTAGGGATTTTGATAGTGATACATTTGTCCATACCTAATAGCTCATGTGGAATATAGTTTGGTGGAAGGAAATTTGTGATTAATTGTAAAAAAGGGCCTCACTTGTAATTCTCTACTTTTAGGGGTTTAATTGTAATGTGTTGATGGACATTATTGCAATTAGTGAAAGTTCTATATTATCTGTTTAAAAGATAATTAATGAAAAATTGGATAAGTTGTATCCTGTATATTTAAGATAAAAAATACATCTTTTATTTTATCCCCACAACTAAAAGATAGAGATCCCTAAGGATCCCACCTACATGCAAACTCTATCATGTGTTGTGTATATATATCAGATGTATTTGATACAAAAATTAGCCATCAAAATTTTTAAGGTCTGTAGAAAATATATACACAAAAATAAATCAAAGAGGGTGGAAGGTGAATCACTTTGGAGGCGATACACTCGGATTGCTTGGTGAGGTATTATCAACAACTCACTTGGAGAAGGTATTTTAAATTGTGTAATCATGGTGTTTCTTTAAAAAAGTGTTTTTAAAAATAAATTATTTTTCTGCAATCTTTCATTGGTATATAGTGTTATTGTTTTTGCAATTGTGTAAATGGAGTTGAATGTGTCACATGCCCAGAGAATGTATTGAAGTATTAGAAATAAAATAAAAATAAAAAAGAAAGGAGACAAAGGATGGTATTTACTCTACTTCCTGTATATCCATATAATAAATATCATATGCATATGTGAAGCCTATTATTTTGATGGTGTGCTTGCATATGATTGGGTGGCCTTATTGGTGCCAATCTAGTTAGGATTAATTTGGCTTGCTATGATACTTTTGCACTCATCCTATTTTCTTTATTATTGTATTATTTTTCCTCTTCATCAATAAAATTTTCTTTCTTTGCTGATAAAAAAAAAATTAAAAAAAATAAAAAAAACTAGGCCTCACAGGTAATTCATTTATTGAGGACTTTTTTGAAACAAAATTTAGGCTACAATTTTGGATTAAAAGTTGGGCCTTTAAAAACGCTAATGAAAAAAAACAAAAAAACAACAAAAAAATAAAACAAAACAAAAAAACTGTAATTTTTAGTTATCGAAACAATTAAAAAATGTAGGCTTTTGGGCAATGAAATTTAAGCACTTTAAATAAAAGTCACTGAAGCCTCAAGAGGGAATGTTGATGGACCATAATTTTGGTCCAATCTAAACTGATTTTCTTTTGCTCTTATTATTATTAATTTTTTGAACAATAAGTTTAAATTTAAATTTTTTTAGGTATTTGCCTCAAATTCTATATTTTCATTTTATTTTTGGTCTTGAAAATATCATACTATGATTCTTACCTATTTATTCACATATCTATTTATTTGTTCATATCTTCATTTGTCTATCTATTTGTCCAGGACTGTGGGCATCAACAACTTTATGGGGTTATCTAGGCCGTCCGCTAACTCTATGGAGAGCACGTGGAGCGTTCGTTAATTTTTGGCGGGCATGTGGGCCGTTCATTAATTTTTAGGGGTCTGTTGATAATTATTTCGTTTTCGATTTTCAGTTTATATTTATAAAAATTTTAAAAATTGTTATAAAAATTTATTTGATAATTTTTTTGATTTATAAATGATTTTTCAGTTTATAAATTTGAGAAAAAACGTAAATTTAAAAAATGAATTTACGTTTTCAGTTTTTAATTTTTTTTTTCAAATAATTTTTTTTTCAAATAATTTTCTTTCAATTAATTATTTTTTCAAATTATTTTTTTTCAATTATTTTTTTTCAATTAATTTTTTTTTTCAAACAATTTTTTTTCAATTAATTTTTTTCAAATAATTTTTTTCCCAATTAAATTTTTTTTCAATTAGTTTTTAAATTAATCTTTTTTCATTTTTTTCAAATTATTTTTTTAATTATTTTTTTTCAATTATAATGTGTGTGATCCTATTGTCATAGATAATAAAAATAAATATAAATATTTTAGGCCTAAACAAACATATTTTTTAGTTTATGTTTTTAAAATTTTTTAAACATTTTGTTCAAACCAAACGCGTTTGTAATTTATGTTTTTCTAAAAATAAACAAAAATCAATTTATAAAATTTTTGTAAATATAAACTAAAAATGTAAACGTTACCAAATGTTACCTAGAGGAACAAGACGTTGATTAATTTATGAGGAATGTTAAAAAATTTTAAAGATTTATCAAAATTTTTATTAAATATTTTATTTGAGTGTGAGATTCGTATGAGATCCATATAATGTGTTTAGTAAAAATTTTAATAAATCTTCTAGAATTTCTAACATTTTTCTTAATTTATTTTTCTTTTCTGATTGTTTGGGATGATCTTAATAAGTACATTTTTTTACTTTTTATAAAATATGGGTTAGATTTGGGTTGTGTTTGAAGTGATGTGTTAGAGAGGTAATGTAACTTAAATAAGATAGTAACTTTTTGACTTTTTGACTTTTCTGAAACTTGCCAAACCAGCCCATAACCCCCTCACGTTAATTTTTGGAGAGTACATGGGCTATCCAGCTTTTGTAATATCAAGCAACGCAATATATCAATTTATTTATTTATTTTTATTTTTATTTTGTGGAAAATTAATAAAATTATCCACGCAAGATTACTCACACTAGCTTTTGTCAGGAGTCTAAATTAACAAACTTGAACAAAATATATTAAACATTTTTCTTTTTAATATTAAAATTCATTTTATTCAAATATACCCACAGCAGTAATTCGATAATAATGTAATAATAGTATATTTAAGCGTAAAAATTTTGTTGGAATACATTTATTCAAATAAATTTCCCACACCACTGGATTGCAATGGATGTGTTGAAAATTTAAACAAAAATTTTGTTGAAAATTATTTATTCAAATAAATCAACCACGTCTGTATATTGCAATGGTTTTGATGTGATATAATCAATATAATTTAAAACTCACTAATCAATAAGCTTTTTTTGAAGTGGACTAATCAATAGAAAGCATGCAAAACCAAGAATTGATCAACAAGAATAATCTAGAAAGTCACAATCAAATTCTTTGAATTTTATTAATAATAATCATCAAAACTAAATAGGCTAGGCAAAGCAAAGTCAAGTGTACTAAAAAAGAAAAACCAATTAGTCAATTCCTTGCCAATCAAGAAAAAAATAAATAAAGAAAATCACAAAGTTGAAAAAAAGAAAAAAGAAAAACGTCAAAATGAAAAGCAACAACAATGATTTTTTTGTTGACAAAATAATTACTCAATTTTTTTTAATATGAAAAAATTTCAAAATTAAAAGATTAGATAAATAAATTTGACCAGAAAGGTCTTATAGGTCACAGAAAAACAACACATTTGTACCGTTTCAAATCCAACGTTGATTCACTATTTTAATATTTTATGATTCAAATGACTATTTTAATAGAAGATTTTTAATATTTTATGATTCAAATGACTATTTTAATGGAAGATTGAGAAACGATTATGAAAGGCAGTAGAGATCTCACACCCACACACACAGACGGGTAAGAACAGCTCACCATATAATAGTCCATGGAAGAGTGAAACATCACTCCTTATTTCATCTTTGCTCTAGTTTTCTTGAAAGAGACTTCTTGGCTATATATCTGGAAAATTTCTACATGCAAAGTCACTATACCCCACCGCTCGCCTTGACCCCTAAAAGTCACTATACCTCCACCCACGGAATCCCCACTATTATTAGCCCTTCCACCACAATCCATTATTGCCCTACCCTATCCCTCCTCAACCTCTACCCTTGACGCCCACCACAAACACCATAGCTGCCAAGCCTATTTGTCATCCTATATCTCTTCCTCATAGTCGAGCAACTTTATTCCTCATCATCTTTGTATCACCGCCCTCCCTTCGCTTGCTATCTCACTACTAAAAAAAGAGACTTTAGACACTGAACTTTTTTGTAACAGTTAAAATATTAAGGCAAAAAACAAGCTTTTGCGACTACAAAAAAGACCATTGCAAAATAATTTTTTTTTGGAAAAGATAATTGGCCGTCGAAAAAAAATATCAGATGAATTACTATTTTTAGAGACGAATAACCCAAAACTGTCACAAAAAGTCATATTATATGCAACAATACATTACCCCATCACAACAAAAGTTTTTTTTTTGCGTTTTTTGCTCTTTTGCGACAATTTTTCAAAATGTCGCAAAAACTTAAATCTTATTAATTCAATCTCGCCTCCATCCCAGCCTTAATTCCTCTCTCTCTCTCTCTCTCAGCAGTGGTAATACCGGCGTGGGTAGTATGCCCTCGGCGACAACACCAACATGGACAGTACCCTCTGGCAGCAACAATAGTGTGTGCATTACCCCCTCCAGCATCCAAGTTACCCTCTTATGTCACCTTTTTGCTCTAGTTTTCTTGAAAGAGACTTCTTGGCCATATATCTGGAAAATTTCTACATGCAAAGTAGCTGCTTATGATTTTTGGAAGTTTCATATTAAATATCAAAATTAGACTTTATTTAACTGCATTTTTAAAAATTTTGGGCCTTTGTCAATAAGAATTTTTTTTAAATATTTTTTGTGAGTCTTAGACGACAGCTTAAGTCGTCTAATAGTTGTGTCACATCTACTTTAATATTAAAAAAAATAATATTTTAATGGATTAATCCAAAAATAATTATAATACGAGAATATTTAAGGTGCACAAGAAAGACCTGCACCTCATAAGACTTGTGTCCCACAAAAGATTGAGTTGCACCCTCATAAGATTATTCTATTATTATCCAATTGATTTGACATTTTCCCTTACCATTACGTATGTATGGAAGTAAGCAACTCATGAGATTGTGAGAGATATTTTAGTGATTTTTTTTTTTTAATCAACAAATTTTTTTTTTTTTTTAGTGATTATATGCTGCAAGTTTTTGTAATTGACTTGGAATGGTGTACAAGCTACATAATCTGCATAGACTTCATAGTTTAATTAAATAACATAAATATTAGGAAAAAATTTACCCACTCTTTGTAGTGTGTATCTTATATTAATTTAGTTTATGTAGTTTCAATTATATCAACTTTGTCGTTTAATCTTTCACGTTGTGCCAGTTTTATCCAATTATAACATTTGTTAAGAAATTCAACCAAAAATCAAGGGTGAAAATGATCAATTCAAAAGGAAACGGGTCATTTTAAATTGGACGTCAAAAGCTTTTAGCCCTTTCCCACTCCATTCTAGCCCTCGCCAACAATCTCTAATCCCCCACCGCTCACCTTGACCCCTAAATGTAACGCCCTCAAAATAATACATTATACCCATCAATTAAACATGCATTGATATAAAAGAAACCAATCATTTATATTCATCAGAGTAGTTCTTACAACTGTATTACATGTTAACAACAAAAGCAAATGTCCTACGGGCTTACAGCTTTCCAAGTCAACACTTGGTTACACAAAAGAAGAGTACTAACTCTATACAAAATAAGCCCTTGGCTTGATACACATGTAATACAAACAAAATAAACAAAAAGAGTCTTCAACTCTCATCATCATCCAAGCTATGCCCTTGGAGGTGGCATGCTACCTGTACCTGAAAATAATGTCCCATATAGGGTGAGCCAGCGCCCAGTAAAGATATGTTAAACACAGTATGAGCAATAACTAAGACATTGGCAATTGATAAATGTTTAATTCCCATAAATCAATTCATAACTTGTTTCTATTACATGACCACTATGTTCATGTTTCATTTCATTTTCCATTTCTTATCCATTTCACAATTCACAACAACGGCTCAGAACCTAACCAACCATTAACATGAGATAGTGACTCATAATAAACATTTTCCCGTTTTACAAAAGATAAGCATACTAGCTATATCAACAACTCGACAGATAAGCATACAAGCTGTATCCACACTTCAACAGATAAGCATATGAGCTATATCAACACTTCCATAGATAAGCATATGAGCTGTATCAATACATTAACTGACAAGCATACGAGCTGTATCAACGGAGTCCATCCCCTATCTCCTCCCAAACAACATCCGGTTTAGAGGTCCATCCCCTATCTTCCCCTAAACCGTGGAGTACATCCCCTATCTCCTCCCACACAACACAACGTATATACACATAGGTCATATACAATCAATCAATACATAACGTTAATGTATTCTATCAACGGTCATACTCTATGACATATCCAATTGATTAGTTTTAGTTTGCCTAATCTTCATGCATTGTCTACAACAATCACAACTACCCTCTACCGGTAGCCCAAGCAATTATTTCTAAGCAGATAATAAAAGCTCCAACAGATAAAATATCAATGTTTTCAAAAGTGAGTGATTAATAAATCCAACTCCACCAAATCACAATATAATGAGTCAATTTCATTATTTCCAACTCAATTCCATAAATCCATAACTTTCCCAAATTAATTATACCAATTAATTTATTCAACAAATTAGGGTTTTCTACCCCATTTCCCAATTTGACCCAATGGTCCATATACCAACAACCAACAACAATATCATCATTTTGAAACCCAAAATACACATTTTAGAATCAAAATAACAAAACATTCTTTTAACATTTTGAAACCCTAAGTCCCAAAATCACCCAACTTCAATACTTTATCAAAACAACCAAAAATCTATGTCAAAGACCATAAGAGTGAGTAGGAATCCCTACCTCAAAAGATGACACCCAACGGAGAAGATGAAGAAACTCAACGTGCTCCAAAACTCAAGATTCTTGGATCAAAAGATAGCTCTCGACGATCAACAACTTTTTTACAAAGACCAAAGGAAGGGAAAGCACTCTAACTAGATCAAACCCTAGAGAGAAGAGAGTTTCTAGAGAGAGAAGCTCTCAAAATAGCTTTTTGGAAAGTAAGAGAGAGAGAGAGAAGGTGTAGAAAATGATTCAAAAATGTCCAGCTGTCCTCTGTTATACAACATTCCTGCTCGAGCGGAAAACACAACGCTCGAGCGTCAAGAACAAAAACCATGGTCCGCTCGAGCGCAAGAAGGTCCGCTCGAGCGCCAAGACACAAAGGCAAAACATATCCGCTCGAGCGTGAAAAACCAGTCCGCTCAAGCGCCAATTTCCTCTTCCCAGAACTTACACCGAAAATGCACTGTCCGCTCGAGCGCCAACAAGCCCGCTCGAGCGCGACCCGCTCGAGCGTGAATAACGCACCTGCAGAAGTTTTGCAGGGCACCAAAATATTGGGAGTGTGCAATCTCCGCTCGAGCGCTCCAAGGCCCGCTCGAGCGAAATGACCAAAAACACAGCAACAAGGTTTTAGACTAAGGCTCAACCCACCTGCTCGAAACAAGCCCAACACATCCTAAAACTCAAAGAAATGGAATTAAAGGATGACAACAAGATAGATACAACTACCAACTCCACGGAACCAAAGTCCGAAATACAACAAATACAGCAAGGGAATACCGGGATCGCTATACTAAAAGTCACTATACCTCCACCCACGGAATCCCCACCATTATTAGCCCTCCCACCATAATCCATTATTGCCCCACCCTATCCTTCCTCAGCCTCTACCCTTGACGCCCACCACAAACACCATAGCTGCCAAGCCTATTTGTCATCCTATATCTCTTCCTCATCATCGAGCAACTTTATTCCTCATCATCTTTGTATCATCGCCCTCCCTTCGCTTGCTATCTCACTACTAGAAAAATGGGCTTTAGACACGGAACTTTTTGTGACGGTTAAAATACTGTCGCAAAAAACAAGCTTTTGCGACTACAAAAAAGACCATTGCGAAATAATTTTTTTTGGCGACAATAATTGGTTGTCGAAAAAAAATATCAAATGAATTACTATTTTCAGAGACGGATAACCCAAAACTGTCGCAAAAATTCATATTATATGCAACAATACATTACCCCATCACAACAAAAGTTTTTTTTGCTTTTTTTTGCTCTTTTGCGATAGTTTTTCAAAATGTCGCAAAAACTTAAATCTTATTAATTCAATCTCGCCCATAGACCAGCCTTAGTTCCCCTCTCTCTCTCTCTCTCTCTCTCTCTCTCTCAGCGGTGGTAATACTGACGTGGGTAGTATGCCCTCGGCGACAACACCAACATGGACAGTACCCTCTCTGGCGGTAACAATGGCGTGTGCATTACCCCCTCCAGCATCCAAGTTACCTTATTCCTCTCCTCTTCTCTCATTTTCTTTCCTCTTCTCTTCTTTCTCTTCTCTCACAATCTCCTTCTCGCAGACCCTCTCACTCAACATCGGCGCATGTAGATTCCCTCTCTGGCATCCACGTATAGCCAGATACGATTATGTACGGGTTGTTAGTCTTTAGCCTTTACAACTTACCATGTACAATATGAGATGTTATTAAAGTAAAGTTCAACGGGTTACTATTTTCACATCTATTTTAGTGTTTGTTAATTATGTGCATGTATATGTGTTTGTGTGTGTCTATTTTTTTGTATAGACAAAAATTGGTGAATTTTGACTATTTGTTCTTCAACTTATGATTATTTGTTTTTTCTCATTAGCTTTCTTTCACACAAAGTGTTTGATAAAATGCCAAAGTGACATTTATATAATTTGTTGGACTTGAAACTGATGCACACTGTCTATTGCAACAATGAGAATTTTTGAGAAATGAAGAAGAAATGGTTGAGTAAAGGAATGCGTATGAACAAGTAAAGAAAAAGAAAGAAAACAGAGCTTCGAAGAAGAAAAAGAAGAGAAACAATTATTTTTTTCTGCAGAATCAATACATCACAACTTCACATAATATATTTCTTGATTTTCTCATCACTCACACCTCTTTTTATAGTAGATTTTGTCTCACATTATTATTGTTCTCATTGGCGCCTTTGCTTGTGTGATTGTCTTCATTTTTGTTTGTCCTATCTAGGGTGGTCAAGACCTCCATAATCTACTACCATCTCATCTCCTCTCCTCTCTCCTCTTTTCAGCTGTGTTTGATCGTTTGTTTATGATAGTCAATGTTTTGATTTTAGGGTTTTGATTGTTGGTCATAACTGATGATAATTAGATACACCCTCTGTCCCAAAATAATAGTCCCTTTTGGGGAATCTAACTTTTTTTTGTAATACAATTATTGCATTTGAAAAAAGTTGATTTTCCAAAATTACCCTTTTGATAGTACATTTTTTGAGAATATTAATGTCATAATTGTACTTTTATATTGTTTATTAATTTAAAAGAATGGCAAAATAGGAAATTTATATTATTTTTGTACTTGATTTTTGAAGAGAGACTAATATTTTGGGACAGAGGGAGTAATTGTTCTTTTTACTAGTCAATCTGTGTTCTCTTACGGTGTGAGCTTCTAATTTGCATTGTTCCATAAATGAGAAAATTTGATAAAGAAATTATGTGTTTTTATTTTGTGCTACTTGTTTTACATTTCAAAAGCATAGCACAAATTGACTTAAAATGGAGTGAACAAAAATCAACATCCACAAATTGTCAAGAGATATGCATGTCAAAATACTAGGTTAGTTTCTTATCCTTATTGTGTTATCTATTTCCTTGTTTGTTGATCATGTTTTCTCCTTGAAATGTTTCATAGTCTTTAATATTGCGATCATCACGTGTAACTATAAAAGCCATCAATAATTTTAGTGAATGCAATACAGAGCTGTCAAACCCCAAAAAATTTTGTGTGCGTTGATGTTGTGTACCACTTCCATGAACCACAACACATCTTAATCCTATTCATGATAATTTATTTAATTCCAAGTTAACAGATGTCTTTTCTAAAAAATTGTTAAATTGAATGTGATGTGTTTAGTTGAGCCAAGGGGTCAGCTCACTGTTTTGATGTGTGATATGGATCAATCATATAAACCTGAAATACTAATAACTGTGGGTTGGTTCTAGTGTTTAAAATGGAAGGCCAAATGCATCATAAACTGATTAAACTTATGATTTTCAAAAATAAAATGCATGCATAAAATGGTTTGGGATTGGAGTTGTTCAACAACTCTTTTTTTCTTTTCTCTTACTTTGGTTTCTGGGATAAATAATTGAATAAGGCCAGCTCCTCTAGTTATAGTTACAGTTAAGAATCAAAATTTAATTTAAAATATCATTTACACTAACAGTGAGTGTGCCATTTAAATAGCAATGACTCGTTTTCTCTTAATTGAGAGCCTCCATGAACCTATTTTTTTTTAATTTGTTTAGTCTCCGAATTGAGGAATCTCAAGTTGTTTAGATTGGTTTTTGATAGGTTCTTTGGTTAAAATGTCGTACTTCTGTGGTTTGGCTAGACGGGAGGACATAGTATACATTGTCATATATGTAGACACCCCACTCCCAGGTGTGAAAGACTTGCATCACAATGCTCTTTAAATTGATCAGGCTTTGAAAATATTTCATATTAATTATGTCATGTTACAGTTGGAAGATATTGCACATTGATTTTGGAGACTATTTCGAAGCTTCAATGAACTGGGAGAAGTTCCCTAAAAAGGTAGGTTATTATGATTTTTATGTATTGCAGACAAAATTTGCAAATGAATGGCCTATATGTCATTGGTCCTCTTACATGAAACTGATAATATAGGTTCCCTTCCAATTGACTAGAACTCTTGTGAAAGCTATGGAGGTTAATGGTATTGAAGGCAACTTTTGCTTGATATGCGAAAATATGATGCAAGTTCTCCAAACACATAAAGACAGTGTCACGGCTATGATGGAGGTACCATAATTCCTCTGTTATGTATCTGTTTCAGTGACATTTTTCTTGACTACTTTTTTTCTAATTTCTCAATCTAATTCTTTGGTTATACTTGTCATTTAGAAATTATTTTTCGAGCAGTTTGACAAACTAAAATGGTCAAACAACATTAGATATCAACAAAACTTGACACAGACAACTAACTAGGCACAAATGACTTGTAGGAAAAGAAGAGACTCGAAACCGATTATAGGTCTTGAATCTAGAGCCTAATTCCCGTTTTTGAAAATTTGTCCTTTGGAAACTATTTTTCCGAACCAATTGACACACCAAAATAGTCAAACGGCGTCCGATGTCAACAAAACTTGACACACGACTAAATAGGTACAAATGACTTGTAGGAAAAGACGGGACTTGAAATCGGTTTCCAATTTTGAATCAAGACCCTAATTCCCGTTTGTGAAAACTTGTCATTTAGAAACTCTTTTTCCGAACCTGTTGACACACTAAAATGGTTAAATAGCTTCTAATCTCAATGAAACATGACACACATGACCAACTAGGCACAAATGACTTGTGGCAAAAGACGGGACTCGAAATTGATTCCCGATTTTGAATCTAAAGTCTAATTCTCGTTTGTGAAAATTTCTCTTAGAAACTTTATACGAATCGGTTGACACATTAAAATGGTCAAATGATATCGGATGTCAACGAAACTTGACACACATGACTAATCATGCACAAATGTCTTGTAGGAAAAGACAAGAATCGAAATCGGCTAGCTCCTGGTTTCGAATCTAGAATCTCATTCTCATTTGTGAAAAACTTGTCATTTAGAAACTTTTTTTCCGAACTGGTTAACACACTAAAATGGCCAAACAATGTCGAACGTCAATGGAACTTGACACACATGACTAACTAGGCACAAATCACTAGTAGGAAAAGACGAGACTCAAAATCGGTTCCCGGTTTTGAATCCAGAGCCTAATTCCCGTTTGAGAAAACTTGTCATTTATAAATTATTTTTTCTCGAACCGGTTGACAAACTAAAATGGTAAAACAGCGTCGGATGTAAATGAAACTCAACACACATAACTAACTAGGCACAAATGACTTGTGAAAAAAGATGCGACTCAAAACTGATTCCCAATTTTGATTTTAGAGCCTAATTCCCGTTTGTGAAAACTTGTCCTTTAGAAACTTTTTTGCAAACCGGTTGACACACTAAAATAGTCAAATGGTTTCGGATGTTAACGCAACTTGACATGCACGACTAACTAGGCACAAATGACTTGTAAGAAAAGATAAAGACTCGAAATCAGTTCCCGATTTTGAATGTAGAGCCTAATTTCTGTTTGTGAAAACTTGTCATTTAGAAACTCTTTTCGAAACTAGTTGACACACTAAAATGGCCAAACGACATCGGTTGTCAATTAAACATGATACACATGACTAACTAGGCACAAATAACTTGTAAAAAAGAATTAAAAAATAGGACTCAAAACCGATTCTCAATTTTGAATCTAGAGCCTAATTTTTGTTTGCGAAAATTTTTCATGTAGAAACTCTTTCTCCGAACCGGTTGACATACTAAAATGGTCAAATGGCATTGAATGTCAACGAAATTTGACAAACACGACTATCTAGGTACAAATGATTTGAAGGAAAAGACGGGACTCGAAATCGGATCCCGATTTTGAATCTAGAGCCTAATTCATGTTTATAAAAACTTGTCATTTGGAAACTCTTTTTCGGAAGCAGTTGACACACTAAAATGGTCAAATGGCGTCGGATGTCAATGAAACTTGACCAAGACAACTAACTAGGAACAAATGACTTGTAAAAAAAGTCAAGACTCAAAATCGATTCCCGGTTTTGAATCTAAGGCCGAATTCCCATTTATGAAAACTTGTCCTTTAGAAATTATTTTTGCGAACTGGCTAACACACTAAATTGGTCAAATGGCATCAGATGTCAACATAACTTCACTCACACGACTAACTAGGTACAAATGACTTGTAAGAAATGACAGGACTCGAATTCGGTTCTCGATTCTGAATCTAGAGCCTAATTCTTGGTTTTGAAAACTTATCCTTTATAAACTATTTTTTGAACCAGTTGACACACTAGATGGTCAAACGTCTAGTGTGTCAACCGGTGTCGGATGTCAATGAAACTTGACACGCATGACTAACTAGGCACAAATGACTTGTACAAAAAGACGGGACTTGAAACCGATTCTTGGTTTTGAATCTAGATCCTAATCTTCGTTTGTGAAAACTTGTCCTCTAGAAACTCTTTTTCGGAACCGGTTGACACACTAAAATGGCGAAATGACGTCAGATGTCAACGAAACTTGACACATACAACCAACTAGGGACAAATGACTTGTAGGAAAAAACGGGACTCAAAATCGGTTCCCGATTTTGAATCTAGATCCTAATTCCCATTTGTGAAAACCTGTCATTTAGAAACTCTTTTTAGGAATCGGTTGACACACTAAAATGGTCAAACGGTGTCAGATATCAATGAAACATAACACACAAGAATAACTAGGCACAAATAACTTGTAAGAAAAAACAGGACTCGAAACCAATTCTCGATTTTGAATAATTTCTATTTATGAAAATTTGTCATTTAGAAACGTTTTTTTCCAAACTAAAATGGTCAAATGACGTTGGATGTCAACGTAACTTGACATACACAACTAACTAGGCACAAATGACTTGTAGGAAAAGACAGGACTCAAAATTGATTACCGATTTTGAATCTAGAGCTTAATTCCCGTATATAAAAACTTGTCATTTAGAAACTCTTTTTCAAAACTGGTTGGCATAATAAAATAGTCAAATGACTTCGGATGTCAACGAAACTTGACACACATGACTAACTAGGTACAAATGACTTGTACAAAAAGACAGGAACTTGAAACCGGTTCCCAGTTTTGAATCTAGAGCCTAATTTCTGTTTTTGAAAACTTGTTCTTTAGAAATTATTTTTTCAAACTAGTTGAGACACTAATCGGATGTCAACGTAATTTGATACACACATCTAACTGGGCACAAATGACTTGTAGGAAAAGTTAGGACTTGAAATTGATTCTCGTTTTTGAATATAGAACCTAATTCCCGTTTGTGAAAACTTTTCCTTCAATTTTTTTTTTTCTTGAATTGGTTGACGCACTAAAATGGTCAAATGGTGTTGGATGTTGACGAAACTTGACACACATGACTAACTGGGCACAAATGGTTTGTAGGAAAAGACGAGACTTGAAACTGATTCCTGATTTTGAATCTAGAGTCTAATTCTCATTTGTGAAAACTTGTCCTTCAGAAACTAGTTTTTGAACTGGTTGACATATTAAAATGGTGAAACAGCATCGGATGTCAACGAAACTTGACACACACGACTAACTAGGCATAAGTGACTTGTCGAAAAAGAAGGGACTCAACCTCTCGACATTGATTATTTGTCTTTGTTTTGTGTCACCTATATTACCTTTTTGTTGTTGTTAATCTCACATCTGTTTCATGTCTACTAACATGAACTATTAGGGGTTGTTGTGTTTGTGTTTAAGTAGAATTATTTGGCTAGATTTCTTGCTTTGTATTTATTCGATTATAGTTAGATTATAGAGGAATGTGTTCAATCAATACATGATTTTAATAGTATTATCATTATTGTAGAATATAATTGAAGTTTCTTCGGATAGTTCACATAAACCAATAGTCCAATTGGTAGAGGTCTAAGAACAGTTGGAGAAGCTCATTTGGAATGTCTTTGTCTTAAAAGAGAAAAAGTCGAATGCTCATTTGGAAACACCATCTCGAGGTCTAAGAACAGTTGGAGAAGCTGTTGGAAGATACATTGTATGGCACTCGATTCATGGATATGTTATAATCTTATTTATTTAATTATTTATTAAAATAAATATTAAATGTTTTACATTTTTTGTAAGCTTGAAATTAATTATATTGTAAATAATAATAATAATAATAATAATATTATTATTATTATTATTATTATTATTTGTTCTTTTTGCAGATGCTACCCTTTTGAGTACGTGATGATATCTTCGCATATCGATATTAGAGCTTGCTATTGATACTAAAACAAGCGACAATAGATTTATTTTTTTAGTTGTACTGTCGTTTACTTTTGTTTTGTTTTAGATTCAAATTTGAATTCTTGAATTATCAAAAATTATTACTATTGTTTGTGGTTGTTTTATATATTTCTATGATGAATGTTTGGTTGACACTATATTGTTACAGGACATATATATTATTATTCGTATATATGATTTTGTGAATGTGGAAGTGGATGTGGATGTATTTTATTTTAGAAAATATTAATAATGTGTACAGGAAAAGAATTTTAATACATTATATATGTTTTTATTTTTTGCAACATCTAGAAATTGTCGCAAAACTACAATGAATTAATAAAATATATATTTATTTTAGGAAAATATTTTTTGTGATAGTAATATACTGTCGCTAATGTAATCATTAATCTTTGCATTTTATTGGCAATGGTTTAACCTATCACATTTATATATTACTTCAATTATTTAGCGACGATTTAAACTGTCACAAATACATTATTGATTTAATTTTCTTTTTTTCTTTTTTTTTTTTGATTTTTGAGACCATTGCTAATAATATTTTAGTGATGTTAACTATTGTCTCTAAAAAACATTTTTGGTGATGACATCTTAAATCGTTGCTAAAGTGATATTTTTTCTGCTTTTTTGTGTTAGGTTAAACCATCGCAAAAACTACTGATTTGCCGTTGTTACAAGAAAGTGACGATTCATAACCGTTGCAAATACCTTTTGTCACGCCCCCTTCCGCCACCTCCCTTTTCTGTTGCTACTCCATCGCACAAAGTCTTTTGTAACGACATGTTCACCTTTTGCGATATGTGAGGCTGTTGCAAAAAGGTCCCTTTTTAATAGTCTATCTCATTTCATTCGAAACCCTAAGCCTAGATTTTCTACAAAAAAGAATCGAGGTACTAAAATTAGTGACTGGGGGACGGTGGCAAGAGAAGAGGATATGTTACGTACAGTGGAGGCTAGGCTTCGAAGGAAGCATTCAATGGCAGCCTGTCGTGGAATGGACAATGGGATGGACTAATGAGATGTGTACTGAGAAATTGATTAAAAATTGAAGTTTGTTCTTAATGGTTAATTTGATTAGGGGATAAAATTATGATTTTGAAAAATTTCAAAAAGCATGTGCACTTAGAGAAATTGGTTTGTAGAAAAAGAAAACGCTTTCGTTGGATGTTAATAATTCAAACATTTTGAGGATAGTGAATGGATTATTTTGTCTCTAGATTTGATTCCAATTTCTATAAAGCATTATCAATCAGATTAAATTGGCTTAATGTAATTGACATGTGAGGCGAACTACATAAACTACATGTATATTTATCCTAAATATTATGTACACAATAAATAAATAAATAAAATAGTCATAATTTTTTGAATTTATGGTATAAACTTAAAGTTGAAATGGTGTAAATTACACTTTAGAAGAAATTTAAGTAGGTAACATTAATTCTTGTTTTTGTTTTATTTTTATATATTTTTTGTTTTTATCAGTAAAGAAAATGATTTCACGGATTATGACTAGGGCGCTTGGCTCAAAAATTCAATTTTGAATTTTGTTTGGTGGGAGGTCCAGGCATTGAATTAGTTTGTGCATAAGGACAAGTTTAAGTTAAATGACCAAAATACCCTCTATATATATATGATATGCACTATGCCAAAGTATCAAAATCGATCTTCTCTCTCTCTCTATATATATATATATATTTCAACCCTCTCGACGTCGACCACCGCAGAGTGGAGATCAATGGCAATGACAAATATAGCGATCCCGGTTTTGACCCAACCTTTGTTGTATCCCGGACTCAGGTTTACTGGTTTCATACTGTTCTTTATGTCTCTTTAAATTTAGGTTTGGGACTGTTGTGGTTGTGTTTGGAATAAGTTGGTCGCTTGGTTTTCAAACCTTATGTTGCTCAGGTCTGTTGTCTGCAAAACTACTGGATGTGTGTATTTTGTGCTTAAGCGGCACTTCTTGCGCTCGAGCAATAATGCCCTTTTTTATTGTGTCTTGATGCTCTAGCATCACTTCTTGCACTTGAGCAGAACAACTTATTATGTCTGGTGCTAGAGTGTCACTTCTTGCGCTCGAGCAGACTGTGCATATATCAGTTTGTAAGAAGGTCATTTTACATTATTCTTTCAATTCTCCCTCTCTCTACTTTTCAAGAACCCTAGATCTAACTCACATTCTCTCTACATTTTCACCTAGATCTAGTGATCTCCGTACCCGTGTGCCTTTGTTAAAAAGGAAATACGCCTCAAGAGCTCTCTTTTGGTCTGATTAAAGCTTGGTTTCGGTATTTTCGAAGTTTCTCCGTCTCTTTCTTTGGTCTTTCAACTTGAGGTAGGGATTTTCTACACTCTCATATGATTTTTAATTTAGTTGTGGGTTGTTGTGTAAAAATGATAGAATTTGGGTGTACTATGAACAAACCTAGGGTTTGGGTATTAAACCAAAAGATGGGATTCTAAGTGAATGAGTTATAAGTGGTTACGAGGTTGAATATGAGGTTATATTGTGACAAAATAGTTGATTTTGGCATTTGGGTTAATATTTGGGAAATAGGGAGTTGCCCTAAAATGTTTCAAATATTTATTTTATATAAATAAATGGAATTGGGATTGGAAATGTGAAATTGAATGGATGTGGACATAAATTGTGGAGAAGAATATGTATTATCACTCACTTATGAAATTTTAAATAAATTATCTGTCTTGAGATTGAATATCTGTTTAGAAATATCTGTATTGGGCTATCGGTGGAGGATATCTATGATTGTTGTAGAAATTGCAAGAGGATTAGGTGAATTGAAGCTAATCTCTTGTTGGTTGTCATTGAATATTATTGTGTTTTAAATACATTGTATATGTATGATGTTTGGGAGGAGAAATGAGATATACTTCATATTTTGGAGAAGAAAGGGGATGGATTTCATTGAATTAAGTTGGCCTGTGTGTCCAGGGTGAAAGTCCTGAAACCGCGCATATACATGGGTACCGAATCTTGGGGAAAAAATTTCCTTAAAATGGCAAATTGAAGTGTTTGTGTGATTAAGGTGTGATTTGAGCACCACTGGGTTGTAGTCTCGGTTGGGTTGTCTGGAAAATAATGAAATTGGCTCATGAGTTAAGATGAAATGAATTGACGTGAATGGAATTGAGACAACAAGGATTGGGATATAAAACTTGGCATATTATGATTTGTAAAACATGAATGATTTTACTATAGACCTTGTATATGCACACTTTACTTATATCTTTGTCAAGACTCATACATTGTGTTAGATTGTTTCTCCTAGACTTTGGCTCACCCTATTTGGGAAAAACCATTTTCAAGTATTGGTGATATACCTCCGCTAAGATAGTAGCTTGGAGGAATTTGGAGCAAAAGCTTATATTCTTGTTATATCTATTTTGTATAGCCAAGGGCTTTAAATTTGTAATTGAGCTAGGCTCACTTTTGTTGTAACCAAGAATTATCTTGGAAAGATGTAAGCCATTAAGGCGAATGATTATCTATGTGACCTTCATTTCTTCTTATATCTGTCTCTCATATATATCCACTTTGATGAATGAATGCATGTTAATTCAATTATATTTCCGCTTATGAGATGGGTTTGGTGTATTCATTTTTGGGGCGCTACAACTTGGTATCGGAGTGTACCGGGTTTGAATACTTTGGATACGTGGGAAGTGGTTAGTACCACAATTGATTTGTCTCACTTGATAGACACTTTAGTATGAACAATGTGTGCTTATATGATAACATGCTTAAGTGATTATATGGGTATGAGATTTAATTTCTAGGATGTTGATTGAGTCTGTAGGTTTCTAAAAGTCCTATTGGAAGAGCGTTTGATCACTGCTGTTTCTAATTGGAACTCTGGCAATGCCACGGGACGATCATTATCCAGAAATAAAATTTGCATATGTTTATGTGACTATGTGCTTATAAGGAGTGAATTACAGTTGTCCACTACATTAGGATGTGAGTGAGTTAGATTAGCACATTTGTAAATGTGCTAATCTCTTTCCTTACCTTCATTAGGATGTCAGGACGTAGACGTGGTGATGGTAGGCGTAGTAGGCCTATGAGGCATGAAATGCTTTACCAGATGAGATTTTGGCGCAAGAAGAAGGGGTTGGTCAGGCCAATGTGGCCAAACCAGTTGGTCAACAGGCCATGGGCGCCTTAGCCCGCGAAATGTCTGGAGCATTGAGGGAATCCATAGATATTCTCATGGCTGAGAATCAAATCTAGGTTCAAGTAGCTGAGGCAGGGCTATCTTTTTTGAAGCGAGTGTTTTTTTGTTAAAATCCGGACGAGTTTTTGGGTAATCCCAAAGAGCCACTGATGGCAGATGAATGGCTAAAGCAAATAGTGAAGACGTTCGAGATACTTGGCATCAAGGACGACCAGCTAATGGTGACCTTAGCATCTTTTCAACTAAAGGGAGATACAGGTCAGTGGTGGAAGTATGTGCATGGGCATATTGGAGTGACTTGGGAGGCCTTTGTCAGCGCCTTCCAGGATAAGTTTTTGCCTCCCACTGTTAGGAAGAAGTTGAGAGACCAATTCTCTAAGTTAGTGCAATTCAACACACTAGTGGCCGAGTTTGAGGCCACCTTTACTAGCTTGTCTACGTTCGCACCTGAGCTTGTGGCGATTGAAGAGCGCCGTTGCTTGGAGTTTGAGAATAGATTCAGGACCGGACTCATGTTCAGAGTGGCCAAATCCATGATTAGAGATTATGGGTACCTTGTGGAGGCAGCGACCCATCTTGAGACCATTATGCAAATGAAAGAAGAAAGAATGAGGAGCTCCAAGAAGAGTCAGGACAATCAAGGGAACAGTAAGAGACCGAGGGGCTCTAACCCCCATTCATCCCAGGGAGCTCTGTCGAGATCTACCTTTCTAGTGCCCAGTTCAGGTTCTGAGAAAGGTGGACAGAGAGATTTCGCTTGTTACAAATGTGGCTAGTTGGGCCATAAGTCTCCGGCTTGCCCGCAGAGAAGAGGAAGGCAACGTTCTGCATCATCTTCCGCTTGTTCTCAGATCCAGAATCAGGGGAGAGGCCAACCACTCATTTGTTATCAGTGTGTGTAGATGGGGCACATGAAGAGGTTTTGTCCACAGTTAGGTAGTACTCCCAGTGCGTCTGGTTCGAGACAGACATAGAGCCATCAGCTAACACAATCAGCACAGGTTTCGAGGGCCAATTAGGGAGCCGCTTCGACTCAGTTAGTGCATCAGGCTTATGCTCTAAGCGGTGAGTAGGTAGATTAGAGGCCTACAGGGCGGGTGTATGTTGTTACCGTGCCAGATTTTGTACCAGCTCCTTCAGTAGTGAAAAGTACCTTATTGTTTTGCAATTCAATTGCTAATGTGTTGATTGATACGGGTGCATCCCATTCATTTATCTCGTCTGTATTTGCATCAGTTTTGGGGTTAGAGTTGGCTCAGTTAGCATCTCCTATATGTGTAGAGTCACCTATTGGTAGTGAAGTTATTTTGAAACAGGGGTGTCGGGGTTGTGACATAGAGTTTTCCAGTCGCCGGCTTCCTTTTTCATTTGTGTTGATTGATATGTCTAGCTTTGACGTTATTTTGGGTATAGACTGGTTGCCTTCATATCGGGCTGTTATAGATTGCTACCGTCAGAGGGTTATTGTATGTACCTTGAGTGATGATTGTTTTCATTTCTTGGGGGACGGGGAGGGTTACTTTATGTACCTTGAGCGATGATTGTTTTCATTTCTTGGGAGACTGGTTGGTAGAGTCTTATCACCGGTGTATGATCTGCGTGGACGAAATGAGCTTAGTTGTCTTCTTGCCAACTTTTTGAGTAGTAAGGGTGATGAAGTTCAAGTTGAGTTGCCAAGAGTAGTTTGTGAATATCCGGATATTTTTCGAGAAGATCTTACTAGTTTACCACCTCATCGAGAGATCGAGTTTTCTATTGCTTTAGTGCCTAGCACGGCACCGATTTCTATGGCACCGTATCTGTTTATACTTGCTGAGTTGAGTGAGTTGAAGATTCAACTCCAAGAATTGTTAGATAAAGGTTTTATCTGCCCCAGTACTTCGCCGTGAGGAGCACCGACTCTTTTTGCCAAAAAGAAAGATGGAGCGTTGCGACTTTGTATAGATTACCAGAAGTTGAACGGGGTGACTGTCAAGAACAAATACCCAATGCCTCGTGTAGATGATTTGCTTGATCAGTTAAAGGGGTCTTGTTGCTTTTCTAAGATAGAACCTGAGATCGAGTTATCACCAGTTGAGGGTAAGGAAGGATGATATCCTGAAGACGACATTCCGCACTCGGTATGGCTATTATGAGTTTCTAGTGATGCCTGTCGAGCTCACCAATGCACCGGCTGTGTTTATGGATTTGATGAACTGGATCTTCCATGAGTTCCTAGACTGTTTTGTGATTGTCTTTGTGAATGATATCTTGATTTATTCACCCTCCGAAGAGGAGCACGAGGAACACTTGCGGGTAGTACTTGAATTACTTAGAGCCCACAAACTGTATGCCAAGTTTAGGAAATGCAAATTCTGGCTGAGAGAGGTTAAGTTCTTAGGCCATGTGGTATCTGAGAAAGGGTTGACTATAGATTCATCCAAGATAGAGGCAGTGCAAGATTGGGAGTAACCTAAAAATGCTTTTGAGATTCGTAGTTTCTTGGGGTTGGCCAGGTATTACCGTCGGTTCGTGAAGGATTTCTCTTGATTAGCCTCACCGTTAATTAGACTGACGAGGAAGGGAGTTAAGCTTGTGTGGGATGAGACTTGTGAGAGATCATTCCAAGAGCTTAAGGTTAGACTTACCACTGCTCCAGTATTGATTATTCCGGAGAGGGGTTTGGGCTATTCAGTGTATTGTAATGCCTCATGGGAAGGTTTAGGTTGTGTATTGATACAAGAGGGGAAGGTTTGTGTTGTGTATTGATGCAAGAGGGGAAGGTACTGCCTATGGCTTGCGACAGTTGAAAACTCATGAGAAGAACTACCCTACTCACGACTTAGAGTTAGCAGCGGTGATCTTTGCCTAAAAGATTTGGAGGCATTACCTGTATGGTGAGAAGTTTGAGGTGTTTCTGATCACAAAAGTCTAAAATATCTATTTACACAGAAAGAGTTGAATCTGAGGCGGAGGAGGTGGATGGAGTTTATAGAAGATTATGATTTCGAGCTACACTATCATCTGGAGAAGGCTAATGTGGTGGCCGACGCTTTGAGTAAAAAGTCTATTAGCAGTATGGCTTGTATTGCCATCCAGAAATGGGAGATGTTGGGTGCCGTTGGAGAGTTTGACTTGCATCTTGGCGAGCCTGTTTGTTAATCATATTATTTAATTTTGATGATGTCTAAAATATTATTTAATATACATATTATTTGACACAAAATATTATCTTTTTAAAATATATATATTTGTTAAATATTATTTAAATAAAAAAATATTATCTTTTTAAAATATATATATTTGTTAAATATTATTTAAATAAAAATATTTTTAAAAAACTTTACTATTCACTTTTTGAAAAATAGGGTTAATTACTGTTCATCTTTTGCAAATTGATTAGTTATATTATTTTGACAAAAATGATTGATTGGTTATATTATCTTGACAAATGTGATATTAATGAGTTGTCTTCTTTTGACAAAAGTGATATATCCAAATGTAGTGGTAGGATATATTTTTTAAAATCTTTACAACATATACAATATTTTAAAGAGGGCATATATTTTCAAATCCATCATAAATATTATTAAAGAGATATTTTTGTATGCAAATATTTGATTAGAACTTTATATATATAATGCATATAATATAAATAGAATACATCACGTGCGCTATTAAATTTTTTACATTACATTGATTATATCATATCACACTACACTGCATTGATTATATCATATTATAATCAAACAAGAAGAAAAAGATGGAGTTATATATATATATATGTGTGTGTGTGTGTGTATATTATAAACAAGATGGAGCAAATCATTTGTTTGTTTAAAAGTTGTGAACTTTGTATTAAATTATCTACAAAAACGGTGGCTCCATGTTTGAAAAAGACAAAAAAGGGAAAAGAAAAAGATTAGTCTTATTTTTATCTTTTTAATTATTAACATTTGCTAACTTTTTAAAATCAAGGAGTGTGCTTATGTAAGTTATGACATCAGGAGCGTGCTTATGTAAGCCATGACATCAGGAGCGTGCTTATGTAAGCCATGACGTCTGCAAGGAGCATCCAACGGGTATATTTTTGTGTATAAATAGAGGTGTTGGATGTGGAGAAAAATCAAGAACTTGAAGAGAAAATTTTCTGTGAGCTCCAAATTGTATTCTGCTCTTTCACTTTCAGATCTAAGTCTAGCATTTATTCTTACACTTTCATATCTACTATTTGTGAGAGAATTATTGTAAAAGAGGGTTTAAATTACCCTTATTCTTATTCCTTATTTTTTAGAGAGATTTTGTAAGGGTAAGGCTTTTATTGTTGAGTGAAGCTCAATAGATAAGAGTAAGTCCTGTGCCAAATCCACAAGCTTGGTGGTGTATTTATTCAATTGATAGTAAAGAAATTCTCAAGGAGGTTCCTTGGGGAGTGGACGTAGGCCAGCGTGCCGAACCACTATAAATCGCAGTGTTTGATTTTCTCTCCTTATCTCTCTTACGTTTATATTGATAATTATTATTATTATTATTAATTTATTAAAATTCTGAATATTATGTTAATTTTAATACTGTGAAATTTTTAATAACCCAATTCACTCCCTCTTGGGTTGCCTATCTGGGATAACAATTGGTATCAAAGCCTAAACTCTAGTTTGCGTGACTTAACCGTCTTAGAGTAGATCATGGCAACCCCTAGTTATTCTTTACCCGAGGGACAAGCATCCAATAGGCCACCACTATTTAGCGGCACAAATTTTAGCTATTGGAAAACTAGGATGACCATTCATGTTCAATCTAATGATTATGAATGTTGGAAAATTATTTGCAATGGTCCAAACATTCCTACCAAAACCGTAGATGGAATTAGGGTACCAAAACTTGAAGATGAGTGGGATGAATTAGATACTAGAATGGCCCAAATTAATGTCAAAGCTACAAACATGTTGTACTGTGCCTTAGATGCCAATGAGTTCAACAGAATTTCCACATGTAAAACCGCAAAAGAAATTTGGGACAAGCTTATAGTGACTCATGAGGGAACCGAACAAGTTAAAGAATCTAGAGTCAGTTTGCTAGTC
Source organism: Camellia granthamiana (assembly GCA_036172215.1). Taxonomy (NCBI): domain Eukaryota; kingdom Viridiplantae; phylum Streptophyta; class Magnoliopsida; order Ericales; family Theaceae; genus Camellia; species Camellia granthamiana. Next base: position 52,929,063 of record CM069907.1, on the reverse strand, counting down.
CATAATTATGAACTTTTTAAAATGAAGTCTGATGAGACTATTCCTCAAATGCTTACTCGCTTTACTGATATTATTAATGGTTTAACTTCTCTTGAAAAAATATATACTAATGCTGAAATTGTAAGAAAAGTGCTTAGGTCATTACCAAAAAGTTGGGAGACAAAAGTCATTGCCATTACCAAAGCCAAGGATTTATCAAAGCTAAGTCTAGATGAGTTAATGGGATCTCTCTTAACTCATGAGCTCATAATGCAAGAAGGAAAGGAAGAGGAGGACAACAACAAGAAGAAAGGAATAGCTTTCAAATCCACCTTGAAACATCAAGAGGATAAGGAAGATGATTCAGATGAGGATGAGGAAATGGCATTCATCACTAGAAAGTTCCAAAGGTTTGTGAGAAAGAAACAAGGCGTACGAAATTTTTTCAGAAAAGACTTCAACAACAGGGATTTTCAAAGAGGAGAAAATCACAAAAAATCTGAAGTAACCTGCTACGAATGCAACAAACCTGGACATTACAAATTAGAATGTCCAGAACTTAAGAAAAAATTCAAGAAGGACAAAAAGAAAGCTATGATTGCAGCATGGGGAGAAGATAGTGATGAAAGCGACACAGAAACCGAAGTTTGCAAAAATGAGGTTGCTAACCTATGCTTAATGGCACTAGGAAACGAAAATGAGGTAAATGACGAATCCTTTACATTTGATGAATTACAATTAGCTTTTGATGAATTACATGTTGAATTTAAGAAACTTAGTTTGAAAAGTAATTGTCAAAAGAAAGTAATTTCAAATTTATCAAAAGAAAATGAATCATTGACTTCCAAGATAAATGTTTTAGAAAATGAAGCCATGAAAATGAAAAAGGAAAATGAGATTTTAACTCGAAAAGAGTCTTCAATTCTGAAAAACATTTAGTTGTATTGCAAAAAAAAAATGAGTCTTTAAAAAATGAGCAAATTATTTTGAAAGAAAATATTGAAGACTTGAAAAATACTCTTTCAAAATTCACTCAAGGTAGAGAGACTTCAGATAAAATTCTTAAAAATCAAAACCGTACTTTTGGTAGAGTCGGAATTGGATATAAACCTTTTTCAAAAGTAAAAACTTCCAAAAATGGCTTTGTGTATGCATCTTCTAATCACTCTCATCTCACATGTCATTTTTGTGGAACAAAAGGTCATATTTCACCTTCATGTCCTATTAAAAGAAATCCTTTTGCTAAAATAAAAAAGATGTAGGTGTAACAAACCCGCGAGGGACCTCGCTACAGTTCGGACTCGATTTTGTTGCGGTTCTCAATCTTGAACCAAAGAGTCCAAATCCGGCAAATCGTTTTTGAGAAAAACAGATTTTTTTGAAAGAAGTGCCAAACATGGACTGCTTTGCCAGATAACAGAGTCGCCACCTAAATATTTTAAAATGGGAAATTTAGGAAACCCTGACTCGGTGCCGAAAGGCCACGTGTCCGTCATCACCAAAGCTGGCTCGGGAACTTGGGTACGATTGGGGAAGGTCACATCGTGAGCACCCCCGCTCGCCCGGTCAAAGACCGGCCTCTACTAACCATGATATCTGTGTTTGAAAACATTGTGCGTCCTTATTCCGGTTATTAGCCTAGGTTACTATGTGATGCTCGCAGCAAACAAGTATAGACTGGGCCGTCTGAATTGGAACAAAACATTTCATGTTTGTTTGTTTGAAAATGGTTTGATGGTGCTACCCGCAGGTAGGCTAAAATGCGGATTTGCCACCCTCAGGTGGGCTTAGAAAAACAGTGATTTTGCCACTATCTAGTGGGCTTAACAAACAGTCAGTGCATTGTCCCAATTCAAATAACTCAACCTCCACCCACAGGCATTCAAGGCAGTTATATCATATAAGCACATAGCCTCATGGTAAGCATGCTATCATGGCAACACTCACACGCATGCAAGGATGCTAAAGCATAAAACTCACCGAGTACTCCAAGCCAAAACAAAAACCGATTAGAAATTCATGCATGATCCTAGATGCATAGAATTGCCTAATGCAACACATGCAAAATGCAATTATAGCAGACTCGGCTATTCTAAACATGTCATGTGAAATGCAACAATTAACATGTATTCAATTTGGAATTGAAATACAATGCAGTTTGTATAATGCGCCGAGCCCGGTACGTGCAAAACAGATGAATGAATGCAAACATGCTATCATACTGTATGCTAATTGAAACATGCCCTATATCTAACCATCGTAAGCAGATAAATAAAAGGGAGAAAGAAATGGGGGTTGGAAGACATACATCACATACACCCACACTTATTACAGCATTGCCCTCGCGCAGAGGGTCCGAATAAATAATACAGTCCAAATAAAAGAATAATACAGTCCGGAATATACAAATTTCTAATTAATTAACAAATTAATTACAAAAGAAGTAAAACTGGCATGCAAGCCAGGGGCTGCCTCGATTCTGATGAATGATGTATGCTGGGCTGCCTTAGCGCGGAAATCCACTGGGATGCCCCAATCCGCCTCTGTTTGCAATTTTTCTCGAAATGCGTGCCAAGCTCTGGAAATTTGCTGATTCTTCATTTTGCTGCAACAGAGAGCAGGAAAAGGGCATAGCAATGTATTTCACAAATATATGCATGCCTCGATCCTCGCCCCACCAATCACGCATATCGATGCATGATGGCGGAGGAGCCGAATTGCACGACTCAATATGGGATGAATGCAGATGAATGCTACAACAAAACCTAACTCCATCATGGGTAATCCGGAGTGTCGGTGACTGGAGAATTGAGACCCGTTCCGTCACTCGGAGTACGAAACGCGCCTCATTTCTCGTGCAATATGCATGGCATGCATGAAATGCGACTAAGATATGACCTAGCATGCACTAATGCTCTGAAAATGAGATGCCTCGAAATGCGTGCACGCGGGCACGCAAACCGAGAAAATGCATGAATGCAATCTAAGATACAACCTGGTATGCACTATGCTGTGAAAATGAGATAAAAATGAAATGCCTCGAAATACGTGCCCACAGGCACGCAAACCGAGGCGATGACATGAAATGCAAATCGGATAAAACCGAAGTGCCTCGAAATGCGTGCACACGGGCACTCAAATCGAGGCGGTGATGTGCAATGCAAATCAGATAAAACCAAAGTGCCTCAAAATGCGTGCACACGGGCACGCAAACCGAGGCGATGACATGAAATGTTAAATTGCCCCCTTTTTTCAAGAGTATTAGGATTTTTGTTTAATGTTAAATTGCCCCCTTTTTTTCTTATTTTTTCCGTACATTATTATGTACCCCATATCAATTCTATATTATGAATTTGTCATTTAAATTTTATAGTAATTCTATATTTGAAATTATACTTTATTTCTTATATTATTTATATAATTACAATTTACAGGAGGAAAAACATGTACAACGATGATACTCTCGAGAAATCTCTAAAGTTTAGATTTACTACTTCAGTTACTTTTTCAATTATTGAACAGTAAGTTCTTTTATGTTTTGACATCATATTATAAATGATTAATCATTTTACACACTATGATATGTATTTATTGTTTGGATGTTTTCATTATTTTTTCTTTTTGAATTTAGATGTTGTTATATAATTCTTTTTTGATTAATCGTTGTTGAATTTCTTTTATATAGTTGATATTTACAATCTTATAATTTTTTTTATATATATATATCAAATAAAATTATTATATGATAATCCAACTACAACTTTTTGTATTTAATTGTTTAATAAATGATATATAATTTCTATTTCTACATATTTTTATTTTTCAAATAAATATAAAAAAATTAATTAGTTAGAATTAATTTTAATTTTATGTTACTAATTCTTCTTATAATTTAACTATTATTTTTAATATAAAAAATGAGTATTTATTTTACTATTTTATAATTTAATATATATCATACAAAATTATTATATGATAATTACGCTATTACAATACGATATAACAAAAATTATCAAAATATACAAATAATTTAACTAAAATTAATATATATATAAATATTCAAGTAAAAATTTTATAGAACGATAGCGCCAATATTATCAAAATAAATAATTAAAAACATATTTTAATTTAAATTTTAAATTAAGATTAAAATTATTCTTTCATAATACATATTATACCATTAAATATTTTTTAAAAAAAAATAACACATATTACACGGATTAACCGTTAATTTATATAATATACTAATTTATAAATAATTTTTGGCAGTGGCTTTGGTCCAGTCCAAGATCGGACTGGACCGTACTGTTGGGCTTGTGGGGGTCCACCATGGGTTCCTTTTTGATAATCCGAACCGTTCAATGTGCAGAACTCGTCGAATACTATATGCCTGTAAAAAATCACGTTGATCGGATATCGATGGCTATGTAAACAAAACAGTTTTTTATCAACCGTTAATTTTTTCACCGTCCATTTTTTTATACAAAACTGATTTGATCACATAGCTATTGATATCCGATCAACGTGATTTTTTACAGGCATGTAGTACTCGACGAGTTCTACATATTCAACGGTTCGGATTATCAAAACGGGCCCAAAAAATAAACCCATAAATCGAACTGGACGGGTCCAATCTTGATCTCAAATTGAGATAAACTGGACCTATAATTTTTATGTATCGTTTTTTTTTTTTTTTTTTTGTTACAGGAAAATCCTCCCTACCCTCCCGCAGGTCCAAGGCAACGCCCCTTGCAGAGATCACCAAGGTGTCCTGTTAGCCGTTCCGAGCGAGGAGACTATAACCTGGGAACTTGCCCCGACCTCCCAAGACAAGTCAGGACTTGCACAGCGGGGGAGCATTGAACCCACACCAAGTGCTGACTGTGCTGACTAGACAACTTGAGGTCCAACCTCCTAACCAACAGTGCTACCGCCCAAGAAATTGGCCCAAGAAGGGATGGGGAGTTGAACTTGTGATCTTGGGGCTTAAACCCCAAGACCTTACCACAATGCCACAACCCCTTGGGTTTATGTATCGTTTTACAGTTCCGATTCGTAGCTCGAAATCGGAGTGGCTCGAATGGCTCGACGTCAAAACGACGTCGTTTTGATATTTTTTTTTTTTTTTTTTTCCTCTCTCTGGTCTGAAACTGAGACGAAGAAAGAAGAAAAAGGAGGGGAGGGGAGGGGAGGGGAGGGGAGGGGAGGGGAGGGAGAGAGAGATCAACCTCTGAATTTGAAGATTTTTATCAAACATCGATTTTCTTTTGAAGATCAGATCCAGATCCATTTGTGAGATCAACATTTGTGAGATCAACCAGCAACATTTGTGAGATCAATCAAACATTTGTCAACACAATAGAAGATCAGCTTCAATAGAAGATCAACACAAATGTTTGATTCGAAGATCAGATCCAGATCCATTTTCATCAACATCAAATTTTTTTTTATCAAAATCTGAAGCTTGAAGAAAATTTTTTTTTTAAAGATTTTTAAAGATCTGAAGCTTGAACCTCCGAATTTGAAGATTTTTAATCAAACATCGATTTTCTTTTGAAGATCAGATCCAGATCCATTTGTGAGATCAACATTTGTGAGATCAATCAAACATTTGTCAACACAATAGAAGATCAGCTTCAATAGAAGATCAACACAAATGTTTGATTCGAAGATCAGATCCAGATCCATTTTCATCAACATCAAATTTTTTTTTTATCAAAATCTGAAGCTTGAAGAAAATCTGAAGCTTGAAGGAAAAAAAAATTTAAAACATTTTTAAAGATCTGAAGCTTGAAAAAAAAAATTCTTTTTGAAGACTCAGATTTTTTTTTTTATCAAAATCTAAAGCTTGAAGATTTTTTCTTTTTGAAGACTCAGATCCGGATCATCTTCATCATCTTCAACATCATCATCTTCATCATCTTCAACAGCATCTTCATCATCTTCAACAATTTCTGCAGACCCATCTTCTCCATCTTCTCGAATCAAACATTTGTGTTGATCAAACAAATTTCCAAACAAGCTCTTCTCTTCCCTCTTCGTCTCTGTCTTCGAAAGAATGGAGGGGAAAGAATGAAAAGGAAAGAAATAAAGAAAAAAAAGAAAGAAAAAAAAAAAAAAAAAAAAAAAGACAGCCCAAAACGACGTCGTTTTGGGCTGTCGAGCCAAAAATTGAGCCAATCTTTTCGAGCTACCGGTCATTTTCCATCGTTTTAATACTACCATTACATTGAATTTTTATTCAATTAATAGCGAATTGTGTGGAGGCGCTGCCTCACAACCGCGAGTGGATATGCTTTTGTCAGTAATTAAATTCAAAATATAGTAATCATGTTCGTGTACCTCATATTCAAATTCAATGAGTGGCGGCGACATGTCAATCCAATCAACTTACCATCTAAAAAAAAAAAAAAAAAAAAAAAAAATCCAATCAACTCATCAATCCCACACACACTCTCTCGGTCTATCTGTAACAGTAACGTTATCTCGTTAGAAATTTAAGATTTTAATTAAAAAATTATTATAAATTATCACATTACTTTTCTTAAAAAAATATTTTTATAAAATTTAAAAAATTAATTAAAATAATTAATTCACAAACAAGATCTTATATCCACAAATTAAAATATGAGAGTTAGATTTATCATTATTAAGTGTGTAATAAGTTAAAAATTAACACATTCTATTATTATTATTATGAGTAAAATTATAAATATTTTTTTAAAATGGTAAATTACAAACACACTCCTTGAAATTTACTTAAATTGTAAATTGCCTCATGTAGTTTTAGAAATTACATTATGCCTTCTAAGATAATTTAATAATAAATAAGTCATTTTATTAATAAATTATTAAGTTAAAGTTTTTAATAATGCTAAAATTTTATTTCAATTAATAATTCAGATAATTTTATTATTGTATAGATAAATAGTTAGAAATTTAATTTTTTTAATTAATTTTATTAAATAAAAAATTCTGACAATAAAATATTTATAATTTTCTAAACCATCAAAAATAATTTATATTTTAAATAAATTTCAGTATTTATAATTTACCCATTTTAAAATCTCAAACAATCTCCCCGTCTATAAATAGCCTTAAACAACAACCATCGAAGCTCGAACACATATCCACTTATTCCTCGCAATGGCCAACCCTCCCCTTTCTGCACCTCTCTATGATCGAATCAGTCGTAGAAACAATATACCCAGAGCTATTGAACTCATCATCCTCTGCCTTCTCTTCTCTCTCCTACTCTATCGTCTTCTCTCCCTCAAAGATCATGGGTTCACTTGGGTTTTGGCTCTATTGTGCGAGTCATGGTTTACTTTCACTTGGGGTCTCATTATTAGCACCAAATGGAACCAAGTTGAATACATGACTTACCCAAAACGTCTCTTGCAACGGTATCATACCAATATCTCTCTCTTATGCTGTTCCTGTTATTTCTAGTTCTTCACCATCTCTATTACATACTCATGATGCTGGTTACGCCAAAAAAAAAATTAAGGTTGCATTTGGTAGAGGTTTCTAATTATGATTTGAGAGTACGAGTTGTATTTTGAATTTGTGAATTTTTAAATTATGTTTGAGTGTGAAAATTTTGTTTGGTAAAAAAGTTTTGAATTGAGTGGGGAATTTTTGATGTGACATTTGATATTTGATACAAAAACTTACAACTAATAATCAAACATACAATTCAAAATTCTATTAAAGCACATAAAATTTTAAAAAAAATTCGGAAAATATTTTTTTCAAATATATAAAAATTAATATGTCAATTGTAAAAAAATAAAAAAATTGCACTGTTCCGATCAACTAGCCGGACGACCGGTGGGACGGTAGGACGACCGGTTAAGCCAAATTTCAAAAAAAAAAAAAAAAAAATTGCGCTCTCAAACAGAGTTTTCGGCAGAGTTGTGGAAAATTAATTCCACATACCTATCCAAACATCATATTCAAATGTGAGAGTAGAAAACACGTTTGGAAATCGTTCCAAACAGAGTCTAAATTTATTTTTCAAACCTAATGATGTTACGATTTATTCTCTCTCATATTTTTTTAAATATTAATTAATTTTTTCACTTACTCATTATTAGATTTATAAAATTGATCTAAAACATAAACTTATATCTCATATTTTTCAGTACATAAACATATATATGTATTTTAAAAAATAAAAAATAAAAATCACCAAAAAGAATAAAATAAAAATAAGTTTCTATCCAGTTTCCTAGTCTGACTCGTACTTTGATGAATTTTTTTGTAAGTCATTCTTAGAAAGATCAATTTAATTTAATAATTGTAATGATGTAATTTAAATTTTTTATTTTTTTAAAAAAATACTAATTTATTTTAAAATTTATTTTTTTTAATTACAAATATGATGAAATATTTGTTTATCACAAGATTAATTTATTTATTTATTTTCATAAATACTCTACACACACGCGCGCACACAAAAAAAACAAGAAGAAATTCCTAAAAAAATTAATGACTGGGAATCATGGAAATATGATTATTAGTGGGCCGCCCGAATTGAATAAACATTTCTCCTAGACAACTGGAAAGAAGCTTCTTCTAAAAAAAAAAAAATTTGCAAAACGGAAAAGAGAAATTCCTGGTAGCTCGAAAACAAGGCTCGACTTTGGCTTGAGAGGGAGAGAAGAGAGGAGAAGGAGAAGGAGGGAGAGAAGAGAGGAAGAAGGAGGAGATCCGCCCAGCGCCGATCGTCGCCCAGCCCGTCGCCGCCGATCGCCCAGCCGTCGCCCAGCCCGTCGCCGCCGATCTTCCAGCCCGTCGCCCAGTTCCGATCGTCGCAGCAGCCTCCTCCTCCTCCTTCCTTCTTCCTCCTCCCTCCTCCGCCCCGCCTCCGCTTCCTCCTCCCCCTGTGAATATGCCCCCTCCAGTCCTCCTCCTCTTCCTCCTCCTCCTCCTCCTCCTCCCTCTCTTCTCCTTCTCTTCTTCACCCTTCATCTTCGACGACCTGTAACAGAAGAAGGAACAAAAAAAAAAAACTCGAGCCAAACTCGAGCCATACATTTCGAGCTACCAATCGCGGTTGAACGGAAAATGTGTTGATCAAATTCATTCTCGAGTGTGTTCTGCATTACAAGAAGTTTAAATCTACATTATATATGTTCAAATTTATGCACTTTTTTTATAAAAAAAAAAAGAACAAAGAAAAAAGAAAAAAAAAAGTATGTGATATTTTTCAATTTCCTTTTTGGTTAAATAGGAAGCTTGAGCTCCCTCCTGTGGACATGTTTGTTACAACAGCAGATCCTGTCCTGGAACCCCCTATCCTCACAGTGAACACTGTGCTATCTCTGTTAGCTGTTGATTATCCAGCTGATAAGTTGGCTTGCTATGTATCTGATGATGGGGCTTCACATCTCACCTTCTACTCTCTTGTTGAAGCTTCCAAATTTGCAAAGATTTGGGTTCCATTTTGTAAGAAGTACAACGTTCAAATCAGAGCTCCCTTTCGATTCTTCTCTGTTGAATCTACATCACCTCAAGATGTTTCACTAGAGTTCCAACAAGAATGGAAAAAGATGAAGGTAATTCAATTGTTTCTTTTAATTGCAACATTTACATGAATTGATGATTTTGAATGGTGAAATTTATTATTTCTTACAAGATAAGTAAAAAGTTCTTCAAACTATATATATTTGTTGAATAATTTTGTAATTGTAACAGTCAAATAGCAATTTTTGTGCAATTTCGGTGCTCATTCTAACTCAACTATATTATATAATTTTGGACTAGGGGCATTTATTGCAATTTGTGGTAGATTTTTTGTGTAATAATGCGACAATCTTATTGAGTAATGATATACAAATAAAAAATTATACAAAATTTTCATACTAAATGATATGGACCGAAAGGGGTTAACTTTAGTCATCAAGTCTAGATGTATTCCTCATCTCATAGGTTGGCAACTTTTTAAGTACAAATAATTTTTAAATAATTTTTTTGAGTTTGGATGTATTCCTAATCTCATAGGTCACAGGTTGGCAACTTCCTAAGTACAATAATTTTCAAATAATTTTTTGGAATCATTCGATATGATCTCTCAAAATAAAAAAATAAAAAATAAAACACCGTGGTTGATTTATTTTCCTTACTTTTTTAGTGAATCAAATTTGTTTATTGATAGAGATAAAAGTTGCTGCAGATGATTCATGACTGACAAAAATATACAAAACAATGTTTGTCTTCATATATATGTTTGCAGGGTGAATATGAAAAGCTTAGCCAAAAAATTGAAGATGCTGCCAGAAGGTCCCAGCCTTGTGAACTCACGGGCGACTTTGCTGATTTCTCAAATATACAACGCAAAAACCACCCCACTATAATCAAGGTATTTCATCACTCCAATATTAGTACATTATAAGTGAAACGTAAATTACATATAATTAGTCCTATAGTTTAACTGAAATATCACTTTAGTTTTTATAGCTTTAATTTGAATAATTTGATTCTTATACTTTTGAGTTTGTCACAATATGATCTTTTCATCACTTACCGTTAGAATTTGAAATGGAAAAAATCTACATGTAAAATTAGAGTAATCAAAGTGAAATTCAAACAAAACTATTAGCATGCTAGTAAAATATATTTATTACATTAGTGATCCCTACAGTTTGTTTTAAATTCGATTTTGATTCATTTAGTTTTGCACATTATTTTTTTTTCTTCAAAATCTTAACAACGCATAACAGAGACTATATTGCAACAAAATTGAAAGTGTAAAGACTAAATTATTCAAAATGAAATTACAAGGGTCAAAGTGAAATTTTATTCAAACTAGGGGGACCAATGATATAATTTATCATAAAATAAATTTGAATTACACATGAATATTTGGACAAATTATGACAGTAATTCACGTACTTTGATCCATGTAATTTCAATTGACTCGATGTTGATCTTGAATTTATGCTTTTATCTCAATTTGGTTCAATTAATTGCAACTGTTAATATTTTTATATGGAAAATATACACATAAGTGACATGCGTTATATTTTTAAGAGCAAAAATATAATTTACTCAATTCAGTGAGTTGACTTCAACCAATTCAATGGTTATTTTCTATCAAAAACACTAACGACATTATCAATTGTACCAAATTAACAAAAAATTTAAAATTAAAAGTCAAAATTTAACCAATTAAAAGTATAGAAACTAAAATAATGTAAGAAACACCAATATAATTTTTCTTTAATATTTTGATGTAAAATTTTAAATAAAAATTCTAAATATATAGTATTAATTTCAAGGTTATATGGGAGAACAAGGAAGGAGTATCGAATGGAGTGCCCCATGTTATCTACATATCCAGAGAGAAGCGTCCAAATCAACCGCATCATTTCAAGGCCGGCGCTATGAATATTCTGGTATAAGATGTTTCTCGCGACAACAATGTTCTAAAAATTATGCAGTGTGTTTGCTTTAATTTTTTGAATTTAATTTTTAAAAAATTAAATTTTTTATTTTTTTATTTTTAGTGAATATTTTTAAAATTTTAAGTAATTCTTTTATTTTTTAAATGCACTTTAGTTAAATATATCTAAATATTAAAATATTTGTAAAAAAATATTTTAAAAAATCAATAAATATATAAGAATACGAAAAATATACAAAATTTTTATATTTTTGGTATCTAGTGAATTTTTTGAAGATTTTTTTTATAAATATTATATTTTTTAAGTGTATTTATGTTAAATATATCTAAAAATTAAAAAAATTACTTAAAATATTAAAAAAATTAATAAAAACAAAAAAAAATACAAAAAACAAAAATTAATTTTTTTAAAAAAAAAAGTGAATCCAAATTTGGAAACCAAATAAGCTAATGGGAACTTCCATGCCCACTCACTTTAATGATCAATCCATCTTTTTTTTTCTTATAAAAATAATTTATTCACACAATTTCATCTCCCAGTCCCCTTGAATGACATGACAAGTTCAATTTTAAAATTTGGCTCATTCACCAACACATAATAACCGATATAGAACTTGCCAAAAAGTTTGGAGAGAGAAAATTATATGAATATAACATCCTTATTTTTGTTGAACATAAATATGATTAAATTATAATTTTTATGATAAATAATTTATACACAGACACCTAACAATTTGCCCATGAACCAAAGCATCTTTCATCCCTGGCGAGATTAGAAAAATATTAACCAAAAGGTGAGAATCCTTTTAGAGTACAAATTTTACTGGGAAATTACCCCTCAATGGTAATTTGAAAAAATTATTGCAAATATATGAAATTTTTATAATTTTAATTATTAATATTGATAAATTTTACTATTAATTTGTAATTATTTTTTAAGTCTTACCCTGATTTAAAATTCGGCCAATATTTACTGCTTTTATAAATATTTTCGGTTAAATAGTCTGATCGGAATTTTCTCTTCATTCTTTAAGCATAGGGCAAATATTTACCAAATGTGAGGATCATTGTGGGGTGCAACTTTTACATACAAAAAGAGTTGCCCTCCATATATTTGTAATTATTTTTATCAAATTGGTCAATCCATTATTTCTTCTTAAACATATCCCTCTCCCTATATATATTGTTATTCATGCAAATAATTGTACAATGATATGAACAGACAAGAGTATCAGGAATGATAACAAATGCACCATTCATGCTAAACTTAGACTGTGATATGTACGTTAATAATCCTCAAATAGTGGTTCATGCAATGTGTTTACTGTTGGGAGTCACCAATGAAAGGGACTGTGCATTTGTTCAATCTCCTCAAATCTTCTATGATGGATTAAAGGACGACCCTTTTGGCAATCAAATGGTGGTTTTGTTCCATGTAAGTCAATTTTTTAACCGTTTTTTTTTTTTTTGGTGATGAATTACTATTCTTTTGAAACTGAATTTTTTGTCTAAAAAAATATCCTTTTTTGGACTAAATTATTTTGTCCTTAAAAGTGCTTTTATTAGTGACATTTTCAAAAAATTGTTGCAAAAAGTCTATTTTTAAAAAAAAAAATAAACTTTTGGGAATGACTTTTTAATAACTATTATTGCGACAATAGGAATTATTTCTCAAATATTTTTTACAATAAAATTTTTACTTTTAAGAAGAAAAAAGTTTGATTCCTAAAACTGTTATTTGTTGTAAAAGAGACATGTCAAAAAATTTTGATGTTTTGATCTTCTAGTGAGGTGTATGTTTCTAGCCAATTCGGCTAATTGCAATTGGTTAAATTGTACAATCTTTCTCGGTATTGTTTTTTGTTTTTAGTTTTGAAAAAATAAAAGCAATATAAAATCTTGAAAACACCAAAGTGTTTTTTTTTGTTTTATATTTTTTGTGCAAAAATTATTCTGGAAAACAATTTTTTTGTTTTTGTTTTTGTTTTTCTTAAACGTCTGTTGAATTTGGAAAAAAAAATAATAATTCAAAAATAGTTTGTCAAACAAGCTTTTTTTCCTATTTTTAAAAAAAATAAAAAATAAAGCAAAAAATGAAGATATACGAAATAGGCCCTAATTAACAATAGGAAAATGATTTGGAGCTCTAAAAATACCCCCTTAATCCCCCTAATTTCCATATCAAGTAAAAAAAAAAAAAAGGAAACAGTTGCCCAAATAAAAAAAGAAAAAAAGGAAACAGTTGCCCAAATTAAAAATTAAGGGGATTAGGGAGGTATTTTTAGGGGATGTAGCAAGGTCCTTAACAATAATAGCTAGAACTCGTACTGAATGACTACTAACAATTCACATTTTGTTAAAAACAGTATATAGGACATGGAATAGTAGGGATTCAAGGACCCTTCTATAGCGGAACTGGATGTTTTCATAGTCGTAAAGTAATCTATGGTTTATCTCCTGATGACAATGAAATTACTAGTAAGTCCCCCAATTTTTTGTTATTTATAATAAATTACAACACATTCTAGTATTTTTCTTCTTTTTTATGTGCCTACTTAGCAAATAAATTTGATTTCTTATTATTAGGAAAATTAAGCAATGAGGCTTTGCTCAAGACTTTTGGAAGATCAATGGAATTCACTAAATCGGCTGCTAAGATATTGTCAGGCATGAAGACAAGTAGTATTGGTCCTCACAATATTTCAAGTTGCACTGAGACAGCCTACCAAGTTGCTGGTTGTGACTACGAGTCTGGTAGCAGCTGGGGTAAAGAGGTTAGTACTATCGTTTCATCTTTTTTTCATAAGAAAAATGCTGAGAATACTTACAATTTTATTAACAATTTTACTAACACACTAATAAGTTGATGTGGATCCCATATCAAGAGATGGTTGATTTTATTGAAACTTGTGTACCTTATGAGTGTGTTAGTAAAAGTGTTAGTAAGATTGTAAGTATCCCTACCATTATTGTTTTCATAAATACAAAGTACAAGAAATCATGGACTGGACATTCAATCTAGCTCGTAGATTTTAGTGTGCAAATTGATCGTGAAAAAATCATATTAATTTGATAATTGCAGTTATATAATTATATCATAGAAAAATGATTGGGAGCTCTAATGAGAGTGGATTCCATTGTGATGTGATGTTTTGGTCTTGATTTTATTTTATTTTATTCTCTGTCATATTATTAGAGCTCAATTAAAATTTCAAAATTAGAAAAATTTATCATTGCTAAAAAAAAAAATAAACTACACGGTAAATTCTAAAAAAATAGAACAGACAAAATACATCATTGATGTGGGGCACGTGAAGAATCTCACTGATTGAACTAGATGGTTCAATTAGCGGAGTGGAGAGAAAACAGTATTCTATTTCTATTTAGGAAAACTTATGTAAACTTATAACCTGCCACATTATATGTACAAGTTAAACAGATATTTAGGCTTCATTTGGAAAGTAAAAGTTGGAATTTTTTTGATTGTTTTAGTCACAAAAAATAAAATAAATTTTGTAATTTAATAAGATAAAATATCACATTCAATTTATAATCATTACATTCTTTCTTTCTCAAAAAAATCTATAAGTCTTTCTCAAATCAAACTTTTTACCCTAAATTAAAATAATGAAAAAGGTTAAAAAATTAAAAAGTAAATCAATTTTCCAAATGAATCCTAGGCCTAATTTGAGTCTTATATAAAAGGTAGATAAGATGGATTGTCATGTTTTCTATTATATCATTGAACGGTTATGAAAAATCACTTTAATAAAATAATGACTTTTCTTTTTAATTTAAAATAATGTTAAATTTTTATTTTAATTTTATAATCATTAAATATGAGAGAGAATCTCCTATAGATTTTAATGGTCCTATTCAAGATTATTTTGTCTGAGTGGGTCCACTTTAACATAGTTTATATTATATCAAAGCCAACCAAATATGACCTTAATTTTGGAAGTGTACAACTGGCCACGACACCAGTTAAGAATGATTTTCGGTGAATATTTTGTCATAACTTTTGTTGAATGACAATTTATTTGGAAACTTTGAAAAATATTAAAGCAAAACAACAAAATACAGGCAGCATCAAATAATTGCCCAAGACCTGGTAATCATGTCATTTTTAATTTTCAGTTTATATTTATAAAAATTTTAAAAATTATCATAAAAACTTATTTGATAATTTTTTTTAGTTTATAAATTATTGTTTCAGTTTAGAAATTTAAGGAAGAAACATAAACTCAATTTTTTTTAATTATTTTTTTTCCAATTATTTTTTTTCCAATTATAATGTGTATTATTTCATTGTCATAAATAATAAAAAATAAATATAAATATTTTAGGTCTGAACAAATATATTTTTTAGTTTATATTTTTAAAATTTTTTAAATATTTTGTTCAAATAAAACACGTTTATAATTTATATTTTTTTTTAAGATAAACAAAATCTAATTTATAAAAATTTTATAAATATAAACCCAAAACATGGAAATTACCAAATGTTACCTGAACAGCTTGCAATTAACTGACAAAAACTAGCCAAAAGAGTCGTTTCCAAACTTTATGTTGTCACTTTCTAAACATATTTTACAACACTTGTTGTTGTTGTTTTTTTGTTTTTTTTTTGAACTAGTCACATCAAGTTTTACAGTAGATCACTTTATTATTAGTAAAATATTTTATTCCTTTTATTTTTGAATTCATATATTTTAACTCTTACAATTAATTTTTTTTTTTAATCTCCTACAAATTCCCTCCAAATCTCTTCTAAAATAGGTATATTTGTACAATTTTTATAACTAAAAAGGTCAATATATACAAATTTATAAATAAAGAGAGTAAAACAATATTTGCTAATAGCTAAAGAAGTCATAATATATAATTAACCCTTCTTTATTTTTTTTATTTAAAAAACAAATCAACTTCATGTTAGATAAAGAGTACCCAAATCAACCCCTTCATCTTGTATGAGGCATAATATTCACCCAAAGCTTAAATTTTTACCAAACAAAATGAGAATATTTTGTAGTTTTCGACCTAGCGGAACATGTCATGTGCTATTCCAATAACATAAGCACAATAACTATTTTATTTATGTTTTTTTTGAATAACATGGTCATGTGTTTTAGGATCATATTAATCGGATATACAGTCATGTGATAAGTCATACTTATCAAATAAATATGTTATTTGCATGTATCTTCTAAAATCGGTTTACTCTAACACCATGTTAAATCATCAACCATCAATTCATTCAAAAATTTAAACTGTCAAAGAAAATGTGACAATTCCCTTAATATATGGAACAAGAACTAGCAAGATAATTCATCTTAAATCCTCCTAACAATTTGTTGTCACAAAACAAATATGACACAAAAGAAGTGCCACAATCCTGGACCCAGGTGTGATCCAACTTAGCCCATATTAAATATAATGGTTTGTTGGTAGTGTTTTCAAAAAAAAATTTTGGTTGTTATTTTTGAAAAAAAAATTAAATAATTAAATAATTTGAAATTTTTTTTCCAAAATTTGTATTTATAATTTTTTATTTTTTTATTTTTAAATTTAGAAAACAACCCATTTTTTAGGAAACAAGATAAGGTTACTTTTGAATTTCTAAAAACTATTTTCAAACAAAAACAAAAACAATATGAAAATAATGGGTATTTTCAAGATTTTTATTTTTATTTTTTATATATTTTTGAAACATAAAAAATAAAAACATAGGAAACGAAAACACAACTCAACATAGTCTCAAAAATAAATGCATTCCTCACCCTCAATACACATATAATATCCTTTGGGCTGAGTTTGGGCTGGCCTATACAAGGCAGCCCAACTCTCCACACATTTTATATGGGATTGAGATTCTCTCAAGTCAAAATTTGAACTTAATTATCATGTAAGAGTCCGTGATGCTCACTATGAGTCCCATTTAATCTCTAGAGACTTTCATGTATATCATTCATGAAAAAAATTAGATTTTATACGATAATCGTAACTTTTTTATTTTATAGCATTTGTCTTAAAAAAAAAATGACAAATATATTTTAAAAAATATACCATCAATTTTTAATTTTTTAATTTTTTTTTTTAAGAATTGATATACAGAAAAGGCTGTACAAAATAAATAGCTTAGATTATCAAAACAAGACCTATAATGGGTCTCATGGCCCTTAACATGAGACTATCAAGTTCATATTTTAAATTTAAGAGAATCTCCATCCCTTATATCACCTTGACACAAAAATACCATGCTCTTAAAACATAGATTCATGAAGGTAGGGCTAGTCTTAAGTTTAAATCTGAACTTGACGTAACTTGAATTGAAGGGCCTATGAGGCCCGCAATGGCTCATGATTAGAACATTCGTACCATTTATTTTGTTGATCCCTCAGTGCATATTATTTATGAAAAATTTTAGAATGATTCGATAATCGTAACCTTGTCACCCCAAAAATAGACGACATTTATATATTTTTAAATAGACCTTCCATTTTTTTTAGAAACAAACGCAATAAAATGAAAATACTATAATTATCGAATCAAACTTAATTTATTTTATAGATGATATACACATAAGGTTTTACAAAATGAACTGTTCAGATCATCAAGACAGGACTCGTGATGAGCGTTCTCTCAAGTTCAAATTTGAAATTGAATCCCAACACATTTATCAAATAGAATCATTTTTGCTTTGGTGACTAATAATAATGGCTATTATTGTCCAGGTTGGCTGGATGTATGGATCTACAACAGAAGATGTCCTTACTGGACTTACCATTCATGGGAGGGGCTGGAAATCTACCTTTTGTTCACCTAACCCACCTGCATTTCTTGGGTGTGCACCCCCAGGTGGACCTGCAACTATGATCCAACAGAAGAGATGGGCTACTGGGCTCCTTGAAATCTTGTTCACCCCAAAAAACCCTTTTATTCTTACCCTCAATGGGAAGCTCCAGTTCCGCCAATGCTTGGCTTACACGTGGGTTATACTATGGGGCCTCCGATCCATTCCTGAGCTTTGTTACGCTGCTCTGTCGGCCTACTGTCTCATCACTGACTCACATTTCATGCCCAAGGTGAGGACAAACCACCACCATCTGATTTTACTTTCATGTGGACTCAAAATTATAATTGAGCAAATGAACCCAAAAACCCTTAAATAGGACTAACTCGATGTCTATGAGTTTGGTTAGTTCAGTTTTTGAAGAGGTATTGTTTGATTATAAGTCCTGAAATGGTCAATCCAACTAGGTTAGTTTGGTTCTCAGATTAACCTCAATCAAATTCGTGTTTGCACACCCCTACTCCTAATTGGTCCTTGCATGTGATGGCTTTTTCCCTTTTGTTTTCGTCACTCACATTAAGAATTGTATCTCTCAATGAAATGTGGCTACAATATTCAAGGGTTTCAATAACTTTTTTTTTTTTCTTCGAAAAAGTGAAAATTTAGTTACAATAAATATTGTGAGACAAATTCTGATTATTTAGTTGCAATAAATATTGCGAGACAAATTCTGATCGTCGCAAAGGTTGTCGCCAAAGTCGCCAAAAGGCCGTTCTGAGAAAGTCAAATAAAAGATTTTTAGCAACAAAATTTTGAAAATGTCTATAATAAATGCAAGATAACATTTTGGTCCCAAAAGGATACTAATTCATGACTAGATGTTCAATTTCGTTGTTAAAAATACAATAATGACACTTTCTTGACAACTAGAATATTTTGTTTTTAAGAAGTAATTTTGTTCCTAAATTTGTATTTCTAAAATCTTAATTTGTTGTAGTGTGTATAAACAGGTTTGTCCTATAGCAACCAAATTTATTTTATTTTTTTTCAATTTTTCCTAATGTGCATTGGATTCCAAATCCTAGATATTATGTTTGAATATACTTGAATATATTTAGTCGATGATCAGATGATTTAGATCCATCTATTGATGCACACTAGTTTTGTTGTTATTATAACAGCTTAATATTTGTCCATGTAGGTTGGAGAACCAGTCATATTTATACCCATTGCCCTTTTTGCCATCTACAACCTCTACACTCTCTCTGAGTACCTTCGCATTGGCCTTTCAACTCGCGCATGGTGGAATAACCAGAGAATTTGGAGGCTAAACACCATGATAGCGTGGTCATTTGGAGTCTTAAGTGTTCTGTTGAAACTCTTAGGACTATCAGACACCGTGTTTGAAGTAACACAAAAAGATCAATCAACTAATGTCGATGACAACAATGCCAATGCCGGAAGGTTCACATTCGACGACTCCCCAAGTTTCGTCCTCGGTACCGCCATTCTGCTGGTGAACTTGACTGCGTTGGCTACTGGATTGTTAAGGTTCCGACTGGTGGGTGGCGATGGAAATGGGTCAGGGATAGGGGAGTTCATATGTAGTATGTGCGTGGTGCTATGCTTTTGGGCATTTTTGAGAGGGCTATTTGGGAAAGGGAAGTATGGCATTCCCTCATCCACCATATACAAGTCAGGGGCTTTGGCATTATTGTTTGTGCAATTGTGTAAATGGGTCTAAGTTCATACCCTTATATTTTGTTTTGTGCACTTTTTCTGTGCATTTAGCTTTTTCCAATGAAAGCTCAATGGGTTCAATTTGATACTTTGGACCTGAAACTTGAGAAATATGAATTGAAATTTTGAAATAATAGAAGTGAACCTTTGAAGTACAACTTTCGGTTACCAAAAAGGAAAATGCTAAAAGCATGAAATTTTCAAGTTGTGTAATTTCTCAATGAAAATGTTATTGAAAATTAAGAAATTCTATAATACACGCACCATTCGTCCCATTTTCATGTACGAAATATGCATTTTGACTTGTTCTATCTTTTGCTGCACTATGGCATGCTAGTGGATGTCAAATTTCATGACCATAGTGTACAAATTTTTGGGCTAATGTGTGATCCATTTCTTTGCATCAATCAGTACGAGAAAATTTGAAGTATACCACCCGAATCAAGCTATTTTAAGGGAAAAGTTATACAATATTCCATGGGCTTGGCCATGTGTGTCACTCACATGCCCGATGAACGGAAACAACAAACTGATGTGTGTAGCACTGGCTTGACACTTAAACTAGTCAGCCAAACCAAACTAGGACAACATAAGTGACAAACAATGCAAACAAACTATACAAGCAAAATTCACATTGCACAAACATTATCAAAACAAGGCCATTTCATTACAATTAGATATGCATTTGCAAGGCAAAAATGCTTACAAATGACGACCTAAGGGCAAGTTTGGGATGTTTAGAAAAAGTCAAAAAGTCACTATCCTATTTAAGTCACATTATCTTATTTAAGTTACATCACCTCTCTAACACATCACTTCAAACCCAACCCAAACTCAACCCATATTTCATAAAAAGTCAAAAAGTGCACTTATTTAGATCATCCCAAACAACCCCTAATACAACCCAAAATGGGGTGTGTTAACGGCGTAAGTGATCAGAATCATTAACCACTACAACAAATTACACTTTAGGCGACTAAATTTTTAGTCGCCAAAAGTCAATTTTTTAGTCGCCAAAGATTTTTACCAACTAAAATTTTTGATAGCCCATTTGGTCATTGACTAATTGTCGGCAAAAGAATTGGCGACTAATTTTTTTTTAATCGCCGAAAGTTGCCAATTAGCGACTAAAAATTTAGCCTCCCAAAACAACATATTTAGTTGCCAAAAAGAAAAAAATTTCATCTTCCGTTTTTTAGCTATCAATTTTTTAGTCGCTAAAAACGTGTTACTCCTTTTTGGCTACTAATTTTTTAGTCGCAAAAATTATGGTGCTCCTTTTTAGCTACTAATTTTTTAGTCGTCAAAAACTTTCATTTTTTTTTTGCTACTAACTGTTTAGTCGAAAACAAGTTCCCTTTTTATTTTTTGGCTACTAAATGTTTAGTCGCCAAAAGCTCTATTTATTATTTTTTTTAAATGCACAAATTGAATATTTTTTTATTAATTTCTACATTATATACATTTCATTATCAATGCAACATGTAATCTGTACATATACAAAATAGTACATCTATCAATTATAATCTAAATCCATTATTAATAATACCCATTTCATTATCAACTATCCAAAAACTTTAACTTATAACATCATATTCCAAATATCATACAAATTCATACCAACCAAGTATAATCTATCTAAATTAAATATTACATACAAAAACACTGAATTTCCAAAACAGAGGATTATACAAAAATAAATGTCTTCCATATACAGAATAAATGCTCTTCGTACACCAAAATAAATAACATGCTGCATAATAAAGCTCTTCCAAGGATTTGAAATTATTTTGTTGTAAGTATGCCCAGGCCAAGTTGCTACCTACAGGCAATAAACCACCTACAAACAAAATAAATAATAAGCCATTATCAAGAAAAAAAAAAATTTATAGACAAGTTTTCATTATAGACAGGAATTTGAGGTTAATGTCTTTATCCCCTTACACTTGTCGATACCAAACTCAATTGATCTTCCTTCTTTTTTTTTTCTTTTTTTTTTTTTTAAGGGGTCACGACTTGTGTAAAATGAAATTTAACATTGAACATTGAATTTTGTCTTTGGTGTCTTACCTTCTTTGCAACTGGTTCCAATCATGGACTGCAAATAGTAGATGGCCATTACGATCATTATAATTTAATTAATAGCCGACGATGTTATATCCTAATGATCATTATAATTATTTTGGGTATATATATCTAATAGCTGAATAATTTGATTCAATTCATATTTTAGTCATCATGTAGCTAGTGGTGATAAATGAAATTTTTCTTTGCCGATCAAAAAAAAAAAATGTAGCTAGTGGTGATTTAAGTCTTGTTTGTTTGCAAACTGATTATTGTAATCATGTGTTAATAGGGTACTTGGATCCTGAGAAATTTGTAGAGTTCAAACTTGTTAAAAGGACAAGAGTTACCCATAATGTTGCAAGGTTCATTATGCTTTACAAAATAGAAAACTAAATGTAATGCATGAATTTTAATCTATGTATAAAATAGAAAAAGATAAAATATGGTAAGGCCAATATTATAAAGACAAAAAACTCATTGTAATGTTTCTACATCAGCTCCAATTCAAGCATGCCAAAGGTAGTTGATTACTTCTAGTTAAACAGGTTGATGACAGTCATGAGACTTTGGGCTCTAATATTTTAGGTACAAGTGTAGCTCTGAACTAATTTTATACATGAGGTAATTTGTCATCAACAAGAACAAATAGCTAACCCTACAAATGAAATAGAAATAGAGTAAATATTTGCCCGTTGGATTGCTAAATTTGGGGCAATCCAATACGACAAAAGGAAAATAAATAAATAAATAAATAAAGGACTCATTACACTATTACTTATATAATATAATGTCATAGAAATGATTATCAATGAGTAAAAATAGATATATATGTACATTTTATTTGACTTGATAATCCATCTCATCAAACAGAATGGTTATCCAACATAACTTGCTTTTCCAACTCAGCAATTTACAAGATGCAATTGAGCCAATTACAAGAGTAACATGAAGTCACAAAATGATTTTTATGTGTGCACACAGCATAGAGGTATAGGAATAATTCACTCAATTTCAATGATGTACAACTCCTTTTTCTCAGAATGAATTAGATTCCCATATTTTCAACAACTATGAAAATATAAGATTGTGAGCAAGACTGAAAAATGGTTCACTAAGATTTGTAATTCATTAAAACTAGTAACTATCAGAATCTAGTGAAGCAAAGCTCGCAGAACATATGAGGTAGAAAAGTAGAGACTTTTATGAATGAAATCAGCTCTGGTGACACACCACAACCATCAAACCTTGTCGCTATTCATGTTAAGCAATAAACAAACCAGAGTAGAATCTTT
Organism: Camellia granthamiana; assembly: GCA_036172215.1. NCBI lineage: Eukaryota > Viridiplantae > Streptophyta > Magnoliopsida > Ericales > Theaceae > Camellia > Camellia granthamiana. Next base: position 52,905,782 of record CM069907.1, on the reverse strand, counting down.
CCAACAAGAGGGAACAAGTATTTCAGCAAAAAAAGAAAATCCACCGAATTTTTTCATGGAAACTACTTTTGGATGATTCTTGGATATGTGTCCTCATTATAAAGAAAATAAGGAAAAAAGCATTATTGAAGTAAAAATGAGGAAGATAGACATGGGCTCCTATAGAGCTAAGCAGGAAGACATACAGGCATCGAGCCAATGACTTGATGGGCATTACTAGCCTACGTTCCAAACCATTTTATGAACATGGATTTAATTATATCCAATTCTGTGTATCATTTCTAACAAGTAAGAACAAACACACAAACTTACCAGGTCTCTTATTAGCAGCCGGTGTAAAGACAGGACCAACAGCATTTGATGGTCTACCAACCTTCCTACATTTTAAGCTGATAGAAATTGCTCCACAGCAAACCACCAAGATTACCAATGCAGATAAAGCAATGATGAAAATAGTTTTAGAGTTCATCTTCGGGTCCTTGTCAACAAAATCTGCAGTAATAGGGAATTGCTGACTTCTAGCACTTCCGCTTGGACCATTACCCATGGAACCGAAGCCCTGTTAATTAACTTTTTCAGACTCTCAACAGCATTATCACAGAACATATAACATAGACAAAAACTCAAAGATCTGAGATTGCTACCTGGATAATTAATGTACATCACTTCATAATTGCCAAAAAGAGTCATATTTAGAGGCACCTTCTTCTGCCAAAATCTCTCATAAGTCAACATAGCAGAGGTATTATCAAACTTCTCTCCCAAAGGACAAAAGCATACTTGGGTTTTCAATTTCAAAATCATTAAAACACCCAAAATGGTTATTCAAACACAAATTCAGATTCACAGCAACAACTTCAATAACAAGCAATCAAACCCACAAAACAGAACAACTAATAAATAGATCGATTAAAATATAATCGACTTACTCGAGTTCATCAAGCCACCGCTTGATGCTATCGAAAGTAGTCCGGCGAGTGATATCGTAGACGATGAGAGCACCAACAGCGCCTCTGTAGTAGGCAGAGGTGACAGCGTGGAAGCGCTCTTGGCCGGCGGTGTCCCAGACCTGGGCTTTGATCTCCTTGCCATCAAGCTCCATCACCTGGGTCTGAAACTCTACTCCCACTGTGGCTTTTGAGTGCAAATCGAACTCGTCTCCGCAAATCGCGAGAGCAAGTTCGATTTTCCCACCGCTGAGTCCCCAGTCACCACTATCTTGAACAAGTATTCTCCTTCTGATTTCTCCATTTTTGTTTGGTTTGTTTGGGTTAGAGAGAGAGAGAGAGAGAGAGAGAGAGAGACAATCTGTTTTGTCTAAACAGAGAACCGTCTACTTTGTCTAAAACTTTCACACCTCTGGCGACCAAATTGAAATTTTTTTTTTTTTTTTTTCGGCAAATGATAATTAATTTCATTAATCGCTCCAAAATTTGAAATATTTTTCTCTAAATATTTTAGTTAGGAAAATGTTTGAGGGCCTGAAATACTGTTGGCTCGAATGCCCCGAATGTCCAAAACGACGTCGTTTTGGGCATTCCGTTTTTTTTTTTTTTTTTTTTTCCTTTTTTCGGCCATTGTTGACCTCTGCAGAGGAAGAAGAAGAGGGAGAGGGAGAGAAAGAGAGAGAGGTCGCGTCGCCTGCGCCGCCGATCGCGTCCTCCTCCTTCGATCGTGCCGATCGCGTCCTCCTCTTCCATTTTTTAGGCCCCCTCCAGTCCTTCCTCCCCCTTCTCCTCCTCCTCCCCCTCCCCTCCCCCTCCTTCCCCCCTTCGTCTTCCTCCTTTCTTCTGATGAAAAGAAAAAAAAAAAAAAAATTTGAGCCATTCGGGGCGCCCGTTTTCGGGCCCTGTAGCACTACTGTTTTAGTTATTTGGTGATCAAAATAATTTTAGTCATCGAAAATAAATTTTTGACGATCAAATTTTTAGTCGCCAAAGATAAAAAGTAATTTTTTATTTTTCATTTAGCGACTAAATAATTTTAGTAGCCAAAATTAACTATTTGGTGACAAAAAAAAATTTTAGTCATTGAAAATATATTTTTGGAGACCAAATTTTTGGTCGCCAAATATAAAAAATAATTTTTTATTTTACATTCGACGACTAAATAGTTTTAATATCAAAAACTCAATATACGGCGACTAAAATAATTTTTTGTCGCTAATTCTGATATTTTTAGCAACTATATTTTTTTAGTCGCCAATAATCAATATATCCAGACTAAAAAAAATTAGTTGCTAAATATTGTACTTTTACTGACTAAAAAAAATTTTGATTGTCAATTTCATAATTTTTGACAACTAATTTTTTTTTAATCGCTAATTTTAGTTGCCAAAGTGTATTTGTTGCAGTGAACCATGCATCCCTTATAATAGTATAATAAGCCATTGACTGGCTAGCGGGATGAAACGTATACCCCCAAGTTTGAGGAGCTATAATAGACTTTCAAAAATCACTTAAAATACCAAAAGATAGACCTAGAAAACCAGCACAACACTAGATTTCATTGCTTTTTTTTTTTTTTTTTTTTTTTAATAGAGAAAATTGGTTAAAACCCCATTTTAAGGGGGTATAAGTCATTAGATCAAAAGTAAAATCTTATTCGATGATAAGGATACGCCAAAAAAGTTGCTGGTATCGGAAAAAGTCACTAGCGCCGAAAAAGGTCACTGAAAATGTTGTTAGAAAAGTCGCTGGCGGTAGCAAGTGGCGGTGGTGGTAAGGTACAAAAATGTGTAATTCAACAGATAGATAGTTGAATGAGTGACATGTGTCATATTTCAACAGATGATTAGTTTGGTGAATTTAAACAGATAAATAGACAGGTTGGTTTTAACAGATAGTTATTGTTTTGGACAAATTGTGTCTTTTTAGCCTAAAGATATTAGAGTTTGGGCTTAATAGCCAAATGGTGAAATAGGAATACGTATGCATATATATAAAAGAAAATAATTTTGTTACAGTATCAAAAACTTTTAAAAAATCTTTACATCAAAAAATTTGGCGCCAATTAAGTTCTATGAGAATCAATACTCCTTTTATTGATGTTGTTGTAAAAAAATAAATATGTTGATTTTCTTTGTTTACATACTCTTTTTAATACATTATACTTCCACATGCTATCTATATTTAAAATTAATTTTTTAAATGGCATACCTTCTCGTTGACAAATTTTCTTGTATTCCTAAATTCGATTAGCATAAAACATAATAATAACAACTGTATTTTTTACTACCAGTACAGAAGTCTCGTATACATGCATAACTTCTTTATCAATCAAGTTTAAAATATGGGCACTACAACAAATATGAAATAAATCACCATCAACAAGTAATTGCAAAGTTGATTTTGAATGAGTTACATTCTAACTGTAATAGGTATGAGAGGGGAAGGTTATGAATGCATTTGAGCACCCCCGCTTGCTCGATCAAAGATTGGCCTTTACTAATCATGATATGATTTTTATCAACATTATATGCTCTTATTCTGATTTATTAGGCTAGCATTGCTATGTGATGTGCACACACACAAGTAGAGACTAACTTGCAAGAATTGGAACACTTGATTCATATTTGTTTTGAAAATTTTTTTGAAATATGTACCACTTGAAAAAGTGATCGCTTATGAACATTTACTCAAATTATTCCAATTCAAGCAACAAGCCTTCGTCCACAGGAATTCAAAGAGTTATAGCATTTAAGCAATTAGCCTCATGGCAAGCATGCTGAACATGGCAACATCAACACTCATGCAATTATGTTAAAGTGAGTAAGGGCTCACCTAGTACTCCAAAATTTAAAAAAAAATGCATGATGCCTAACTATACGATATGACTAATGTAACACATATAAAGAATGTAATTAATAGGCTCAGCTACTAAACATGGCATATGAAATAATTTAATAACATGCGGTCTAAGCACGTATTCAAAGAAATATTGAACTAACAATGTAAGTAGAATAATGAACTGAGCTTCGGTGCATGCAATATAAATGGATACAAACATGGAGAATACTAAACAAAGCTTGATGTCCCTAAACTAACCATCATAAGCTAATAAATAAAAGGGAGAAAGACATAGGGTTAGAAGACATACACATTATTACATTACGCTCTCACAAAGGAGAGTCCAAATGAATAAACTAAGCTAATTAACTAACTAATTAGAGTTAAGCTAATTAAGTTCATTATTACAAAACAAATGAAACTAGCTAAACTACTTAACTAATTATTACAATACTTGAATTAACTAACTATTCTAGTTAACTAATTAATTAAATAATTACAATGCAAGTACAATTAAAATAAGTAATTAAACTAAACAACTAACTACTACGCCTCGAAAAATGAGAGATGTTCATGCGCATGCTCGATTTCCACCCGAAAAGCCACTATTTTGCTTCTGAATGCCTTTGTTTGCACAGTTGAACACCAACACTGTTGCCCATTTCCAAAATAACTCTGCTCTGCCTCAGAAACACACTGCTCAATTTTTCATCAGTGGCCTATCGGCCAATGATGAAGGTTGCCAACCACCAGTGATGGTCGACCGGCCTTCTGCCGGCCATGAAAGTGGCCTGCCGGCCACTGATGCATAGGTTCATCTTGTTACAACAGAGGACAAACAGAGCATATACAGGATATTTCAAGGGTTTGTTTGCACCACTTATCCCTCATTTTAATTGAACAAATCCAAGGAGTAACAAGTTTGGTTAACAAACCATCAATGGATGCAATTTCATTGATGATGGCTTATGAAACTAAGTGTGCAGGTTCAATAAATGCAAAACAAGACATAAACCTCCTTCCTTTCATGAATGGTCAAGGGAAGTGGTGACCTTGGAAACTTGAATCATTTCATCACTAGCAAGTATGAAATGGTTCAAGTTTCCATGTGGTCAATTAACGTCCGATTAAACACAACCAAATTATTATCTTTCACCATTTTAGTTCCAAGTTTTAGTTAGTCCATTTTAAAATTACCATCTATCCTTTAATCAATTAAGTCCAAAGGGTGAGATTAAGTCCTCTAATGGAAAAAATACTCAAATCAAAAGTTATTGTAGGCATGAAAGAGACATCATACCGTTGGTAATGAACCCCCTAAGGGATTAAACCATTAAGCATGACACCTCAATCTCATGCTTTCAACAAACAAGTAGTTCGAACCACTTTCAAAGAAAACAAAAAGCCAAGAAAGGAGGGAGGTTGCAGAGATTATTAGTGCTGAAAATGAGTGAGAAAAGCATAAATAAATGTTATCAACTCAAAGGAGAAGGTGTCTCAGGCCTAGAACGCCAAACTCATAAGGACAATTACACTACAAGTATGCAAAATAAAGCTAAAATGCAACTGACAGCCCAAAACAGTGCTAAAATAGTCTAAAATAAATCCTAAAACATGTTGGAATTGAGCTAAAAATAGCTAGATTAACATACTAAAACATGACACTAGCTAGGCTAGTGAACAAGACACGATGAGGGGAGGCTAACCCGTCCAAATTTGGACTTCAAAACATGATTTTGGCCACTGAAAAAGTTTTGAAAATCAGTGTTTAAAAGCTTGGAAAAAGATAGTAAAATGGTGGGAAACACAAGGGCAAAGGCCTCCAAAACAAGGTATAAAGAAGGGTGAACCACCCCATAACCTTTAATGGCCTTAAACCCAAGCTTCAGCCCAAAAAATACAGAGTTTTGATAGCCCAAAACAATGAAAAAACAGTAGGAAAAATAGTAGATAAAGCAAGCAAAGAGGCAAAGCCTTATACCTCTTGAAGAGAAGAAGCAATTCAAGCAACAAAACCAAGCAAATAACACCCTGAAGAGCTCAAACCAAGCTCAAGAGTACCTCAGCTCAAAGATGAGAAGATTTGGTAAAGGGTGTATGGGCAAAGGTTGAGGAATTATAGGCAAAAGTGTAGAGATTTGGTAGAGAGAGAAAAAATTTTAATCTCAAAATTTCCTAACCTTAAAACATGAGAGAGGGGGCTCCTATATATAGAAAACATGAAATTCCCTCAAGGAGATCCATCCCTACACGTGGGGATAGATGCATGCATTCGTGCAAACAGCTAGCACAACTGGCATAAAATATCTGCAAAATACACTAGTGGCCGGCCGGCCATCACTGGTGGCCGGCAAGCCACATCAGTAGCCGGTAGCCCAAAAGGGGTGGCCGGCAAGCCACCAGAGGCTAAAGGCTGGAAAAGATAGGCTTGGTCCAAAACTGGGACAACAAAGGTACAAGGTTTGAAGGGCTCAAAGTTGTGGCATTCCGCTGAGGAGTTTGAGCACTTGGCAAGCATATAAACTCATCATCGGCTGTGCATGGAATGGTGTCCAAGTTGTAAAGACTGTAAAAAATGGGGTGTCTATAGTTGCCCCTCTTTGACAGAACTCGAAGTCATGAAATGACATGAGTGAATGTCAAAGCCTGAAGACGACCCATTTTGACAAGGCCGTAAGACTTGGAAAAATAATCAAGACAGAAATAAAATGGGTTGCGCCCGCAGGCTGCCTACATATCCCTTTGCATGGAATCAAACCAGTGTAGTTTTGGGGCAAAATGCAAATGATATACACAATGTAACTTTGAAACCGAACTCATATGCTTCTCGAAGCCAACTATTTTGAAAACTCATGATCATGGAAGATGACGTAATAGGCAATAACAAATGTGATAAGCAAGAATGAATACAATAAGCAAAATAACAACACATAAATAAGTAGTTTCAAGCTTAAAACCAACACAGGTTTCCATACAAAAGATAAAACACACTATAACCACGTCAAAATAAGAGGCGAGAAAATAAAACACCGCTCAGGATTACGTTTCACTCACCTTGAGAAATTGAGAAAACCGCTCGGGGTCGTGTTTCACACGTCCCAAGATATAAGACAAATCGCTCGGGGTCACGTTTCACGCGTCCCGAGAACCAGAGGATGAAAAACTGCTCGAGGTCTTGTTTCACACGTACCCAGAAACAAGAAAAACTGCTCGGGCTTGCGCTTCACGCGTCCTGAGATACAAGAGGACCCGCTCGGGCTTGCACTTTACGCGTCTCGACAAACAAGAAAAAAAACCACTCGGGCTCACGTTTCACGCGTCCCGAGAAAAAAGAGAACCCGCTTGGGCCCGCCTTTCACGTATCCCGAGATACAACACAAAAATTGCTCAGGCTCGTGCCTCACACGTCCCGAGATAAAACCGTCTAGGACCGCGTTTCACGCGTCCTGAGATAACAAGAAAACTGCTCGAGCTCGTTCTTCGCACATCTTGAGATGAAACTCGCCCAAGGCTGCGCGTCACGCGTCCTAATATAACAAGAAAACCGCTCGGGCTCATGCTTTGCACATCTCGAGATGAAACTCACCCAGGGCCGCGCGTCACGCATCCTGAGATAACAAGAAAATCACTCGAGCTCGTGCTTCACACGTCCCAAGATGAAACCCACCTAGGGTCACACGTCACGCATATTGAGATAACAAGAAAACCGCTCGGCCTCGTGTAAAAATATTGAGTTATTCATTAATGAAAAATATTTTATTTTTCAAAAAATTTTGAACATTTAATATATTGTAGAAAAATGAATTATGAGTCTAATGGTATAATCCATGATTCAATAAGAATTATAACGAATAATATAGAAGCAATTAACGTAATTTTTAAATTAAAAGAAACAAATAGAGCCTTAATAACGCCTGCATCAGCACTTACCTAAGTAGATGACATCATCACTTGCATCAGCGCCTCTGTCAACGCCTCAACGCACATGTCAGCAATTGGAAGCACGTGCCAGCACATGAAAACAAATTAGGGTTTATGATTTCAAATATTTAATTTTCACAACATGAAAACAAATTAGGTAAAACCAGCATGCAGTCAATGTTACGAAAATTAAATATACCGTCCGCTTGTTTCAAAATTTTACAAATATGCAAAAAAATTTAAGATGATCAAAGATCATTATAACAAAAAAGGGTTTTAACGGCACCAAATACACGTCGTGGAAACGATTCTACGACGCGTGATGTAAAGTCGTGTTATGACTAGTCATGGAAAGTCATTCACTTCAACGACATTCTATAATACGCCGTTAAAAACCCTTTGTAGACGTCCCCGAACGTCTCGGGGGAAATCCCCCGTTTCGTTCATTTGGGCTCACTACAGTTCAGGACTCAAAGTCACGGTCCTATATCTAATCTCACAGAGTGCAATGCAAGACCGATGAATCGTCAAAGAGTCCAAATCCGGCAAATCATTTTTGAAAACCGATGTTTTGAAAGAAGTGCCAAACATGGACTGTTTTGCCAGATACAGAGTCGCCACCTAAATATTTTATTTTGGGAAATTTAGGAAACCCTGACTCGTTGCCTAAGGCCACGTGTCCGTCATCATCAAAGTTGCCTCGGCTCGGGAACTTGGGTACGATTAGGGAAGGTCACTTCGTGAGCACCCCCGCTCGCCCGATCAAAGATCGGCCTCTACTGACCATGATATCAAGTTTTGAAAACATTATGTGCTCTTATTCCGGTTATTAGCCTAGATTTACTATGTGATGCACACAACATACAAGTATAGACTGGATCGCCTAAATTAGAACGAAACATCTCATGTTTATTTTGAAAACGGTTTGCTACTCACGAGTAGGCTAAAATGTGGATTTGCCACCCTCAGGTGGGCTTTAGAAAACATGATGATTTGCCACTCTCAAGTGGGCTTAAAACACACAGTTAATGCATTATTCCAATTCAGATAATCCAACCTTCACCCACAGGCATTCAGGCAGTTATATCACATAAGCACGTAGCCTCATGGTAAGCATGCTGTCATGGCAGTCACTCGCACGCATGCAAGGATGCTAAAGCATAAACACTTACCGAGTACTCCAAGCCAAAACAAAAGCTATGTTAGAAATCCATGCATGATCATAAGTATGCTGAAATGCCTAATGCAACACATGCAAAAATGCAACTAGATAGGCTCGGCTATTCTAAAAATGGCATGTGAAATGCAACAACTCGATACACATATTCAAGTTGGAATTGAAGTACAATGCAGTTAGCATGATGCGCCGAGCCCGGTGCATGCAAGACAAATGAATGAATGCAAACATGCGAGCATAAGGATGCTAATTGAAACATGCCCTAATCTAACCATAAAAAATAAGTAAATAAAAGGGAGAAAGACGTGGGGTTAGAAGACATGCATCACACACATGCACACTTATTACAATTGTGCCCTTGTTCGAAGGGTCTGAATAATACAAAACCAAATGAATAACGGACTACAACTAATTATTACACAACATTAACTAATTAACAAACTAGCTAAGTAAGCATGTAAACTAAATGAATGTGACTGCCTCGACTCTGTTTTGGATGGCAATGGATGCATGCATGCTTGAGTCGCCTCGTCGGGAAATCCATTGCGATGTCTCGTCTCGCCTTTGTGTGCAATTGATTTCAGAAACTTGCACAAAGCTCCAAGAGGCTGAAACTCCACCCTGGAAGACTGTGGGAAGGCTGCCGACCAGCCCTCGGCTATGGAGACCACCCACCGACCACCTTTTGTGGGAGAAACCCAAAAGGGTGGTCGGTCTGCCAGAAAAGCTGGTCGGCCGACCACTTTCTGCCCCTGGATTCTGGTTTTTTCCTTGTAGCCAAAGGAACCAGCAACTTCTGGACCAAGATAGCAAGTCTTCAACCTCTGAAAAATGAGCTCCAAGGTGCTTGGGTGGATGATGGAGAGGTTAGGCTAAGAGGTGTAGTGTAATGGTGCAAGAACAAGGGACCTTTGGAGCTAAAATGGAGAGAAATAGAGAGGGAAGTATATGTATGCCTTAAGCAAAATTCTCAACCCTTGCAAGTGGAGAGGAGGGCCTCTCTTATAGAAGAGGAGGTCCATAGCTTCTCTAAGAAGCTTGGAGCAAAGAAGCCAAGCTTTCAAAGGAAGCTAAACCAAAAGGGTTAAGCTTCTTGAGGAAGCTAGACCAAAGGGGTCAAGCTTCCAAGCTTCCTCAAGAAGCTCCACAGGAGGTGAAGCTTCTCTTAGAAGCTAAGCAAAAGGGACCAAGCTTCCTTAAGAAGCCAAAACAAGAGGGTCAATCCTCGGAGGATGGGGCAAATGCCTCCCAGCTGGCACAACTGGATAGCACTCAAGGAGACCAAAAAGGAGAAGGCTGGCCGACCAGTTCAAGTGGTCGGCCGACCACTTGCCCTAGTCGGCCGACCAGGGGTCAAAAGGGTCAAGAAAAAAAAGGTGGTCGGCCTACCCATATTGGTGGTCTCCCAGATGAATGCAACTCAGTGGTGGTATGGGAGACCAGAAATTGTGGCCCAAAAGTAAGGGAGACCAAGGGGTCAAAAGGGTCAAGCAAAAAAGGTGGTCGGCCTACCCATATTGGTGGTCTTTCAGGTGAATGCAACTCAGTGGTGGTATAGGAGACCAGAAAATGTGGCTCAAAAGTGAGGGAGACCAGTTCTCTAACAAGAAAACCGAGCGGCGAAGAGAAATGTGGTCTCCCACCATAGTACCACCTTCCTAACAATGAAACTAGGGTCCATGCCAAAAATGAACCCACACCGATGCAAAACGAAGGTTCGGGGGCCAAAACGCGCAGCCGGGTGCCCCGAAAACTGACTATTAAGCACCGGAGGTGGCGTGCGACCACAAAGGTGGTCTCCCGGGCCACAGTGTCCCTCTAGGGAGAGGGAAGAAGGTGTGTGCCAAAAACCAGAGCAAACGGAGAAAGTTAAGCAGTCCCGAACCGAGGCGCACGGCTGACGGCTCTGAAAATCGAAAACTGGTCTCCAAACGGGAATAGTGGCCTACGACCACGAAACGTAGCCTACGACCACTGAGAGATGGTCTTCGAGACCTCTCCCTCCCTTCGGGAAGAGAAAATAGAGAAAACATGACCTGGTTCGCAAACCAAGGCAAAGCACAAAAGAGTCCCGAAGTCCGGAAGCAAGGCTCTCAGCCAAGACTCTGTGACCGTAGAACGAGCACAATATGCATCATCACCGAGCGCTCAATCGGTGACGTCTGAGTCTTATGGTCGGTCAAAAATGAGGTGTCTACAGTTGCCCCTCTTTGACAGAACTCAAAAGTCGTAATTGACGGGAGTGAATGTCAAAGCCCAGAGACGACCCATTTTTGACAAGGCCGAAGACTTAGACAAACAGGCAAGATAAACAAAGAGATGTGCCCCGTAGGTGGGGGCAAAATGCAAAACGATATGCACCAAGTCGAACGTAACTCATGATCATGCAAAGAAGCAAGCTGTAATGAAGCAAATATTCATAATAGATGCAACAGTTTTAAGCAAGAATATAAAGCAGCGACTACATCTCATACAGTAAGAATGTAAGAGAATCACAATTCTCGCCACGTCTCACATGGAGAATATACAATACCTGTGCGGCTCGTCTGGTCGCACCAGCCTCAAATGAACCGTACATACAATATCGTGCCTGCAAAAGAGAGAAACTTAGCAAGAACAACATAGTTAGCAACATATGTTCAACGCTATATCGAACGCAGACAAACATGGTGCCGATGGGAAAGTGTATCGCGATGCGAGGAGAAACGTGCTTGACAACGCAACTTAAGTATGGAGGTATGACAATACTGGTGAAACATGCACAACGATGCAAACGATGTTCACAACAATGCGAGTGGTGTGCATAACAACGCAAGATAAGTGCGACTTTACGAGCATGTTTAAAACGAAACACTGAGCAAAGAAATGCGAGCTTTGACGAGGACAACTCAATCGCAACCTCCGATTTACCTCCCGGAGGGGTCGCAACGTACTCAAAAAGGATACACCTCGCTTTTGACGAATGACGACGAAACACGCATCGAAAATTGGAGTTGAAGTTCCCGCGGAGGGATTTCGCGCCGAAAGGTGCACTTTCCTTGTACTTTTTCGAGAGCCGGGGACTTCGATCACCACCAAAATTTGCAGGGAGCTCAAGAGGCATGGGAGACCACTCAGGAGGGCCACTGACCACCCTAGAGGGCACCCGACCAGGTTTGGTGAGAGGTAGTGGTCGGCCTACCAGAAAAGGTGGTTGGCCGACCACCTAGCCAAAAACAGGGGCAGTTTGATACTTTCACATTCGGATCTTTAAATGCACTTGCCCACTCACAACTTCAGGTCCGAAATTAGCTCCTCCTCCTTCCCAGACCATTTTCCCTCTCAGATTTGCGCTCTATACGTGTTTTCCAACGCCTCACGCAAAGTTGTTTCGCGAAATCTTTCAGTTTTCTTCACTTTGGACCGATTAAAATTTGATTTCGGAGCTTCTTTCCCCATTTTCACCACTTGAGGTAAGTTTGTCTCAATATTTGGAACATTTTCTCGGGAGTCGACTTTTGTTGACTTTTTCATTTCCCAAGAGTTGACTTTTGTTGACTTTTTTCAATTTTGGCTCATTTTGCTCATTTTTGCAGATTTCTTGAGATGGCAGGTCATTTTCCTCAGGGCGGAGGTCCTCCAGGCGCAGGGGGTGAGCCAGACATTATGTCTTTGCCTCCGAGGATTCGGCCATTTGTTCCCGAGAGGTATGACCCTCCGGCGCACATCCTTCCTCGGGCCGTTTTCTACCACTTCAGCGACTTTGATGAGCGAGCACCTATAGATCTATTACTGCGGAAGCCAGAGTTCCACCTCTCTCATCAGGCACGAGAGGTATGTACTTCACTTTTACATTTTCTACAATGTATTCTGCATTTTTCGTGCATTTCACGCTTTCGCTATGCATGATTATCTGCTCGTTCTGAACACACTTGCACACCATACTTCTGCTCATTCTAGCACACAGCTTGTTCTGAATACTTAGTCTATGACACAGTATTCTGTTTGCATCTTGAACACACAGCTCAATCACTTGAATTTCTGAACCCGCAACTCATATTTGATTGTGAACACGCAGCACACACTTGTTGAGAGTTGAACACACAGCCCAAACTTTGAATTTCTGAACACGCAGCCCATATTTGATTGTGAACACGCAGCACACACTTGTTGAGAGTTGAACACGCAGCCCATATTTTGATTGTGAACACGCGGCGCACACTTGTTGAGAGTTGAACATGCAACCCAAACTTTGAATTTCTGAACACGCAGCCCATATTTTGATTGTGAACACGCGGCGTACACTATTTCTGAAATCTGAACACACAGCCCAAACTTGTGATTGTGAACACGTAGCACACACACTTCGATTCTGAACACACAGCCCATATACTTTATGTTGAACACGCAGCTCACACATTGCATTTGCACGCAGCTCATACTGAACACGCAGCCCACAACATTGTATCTGATTTGATTTGCACACAGCTTATACACTTTATTTTGAAATTGAATACATGTGTTCATTCTGAATGCAGGTATCTTCCCGTATTACCCGAGGCTATGGATCGATCATCGCTAGGGAGTGGTACGCGGAGCTCCCCGAGGCCGTTCGCGGTCTAGTTGACTAGGCAGGGTTCGGACTCTTCTGCACGGGGATATCACGTTATCCAGCGAGCAGGACTCTGATGGGCGCCCTTGTAGAGAGATGGTGGGACACCACCAACTCCTTCCATTTCTCAGCTACCGGGGACATGACTATGACCCCGTTCGATTTTGTCGTGCTGACAGGCCTTGACATGGGAGGCTGGCCGATCCCCTACGATGAGGACATGGGCGAGTGGGAGGCTGCTTGGATCTATCTGTTGGGAGCTCGCCCATCGGTTGACAGATCTTCGGGCAGAGTCCGGTACACTTGGTTTTCCACACATTTCAGGGAGACTGTGCCCGAGACTCCCGAGGAGATAGAGCAGTATACTCGAGGGTTTTTGATGTTCCTCCTCGGGACCACTCTGTTCTCCGATAGGGGGAACACCGTTGGATTTTATCGGCTGAGTGCTCTGGTAGACCTCTCACGGGTTAGCCAGTATGACTGGGGTGGCACCGGCTTAGCTACCTTCTACTGCTACATGAGTGCGACCTCCAACGGACGGGGGAACATAGTTGGCGGCTATTGGAGAGCTTGGGAGGTACTTTCTACCCTCTTGATTTACATTTCTGCTTTTCATTATCTATACATTGCACACATGGCACACTTTACATTCTGTACTTTGCACTCTGCTCTCAGCATTCTGCATTCTCTGTACATTCTGCATTCAGCATCCTGTATTCTGATGGCTATTGCCCTATTTTCCGCAGCTATGGGTTTTTGCGTACTTTCCGACACTAGCCCCGGAGCTTGAGGTGGAGGTGTCTCTTATGATTCCTTACTCGCTCGTATTTGAGGGCCCGTATCGACCGAGAGTTCGGGAGACTCTGCCCTACCTGCGGCAGTTTTTTGACACAGTGCGGACGACCGAGGTAATTCAAAACTCTCAGTTCTCCATGTTTTCATCTTTGATTCATCTTGCACATTTACAATTTCTAATCAGCTTATGCATTGGTTATCCGCAGATCACATGGCAGCCCTGGACGCCCTTGGGTAGAGATAACCGATTTCAGTTTGCTGGGGTATGGGCCGCTTTTCGGTACAGGATCCTATTTGAGGGGCCAGCTGGTAGGGCCTGGTTTCTAGGGGACCGCTTCATGCACCAGACTATGGGCTTCCCCGAGCAGAGTGTCCCCGCAGCACCTCCGGACGACATGCGATCCACTGAAGGGCTCACTCCCCAGGATGTCGATAGCGCCATGTTGGGTACCGACGTATTTTTACATTTGGAGGAGGGGGAGTACGCGACTTACTGTCATACATACTTGATGCCTCCATTGACAGGTATCCATACTCCTACGAGGAGGTCTGCTGGCATGCCATCATCGAGTCAAGCTCGGGCTGCAAGTGTCTCTTCGACCAGCAGAGCCAGCACATCGAGAGGTGGGGCTGGACTGGTCCCCCCGATTCCTCCGACTTATCATCACACCGGATGGCCAGATATCCCGACCAAGTTGACAGGATGGCGATACGGGGCTTCCTATCTGATTTCGATAGAGCCTCCTATGCCTGACCACCGATATGTCAGTGATCCTGACTCACCACCGGTATGTTCCACTGCTTTTCATTTATCACTTAGATACTTAGGCATTCATTTATTCATTGATGACTTGAGCTTGTATCTGCAGCCTCCCAGAGAGTACATGGATGGGATGCTCGGATTGGTGGCCTCACTTGAGGGCATGGTCTTGCGGCGAGAGATGCAGCTGTTCATCACCGGTGTTACGGTACTTTTCAATTTTATTGGATTTATCATACTATCTGATGACATGTTGAATTTGACCATTTCACTGCATTGCTTGACTGTATGCGTAGAGCACATCTGACACACCACATTCATATACTATATCGTCATGTATCCACTCCATGTGGCTTTCTTGTCTCTGCATCTGATATACATATTGGCTAATGTATTCAAATTGTGCTCTTTCTTTTCAGATGCCCCCGCTATAGACTGGGCCACAGGCCGGGCCATCTAGGCCTTCTCAGGGAGCTGGGAGAGAAGGTTCGACTCGCGGCCAAGGCGGACGCAGAGCACCTGTCATAGAGGATGAGTCCGGCGAGGAGGAGGAGCCTGAGCATCCCCAGTCAGAGACATCCACTGACAGAGAGGGTGGCTCTGGTTTCGGTTCCGGTAGTGGAGATGATGCCGAGGAGGGTTCCAAGGACGGCAGCTCCGATTCAGATGATGATGATGGTGCCGAGGCTGTTCCGTAGAAGAGAACGAAGAGGGCCTCTTATTCCTGCAGTTGATAGCACTGATGCAGCTGTTCCCTGCTTTATTTGCCTTTTTTACTAGTAGTTGTAGCACATTGCACATTATTAGGCAGTTTTATTTTCTGTAAAACTTGTACCCTTGTTGTAAAATGTTGTAACAAAGGAAGCATGATGGAATGAAACAGCTTTTGTTCAAAAAGTATTGTATTTTATGTTCTTAGCATCGCATCGCATCATTTTGCACAAAAATGAGATTGAATGAAATTGTGCATTGTGTATTGCCAAGTCAGGTAGTGAACCGACACAACAAACTAAACAACTTAACTTACTAAGAAACAACAAAACCTCAGCAAGTTTACAACTCGATAAGCAAAACTCAAGAATGTTGATAAACAAAGAACAACAATTCAACGGACAAAACTCGACAACTCGATAAAACTTAACAACTCGATAAACTTAACAACTCGACTTGATAAGCAAAACTCAACAACAACTCGATAATCAAAACTCAACAACAACTCAATAAACAAAACTCAACAACAACTCGATAAACATACATATCTCGGACGATCGGAGTGACGGAACGCATCCGAAACAGAGGAAAACTCACACCTTCAACACTCCCAATGCATGGAAATGCTAGGAACTTTCTTTTAGAGACTATGATAAGACCAAAGCCACACTTCTCTCCATGGCCGACCACCTAAGGAAGCTAGCCGACCAGTTTTCTGTCTTGGAGACCAAAGGAGTGGTCGGCCTACCAGAAAAGGTGGTCGGCCGACCACCTGGTTTAGCGACCACTAGATTTCTGACACGTGTCCCCAAAACAGTGTCTTATTCTCTATAAAAGTCCCAGCTTCATGGTTCTTTCATTTCACCTTAGTTTTGCATCAAAATGGAGGCATTTCTTGTCCAAAATCTCATAGCTTGGATTGCTTCTCTAGATGGCTCGGAAAAGTTGAACTTTCGGGGCTTCAGCTTGAATGCACTATTCACACTGGGCCGTACTCCGCTGCATCTTCCTTTCCTCCATGCTGTGACAAGGTTTTGGAATCCGGTAACACACGTCTTTAGCTTTAGCGGGCAAGAGATGTGTCCTACTTTCGAGGATTTCCAAGCTTTGATGGAGTCCGAGCGCAACGAGGAAATCTTGCCTCAACTCCGATTCGGCCACGTCCAAGCCTTAGGACAAATGTGCGGCCTCACTTTGCATGATGCTCGATCATTGATTCATGACGGGGAGCTGGACATCCCAAGCTTGGTTTGTCGATTTTCTGATGTTGGTGACCGCGGCGACCATCATTGGTAGGGCTATCGGCAACACGCGCTTTGCCTATGCTTGCTATCTCATTTCTTGCTTGCCTCAGGTTCCAGAGGATTCAGTGTCCGGTTGATCGAGGTCGCCCAAGGTTTGAAGGAGGGCAAGAGCTATATTGCCATAACATTGGCTGAGACATTGATGGGCTTGGATGCTTTCCATCGCTGGGAGACGGCTAGGCTTGCGGGGGGGCCCACTACTATTGTAGGTAATGTTTTCCACCCAATCTCACATATGTATTGCTCACATCACTCGGCCCTCAGGCTCGGTTTTTCTCACAAAATCCTTTTCTTACTTTTCTCTCATCGTATATCTCTCTATTCTTTAATCTCTCATTTTTCATCCCTTCCCAGGTGTGGTTGATGGACAAGTTACAGATTGTGGAGTCTTGCCCATCATTCTCAACTCGCGGCTACTTTTTTTGACGTCTGGTCGATGCCCTGGATGAGGGGTGGTGGTACAACTGGATGTGCGGTTTGTCCGCAGACTGCATTACTTGGCGCTGTCCTTGGCTCAACCTGCCAACAATGAGTTATAACATGACCCGTTAACCTGGGATTCAACTAATTGGCATGACACATTGTGTCTTCTATTTTCCGTTCCGGTTCTGGCGCCAGTTCGAACATGATCAGACTTGCCCGCCAGAGGGGATAGAGTACCCTGCTGTATTCCCAGCCCGAGGCGCACAGCTTGCCCGGTATGCCACAACATGGAGGACGAGAGAACTCCTGGCCCCCGCTCCCACTTTCAGCTATATTCTTTCTGATGAGTGCCTAGATTGGCTCAATGAAGAGGCACAGGAAGGGTCCACTTTGGCATCAGAGGCTTCGACCAGCTCTGGAAGGGGGCGCAGGAACACCTGACTTATCTATGCCCCGGATTTATTGCTTTATTAGTACTTTCAAATTTTCTTTATGAATATAATAAAAAGCAACTTCAATTTGTATGCAAGAGCAGGAGAACTCTGTATTGAAATCAATGAAACGGAAGGTTATGGGTACTGAAAATTTTCCGTTTTGGTCCAAAAATGGTCTAAGTTGTAAAAAGATTAATTTGAGCAAAATCAACTTTTATTAAAACTTTTCAAAACCATTTTTTATATGGATCAGAACTGGACATGCCTAAGATCCGTCACCAAGATGCACAACCCTGGATTCCAACAACTGGAAAGTTGCCCCTAGTCTGAATAGCACTGCACCGGAGATTACAATCGAGCTCTCGAATGCTAAATAGACAAAGATGGCCGCGATGATCAAATTGACAAAGTTGATAGGGAAAAAGTTTATGGCTGAACTTCAGGATGAAGTTGCCTACGTATCCCAAAATGGGAATCAAGCCTCACGTAGTTCAGGCTCGGGTTCACTCGTGTATTTTCACTCTCTTTTTACGCTCTAACTTTTACCAAGGCTGCCCTTTGCGGGTTTTCAACCTTGCGAGCTCAGTTTTTGTAATTTCAAATTTTTCACGCTCTAAGTTTTGCCTAGGTCGCCTTTTCGGGTTTTCGGCCTAGCGAGCCTCTCAGGGGTAATATTTCTTCAGCTTGTCCACATTGATCGGTTGGGAGAACTCTAGGCCATCTAGGTCCATCAGAACCACAGCTCCACCTGACCAAATAGACTTAATGATGTAGGGACCAGTCCAATTGGGTCTGAACTTGCCCCTTGGGTCGTGGATGGGAGCTCGGTTGTCCTTGAGCACCAAATCTCCTTCTTTCAAATTCCTGGACTTAACTTTCTTGTTGAAAGCCCGGGCAATTCTGCGCTGATAACCTTGAACATGGTACAGTGCTTTCAGTCTCCTTTCATCGAAGAGCATGAGTTCTTCAAAATCTACTCTGCTGCCATTCTACTTCGGCTATCTGACACTCAGCCAGTACTCGCAATGATGGAACCTCAATTTCAATAGGTAGAACAGCCTCCATCCCATAAACTAATGAATACGGAGTCGCCCCAGTAGAAGTTCTAATTGAAGTCCTGTAGCCCCACAGAGCAAACAGCAGCTTATCTGGCCAGTCCCGGTAGGTTTCCACCATCTTCTACAGTATGTGTTTGATATTCTTGTTGGCGGCCTCAACCGCTCCATTGGTTTGCAGCCGGTATGTGGATGACTTATGAAAAGCCACGTTGTATTTTTCCAACAAGTCAATCACTTCCTTTTTGAAGTGGGAACCGTTATCTGAAATAATCTCGTTTGGGACCCCATAACGACAGATGATGTTGTTTCTGATGAACTTTGCGACGTGCGAAGCCTTCAACACCGCATAAGATTGGGCCTCAACCCACTTCGTGAAATAATCTATTGCGACCAGGATGAACTCATGCCCATTCGACCCCTTCGGAGTGACAGCCCCGATCACATCGATTCCCCAAACTGAAAATGGCCATGGCAAAGTCATATTGTACAACTTCGACGGTGGGATGTTCATGCGGTTTGCATGGATCTGACATTTGTGGCATCGCCGAACAAAGCCGATATAATCCTCCTCCATGGTAGACCAATAGTAACCCCTGTCTGAGGATCTTCCGAGCTAACATTACCCCGTTCATGTGTGCTCCACATTCTCCTCCATGGATGGCCTTCATTAGGCGCTTCGATTCCTCAGCATCGACACACACCTTATGCATTCCCAAATGACCTCTCTTATGTAGCTTACCCCCACAGATGATGAACTGAACGACCATTCTTCTGATTGCCCTTTTGTCCTTGGCATTTGCCCCTGGTGGATACGCCTCTTTCTCCAAGAAATTCCAAATATCGTAATACCAGGGATTCTCGTCTTGAACCTCATCTATAGCAGCAATCGACTCATAGGCTGGCGCAAATTTTTGGTCAATGATGATCGGACGCATCTGGACTCCAAACGGGATGTCTATCATGGAAGATAGAGTTGCTAATGAATCTACGAACCTGTTGTTCTCTCTTAATAGATGAGCAAAGTTTAGCTTCTCAAATCGAGAAATTAACAAGTCCAAGGTCTGGTGATACATTATCAATTTTTCTTCTTTGACTTTCCAATCTCCTTTTGCTTGAGACACAACAAGGTTCGAGTCTCCGATGACGTCTAACCGTTTTGCCCTTAGTTCTAGGGCTGCTTCTAGACCGGCAATGCATGCCTCATATTCTGCTTCGTTGTTCGAGACTTTGAACCGGAGTTTGAAGGCTAGAGGGATCCGGGAATTGTCGGGTGCTATCAGTAACACTCCTATCCCATACCCGTATTGGTTTGACGCTCCGTCAAAGTACATCGCCCAAGTTTCGTCTTCGATATGCAAAATGGTCTCATCTGGGAATAAGTACTCAACTGCCTCACCTCCTTCCACTGGATGATCGACTAAGAATTCTGCTACTGCTCTTCCCTTGACTGACTTGCGCGTCACATATTTCAAATCGAATTCGGAAAGCAACAGCAACCAACGAGCTAGCCTACCCATAAGTGCCGGTTTCTCGAAGAGATATTTGATGGGATCTAATCTTGAAACCAATATTACGGAGTGAGCTAACAAGTAGTGCCACAACTTCCTGGTAGCCCATACCAAGGCTAAGCAAGCTTTCTCCAGCGGTGTGTAACGGGTTTCATACTCCAGCATCTTCTTGCTCAGATAGTAGATAGCCCTCTCCACCTTGTCTTCAGATTCTTGCGCGAGCATACAGCCCATTGTAGTCTCAGTTACTGAAAGGTACAATATCAACAGTCTCACCAGCTCCGGCAGTGACAACACGGGTGGGTTCTGTAAGTATTCCTTGGTCTGTTCAAAAGCAGCTTGGCATCGGCCGTCCCACTGGAATTTCTTTCCTTTCTTCAGGAGGCCAAAAAGTGGTTCACAAGTCAAGGTTAATTTTGAGATAAACCGTCTTATGAATTGCACTTTACCCAGAAAGCCTCGTACCTCCTTTTCAGTCCTTGGTGGTGGCATTTCTAAGATGGCCTTGATTTTAGAAGGGTCGACTTTGATACCTCTCTATGTAATCAGAAACCCCAGCATTTTTTCCTGCTATAACACCGAACGTACACTTCTGAGGATTCAGCCGCAACCGAAATTCTCTGATCCTCTGAAAGAATTTTTACAAGGCAGTGTAGTGACCCTCTCTTTCTCTGGACTTGACAATCATGTCATCCACGTACACCTCAACCTCTTTGTGGATCATGTTGTGTAATATTGTGGTCGCGGCTCGTTGATATGTAGCTCCAGCATTCTTCAACCCAAACGGCATCACTTTGTAGCAGTAGGTCCTCCACGGGGTGGTGAAAGCAGTCTTTTCCCGGTCTTCGGGTGCGATTACTATCTGATTGTAGCCCGAAAAAGCCATCCATGAACGAAAGCAAAGCATGCCCCGCTGTGAAATCCACCAACTCATCGATATGCGGCAAGGGAAAGTCGTCCTTCGGACTAGCTCTGTTCAAATCCCTGAAATCCATGCACACCCGGATCCTGCCATCCTTCTTCGGCACCGGAACTATGTTGGCCAACCAAGTCGGGTATTCGGATACCAGCAGGAACCCTGTGTCAATTTGCTTGGTGACCTCTTCCTTAATCTTGAGAGCCCAGTCCGGGCGGATCCTATTGAGTTTCTGTTTAACGGGTCGGGCCTCGGGGTCAGGAGAGATCCGGTGCTGTACAATCTCAGGATCGATTCCAGGCATGTCTTCGTTAGGACCACGCGGAAAACATCTTTAAAATCTTTTAATAAAGCGACTAAGCGCTCGCGTTCCTCCGAAAACAACGTGGACCCGATTTGGACCAGCCATGGGTCCTCCTCAGTACCCACATTCACAATAGTGATTTCATCAACTAAAGGCTTAACAAATCTTTCCTGCTCTTGATCAATTAAACGTTGCAAAACCGGAGGAATTTCTTCCTTGTCGTTTTCATCAAAATTTTGAAAGTCCTGATTTAAGTAATAAATCAAAGGCACAGAAAAGTACTCAGAAACCATAGCCACAACATTCTCATTAAGCACATCCAAATCGTTCAATTCTTCGGTTACAACAGACTCAAAAGAGAAAGAAAAAGACGACCTGGACAGAACTGTGGTATCCGAGTTATCACCCCCAGGATTACCAGACTCAGACTCAGTCGAGTTGGAATCTGATTCTGACTCCATAGACTCGGTGGAATCAGACTTCGACTCACTACCTGACCCGGTGTTGCTTGACAAAAATCCCTCTTCATACTGCCAAATGAGAGAGGGTGCGATAGATGCATCCAAAATAGTTGACGGTAGACCCGCAGCCGTTCCACTCCCGATCATGCATATCGAGAAGTTATCCCCCCAAGCACTTCTGTTCGATCGGAGGATCTGAAAGTAGACATGCCAATGCTACCCCCATTTCAATTTCAGCGCTCTTGGAATCCACTTCCTTATTCTGCTCAACCTCAGCTGTTGGGTCTGTTTGCTCTTCGGCAACGTCATCCCCGATAACTGTAGGTCAAAGAAGATCTCAAACCCCTGGCACGCGCTTCCTCTCGGCATTCAGCCACGGCTCTGGGAAGCCACAAAACGGAAAGTCCTCCCCCCTCCCGGACAAAGCGTTCGTTTAGGGTACCTTGGATGGGTCGGTGCATTAGCTCAAAAGGCTTCCCTGCCTGCTTCGCTCTGGCTCTCCCAGCCATCTCCTTACCTTTTCTCACCCAATCCTCCTTGGTGGGCAGATAACCCAAGCCAAAGGTATGTGGGTTGTGTGGTACTTCGGCCAACGCTGCAACGCCCTTCCGGCCGCTCTTTTCCAATCCCATCCCGGGGATGTGTTGAAGCTTGTTCATGAGGTATACTGATTGAGCACTAACATATACCCCTCATTAACAGCTAAGATGTTCTGCACGACCCGGGCCTCAGCCAAAGTAAAAACCAGATAGGAACACATCCTCCATACCGTGTTCAATTTCCAAACTGGCGTAGATACTTCTGGCGGTGGATGGATCGACGAATTCTCAAAAACAATGGCTACTCCGTTCCTATGGGGGTATTTCACCATCTGATGCAAGGTGGACAAAACTGCTTTCACCTGGTGTAACCACGGCCGCCCCAAAGAGCAGATTGAAGGTCGCAAGAACTTCCAAGACATGAAAGTCAATCTCATGTTGTCCCGGCCCAACCTTGGTCTGAATTTTCACTGTACCCATTACTTCTCTGCTTGTGTTATCATATGCCCGAATCACCTGGGCTGTCGGCACAAAGTCCGTGGTCTTTAAACCGACTGCATGTTCAGTTCTTGCCGGGCACACATTGATGGCGGATTCTGTGTCGACGAGCACCACGGGTATCCATTTGTTTCTACACTCCACAGAGATGTAGAGTGGCTTGTTGTGGTTTGCACCCTCAAATGCAATTCCTTGTCGGAGAAAGTCAACATCGGGGTAGCTCCTCCCAGAGAGGGTTTGTTGTGACATTGGGTTTCTCTGGAGGTACAATCAACTGCTTGTCAACGAGATCCTGAATCTCGTGATGCAATCTATAACATTGGTCAGTGTCGTGACCATGTTGTTGGTGATATGCGCAGTATTTGGCAGGATTATGGGAAAGGGGAAGTTTTTTCTGGCAACGGCCTGGGCTCCAGGGGCTTCAAATGCCCTTTCCTGATTAATACCCCCAGAGCCTTGGATAGGGGCATATATAAAGGTGTGAAGGTTCTTTGGCCTCTAGGTTGGAATCCAGTGGCTTGTGTATTGCTTCCGGACGCGCCGGAGAAAGGTGTAGCTGCCATGGGTTTTGGAGGGGGAATGATGGTGACCATGCTTACTTCTGAAGCTCTAGCACTTGCGGGCATTACTGGTGCTTGTATTGTTGTTGTGGTTGAAGGTTCTTCGGGGTTGCTCTCTGTCTTGGTCAATCAGACCTTGTTTCATTGCATCTTCAATTTGTATCCCCATCTCGTGCAAATCTGAAAAGGTAGGAAAGGGGAGCACAATCATTTTTTGCATCAGTTTTGGTTGGAGATTGCGCATAATCATCTGGATTTGATCTTTATCTGTAGGGCCTTAGGGTCATCATTGAAGCCTTTGCCCTCCACCGAGTTACGAAATCCGAGAAGCTCTCCTTAGGCTCCTGTCTTGTTGTTTCAAGATCACGGGTTGTAATCTCGATTTGGGTATTGTAAGAGTATTGCGCAACAAAGGCCTCAGCCATCTCATCCCAATTTCGCTTAACATCGTCCTCTAATTTCGCGTACCAGATAGCGGCCACACCCGACAGGGTCCGGCCGAATAATGAAAGCTTCTACGGTCTGGTGAGGCCCATCGGCCGTAGTATATCTGAGAATAACTGGAGATGCACCATGGGATCCCTAGATCTGTCGAAACGATCGATTTGCGGCATTTTGAACCTATCTGGCAGCGTTACAGCCACGTCGGTATATCCGTCCTCGATATCCGGGATAGCCTTTAGCCCTTGGGATTTCTTGAACAACTTCTCGAGCTTGCTCAATTTCAGTGCTGTAGGGTCTACTTCGAACTCGAAGGGAGAGTTCGGGTGATTGACAGGCGTAGGTGCCTTGGATAGCTGAGGTAAAATCGGGGTCGGAGGCGGCCCCATTGGAATGTCTGTGTCCTCCTGGATGGTTTGGACATTTGGCAAGATGTTCTGGGCATTCGGCAGGACATTCTGGATAGTTGGTGTTTGCTCAGGTAGCGGGACCCCTGGTGGGGGAGGAGTTGGGTGTGAAGCAGATGCCCCAGTTTGTTGTTGCAACCTGGCAATTAACTCTGCCAGCTGGGCCATGATCTCGGCCTGTTGCTTGGCAAACTCATCTCGACGAACGGCGTCCTACTGCATGGCTCTCATGGTTTCCCGCATTTGACGCGTCATTTCCTCAACTCCTGTAATTCCTGACATACTGCCCTGATCTGTCTGAACTACTGGCAGATCTATCTCTATAGCAACAATTGGGATCTCAGCCCGAATCTCAGCCCGACTGTCCACTGATGGGGTAAACCACAGCTCTGGCAACCTCTGCTCGGATACACTGCGTCTTCTCGACCTCCGTCTGATAACTGGGGGTAGGGAATGATACATTGGTTGCCCATTGACCAGATCCTCAGATCGATTGAGTTGGCGGGCCTCTTGTCCAGAGTGCTTGGGGAATATCTGCTTGGCCTGAAGCAATTGTGCTAAACTACCTAGCAAAAAGATAAATAAAACAATAATAAGGAAATACACAACTAGATAAAATGGACAGCATAACAGCGTAAATAAACACAACACATAGTCGGGTATAATCAACATGCAGTTGATAAGCTGAATACACTGTTCTCTGATATTGATCATTGTTCCCAAATCACTGCACCCAAAACTGAATCGGATACCCGCAGATAACTGATTCCGAAAATACTAAAATGGTGCCCGCAGGCCCGATACCTAGAATACTGAATTGGTGCCCGCAGGCCTGATGCCCAAACTTGCAAACTGATACGTGCATTCCTGTAGAGGCCAACTCTAAAGCACATAACAAACAAGTGAGAGCCAAACACCCCTATGTTGGGGTAGGGTTTCCCTGTCCTATTTTGTCAGGAGCTAGGGTTTCACTACGCACACAGCGGTTTCAAACAACCTATAAACGGGTAAGCAACCTGTCCTAGCTTGGAATGGCCACTATGGATTCTGAATATGCACTAGGTCGAATAGTCAAAAGGGTGCCCCGGTAAAACCAGGGTTTGTTCGTAGCAGAGCCCGCAACCGGTCAGCCTTATGGCACGCTTCTCGAAGCGAGCCTCTGGCAAACCGTTCAGGAATAGCATACGGCAAACACGGTGTCCTAGGCGCACCAATGCAAATGCAATGCAAAGAAAACACACAAGTATAGTCGAAACGAGATATCATGAGTTCGAGTTAAGTTCTCTAAATCCCTAGCAGAGTCGCTAGAAACTGTAGACGTCCCCGAACGTCCCGGAAGGGAAATCCCGTTTTGTTCATTTGGGGCTCACTACAGTTCAGGGACTCAATGTCACGGTCCCTGTATCTAATCTCGTAGAGTGCAATGCAAGACCGATGAATCATCAAAGAGTCCAAATCCGGCAAATCGTTTTTGAAAACAGATTTTTTTGAAAGAAGTGCCAAACATGGACTGCTTTGCCAGATACAGAGTCGCCACATAAATATTTTATTTGGGAAATTTAGGAAACCCTAACTCGTGCCTAAGGCCACATGTCCGTCATCACCAAAGTTGCCTCGGCTCGGAACTTGGGTACGATTGGGGAAGGTCACTTTGTGAGTACCCCCGCTCGCCCGATCAAAGATCGGCCTCTACTAACCATGATATCTAGTTTTGAAAACATTATGCGTTCTATTTACGGTTATTAGCCTGGATTTACTATGTGATGCGCACAACATACAAGTATAGACCGGATCGCTGAATTGGAACAAAACATTTCATGTTTGTTTTGAAAAGAGTTTGCTACTCGCAAGTAGGCTAAAGTGTGGATTTGGCACCCTCAGGTGGGCTTAGAAAACATGATTTTGCCACTCTCAAGTGGGCTTAAAAACTCGTAGCCAATGCATTATTCCAATTTAGATAATCCAACCTTCACCCCACAGGCATTCAGGCAGGTATATGACATAAGCACATAGCCTCATGGTAAGCATGCTATCATGGCAGTCACTCACACACATGCAAGGATGCTAAAGCATAAACGCTTACCTAGTACTCCGAGCCCAAAACAGAAACTAGTTAGTAATCCATGCATGATCCTAACTATACAGAAATGCCTAATGCAACACATGCAAAATGCAACTATAATAGGCTCGGCTATTCTAAGAATGGCATGTGAAATGCTACAACTAACAAGTATTCAGCTCGGAATTGAAATACAATGCAGTTAGTATGATGCGCCGAGCCCGGTGCATGCAAGACAGATGAATGGATGCAAACATGCGAGTATAAGTATGCTAATTGAAACATGCCCTAATCTAACCATCATAAGCTAGTAAATAAAAGGGAGAAAGACGTGGGGTTGGAAGACATACATCACACACACGCACACTTATCACACAATTGTGCCCTCGCCTCGGAGGGTCCGAATAAATAATACAAGCCGCCTAATTAACTAACTAAAAAGCTAATTAATTATTATAAAACCGAATTAATAACTAGCTACAACTAATTATTACACAACTTAATTAATTAACAAATTAATTATTACAAATAACAAATGCTAACTAACTAGTAAGCAGTAAAAAAAGATTGCTCCAGCTCTTGTTTGAAGAAGAGGAGGGTATGCATGCTTGCTTTGGTTCTTTGCCTCAAAACGCCTTCCGGTTGCTCTTTAGAGGTTCTGTTTGCAGGGTGTCTTCCAGTGTTTGTTGTTGGAACTTACCAAAACACTGCTGGGGAATTCACCAGTGGCCTGCCGGCCATGAAAGGAGAGCTGCCGGCCAACAACAGGGCACTGCCGGCCAAGGGTGATGCACTGCCGGCCAAGGATGATGCACTGCCGACCACCTGGTGTGCTATGACACCAAGCTGCAACAAAGCACAAAATAGAGAAAATGGAGGGTCCTCCCAAGGATGTATACGCACTATGCCACCCCATATCACCTCAAAACATCAAGGGAGAGCCTAGTCGGATCCACAACCATCAATCACGCATCCCGATGCATGATGGCCAAAGATCCAACTTTTGCAAATCAATATGAAAATGAATGCACCAAATACAACAAGTAAAGCCTAGAACTCTATCATGAATCATCAAGAGCTTCGGTGACCGAGAATTGAGACACGTTCCATCACTCGGAGTATGAAACGCCCCTCATTCCTCATGCTCGGATTAACACCTAATCCAAACAATGCAACACGTAAGCATGACAAACATGCAAATGAACAATCTAACAAGGCTAATGACATACAACAAGTACATAGGCATGATGTGAGGTGACAACCTTGGATAACATGGCAAAATGCAACATGGATATGCAAACATGCAAGGCATGTAAAGGTGGACAAGTATGCAACAACATACAAGATGAAACGAGCATGCGACCACATGGTAAGATGGGCTTACACCAAAGATGGATAGCACTCAAATAGGTCCAAATCAGTAGCCATTAGTGATGAATTGATGGCATGAAAAGCATGAAATGGGCAAGACAAACATGTATGCCAAATGGCCCAAGTATTAAGGCACAAAGAGGACAACTCTTAAGCACACTTAAGGAGCAACAAACATGGATGTATGACAATGAGGTAAGCTCTGAAATCTCATGTAAAGTGATGCCAAATCAACTCAACCATGCAAGCATAGCATGTCATGATGCTCAAAGCTCAAGGTAAGCAAAGGGACTTAAGCCATGGCCATACGAGGCAACCCTAACGGTCCGAGGGGACCAAAAACAGTCCTAGGGTAGGTCCAAACAAGACCAAAACTAAGCTCAAAAGCTAGCCAACATAGGCTAGAACACAAAGCCACAAACATGGAGCATGCAAGGCTTTAAAGAGGCAATGCACTACACTATTAGAACTAATCATGACAAGACTTGGACAACATAAAATAGAGTTATATCATGTATAATAAGACCCAAAATGCACTAAAATGATGAGCCAAAGGCTTAGGCTTAATGGCATGCACAAAAGTCAATTCTTGAGGCATAAAGCACAAGCTCTATAAAGCATTCAAGGCATGCCAAATGCAAGTGTATGACAACATTTCATGGACTGAAATGGCATATGGAATGAAGGCAAAGCATGCAAACATCACATGTATGGCATGGTAGGGGCCTCAAAACCCAAGACTAGCCTAAGCATTTACACTATAGCTATGCAAAGCATGAGTGATATGGCCATGGCAGCCCAAAACAGTCCTAGAGCAGCCCAAAATAAGCATAAAATCATGTTAGAGCAAAGCCAAAATATGCTAGGATGATGAGTCAAAACATCATGCACAAAGGGCTGATAAACAAGATTTGTTCTATACCTATATGGAGCATGCAAAGGATGATCAAACCAACTATGGATAGGGTCATGACATGCCAAATGATGACCAAATACATGCTGAAATGTAAACCAAACAAGCTAACATGACATGGCAAAGCATGGAGCATATGAAGCTAGTTTAGGGAATTTACACTACAAGTGTATCACGCAAGCATGGAGTGACAAAACCAACCCAAAACAGATTCATGGCATGGTAAAACATCACCAAAAACCCACTGAAATAGACCCAACACAAGCTAAGCACACATGCTACTTTGATGAGCTACGAATGGAGTTACACAACACATACTAGATGCATGCAAAATATGACCAAACCAGCCATGGACAAGGCCAAGGCAGGTCCTAAAAGTCACAAAAATAGGCCTGAACCAAGCCTAAAAAATGCATGGAGGGATGGTCCTTTGGAAGGCCAAAAATGCAAGCAAAGAGGAACCAAAAGAGAGGGGGCCACCCCCTCTGATTAAGGACCTCAAAACCACACTTTTACCACTGAAAATCCACTGGATTTTAGTGGTAAGAAGGCCAAACCAAGGCTAGCTCGGAGGCCTCAAGGAATGGCTTAAAACAAAGCCAAATAAAGCATGCAAGAGAGTTACACACTCCTAACAGCAAAATGACCTTAAACAAACTTCAAAAGCACTTAAATACAAGACTTTTTTCAGTTATAAGGAAAGCCTAAATCAATATGCAAGAAGGGCTAAAACAAGGTACAAGAAAGTGCAAAAATGGGAAAAATACTCACCCTTGAAGACTCTCTTTGGAACCAGCAACTTCAGGGGGTAGAAACTCACTTTCAGACCTCAAGAAGACTTCCCAAGATCCTTGGTCCAATGGTGGTGGTGTGTCTCTAAGGGTTGTAGTGCAAAAGTGCAAGGAAAATCAACAATATAGAGAGAGAGAGAGAGAGAGAGAGCAAGAAATATAGAGAAAGAGAGAGAGCTATATCTCTTGTTAAAATGCTGAACCCTTGTTAAGGAGAGAGGCCCTCTCCTTATATAGAGGAATGCAAAGCTAAAGCTTCTTTAAAAAGCTTTACAAGGGTTCCATCCCTCCATACACGTGTATGGAGGGGAGCAAACAAAAAACCAGCTGGCTCAAAAGATCTGGAGGAAAACCAGCTGAGACAGGGGGGTGCCGGCCATCACCAATGGCCGGCAGGGCCATGCCAATGGCCAGCAGGAACAAAAACATGGCCGGCAGTGTCATGCCATGGCCGGCAGTGCACTAGAAGGTCCACTGAGAAAGGACCTAGCCAAGATCCAAAAAAAAGGGCAGAAATGATACAAGGTCCGGGAAGCTCGAACCGGTGACGTTCCGCCGCGACAGTCGAGTACTCAGCGAGCAATCGTACTAGTTGTTGGGTGTGCCTACAAGCACAACCAAGTCTTGAGGACGGTAAAAAATAGGGTGTCTACACCCATTGGCCCGCTTAAGGCCCCCTCAAAGCCTGACCCGAAGTTCGGCTCGCCCAAGGCCCAATGTATTTTTTAGTGAAAAATAATAAAATTTTGGTAGGAAAATTTTAAAAAACAAAAAAAAAATGGTCAGGCCTGCCTAAGCCCCACCCAAGCTCGAGGCCACACCCAGGCCCAGGCCCAGGCCCACCAGACCGGTCCACCGAAGGCCCGAATACCCTTGGGCCTAGGCCTGGGCCTAATTTTTGGCCCGGCCCGGCCCAAATTTTGCGCCGGAGCCCGTGAGGCCTAACCTGGGCCTAGTTGGGCCCAAGCCCGGATGGGTCACCCGCGCTCGAGCCAAGCAGGGCCAGATTTACACCCCTAAACGCAGACAGAGTTAGTATAAGAGAGTCAAACCTCAACTCACATGCAACCAAAGAATGGAATTTCAAGAGTTATAATTGCTCACTGAGCCCAATTTTAAATACGTTCAGTAGTTTGTGTTTCTATGGAGATGATGTTATTGCTTTCTAATGGTCTTATATGGCGTTTTTGGTTAACTGAAACAGTAGGTTGTGGCACCTAGAATCTCAAACTAATATAGATTTGGCATTTTCCTGTGTTCTCTTTTTCTTATCCACAACCTCATAAATAAAAATGTTTCTTTGGGATATAGTTTTTATTGAAAGTCAAAAGCACTTTTAGTAACTCTGTAATTTAAGGATTTTAAGAAATATGCCAATTGAATTCCAGACTGAAATTTGTGAGATCTCACACTTCTTGAAATGATTATCAATAAAAGATCTCTACTTCTTTCACTCAAATGGGTGTCCAACCAAACTGAATAGCACATACTTAATTTTATAAATTTTGTCCATCCAGCAAAGAATATTTGATTTGTGAATCCATAATGGGGGGTAAGGTTGTATATCCCGACCTTACTTTAGTGGTAGTTTTGTGCACTGGGTTTATCCATGATGTAAGATCATCCAAATCACATTTGAATTACTCTTTATACACATATATATATATATGTATATGTACATTTTACAAATAGCACAATAATGCTATCAAAATTAAATCTATACTATCTAGGAAGAAAATAAATTATGGTTTTGATTATCAATCCAAGACCTGGGTGGAGGATTAGAAGAATGTTTAGTAGGAAGCAATAACAAATATATATATATATACAGCAATAGTGATATTTATAATCACAGTATTGAGGATTATAGACACTTTAAGGTAAGCACTGAAGATAGGATACAAAGCCCGTCATTGTTTAACTATTGCAAATTTATAGAAATTGAAAGATAGAATATACCACTCATAATTGAAGCAGTTTCGAAAAAAAACACCAGTAATAATTTCACTCAGTATTGTGTTAAACCTAAATCTCATTAGGTGACTCAATTAAAAATCACAACCCATTGTCTCATATTCACTTGATGTTCCTTTCATCTAGTGGCGAAACTAGAAATTCAACGTAGAGGGGGCACATATTAATCACAATATTGAATTTTTTTTCCCCATAATAAGTAAGAGTGAGATATTATTAAACTTATACATTTATATTTATATTTTTATTACAATTATCCTGAGATTTACATTAATGTAACTTATAAATCCACTCAATAACTAAGTTCTATGAACCAAATAATCAAAGTTCAATCCTATCAACTCAAAAAAAGTGTCCTACAATGAGGAGAAATAAGCAACTAAACAAATCTCATGATAATAAATGAATCATCAATTGATTCAATTCTTACGTTGACGTATCAATTAAAAGTGTACAAGAATAATCAAAATAATAAAATAGAGAATTTTAAAAAATTTTAAAAAGCAAAAACTTTTACATAATTTAAGGAGGGTCATTATTATAATTTTATAAAAGATACATAATACATAATCTTTATCTATATGAGTAACAATTTAGATATTGAAAGTTTAGGGGGGGCACGTGACCCCCCTAGGCCTTAGGTGGCTCCGCCCCTGCTTTCATCTACTGTTAGCTAAAAAAGAATAGAACTTTTATAGATTGTTTGTTAATTCCAGTAACTGTCATCAACCCTTACTGAGTGAACTGGGTTCCTTTCATTTACTAAGTGAATTGTCATCAACCCAGTTCACTCAGTTTATAGATTGCTTGTCAATTCTAGTAACTAAGTTGAATTAGCTCAATCCTCATCAACCCAGTTCACTCAGTAAGGAATGCAATACAAAATCCAACAACACTAAAAGCAAAATCAAAAACAAATATAAAAATATACAAAGAAGATGCCTAACTAGTATGAATCAATATAAGATGAACTAAATTGAATGAAACTTGAAATATTTTTGGCCGAACCCAAGTAATGAATCGATCAAAATCCCACAATAAATTTATTCAAATGAAACAGCTAAAATTTACAATTAAAAAGATCAAAAACTAAAAAAGGGAGTGAAAAACTAATCAATCGATCAAAATCCCAAGAACTCATAAATTTATTTAACAAAAACAAATAGCAAAAATTTGCAGTAAAAAAGCCCACAAAGTTAAACAAATGGAGTTATAGTTTAAAAATTGATACAAAAAATTAACTTGATTAACTTCTTCTTCCTTTTTTTTTTTTTTTTTTACATATTATTTCGTAAAAAATTAAAATATTACTAAAAATCAATTCACAAACCAACCCTTAATTGTGTTTTTTTTAAAAAAAAAAAAAAACCCTTAATTATGCAAACATTTGATTGAGATTTTTCTTTTCCCATCCTTTTTTCTTTTCTCCCCAAAAACAAATCAATCCAACAAAGTGTAACCAATCTAGGATTTTTCTTCACTAAAACCCCTGGATTCTCATGGGATGTTAAAGAATCGACTCATCCATGGCCATTTACACAGGCTTGGGATTCGTCCGAAAGGTATATATATATTGATTTGTAACCATTAATTTCATTTTCATGCAGGTTCGATTAGGCTCTATTGTAGCATTTGAAACAGTTGATGAATCAAGAGTCTTAATTTACACACCCAAACAAACCCAACACTCAAATAAATCCAACAACCCATAACATTATTCCGTCGATCAAAATTCTAAAAACCCATAATCGAAATTGCAGTTAAAAACACCAAATAATCAAACAAATATGGATTGAATGTGTGTGTGTGTGTGTGTGTGTGTGTGTGTGTGTGTGTGTGAGAGAGAGAGAGAGAGAGAGAGAGAGAGGAGGGTGGAATTCGAACATACCTCAAGAAAAGAACTAATATTTTTTTAGATTGAAGAGAATAGAACAAAACCCCATCCCCTTCGAACCGTCGATTGCCGCCGCCGCTCAAGTAGTCTCACCGCCGAAGAGAGAGCACCGTTTCCAGGTTGAAATCTCATCGCTGCCAAAGTCTCCCTTTCAAACCCTCTCTTTTTCAGTTTGCAATTTATACAATTTTCAACGAAGCCAGAGAGTTTGTATTTGATAAAAAAAAAAAAAAATCTAGTGATTGGTGCCAGAATATATTTTATTTGGCGTTTTAAATTGTGTGTCATGAAAAGTTAAATATATTAAACGACTGGCATACATTTACCATATATAGTTGACGTATTACCGACATACCATATGCATGTCATAGAAAATTATATTATATATGGCCAACATTGCAAGCCCGTAAAAAAATCACCATTATTAACAGTAACAGCCTTCATATAGACATGTCGTGGTTATGATATTATTTAAGACATGCAAAAAAGAAAGTCGTAAAAGTCAAAAACTACAGCTTGCACTGCTTGTATGTTGTTGATCTACCCCTTTTACTTTATTATTATTATTTTTTTCCGATCATACCTTTCATGACAGCAATTGCGTGTCGTGAAAAGAGTAATATTTAAACAGTTGGCTTTTTGTGCGGTTGTGGAAAGTGAAAATTTTAACGGTTGGCTTTTTGTGCATCGTGGAATGTTCAATATTTTTAACGCTGGTATACGTGTGTCGTGTATAGTTGATGTATAACGGCATGCCATATGCACGTCATGTAGAGTTTTATTATTTACGGCTAAAATTGCAAGCCGTAAAAAAAAATCATTGTTATTAGCATTTATGATCTATGCAATAGACGCATCGTGATTGAGAAATTATTTACGACATGTAAAAAAACAAGTTGTAAAAGTGAGAAATCATGACTTGCATTTACTGTATGTCGTTGACGTGAAACTGTAAAAACCCAATTTTTTTTAGTGTAATGGTTCAAAAAACATCAATTTTTATGTACAAATCATATCTATACATATTATCATACATAAATAACATGAAAACACCAAACAATGGCTGTGATTACACAGCAGAAATAAACATATTCGGAAATACCTTTTGCGTTCAAGTCGAATCCATAGATCATATGGGTGAATCACGTGCCTCCATTGATGTCTTCGAATAATTTCCAACAATAGAGTAGAACTACTAGAGAACTACCCACACTTTTCACGTACAAAGGCTATTATTTGTTTCTGTGGAGAGAGAAAGACAAATAGAGAAGATTGCAGGAGACTAACCTGATACGGTTAAAATCAACTCTCACCATATAATACATATATTATATGGGAGTGTTATAACTGCCTACAATTCTGTCTCCTCAACAGATGAGATAGTGGGTTAATCATACTTATCCCTAGGATAAGTTAATCCAAATTCACTCTGACTAGGTCTCTTTATGGATCTTGAGTCATGCCACCATGAGCAACCCAATCGGATATAGGTTCTAAACCCGACCCAATTTTCAACAAAAGCCCTTACACTCCATGCATCAAAGTTATCATGTCACGACCCGTTCCCCGTATCCAAGGATTAAGCATCGTGATGGGCCAGTAACTGAAGTTACCTCTGGCAATTCTTAAACAAATTACTAAACGCAAGCTGAGAAATATTTAAGTGAGAGTATTAAAATAATCATTGGAACTCCTATTTTTATAACAAAATTTATTGACAAAAAAGGCCGATATTTACATATGAAGAATAGAGTTATAAATACTATAAAAGTGCTATGTGTGTCTATTTCGCAGCCCACGCGTCTAAGACTCTCCAAAAGCTATTTCCGAATTGCATTATTTTCTGAAAATTAGTAAACAGCTATAAACACATGGCAGAGTGAGAAATATTACAATAAGAACATAAAGGCATAAAATTCAGCATAGATAATTATTGGCTAAAACAATCTTGATATTAAAATGCAGGATAATATAATACGGAAATCATTTAACATATAATACAGAAATCATATAAACAAAATAATCATAACCACGGTACAGAACAGAACAAAACAAATGTATGGACTCATGAGGTGGCTCCCACCATAGTGTAGCACTTAGCTCCGTACAGTACTTTGCTCCACACTAAAAATCACAACCACGATACACAAACAATGTATGGACTCAAGAGGTGGCTCGTACGAACTCTAGAGGTGGCTCCTACAATAGTCATTACAACAAAAACTAACTATTTACAGCATTATGTTTACGACATTCATTAAATGCATGTCGTAGTTAGTACATTCTACGATTTTTTTTTTTTGGCAAGCCGTTAATATTTTGTCAATAACAGCATACATACCATATAAATTGTTAATTCATTATATATTTATGGCATGTAAAAGTATGCCGTAAAAAATGTATGTTTTTACGACTTACAAAAACATATTGTAAAATATTTGTACACAAGACGACATACATTTTATGTTGTAAAATATTATAACTTTACACGACATACTAATGAATGTCGTGAAAACTTAAAAAAAAAAAATTCAATCTGATTTTTTTATGACATGCAAAAGTATGCCGTAAAAAATGTTTATTTTCACGGCATACAAAAATATGTTATAAAATATTTGCACTTAAGACAACATACATTTCATGTCATAAAATATTAAATTTTATATTTTTTTGAATTTAGTAATTTTTTTAGAAAATTAAAAAATATTTTCCTTCTAAGTATATGTAAATTATTTGAATTTAAGAAGTAAAAATATATATATATATATATTTAAACTAGCGCTATACTCTTTCTCATTCTAGATCCATACTTATTTTTGTCAAACCTACGTAAAAATTATATATTAGAGAACGTCTATATTTTTAATTATA